>CAWUFW010003296.1:0-1200000 GCA_963921515.1 Calotriton arnoldi
CATTTGCGTTGACATCCAATACCAGTGGACTACATGGTCATGTCACGACTGCCGTGTACTTCACATACTCTCATCCTCTCTCATTCGTACTTGTAGAAATGAGTCAGCGGAGACAGTTTTGGTTTCAAACATTATATTGAGTCTTCTGTCCTCTGTGATGCAGTATAGTGGACACTACTGGCAGCGGGATACATGTTGAGGATATACTGAGCATGATTGCAAATGGGATAGGGTGTGGGGTTACATGTGATTGGCTGTTGCATGTGGGATGTGGGCTTCAGAGTGACATCTGCTTGGCCAAGGCTGTGCTAATGTACATTTACGTATAGCTGCGGAGCTGCGGACTTTGACACAGACGGTATACATGTAGCCTACCAGACCGCTTGGCATCATGGGCACAGTCCATCTCAGTTCCATGTGACAGGTTTGCTGCGGTTGTTCCTCATGCACGCGTGCATGTGAGATGACATCAGGGCATGTGCTTGCGTGCATGCAGCGGCGTGCCACTTGTTGTTGCACTGTGGTGGTTACTGGACATGTCACAGTCACTGGGGTCGTGTTGTTGTTGTATGCACTTGTCGTCCATGCAAAGGTCCTGGTATGGGATTCCCGGGGCGGGGGTGGGAGGGTGCAGCACCCACAGACTCCAGGCGACCTATTCATGTCCACTGAGCGGTGTGTGTGTCCATGGGCGCTGGATCCATGTCGTGTCCTGGTTGTTCGTGCAGTTCCGTCCATGTGGGTGCGATACACAGAGCCCATGCCACTGCCTCCCACGATGCATGCGGTGTTCCTGGATGTGATGGGGAACAGTGTGCATGTCCCGGTCATATCCGATGTCATGGCGATGTCGTTGATGGTGTGGTTACAGTTGCCGGTCATTTGGTATGGCTGTTGTGGTGGTGACTGGCCAGTCCGTGCGGAAGCTAAGCATGGGTGCGGGGTTGGACATCATAGGTCACTCGGGGAACCTGCGTTGTGGTCCGACGTATTTACAGGTTGTCAGGTATGCGATGCCGTCCAGCAGGGCTTCCATGTCATTGGTGGTGTACATGTTTGCCAGCCAATGAAGCGGATGGTGGCTGTCAAGGTGTTGTTCGTAGGTTGTCCCTTGGAGGACCATGATGGGGCATGCTGGGTGACATTCGATGCTAGCTGTTATCGATGATCCGTCGTGTGGAGGCACAGTGGTCCCATTTCAGTGCGGGTGCGATGTTGGCCACATACGCCATGCCCCCATAGGCAGAGCAGGCCCTGTCGTGTGCGTCCAGAGGAGGAGTAGTGGTAGCAGGTCCGCCTTCAGACATGCCGGGTTGGAGAGGCATATCTCGACGGGATGCTGGTAGGGACACCTCCGACAGTAGAAGACGGGCATGACGCAGCTGAACAATGTGATGCGGTAAGTCAGTCGGTAACTTACGTTCAGCAGGGACAGGAGATCGCATCCCAATGTATGGCACAGGTTGGTTTTGTACAGCTTGAGCTGTTCGGCGTAGTTGGGTAGGTGTGTTGCGGTTGCCATTTCGCAGCGGTTCGTTGAGGTGGCGTGCTCCGGCTGTGTGTGCAGTCTGCAATGTGCACGCTCCGGGGTTGCTGTGAGCTCTGTGTAGTCGTAGGGAGACAGGACTTGTGTTCTGTTGGCTTGTTTGGAGGACACGGGCCCTCTTCCCACATGCTTCTCACACAATTCAAGGTCAGTGCTGTGTGACTCCTTCCAATTAACTTGCATGTGGCCGACATGGGGGAGTGTTTTCTTCTTTCTTCCCCGTCCGTTGTGTGCTTCTGTGATATGCGCTATCTGCCCTGTGGTCGGTCTCCTCGGCATGCCTGTGTTGGTCTATTCTTGGACAATGGCTGTATTCACCGGCTTCTGTCGTAGGGCTGTGGTTTCGGAGTTGGAATGGAAGGTCATTCAGTGCTGTCTGCTCTCCCTTGTGTGGGCGGCAGGCTGCCTTTCCGCTCTGCGTTGGGCCTTGTGTGTGAATGTTATTCTTGGGCCACCTGTTGTCGGTCCCCGGGCTCTTTGGTGTTCCGTTTTATATGTCTTGTTCATATGTGCAGGGTGGTATGGGTGTTTCTGTGTGGTACTGGCGTTCCTCTTCCCGAAGGAGGCCCTGCTTCTCCTAGTTGGTGTTGCCGCCGCTGTGTGCTACGCCATGTTTGTTACACTGGGGTGTGTCCTGCTGTTGCGTGTCTTCACTGATATGTGTGCGTCGGTTGTGTGGCGTTGGGTGTTGTCCGTGAATTGGGCGTTGAGGACATGTCTGTGGCCGGCCTGTCACGTGTCATGTGCGTTCGGGGTGGGGCTGATGTGTGTGCTGCTTGGTTGTGTCCCTGTGTCTGTGTGCGACGCATGCATGGCGCTGCGGTTGGCCTCTGCGTTGTGCGCATGTGTGGCGGCGTCATCGCCGCTTTGGGGCCGTGACGGGGTCGTTGGTTCCTAGTCCCAGGTGGTGTGTACACATGTGTTACGAGATGTTACGATTTGGCCTGTGTGTCATATGTGGATGCAATGGTGGATGTGTAGTGTACACGCGGGGGTGGGGGTTGTCCGCTTTTCCGCCCTTGCACTGTGTGCGCTGTTTGCGTGCACTTGTTGTGTGTGTGCCTACCTGCGTCTCCGCGGTACGTTGCGTCCTTGGTGGTGCATCAGCAGGAGCATGGGGACGGCCTGCAGTGCTGGATTCATGCTCGGGGAGCCGCTTCTTCGTTGTCCGTGCTCGGCGTCCGTGTTACCGCTTCGGTTTGTCGTACGGTATCTCTTGGCCGTGGGAGCCGTTTGTTTGCGGCATCGTAATTTATGCGCCGGGCGGTACGTGTTTCGTCGGACGGTGTGTGTCAGTTGGGCTGCGCCGCTACGTGTACGGGCGCACTTTGATGGCGGACGGTGTTGCTGGCTTGCCGGCGGTGTTTAGCCTACTTTTCGCATCGTAATTGGGCGGGCGTGTGGACTGCTGCGTGCCGGCGGTAACTGGTGGTTTTTGCATCCGCCAGCATGGCGGTTGTGCTTCCGCCCGCCATCGTAATGGGCCCCTTAATTTTTTTAATTTGTTATACATAATTATTTAATTTTTATTTATGTTATTGTTTTATGTGTATAGATGTATTTGTAATTTATAATATTTTTTAATAATTTAAAATGTATTACAATAATTATTCAAAATTATTATTAAGTAAGTATATATATTATATCTTATATGTATATGTTTAATTAATGTTTTATTTAATTATATATGTTACTTATTAATTTTAAATATTATCAAATATTTTTAACTATGTTTATTTTAATTATAAGTATTATTTAGTTTATTTTACATATTATTTAAAAAAAACCAAAAAAACGATATTTTTGATAACGATATTTTTGACATCGATATTTTTTTTCTCGATATTTTTGTACTTACCATGTTGTAGATAGGATGTCGATATTATTGACATCGATATTTTTGTTGCGATATTTTTGTAGGTCTATTTTTTGACCTTCGATATTTTGTCAGTGATTCATCACGGGTATCTGCAAACATTTGCCCCGGGGCCACAAAGTATGGTCTGTGGTGTGACCGAGGGCCACACTGATGCCAGCAGGGTGGAGGTAGGGGGTCTGGGTGGACCAGGGATTGTGTAAGGAGGTCTAAAAAATGTTTTAATAAACGGGCAAACATTTATTTGAAGGTTAACTAAAGCTAAGTGGTGCAGTACACCACCTTAGTTACTTCATAACTTCATTTAACCTGCAAATAAATGCTTGCCTGTTTATTTAAAAAATACATCTGAATATTAGTGCTCAGCAAGTAAACAGCTGCTTGTGCTGCTGTTACCAGGGGGGCCGCACATAAGGGTCAAGAGGGTCGCAAGTGGTCCGCGGGCCGTACTTCGAGTATCACTGTACTATATGGACTTCTAGCCTTGATGAAGTCAGAACAGATGAAACACGTGTAAGCTAGATTGGGAGAACAATAAAGAAAATTTGGAATCTCATCAATGATTGGAACATTGTGTTTTGGACGTTAGAGGATGCTACTAGGACAAAGGTTAGAATCCCCTTGTGAGATCATGGGTTGTAGCTCAGGAATGGCACACAGCAAGGGATATAGCACATAAAGTGTAAACTCAAAGCACTAATTTCAGACTTCTTAGTTGATAGTTGAGGAGCTATGGAGCAGTGCTGGTTTACCACCTTAAACGGTGGTAAATCACTACTTGTCATGAGATATTTAAAGACATGTGCTGCTTTTGACTGAAAATGAAGTAGAATGTGTTGACCTATCTAAAGTAAACAACAGAAAAAATACAGGAACACACAAAGCAACATAGCCACACAATTAAAGCATAACCGGGCACAACACAACAAAACATTAAAAACAGAACACAACGCAGTGAACACAGTACAACAAAACATCGCATTCCAATAATGTGGCATAAAAACACAGCAACACAAAAACAGCAGAACATATTAACACCACAAGAAAATGTCACACAACAAATATACATTCTTACCCCTCATTACCACCTGCAGAAGCCTGCTTGCACAATACAGTGGAAAATGTACTTGCACCAAGCACTGCCTTAGTTTTCCACCAAGGACATTAAGGAGGTCATTACAATGTCGGGCGGAATCACTTTTGCCCGACACCACATCAGTCATGGGACCGACCGACACCCGGTCGGCGGTACCGACCGCCTCATTAGTTTGCGACCGAACACTGTTCGGCCTCATTCCTACATTTTACTATGGCAGTATTCATTCCGGCCATAAACTGGCCCTAATGCATGCTCCCATAGTGAAATGGGAGGTGCGGTTCATCCCTGCACCCCATAGCAGGCACCTTAAGGTGCCTGCTACAAGGTGCAGGGATCAGCAGGGGAGCACCATAGGTGCCCCCTGTTGGGGGTCCTCAAACACGCTTTTCGACATGGTTTCCATGTCGGACATGCCACCATGGAAATCATGTCGGAAACCGTCATTGTAATCTCAATGGCGGAAAGGCCCGCCCTTGAGATTACAGGCCACATTCTAACTGGCGGACCGGCTCTCTGAGCCCATCGGAAGCCAGCCAGAATGACCGGCCGGTTTCCTTTCCTAACTTCTCCATCGTAATGAGGAGGTCGGAAAGGAAACTGAACGGCCCATTACTATGCGGTTGTATCGGCCCCTAAATATTTCCAGTCAAAAAAATGCTTGTGATCCTTCCCTTTGTCTGCAGCCTTTCTCACCCTCTGCATGCGTTCGCTTGAAACCGGAAAAATGAAAACTACAAACTCTCGTATGCCTTAGGGTGAAAACTGAAGCACGTTTTGTCTAAGGCTAATTTATATATCTATATATATATATCTATATCGATCTATATATCGATCTCTCTCTCTCTCTCTCTCTCTCTATCTCTCTCTATATATATATATATTCACTGAAAAAACCATAGGTTTTAGGGACAGTTATAGTTAGTTGGACATTGCACTCGTACAAAACCCGTGAAATTCCCCCGTTATAGTTAGTCCAGCTAACTATAACTCGCGCCCCCGCAATGCACTGCTGATGACGTCACATATTACATCACTCATGACATGGTCAGTGACATCACTGATGACATCACTGATGACATCTCAAATGACATCACTGATGACATCACTGATGACATCATCCAGTGACTGTGTGTTTCTGTAAAGTTTAAATATTTTTAATATATATAGGAAAAGACGTATTGAAGAATGAGTGGGTGTGTAAGTGTCTGTATGGATGATTTAGTAGGTGCGTGACTGACTGTATAAGTGAGTGATTTAACGTATCTTACTGAATGCATGGGTTAGTGACTAAACTGGGTGAATGTCTGTATCCGTCTGTCTGTTGCTGTGTAAGTGGCTGCATGTGTTTGAGAATAGCTACATGAGTGTCTATATGAGTTATTGAATGCTTGTGTGAGTATCTGTATGGGTGCCTGAGTGTTTGTGTGGGAGGGGTGTGTGCGACTCTGTGCATAGATGTGTGAGTGGGTGATTCACTGGGTGGATGGTTTCAAGAGTGCATCTGTGATAGACTGTATGGGTGGGTAAGTGTGTGTAAGAGTGTGTTAGTGAGTGAATGTATGTCCCAGTGGTACATGTGTGAGTAACTACATATGTGAAAGGCAATATATATGTGTGTTGGAGTATATAAATAGCTATAAGCAAGAGTGACTGATTGTGATAGTGGCTGTATGGATGAGTGTGTGCTTGTATCAGTGATTGTATAAGAGCGTAAGAATGTGCTAGTATTTGTATGAGTAAGTGAGCTGGTGTGTGTATAACTGTATAGGTGAGTAAATGGTAGTGTGTTTAATTATTTGCATGACTGACTAGGTGTGTGAGTACCTCTATGGATGAGTGGCGGTGTTTGAGTGTCTATATAGGAGTATGAGTGCATATGATAGTCCTGTACTGAGTGACCGTAAATGTGAGTGACTGTTCGGGTGAGTGAGTGGATGTGTGCGTAGACCTAAGAATCAGTGAGTGGGTATGTAGTTATTGGTGTTGGAGTGTCTATGGTTTTGCGAATGGCAGTCTGTACTTTAGAGTGGGTGTATCAAAGGTTATATTAGGGTGTGAGAAGATGCATGAAATTATCACATGGATGATGTCATCAGTGATGTCATCAGTGATGTCATTTGAGATGTCATCAGTGATGTCATCAGTGATGTCACTGACCATGTCATGAGTGATGTAATATGTGACGTCATCAGCAGTGCATTGCGGGGCGCGAGTTATAGTTAGCTGGACTAACTATAACAGGGGAATTTCACGGGTTTTGTACGAGTGCAATGTCCAACTAACTATAACTGTCCCTAAAACCTATGGTTTTTTCAGTGAATTTCAAAGGTTTTTAAATGCTAATTTGTAACTATAACGTCCCTGAAACCTATGGTTTTTTCATTGAATTTCAAAGGTTTTTTAAATGCTAATTTGTAACTATAACATGTCTGAAACCTACGGTTTTTTCAGTGAATTTCAAAGGTTTTGTAAATGACAATTTTTAAATGTATTAATTGTTATATAAATTTTTAAAATACTGATTTACTACATTTTTAGAAACAATTTTTTTTTACATATTTTATTATTTAAATTACATTGTAATTACATTATACATTACATTACAAAAATACTTTCTCTTAATGAATTACTTTAGTTTAAATACTTTGCAGATAGGCAATAGACTTTTAAGTACAGTAGTTACAGTTGTTGCAATGGGCAACACATTTTCAAACACAATGCAACATTCAGCTCAATGTGAATTTCTAGTTAAATGCAATTAGTTACTTTATGGATTACTTTTCTAACCACAGGACTGGATCCTAGATTCAGTCCTGGGACATCTCCTGTAAACAGTTGAGTAAAAGCGTTTTGGTTACAGTCGTGATTTTTAAGGAATATTATTGTATTTTAAAAGTTGACACTTTGAAACTTTTTCTCATAGAATCACCAATGTTATCCTATGGAAGGAAATTCACTTAGCAGGTAAAAACTGTTATCGTTACTTTTCTTACTCAGTGTTGGATCCTGGATCCAGCACTGGTGCATCTCCTGTAAACAGTTGAAAGAATGCGTTTAAGTCATACTGTCGATTTTTAAGGAATATTTGTAGTTTGTGAAAATCAACACTTTGAAACTTTTTGCTGAAAACCAGTCAATGTTAGCCTATGAAGGAAATTCAAGTTACCGGTAAGTACGGTTAAAATTACTTTTGAGGATCAGTACTGGGCTGAAACATGCAGCACTGAGGTCTCTCCTGATAACAGGTGAGTAAATCGGAATTCGTATTTCGGCTGATTTTAGAGGAATATTTTAAAGTTCCAAAACTCCACACTTAGAAGAATTTCCAAGTGAAACCAGTCAATGTTAGCCTATGGAAGGAAATTCAAGTTACTGGTAAGTACGGTTAAAATTACTTTTCAGGACCAGTACTGGGCTGAAAGATGCAGCACTGAGGTCTCTCCTGATAACAGGTGAGTAAATCAGAATTCGGATTTCGGCTGATTTTAGAGGAATATTTGTATGTTTCAAAAATCAACACTTAGAAGAATTTCCAAGTGAAACCAGTCAATGTTAGCCTATGAAGGAAATTCAAGTTACCGGTAAGTACGGTTAAAATTACTTTTCAGGATCAGTACTGGGCTGAAAGATGCAGCACTGAGGTCTCTCCTGATAACAGGTGAGTAAATCGGAATTCGTATTTCGGCTGATTTTAGAGGAATATTTTAAAGTTCCAAAACTCCACACTTAGAAGAATTTCCAAGTGAAACCAGTCAATGTTAGCCTATGAAGGAAATTCAAGTTACCGGTAAGTATGGTTAAAATTACTTTTCAGGATCAGTACTGGGCTTAAAGATGCAGCACTGAGGTCTCTCCTGATTACAGGTGAGTAAATTGGAATTCGTATTCCGGCTGATTTTAGAGGAATATTTTAAAGTTCCAAAACTCCACACTTAGAAGAATTTCCAAGTGAAACCAGTCAATGTTAGCCTATGAAGGAAATTCAAGTTACCGGTAAAGTACGGTTAAAATTACTTTTCAGGATCAGTACTGGGCTGAAAGATGCAGCACTGAGGTCTCTCCTGATAACAGGTGAGTAAATCGGAATTCGTATTTCGGCTGATTTTAGAGGAATATTTTAAAGTTCCAAAACTCCACACTTAGAAGAATTTCCAAGTGAAACCAGTCAATGTTAGCCTATGAAGGAAATTCAAGTTACCGGTAAAGTACGGTTAAAATTACTTTTCAGGACCAGTACTGGGCTGAAAGATGCAGCACTGAGGTCTCTCCTGATAACAGGTGAGTAAATCGGAATTCGTATTTCGGCTGATTTTAGAGGAATATTTTAAAGTTCCAAAACTCCACACTTAGAAGAATTTCCAAGTGAAACCAGTCAATGTTAGCCTATGGAAGGAAATTTAAGTTACTGGTAAGTACGGTTAAAATTACTTTTCAGGACCAGTACTGGGCTGAAAGATACAGCACTGAGGTCTCTCCTTATAACAGGTGAGTAAATCGGAATTCCTATTTCGGCTGATTTTAGAGGAATATTTGCACAATGGTGAAGGAAGGGGCGGGGCCTGAGGTGACATCTTTGCAAACGCGCCCCGTGGCGCGTTTTTAAGTTGGGGATTAAGTCCCCTTGAATCCTGAGGGTCCCTAGGGGCCAACTAGACCACCAGGAACCTCCAATATGCGCCAGGGGGCTGCGTTGCAGAGACGTGTAGAGAGGCCACACCCCTTTTACACCTCTCTGCAACGCAGCTCTGTGCGCATTCTGGATGCACCTGTTGGGCTAGTTGGCCCTCAGGGACCCTCAGGAGTTGAAGAGGATTTAATTCCCCATCTTAAAACGCGCCACGGGGCTGTTGCACACATGTCACCTGAAGCCCCGCCCCTCCCTTCACCACTGTGCAAACGCGCCCGTGGCGCGTTTTAAGTTGGGGGATTAAGTCCCCTTGAATCCTGAGGGTCCCCGGAGTCCAACTAGCCCACCATATACCTCCAAAGCGCCACAGAGCTGCGTTGCAGAGAGGTGTAAAAGGGGCGTGGCCTCTGTACACCTCTCTGCAAGGCAGCCCCCTGGCGCATACTGGAGGTACCTGGTGGGCTAGTTGGCCCTAGGGACCCCCAGTATTCAAGGGGAATCGTTCCCCCTCTGCAAACGCGCCAGGGGCGCGTTTGCAGAGTGGTGAAGGAAGGGGCGGGGCCTGCGGGCCCGATCGTTTTTTTTTTTTTTTTTCTCCCTGAAGAGAGGGCTGTGTAGCCCCCTTCCTTTTTTCTTTTTTGGGCCCTGGGGACCCCATCCCCCAGGGCCTTACCCCTTTTTTAAATTACCTTAAAAAAAAAAAAACGGGAAGGGGGCTGCGTGGCCCCCTTCCCTGGGCCTGTAGTGGCCCCGGGGACCCCATCCCCGGGGCATGGCCTCTATATTTATTTTTTTGAGGGGGCAGCGTGGCCCCCTCCTCTGGCCATCTTAAGGCCCCGGGGACCCCATCTCCCGGGGCCGGCCTTTCCATTTTTTTATTTTTTTATTTTCTCTTTTTTGGGGAGGGGGCCGCGTGGCCCCCTCCCGAGCCACTACTTGCCTCGGGGACCCCATCCCCCGGGGCTGGCCCTCTCCGTTGGGGACTGTGGGGGGGTCCCCAATCTCTCCACAGTCCCGCCGGCTCCCCACGTCCCTTGGGAGCCGGCATTGCTGTTCCACATGGGGAGCAGCTGACATGCTGCTCCCCATGTGGAAAAGCAATCGCTTTGGATATTGGAAGAGAGAGCAGGTTTCCCTGCTCTCTCTTCCAATATCCAAAGCAGTTTGCTATGGCAGGACGGGAGCCGCGAGGCTCCCGTCCTGCCATAGCAAACTACAGTGGCCCCCCGGGACACTGCAGGAGCCGGCCCTGGGGGGTGGTGGTCCCCAGGGCCATCAAGGGCTCCAGGAGGGGGGCCGCGCGGCCCCCCTCCCATTCAGTACACAGCCCCGGGGAGGTGGTGGTCCCCGGGGCGTGTGGGGGGGCTGGAGCCCCCCCACACAGGTTTAATAATTATTAAAAAAAAAGCCCCGGGGAGGTGGTGGTCCCCGGGGCTGCGGGAGGGCTCAGAGCCCTCCCGCACCATTTTTAAAAAAGCCCCGGGGGGTGGCGGTCCCCGGGGCTTGGGGGCCCTTTGAGGCCCCCACACATTAAATTATCCCCTCACCATGCCCCCGGGACTTGGGCCACCGGGGGCCAATTAACATCGAAGCGCGGAGACCGCGCTTCGATTTCCGGCAGGATTCGCGCACCCTGAGCGCATCCTGCCGATTTTTAAAAAATTATTATTTTTTTTTGCCCAGGGGGTCCTTGTGGGACCCCTGAGCAAACCTAGGGGGTCAGGGTGTTTCTACCCTGTCCCCTTTGTGCGCTTTGCGCACTTGTTTCTGTCCCTCGGTTCTACCGAGGACAAAATGGCTGCCAACATTTCCTGAATCGGAATGTTGACAGCCAGCTGACAACCAATTAACATGCAGCTCGTGATCGGGACGGTGCGCGCAGGGTGCGCTGAGGGTACGCGGACCCTACTCGGCCATAGATATATATGTACTTTTACTTTTGATTTTCTCAGCAACTACTGAACGGATTTACACCATTTAACAAAAAGGGTTCTTTCTGAACCAAGAACTACCTCTTTGCCAAATTTGGTGTAATTCCGTTCAGCAGTTCGAGCTGTAACCGTGTCTAAAGTTTCCTATGGGAAAATGCATGGGGAAAACGCGTTTTGGGACCCCCTTTTTCTCGGCCCCGGCAGACGTATCCCCCGAGACTTTCAGGGTAGGAGCGGACCGGAGCGCCCCACGAAGTTTGAAAATTTCGCGAAGATACGTCAACCGGCAAGAGAGTTATTTCAAATAGAATGTCGCGGATTTCCTATGGATAATAGGTTGTAACTATAACTATCTACTGGCGACCGCCAGTAGATAATATATATATATATATATATATATATATATATATATATATATATATATATATATATATATATATATTTAAGTTAACTTAGGTCATTAATATGCACAAAAGCTAATAAAGGAGGTAAGTATGGTGGTATTAGCGCATATATGTTAAATTATACATTTTAAAATATTGCCTCTTTTGTACATGTCTAATTAATTCACTAACGCCATCACATTGGATGTATAGCTTCAACCGTGATTACAAAGTCTCAGATATAAAAATCTGCTATTGCATAGCAATTAATTTTGCATAGTTAAGGCTGCAACTAAATGAGGAATTCCAGCCGTGCTCTGATTGGATCGGAGTTTGGTACTGCCTTTGCATTTTTTTTATTATTCTGAAAGGTTACACAAGTCATTTGTCTGCGAGTGTCTTGCTATGTGTATGTGTGCCTGCCCACGTGTGTGTTTTCTTGAATGCATGTGTGTGCGTGTGTGCATGTGTGTGTGTTGTGTCTACTTTGTGAGATAGAATAACAGTCAGAGAATTTAAAATACATTCCCGTTCCTTATCATTGTTTTTCACAACTGGTTTCTAGAATACAGAATTAAGAGCTTTAAAAAAGAAAGGCCTACGGGTAGTGAAAACAAACTGCAAACACAAAATGAGGAGCGATCTGATTGGATGAGCTCTCTGTTCTCAAATGGGGCATCTGGCAGTCAAGCGAGATCTGACTGATGCACTGCTATTGATTACATCTCTGAATGCGGAGAAAGCGGTGACGTCAATAAGGCAATCCAATATGTCCACAATATCATTAGCAAGTGAGTCACACTGCACTGGCCTTTTACACAAGGCCAACCTCTCAGCAATCAACCAACGCATTGGGCCCCCTAGGGCTGGCTTAACCTCTTCAGCAGAGTACAAACATGCTTACCAGGGCTATGTTTGTTCCTGATTTGTAGCATTCCTCTTGATTGAACACCCGAAAAGTCCAACTTACACACCTTTTACCATGTACGCAATTCATTATTACATTTCTCAAAGTCACAAAAAAAGCTTGTTTTGAGCTGTTCCTTTTCCCCTAAAATGTTCACCCAGGAACCCACAATCCAATTCTAAAATCACATAACAAGCCCAAATATGTTTCATTCATTCTTTTAAAAAAGCATTGCAAATTTCAAAATTTGTATGTGCCTTGGTACAGCGCAGAACACCCCTTACCTTCTTTGTCCTTGCTCATATTTCGTATATTATAAAATAGTTTTTTTTAACATGTATATTTTGATGCATACATTCACCTTTTGGGCATCTTGGCACCGAATAACAGATGTTTATTGTAACCCGAAATATGGGAGCTCGTTTACTCGACCTCAGAAGGATGAAAGGCTGAGTGGACCCGCAAAGATTCAAACCTGTGACTTTGAGGTCACACAAATGTCTGCAGGAGATGCATCAGCCCACCGAGCCACCAGGCCCATGAGTTGATGCTAATGGTATACTTGTAAATAAGGGATAGTAGGAATCGCTTGTGTTTTCCAAGAGTTGTCCAGCTCTTGCTTTCCATAGACAGGATACAGCACCTATTTGCAGGTGCTGTTCTATAACTGTACTGAGCACAGAACTTCTGATCTCTGTAAACTTTGAGATGTACACACCTCAGTAAGTCTGAAGCATTCCAGATAATCTCCCATGGATCAACCAATCAATCAGGGGTTTGTATAGCGCGGCTACTCACCCGTGAGGGTCTCAAGGCACTGACGGGAGGCTGCTAATCCGTCTGGGTGCTGAGGTTCAGTCGAAGAGCCAGGTCTTGAGATCCTTCTTGAATTGAATCAGTGACGGGGACTGCCTGAGGTGGAGAGGCAGGGTGTTCCAGGTCTAGGTGGTGAAGTAGGAGAAGGATCTTCCTGCGGTTCCGGTCTTGTGGATCCGTGGGACGTTGGCCAGGGCCAGTTGGGCGGAGAGAAGGTGTCTGGTGGGTACGTGGAATGAGAGGCGGGGGTTCAGATATGCTGGTTCTACGTCATGGAGGGCTTTGTAGGCATGTGTTAGGAGCTTACAAATTATTCTTTTGTTGACTGGGAGCCACTAGAGTTCTCAAAGGTGTTCGGTGATGTGGCTGCGGTGGGGGATGTTGAGGACCTGGCTGGCTACAGATTTTGAATGTTCTGTAGTCTCCTGAGGAGTGTCTGTGTGACGTTTGCGTAGATTGCATTGCCGTAGTCAAGTCTGCAGCTGTTGAGTGGGTGGGTGAGCGTCTTTCTGGATTCTGTGGGAAGTCATCTGAATGTCTTTCGAAGCAGGCGAAGCATGTGGAAGCATGATGAGGATACATCGTTTATCTGGTGGTTCATTGTGAGCGAGGAGTCCAGTATGATGCTGAGGCTTTGTGCATGATCCGGGGGAGGGTGAGGAGCGTTCCCAATGCGGTGGGCCACCAGGAGTCATCCCAAGCTGAGGGGGTGGGTCACAGGATGAAGACTTGGGTCTTGTCCAAGTTGAGTTTGAGGCAGCTGTCTTACATCCTGGTGGAAACGGCCTTCATCCCGCTGTGGAAGTTGTATCTAGCGGCTGTGGGTTCGATGGTGAGTGAGAGGATCAGTTGGGTGTCGTCGATGTAGGAGATAATGTTCAGTCCATGGTTCCTGACAATGGCTGCGAGTGGGGCCGTGTAGACATTGAAGAGGGTGGATTACTTCTGCAATTATTTTTTTATTTTGATGCAAAGTACAGGTACATCATTTCAGCACAGTGTAGTTGAAGACAGATACAGAGGATAACCTTAATAATAAGGTCATCGCACACAACCAGCCCTCATTCAGTTCTACACTTAGCACAGGTATCCCTCCGCCGTCTCCTGGCTTATTCCAAGTGCAATCCCTGATATTCTTATAATTTATAAAATTCATATACACATAAGTCATTACGCTCCAGAGGCTCGTCTTTGTAAGAGTGTGCACATCCCTCGGTCCTGTATGGAGCTGCCATTGGGCGAAAGGCCCTGGCTGGTCAACGTACAGAGTACAGGAGAGCCATAGGAACAGGTGAAGATTGAGATCTATTTTAAACGAGCGTATGTTATGAAAGGATTGTTTTTACTGAAGAGCTGTATTTTTTGCACTATTAATATTACGATTAGAAAATCCGTGTATACTAAAGCCAGCTTCCCCAAGCATTTTGCACTTGACAAATAAAAAACATTTCTCAGTTAGCTATTAGTCATGAGACAGACATTATGTCATATGATTGAGGTCACATCAGTGTTAAGTGCGAATCATGCCAACGTGTCATCTTTCATCTTATGTTTTTGACTTGCTTCATGCTGTTTCGACTTTCTTTGTGCTTTTTAATACATATATCTTGCACCATATTGCTGAAACATGTTTTAGTAGAAGATTCTGAATAAACATTTTTTTTTGCTGAGACAAGATATTTGGTCGGGGACTCCACTCAGGGCATGAATCCTGTTTAAGCCTCACATAACACATCCGGTTCTTCACCTTTTAGCCCCACTCAGCTGTTCCCAATTAATTTGATTGTGAAGCCCCGAGCAAGGTCAATCATTCTCAGGCTCTAATGCTGTGCTACCAATTTTACAAAGCAACCCACTGCTTCAATTTGCCTAAATCATTAATTGTTGCTTTGCCCAATTTGTTCTTATTGAAACTGAAGGAACACTTGCAATTACTTTCTTTAATTAAGGTGCGTGTTATCTCCTTTGATCACAATCAATGACTTACTGAGAAAGGATCAGAGGTAAAGCATAAAAAATCACATAAATTCCATGTGAGGGTGCATGAATTTTTATTTTCATATAGGAAAGGAAGGCAGTGTCATCATTGAATGTGACATTAGGTTGTACAGATGTCCCCTTCCCATGTGTTTATGAATAGAAAATACCAATATTTGGAATGTATAATTAAAATTTTTAGAAAAGTTAGTTTTTGACACATCTCATACACTGAGCTACTGATGCTGTCAGTTAAAAAGCTGGTGTGATAAGTAAAAGGCAGTGAGCCATGTTATTAAGAAAGGGGTATTTCTAAACAACACACTGCACTACATTCATTGCAGGACTGCTAAGGGACAGCTATTTTAAATATGTGTTCTTTCAGTGGCATTGCTGAATAAAACATAAGTCACATGGGAGAGGGCAGATTTCCAAAGCAGTGTGAATGTAAGCAGTAAGCTCGTCAGCTGATGCATAAGCAGACATAACAGCATGGGCTGCCCAGGGCTTCTTTGAAAGTGAATTCATTGAAGGTGGAGCAGGGTTCAGCCCGGGGTACAAACCCATGAGGGTTGAATTCAGAAGCAGGAGCCGCCGAGTCCAATGCAGGCAGGAGCGCTTGTACTCATGATCATCAATGGTGGTGGCATGTGCAACCATGAAGGAGGCATGTTTGGTAGTAAGGGCACTGTAGGTAGTGCAGACCTGCGGCAATATAAATTATAATACAAGAATACGTCGAATGTGAAAGTTTAAAAGGATTGTGTGACCCATGAACTATGGGCCAGATATACGGCCATTTTTAGCAATTGCTAATTGGAAATCGGGCCATTTGTGACCGCTAAAAAGGGTTGTAGCATGTGCAAATCCTATTTTGAGTCAGTTAACTAGCAGGCCACCATTCCTGTGTTCTTGTCCATTACCAATGGGTTGCAAATTGTGATCTGCTTCATGAATATTGATGAGGCAGGTCATTTGCGACCCCATTAGGAATCGCCAAATGTGTCTGAGAAACATTAGTACATTCCATTTTGCGAATCGCAAAAAATCGCAATTTGCACCCCGCAAAATGGAATGGTTGTACATCTGGTCCTATGTTATTTCCCTGCCTCCCTTTCCCAGACAGATCTTACATGAAATTAAAAGTTGTTACCGTTTGCACAATACTGTTGTTTCATTGCATCCAAAGCAGACCATGGGTTGGTCTCGTGAATATCCTCCATGGGTCACCTAAATTGATGTCTGGCCGCTAGTGTGTGTCCATGAGTCCATCTCTGCTCACTCCTGGGTGACCATAGATAAATTTACTTGGGTTATTGGTACCAAAGTGCATGTTTGTGTTTCAGTCCACTACTGTTCACGAGCAGTCTCTTAAGAGCACTTACTGTGGCGGTGCACAGTCACACCACTTAATCCTCTACCACATGCCTGTACATCACTATACACTAGGGCACTACACATCCTGATCCCACTTATGTCTGTATCCAGTCCAAGCCATTACCTGCCTGAAATCATGCACACTGTTTGACTGCATCCCTCAGCTACAGTTGAAGTTCTATCCCCCAAATTGTTAATTGTTTAAACAGAGCATCCGCCATGACTATTGGTCAGACTGCATGTTTGAATCTATTCACTGTAGCTGGCTCCGCTTCCTCAGCCGTCCGGTTATTGGACACATTCACTCAGCCTGTGATTGATGGTGAGGATTCTGCCAGTTGCAAGTTAGGTAAAGGATTTCAGGCCAGATGTATGTTGGAAATCGTTTTTGATTACCAAATAGCTATTTTTTTGTGATTCACTATTTGGTAATCGCACATAGCAATGTACAAATGTGTTTTTGACACATTTTGTGATTCCAAGGGACTTACTTCATTAATATTCATGAGGGAGGTCTCGGTTTGCGACCCATTGGGAATCGCAAAATTCACAGGGATGGTGGCCTGACGGGGTCAGAAGACCACCATGTCTGTGATTGGTTTTCAATAAAGCAATGTTTTTTTGGTAAATGCAGCCCGTTTTCCTTAAAGGAAAATTGGATTCTTTTCAAAACGAAAAATTAAAAAATTTCTCTTCATTTTCTAAGAGTAGGCAGTGGTTCAGGGAGCACTGCCAGCTCTTAAAAATGTTTTTACAAACATTCACAGAGGGGAAGAGGTCCCTTGGGGCCCCATTTCCATTTGCGAACGGGTTACCACCTACTTGAAGTAGGTGGTAAAAAGCTAATATTTTGGAACCGCATTTCAGTCGCAAAACATTCACACATACCACTGCGATTTGGTATTTGGAAGGGAGGCCCTAAACATGCCACTTCTTAATACCGAATCGCAAACCCAATTTTTGATTAGGTAATAGGTTACTGAATCTCAAATTGGCCCTTTGCACATTAAACAAATGCCTTTTTTCATTGGCAAATGAAAAAAGCTTTGTCCATCTGACCGATAGTCTCCATCTGAGATGGTGTGAGTGTAATCCAATTTTAGGTGGAGAAGATAATGTAAAATTTGTGCCAGGTGAGGAGATCCACAACATCAGCTGAGGTCGGTGAATGTAATGCTTATTGATGAGCATAAGAATGCAGGTGTGGGGGGAGTGGGTTTGGGTTTGTGAGTGGAGAAGTGGCAGTTGTGTATTTACATGTTTTGGGGATTTTTTTGCCTAAGCTAGTTGTGAATGATGTTGATGGGCAATGGTAAGGTAGCGATGAGGGCACATCATTAAGAGATTAGTAGAGTAAGTGGTGGTAATTACTGTCATAAACCAATGTCTAGATGAATACCAAGGAACATGAGCTTAACATGTTTAAACTAATTCATTATGAAAATTAGAAAACATTTTGCAAATGTAGTGTGCTAACATTGTGGTACTAGATAGGATGAAAAGATGTAAGTGGGCAAAGTGTCAGCAAGCACATACATCTGATATGATTCCCAACAGGGGAACTATTAATGTTGGCTTCCACATTTAGGGAGATACCAGTGAGGTGGCGTAATGAAAGGTACTCTATAGTGGCATTTTTGGGCTCACAGGAATGGGAAAGGTAGGTCCCACGCAGCGGCACTGTAAATAGAAGACAAAGCTACATCATAATAGTGAAAACAACAATCGTTTAAATGGGGGTTAAACCCAGGAAACTTGATTTAACAAGGTCCGTCGGCATGTTATTCTTGTTTTAAAAAACCTAGAGCGATATATGTAGCAGTGTGCATTAACATGTGTGTGAAGGAGCAGGGGCAGCACATTTACGACCACTCAGTGTTCTCAATGCGCTTATGCCTGACACCAGGAAATCCCTTCCCAGTCTCTGGCTATAACTCTCATTGGCTGACCCAAACAAACAGCATGCTAGGTCAAGCCACTCAACAGTGGAGTCAGGGCCTTGACGAGATGGAGTAAATGTTGTCAGTCAGCCACTCCTACCTTTCCTGGTTCACTCATCTAAAACCTGCTGATACCTGCAGCTCTTACTGTGGTATTGCAATGATGTTTAACCTTTCAAGTCACTCAGAGAGTTGCAGCTTTCAGTCCCATTCTTATCCAGGCAAGCCCACTGACAAGACAATCCTGGCTTGAACCCCAGCCTGAAACCACTGGTACCAGAGTAGCTCCCAGTGAGCTAAGTGGGGGGCAGAGGGTGGAGGAAAATGTGATCGATTGAGTGGTTGATTATGTGTGTGTGCATGTTTAACCAGACTGTGAAGACCAGGTCAGTCCTCATAGTGTTGGTAAGCTCTGACAAAACTAGACTAACACAATCTCTGAGAGGGCCAGCACACTACAGTGACCTGTCCACGTAGCGTGTTTAGGTCCTATATGTGTGTGTGTGCGCTCACAGGTATTTGTGTGTGTGTGAGAGAGAGAGAAAGGGAGAAAAAGAGAAAGAGAGAGAACGAAATGGGGTGCATCATTGCATTGCCCACCATACCAGCATAAAGTTGGCACATATTGGCCAACTTATAATAGGTACCTTAGCACTTCATGGAATTGACTGGTAATGGAAATTCCTGAGAATATGTTTGCATTGACTTGCATGTGTATATGCCTGTGACACATCATGGCCTTGACAACGCAAGTTGGGTGTATGGGTGCATAGTGAACATTAAAGAATTAGACCTCTGCTTCAAGATGGATGTCATAAACACACAGCTGCTTTTGAAGATGATTATAAATCTAGTGGTTCATTTAATAGCTGCATTAAAACTATGCAGGCATGAAGAAAACCCAGCTGGTGAACCTTAAATGGGGACCAAAAAGTAGTCCTCACTCCTTACTAGCATCCTGTCTCCCTTTCAAAATCCTACTACTACCAGGGGTATCTTCTACCCTCCCCCTGATGTCTGTCAGGATCCTCCCACTCAATTTCAGTCATAAAGTAACATTTGAGACTCATATAATCAACATTTCAACAACCTGGAAATATCACCCGAGACGACTCATTTGCAACAAAATGCCACTCCTGCTTAAGTATAAAATAGCCACTACCCCACCCTGCCTTGATTTTATCAATGTCCTTCATGCTTGTATTTTATCAGAGTCCAATAAGAAAGTATAGTGTTGTCAAATATCTGGCTAGCAGACTAGTTTCCAATCTGAAAAGCTGGATGTACATTAAGTGGACCTTGAAAGACCTCCATTGGCCTCACATTACAGTTTAAATATATTTTAAAGTTCTCTTAACCATCCATGAGAAATTATGGAATAAGGTCACCCTCTATTTCACTTCCCCCTTTCAAAGACACTGCTCAAGCGGGGCTCATAAATCCAGTCAAGCCCATTGTTTAGTCATTCTCAAGTCCAAGACTAAAGCGTTGAAATGCTCATAATTCCAAAATTAAAATGATTGAGGATCACCCTGCCTTCAGTCAGAAGCTTAAGACCTTTTCCAACTGCAACTCTTGGCACCCTGACACATTTTAACCTCTACCTCTGGTATGCTCAGAAGCAAACATTTAAAGGTTTCATGCAGTGTGACCAAAGAAACATTGAGCTCAGCCGTGAATCTCTGACTTTGAAATACTTTGTCCAGGACTAATGGTGCTAGACTCTTGTGGACCCAGGTTCTGTAAGTGAAGACTACCTCTGTGGAACTTTCCTATAGGAGAGTATTTGAAGGTCCTGGAAAATAGGAAGCTGTTGACTGCTTGGAAGAAAAACAGTGGACCAGTGCAAACTGTACATTTCTCACATCTGCCCTGTGAAACAGCTCTCCTGCTTCTGAAAAGTTTAGAAGGTCTAATGGACAAGGAAAGCTGGTGTTGCCATACAGTAAGCCAAAGTGCCAGTTTGGACTGAAGCGAGCTACAAACCTTCACTTTTTGTAGTCCCTATTGATTGCACCATCTAAGAGTTCAGTGTCAGCATACATCATTACTACACCCTCTCCCTATGTTGGTTACTGTCCTTGTGGGCAGAGCTTTCCTTGATCTGGGGACAGAAGTCTGATCCAAGAGGAGGAATGGGGCACATCACTTTGTTAGGCAGGGTTGAACTGTCTGCCTACTGGGATGCTTCTGTGAGTAAGTTAAGGTTAGGTGCTTCACATATGGGGTCCACAGGTAAGGAGAAGCGTTCCCCTGAAAAGTACATGTCCAACTTTTTACATATTCTGCACTCTGTCCTATGGGTTGTTTACTTCAGGGCAGCGACCAGACAGTGTACTATTCAGGCACCCAACGTAATTTTTTTGTGGCTGTTTAACAGTCCTTAACAGAGTTTCAAAGGGGGGGTAAGCCGGATAGTATATTTTTACACACTTGTTTGGTCACATAGTGGTCCACTACTATAGTAGTACACTGTACACTGTCTGGTCGCTGCCCTGAATAAAGTTGTAACAAAACTCAGCACTAAAACTTCAACCTTTTGGGCTGCATTCTTTCGTTTCATTTATGTTTCTGTTTTTTTACTGTTTCCATTTTTTCTGAAGTACTAAACTCAAGCTCATTGCATTTGTTATGTGGAATTTGTTGTCTATGTCATGTCTGTGTTATGTCTAATGATATAATTTGTGGTGTTAAAAACAAGTTTTATGTGTAAAATCAAGTTTGTGGTCTGTTGAAAATTTGTTTCTATATGCTGTCCTTGTGAAACCCGATGTTAAATGTCTAAAAAATTGAATTTTTTATGAGAAATGAATTCTCAAATTGATTGAAAAGAAATAAAAACTATGTTTTTTGGTCACATCAAGTGTCATGTGTGATCAAATGAAATGATGAGTAACTGATATCAGTACTGGCATGTGTGTTGTTGTGTGCAGGCCCATTAGTAACATTTAAGTTACAGACCCTGAGTACATGTAGTACCCCTATACTAGGGACTTGTAAGTAAATTAAATGTGCTAACTGGGTGTAAGCCAATGTTACCATGTTTTAAGGAGTGAGCACAAGCACTTTAGCACTGGTTAGCAATGGTAAAGTGCACAGAGTCCTAAAACCAACAAATACAAATTCAGAAAAACTGAAGGGGTGAAGGCAAAATGTTTGGGGGTGATCCTGCAGAGAGAGCCAAGTCGAACACAATCCCTCTCCAGCCAAAAGCCAGGGTAGACTTATCAATATCTTGATGGGCTTCCCTTCTTAGGTGATGAAACGTGGACAATGGGCCTTTTCTGCAGTGGCACTTGTCAGTTCTATGCCCCTCTGAACCCAGTTGCATCCCACTTTCTACACTCTCCTGAGCCACCGGACTGAACCTGGTAGTGAAAGATTCATTTTTCGCTACTGCAGGGCCTACTTCTCTCAAAGAATAACATTGGGTTACCCTATTACATTTAATAAGTGATAACATTTAATTGGGAGCAGGTAGGAATATCATGTTTACACTCACATAAATTGCAATTTTAACCCATCTTTAAAGGTAAAGTCAAATTTGATAATGGCACTTTTAGAAAGTTGGCGTTTTCTAGTCTTAACCAGTTGGTGTCTGCCGCCTGTGTTCTGGGGCACATGACTAGGTGTAGTTGGCAGTTGGAATGTGCATTCCTCCTGCACAGTGAGGCAAAGGGAGACCAGGTGTTGGCAGGATGGGAAGGAGCTGCCTCCAGCACACTAACAAAGAAGTTGACACCAGTCTTTTGTCACCCCAGACTCATTAGAGCCTGGGCAGGGAAAGGAAGGAAATTCCAGAACCAGATTGGGGGGAAATCAAGAAGTTTCTCCCACTACAAAGCTGGTATCAGGTATAAATATAAGAGCCTCAGAACAACTCTTCTGAGCAATCCTGGGCCAGTGGGCACTGCAGAAGAAGGAATGCCCAGCTGCCAGCGGACTGTTCTGCTGCTTAAGGACTGCCCTGCTGCTTGAGGCTACCCTGCTTACTGAGCAGGAAGACTGGACCTGCTCCCTTTATCCAGGCTGAGTGACTCCAGGGGTCAGCTGCCTGACCTCCAGTTCTGAGCTACAGGGACACAACAAGCTCTAGAGGTCTCCCTGCAACTGCCCACCTGACAGCTGCACTGGACCTGCCTGCAACTCAAATTGCCTGAGTCCTGCTGGCCTCTGCTAGAGTGAGTCCCTGATCTCCATGAGGTGCTTTCCCAGGTACTGGACACTTTGCTGGCATCAGTGAGAACTCCTTCTGGTCTAACTGAAGGTTCCACCAAATCTGGCGCGAAGGCACACAAAGCCCCGCAAAGCCTCGCCGCTCAGCTGCAAGCCACATCGGAGCCGACGCCGAGTGATGCACAGCCCTGCAAATCCTTGCCACACAGCTGTAAGCTTCATTGTAATCAACGCTGGGTGTCACAAAGACCCGCAAAGCCTCCTCGCACTCCTGAAAGCTTCATTGGAACCGACGCTGAGTCACGCAAAGTTCTGCGAAGCCTCACTGCACAGCTGATACTTTCATCAGAAACTACACTGAGTGACGCAAAGTCTGGCAAAGCCTAATCGCACTGCTGAGACCTTCATTGGATCCGATGCAAAGCCCTGCAAAGCTTCGTCGTACAGCTTCATCGGAACCTACACTGGACGACACAAAGCCTTGCAAAGCAATGCCGTGCAAGCCACAAACCAAGGACTTAAACTACTACTCTTAGCAGGCAAAACTTGGTTCTGTGCTCATCATGTGCTCTATTGTAGTCCACCTGAACTTGTGACTTTGTACTGGCCCAGCACGACTAGATACCCTAAGTTGGCGCCTTGCGCTTTTTGGTGCTACTTTTATCTAATCCTTTAAAATTCAATATCTCCAGTTCTACTAATTGGATTTTTGTCTTTTTGGACTCAAATTATTAAATACATCATAATCTATTTTTCTAAATTGGTTTGGTATTTTTCTTATGTTGTGTTTTCACTTAATGACTGTTTGTGTGCTGCATATATACTTTACAATTTGGCTCTAAGTTAAGTCGGACTGGTTTTGTGCCAAGCTACCAGAGGGTTAAGCACAAGTTTATTTAGTGACTTTTGGGGATCACCTTGCATGGATTGTGGTGGTTGTGGTGGTTGCTTGAGTATGGTTTCACTCAACTCAACCAATAATCCAATTTTACACACTCTCCCATAGCCAAACAATCTAATTTCTTGCAATTCACAATTCATGTGTCTTTTACTGAACGAACTCTCAACGTTTTCCAAGGGGTTTAACATTGAGCAATGGAACAATTAGGGCCAAGTGAGGAATAGCTCCCTCATTTCACTTTTAAAAAAATCTAAACTTTTTTAGAGAGTGCAAACTCTGCCTAAGGACATTGTTTACAGGCATTGAGGCATTTTACATGAGCACCAGTTACATTAAATAAGGTCAGATTCTTCTTTTTTAGGAACAGGAGATTAAGGGCCAGATGTAGGTGGCCAAATAGCGAGCGCTAATGCTGAAATTCAGCGTTTGCGATCGCTATTTGGCAGCGAGCAATGTAGGTAAGTTGAAACCTACTAGCAAAATAAGGAATCGCAAAATTGCGATTCCTTATTTTGCTCTTGCATTTAAGGAATCGCAAATTGCGATTCCTTAAATGCAATGTAAGTAGCACAAAAGAAAGTGCACTTTAGCCTTAGGAATCGCTAATTACCACCAACTTCAAGTTGGTGGTAATTAGCGATTTCCTTAAAAAAGCACTTTTTGCTTTTTTAAGTGCCATGTGGCACACATTCATGCCCTTAGGGCATGTATGTGCGCCACATGTGACACATGCACATTTCAGGGGTGCAACAGGGTGTCCTTTTGGAACCCTGGCACCTTTGAAATTCCGCCCGCAATTTGCGAGTGCCTCTTGGTGACTCGCAAATTGCGGGAGCAATTCCTATTCATTCCTATGGGCCTTTTGGCCCATACGAATGAATGGGAAGGTATTCCTTAATTGCGAATCGCAATTTGCGATTCACAATTAAGGAATATTAAGGAATCGCTAAAAATATTGTGATTCCTACCTACATGGCATTTTGCGATTCCTTAATAGCGATTCCCTAAAAATCGCTATTAAGGAATCGCAAACATGCATTTACCTACATCTGGCCCTAAGTGTTTTGCCTAGACTTACAGGATAATAAGCCTATGCTGTGGCCTTTTTAGAAATTGAGGTTTCTGGTTGGCAGAGTATACACCCTGTCTAAGCAGAAGCCACCATCCTAGTCAGGGTAAGTCAGATGCACAACCTAAATTAACGTGTGGTCACCCTCTCGTAGTTTGTAACAGAGCAGTCAGGCTTAACTTAAGAGGCAATGCGTAAAGTATTTGTACACACTTTAATTACAGTAACACAGTGAAAACACCAAAGACCCCACACCAATTTAGAAAATTAGAGACTATTTATCTAAGTTTAACAAGACCAAAACAACAAAAATACAAAAAGTAAAATTTGAGATATGAATTTTTAAAGATTAAATGAAAAAACAGTGCTTAGAAGTCACTAGCAGTCAAAAGGTTACTTGACGTCACGAGGGACCGGTGCAAATCCAAAGTTCAGGCCGACCGCGATAGAGGGCAGGGCGGCTACAGAACCCATTCAGGGTCTGTTGAAAAAATACCTTGTCTGGAGCAAAGCATTGACATCGAGAGCATGATGTATTGGAATTTTCCACGCAGTCGGGTCGATGCGTTGGAGTTGAGTCTTGCAGTTGGTGTTGAAGTATCGGCGGTGCGTCGTCGAGCCTTGCAGACGGTGTCGAAAGATTGGTGCTGCGTCGTTGTAGAACCTCGCATTCGGGACCCGAGTCATCTCAAATCGGCACTGCGTAGGTGTCGGCAGACATTACGTCGGTTCTGAGCGGCACAAAGGGGCCACTGCATTGATTTTTAAGGAAAACAGCTGCAGAACCCACTTCTGCACTTCTGAGGCACAGGACTGGAGTGAGCCTCTCAGGCAAGGGTAGGCCTCACAGGTTTCAGAGTCCAGCAGAACCAGCAGAGTTGAAACAAGTCTTTTGTTTCCCCGATTCTTCAGAAAACAGGAGGCACGCCAGCAAGCCCTTGGAGAATTTTGGGTTAAAGGATGTAGAGAGCAGGTCCAGTCCCTCACACACCCAGGCAAGAAGCAGCAGGTCAGCACAACAGAGTAGATAGCAAAATGGCAGTCCCTCCTACAGCACAGCAATCAGCAGGCAGCTGGTCAACATAGCAATGCAGGTAGCAAAGTGGCAGTCCCTCCTGCAGCACAGCAGCTCTACCTCCAGGCAGAATGTCCTTGGCTCCAGCAGAGTTCTGATTTGTTGGTGTCAGGGGTCCAGTACTTATACCCAAATGTGCCTTTGAGTAATCAAAGAGGCCTTGAAGAACAGGTCTCTGTCTTTCCTGCCCTGGCCCTAGACTCACTACAGGGGTTATGCAGCTCTTTGTGTGAGACCAGGCACCCTACTTAGGTGGAAGTGTCAGCTCCTCCCTCCCAATCTACCTCAAGAGGACCCATCAGCCTGGTGATGGGCCATCAGGATGCAAATGACACACCCCTTGTCTCTTTGTGTGACTGTCTAGAGGGAATTCACAAAGCCCAACTGTCACCCAACCCAGGCGTGTATTCAGAGACAGGCAGAGGCACAGAATGGTTAAAGTAAGAAAATGCAGACTTTCTAAAGATGGCATTTTCAGACATACAGTTTAAAATCCGACTTCACCATAAGTTGTGATTTTAAATTGTGAGCCCAGAGACACCAAACTCCAAATCTCCATCTTTTCCCAATTGGTAATTACACTTAAAAGATGTTTTAAGGCAATCTCAATGTTAATCTATGGGAGAGATAGGTCTTGCAGTAGTGTAAAACAAATTGAGCAGTTTTTCACTACCAGGACATGTAAATCTCAAAAGTACATGTCCTACCTTTTAAATACACTGCACCCTGCCCATAGGGGTGCCTAGGGCCTACCTTAGGGGTGACTTATATGTAATAAAAGGGAAGGTTTGGGCCTGGCAAGTAAGTTAACTTGCCAGGTGGAAATGGCAGTTTCAAACTGCACACACAGGCTATGGAGTGGCAGTCCTGAGCCATGTTTAAGGGGCTACTGAGTGGTTGGTATATTGAATGCTGCAGGCCCACTCATTGGAGCAGGCGCGAGCTGGCGAGGGCCCAGAGAGGAAGGCTTGTGTGATGGGAGCGTGGCTTGTGAGTGTTTAGCGCTGGTCGCCCTCTCGCTAGCTCGGCTCTGACGCCGCGGGGCCGCCCGCAGGCAGCATCCGGCCCTCGGTGGGGCTTCTGAAAAAAATGCACTTCCTACAGACCATCCTCCGGTGGAAAACCCTCCGAGATTTGATGAATATCACCTTGATTGAAACACCACACAAAGGAACATAGGAGTACCACGTTATTCCTTCACGTTAGCCTCAAAATGGCACCCAAAGTCCTACCAGACTAAAGCCCCGCTCTGATGAAGACCTTCGTCTGAAATTTTGCATTTGGTCCTATCAACTGAAGGCCGAAATGCGTTGGCTTGTTAAAAAGAGGTTCAGAGCTACCAAATTCAAAGACACCGTTCCATATCAGGCACACACGAGCTGAATAGTTGATGCTCTGTATTAGAGTTTGTAAATAAGTCCCTGACCTCTCTAGGACCTGAATAAGGAAACAATTGAGGACTGAACAAAATAAAGTCCCAATTACACGATAATGAAGTAGGACTGACCATTGTTGTTAATAAGAAATGTGCAAAAGCATTGTTCTAACCTGGAACAAGTTTGTCTGTATGTTCTCTTGTCTAAGTATTAGGTCATATTAATGTCTGTAATGTAAATAGCGTTTATGTGTTATGTACCTGTGTTTAAAGTATTGTTTGTTTCCAAATAGAAGGGGTCATATGTCATAAAACATAATGTGTTGGCAACCTCTTTTTTCATTTGAAAAATATGAAATGAATCCATAAATAAATGGTAGCCCAGGGTTAATTCAGATAACCATTGTGGCAGAATGGATAATTGATTGATGGTGTCAGAGGTATGTTTGTGTATATTGATGCAGGCCCACTAGTAGCATTTAATTTACAGGCCCTTGGCACATATAGGGCACTTTACTAGGGACTTACATGTAAATAAAATATGACAATTGTGGATAAGCCAATGTTACCGTGTTTAGAGTACAGAGCATATGCACTTTAGCACTGGTCAGCAGTGGTAAAGTGCCAAGAATACTAAAGCCAGTAACACAGGAGGTCAGAAGGCAAAAAGTCAGGGAAAACCACACCAAGGATGCCAGGTCTAACAGACCTGAATCTGGTTCCCCAGTTCCAAAGTCTGCAACTCTGTGCTTAACGTCACATCTTCTCCATTCAGTTGAATAATGCATCAGTTGATGTAACGAACATATCAGCCTTTATATTGCTTGTTTAGCTGTGGTGGTCTGAATTTTCAGAAAATTATAACTGTGAGCTGGTATGATGGTTGAAACCTGTTGTATCCATACCTTATAGACTGCTGCATGGATATTGGGTATAACTTTGTGTTGATAGAATGTGAGAACACACCATCTTTAAGACTCTTCTTAGAGGCACAGGAATAAATATCATGTATTGTTCACTTTCCTAGTCTGATGGAAAGAGAGATCCCTTCTCACCTGGTTTGGAAATAGTTGAATGTCCTACAATTGCTTTTGGAGGCAAGAAAAATTGGGACGGAAATCCTCTTTCTTAAGTTGTTTCCATTTACAAATTAAGTTTGTCTGGTGGCTAATTCAAAGCTTCTCCTGCACAAAACATGCAATGTTTCATTATTGAACACAGATGCATTCATTAATAGTTGTTAACGGTGTTCACCCAACTAATGGGCCCACGCTGCAGGCAAGGGCACTCGAGGAGGATAAGGAACTATAACTAACAATATTGACATCTGCAACATCAATAATGTGATTAGCAAATTGATTTTCTGGTACTGTAACACCCTCTCTCACTCCCTCCCTCCTTCCATTCAACTGCTCCTCTTGTAAATGAATAACAGCTTGTACCGGGCAATGTGTGTTGGCTTCACCCCTGCTCTTCCTGTCTTTCAATTACATGTATGAGCCATGGTGTAAATGTAGAAGTGAAAGGCTACCGTACTGCAGTCAGGCACTCGCTACAAAGGTCAAAATATCACTCTCCAGCACCAGCATCCGGGCCCGATTTGTGCTGAAATAAAAAGTTGGAAAACCAAAAGCCCCCATGAAGGAAGTTCACACCTAAAATTGTTGGACATGTATTAGGAATGCATACAATAGAACAACAAGTGACAGTGCAAGACAATCATACTACATCAGACACCCTAAGCCTCCTCTTAGCTAGCCCAGGCACTGCTGCTAAGGTGCATGGCTGCCAGGGGCCATAAAATGTGGGCCTTTCTGGCCATGCTCCTGAACCAGAGAATCTACTTCCTGCCATGGCTATCACCTATAGATCCTGATGACCTTAAAACACAGCCACATGAGCACAATGACACACTTATCGAGCGCACCAATCAAGATCTTATGCTAGTTCAGCCTAATGAAACCTAAATCAATAACACATCAAATGGTAAACTTCATTAACTAGGCATCCTACACCCACTTATCAAACTAGGGTAGCACTAGCAACCATTAAACCAAACACTACTTTAACATTGCAACATGTTCTACACTGTGGTGCTATCAATCTCAGAGCACCAACAACATCCAGAACCTCATCATAGGCAACTTTGACTGAATGTTCATTCAAGACCTGGCTTTCGCCCCAGCATTTCAGCACAGTGTACTCTATAATTGCACCCTTACAAACAAGTGAAGGATGAGGGGTAGCCATAATTAGGGCTCCCGGTTTTATGGTATTTATTTTTTTGACATTTCCGTCTGTATTTATCCATATTTATTTTTTGTCAACTTTATCTAAATTTATCCATATTTATTATGGGTTTTGTGAAAAAAATAAAGCTGAAACTGGTACATTTCCTCATTTATTTAACTAATAAATATGGAGTCATGCTTGAATGCCTGCCAGGTTTCAGTAGAAGATAAATCAATGCATTTATATGAAAATATGCACATTTCAGTATCCGCCTTGTGCATATTTACTGCTGTTTACGCCTCTTTACTAAAAGTACTTTTTTTTTACCCCCTTACCTATCAATCCACACAGTCACCGAAAAAGCACCCAATTTCCGTTTTTATCCACATTTAAAAATAAATACAGCCAAGAAAATAAATGGTTTTCTGTCTGTATTTATCTGTAAAAATCAGTAAAAACGGAAAACAGGGAACCTTAGCCATAATACACCTAAACTACCTTAGGTCACCTAGGGCCAGATGTACATAGCTTCTTTGAGCTCACAAACCGTTGGAGACTGCAAAAAAGCATTTTTATAAATGCAAACCCCTATTTTGTGATTCAGTAACCTATTTCAGAATCACAAAATGGCCTTGCGATTCGGTATTAAGAAGGGGCGAGTTTAGGGCGTCCCTTCCTAATAGCGGCTCGCAGTGTTATGTGTGAATATTTTGCAACTGAAAAGCGGTCACAAAACATTCGCATTTTACAGCCAACTCCGAATTGGTGGTAACCCCTTCTTAAACGGGTAGGGCTCCCAAGGGACCCCTTCCCCTTTGTGAATGTATGCAAAAATGTTTTTTACGGACCACTGCCTACTCTTAAAAAATGAAAGAAAACTTTTCATTTTACATTTTGAAACATATCCGGTTTTTCTTTAAGGAAAATGGGCTGCATTTTTTAAAAAAACATCGATTTATTTAAAAGTAATCACAGACATGGTGGTCTACTGATCCCAGCAGTCCACCATCCCTGTGATTTAGTGATTGCCGATGGGTCACAAAGACCTACCTCATGAATATTAATGAGGTAGGTCTTTTTGCGACCCACTGGGAATCACAAACAGTGTAAAGCACACTTTAGTACATTATTGTTTGCAATTACCAAATAGTGAAGCGCAAAAATTCGCTATTTGGTAATCGCAAACAGTAAAGTTAGTACATCTGGCCCCTAGTTACCTAGCAGCATTAACTTCACTTACTTTACTTCTCTGGCAGCAAGCTCTACCAGAGTAACCCCCTCTCAGGACCTCTGCGCCACACCACAGCGGGGTTTGTGCATTCCCTCTAGACAGTCACACACAAAGGGAGCTTAGGTGTAACTGATGGGTCAGGCACATCATGAGGGGCCATCCTTGGCAGGATGGGAGGGATGAGCTAACACTTGCACCTGAATAGGCTGTGTCCTGTCCCCACACAAAGGGCTGCATACCCCCTGTAGTGAGTCTGGAGCCAGGGCAGAAAGGGTGGCAGGGACTCAACTTGGTATAAGTACTTGACCTCTGACACCACCACTTCAGTACACTTCTGTACCTGTGGATATTCCACCAGGAAGAATGACTTCTGTGCTGCTACAAGGACTACCACTCTGCTGGAATCATACTCTCTCTGCTGGACTCCTACTTTGCTGTGCTGACCTACTGCCTGGGTCTGAGAAGGACTGTACCTGCATCTCTCCAACCCAGAACCAAAGTGACTCCCTATTCTTTAGCAATGAGACCACCAGCATCTATGACAACTTTGAGCACTAACCGGACCCTTCAACGCATGCAAGTTTTCTGCCCATCATAACCAACACCAAAGGGACCACCCATGCCACCTGTCCTACAATAACCACTCAAGAAACCACAATGACGATGTAGTCGATACACTACGGAGTACCTTCAGACTCCTGCTCTCACCATGTCTTCATCAAAGGGCTGGATGCCTCAGCACAGCCCTCACCTCGATCCTGAATGACTTAATCATCACAGCCACCTAACTGGGCATCTGGAAACATGCCACAGTGGTGCGTAAATGATAAATTCAACAAATAAGTATAACTTTTGAATTTGTTATGTTTGTGTAGTTTCAGTTGGGTTTGTCACAAATAAGAAATAAATAAGTGTGTAAGTGGTGTGTAAATAATGAGTTTAAAATATAACTATAACTTCTGAATTTCTAATGTTTGTGTAGCTTAAGGTGGGTTTCTATACCAAACATAAATAAAGTTTCCCTAACCATAACTTATCTTTAACCTTTGTTTTTTGTGTGAATTTCGATGGTTTTCATAATGTTAGTAACAAATTTTTAATATTCGTCCAGTTTAGTCTTGTGAAGTGGAGTGCTATTAAGTGAAGTGTGGTACCATATAGTGGAGGATAGTGTTGTAAAGTGTGCTGTGGTACAGTATACTGTGATATAGTCGAGTGGAGTAAAGTGGGATGAGGAATACTGGAGTGGCATACACTGGAATGGCATACAACGGAGTGGCGGGAGCTGGAGTCACATACAGTGGAGTGGAGCTTGTGAACTCAGAATCATTAGAGTGGCATATATTGGAGTGGCATATATAGTGCAGTGGTATACAGTGGGACAGCATAGAGTGGAGTATGGTAAAGTGGAGTTATGTCCTGTAAATATTGTAAAGTGTATTCGCATACACTGTGCTGACATACAATGGAGTACTACTCACTGGAGTGTTGTACAGAGTAGGGACATATTGGAATATCGTATAGGGAAATAGCATACAGTTGAGTGGTGTACAGAGGAGTGTGGTACAGTGAAGTGGAGTAAACTGAAATAGCGTACACTGGAGTGGGGTACAGTGGAGTTGCATACAGTGAAGTGTGGTACAGTTGAGTGGTGTACAGTGGGCTTACGTAAAGACGAGTGTGGTAGAGTGTATTGTTGTAAAGTAAAATTGCGTAAAGAGGAGTGGCATATATTGGAGTGCCATACAGTGCAGCGGTGCAGACCAGAATAGAGCCCACTAAAGTGGAGTACAGTGTAATAGGGTACAGTGCAATCGCGTATAGTGAAGTAGCATAAAGTGTAGTGCCATACAGAGAAGTAGCGTAGGATTGAGAAGTGTTCAGTGTAATAGCATTGAGTTTAGTGGCTTCAAGTGTTCAGATGTACATTGGAGTGGCATATAGGCGAGTAGCGTACAGTAGAGTGTCTTACAAGTAAATAGGGTTAATTATAGAAGTGAGAGTCTAGTGACGTACAGTAAAGTGTTGTTCAGAGGAGTGGTGCAGAATGTAGTCTTGGAAAGTGAAATAGCATACAGTGGACTGTGGTACAGTCCAGGGGCATATACTGCATTACAGTGCAATGGAGTGCAGTAGAGTGGAGCAGTGGACACTGGAATAGTGTATACTCCAGTAGTGTACCATCAAATGGGGCATATTGTAATAGCATATAGTGGAGCTGCGTACAGTGGAATAGCCTACAGTTGCGAGCAGTACAGTTTAGGGGCATCAAGCAAAGTGGCATACACAAAAGTGTAGTAGAATACAGTGGTGGACAGTATAATAGCGTAGAGTATAGTGGTGCAGACTGGAGTGGGGTAGAGTGAAGTTGGGTGGAGTAGGGTTAAGTAAAGTACAGTGGTTTAGCATACGATGTAGTGGCGTATACTGGAGAGTTACAAATTGGAGCAGCATACTCTAAACAGCATACAGTGGAGTGGCTTAAAGTCAAGAGTTATACGGTGGAGTAACATAAAGTGGAATCTGTACATTACAGGAAACGTACTGTTAAAGTGTGTGAAAAGATGTCAATGTTATATCTCCAAATTATATATTATAATCTCTAATTGTTCATTTTCTGGTTGTATATGTAAATAGTGTAAGTAATGTTAAACTTATAAGTTGTATGAAATGTGGTTATATATTGGGCTATGGTATACCGTGGTATGTTCACTGTATACCACGGTACATGGTGCTGAGAACCGCTTATGTGATTAGTTGATGGCTGCGTTTAACAAAGGTAAAAATCAACAGTGTCGTTTTTATCACAATTTTGCATTATTATATGGTCAGCATTTCTCAGCATTCTGGGTAAGGGTCTTACATATAGTTAGGTAATAGGTTTTATTGTTGTTAACAACCTATTACCACTTTATGCAAGCGGTAATAGGTTACCTTTTTTGTTTATAAATTTGTATACATATGACATAGGGATTTTTGTAAATTTTGTCCCTTAATAACTTTGCACCCATTTGACGAATGTTCGCCAAATTTTGTAAACCTATTGCACCTGTTTCATTGTGGAAGGAGTAGAGGTTTTGCTGGGTTTTGGTCAAGGGGTGCAAAGATGAAAGGGAGGGTTCCAAAATGTGCTTAAATCGCATGTATCCCACTTTTGTAGTTTGCATAGCACAGAAAACAGTCATTCGGATTTTGTTAAAATTTTGCAGGATTACATATTATGGTACACAGATGATTATTTTGGGTAGTGCAGGTAAGTAGTGTACCTATTTCATAAGTTTTAAGGTAGTTAAACTTAGTGAGATTTGTTGCCGCAATATTTTAGCAAAATGTGGGGATATTTCGCTATACTACGACAGCACATCGTGATGAGAAGTCATTAATTGATTAGCTAATTACTGCCTTTACAAATGTTAAAGGCAGGCATGGTTTTTTTAGGTACACTTTGCCCGTGTTCTGTGTTACACCTTCTGATGTAGGTAAGTATTAGGCTTGGTATTTTTCCCCTAACTATTACCACTTTAGTAAAGTAGTAATAGGTAGTGCAAAATATTCATACGTTTCTATATATTAGTTTTTAAAAATACGGAGTAGTGTGTTACTACCGTGGTACTCCCCCAAAAATTTCTACAGTTAACATTTTTGTTTATAAAGTGAACTGTGTTTGTTTTAAACAGCACAGCCATTTATAGTAACTCTGTACATTTTTGCTGCATATTTAAATAAGTGAAAAATAGAAAACACACTTTAGCACTGTATTTTTATAAAATATAGTGTATTTCCAATTTTTTTTCCAAAGATGCTTTTTGGGTACCGTGGTTGTACTGCAGTACTCCGTATTAAAAAAATGTATTAACTTATAAATATTTTTCCCTAACTATTACCACTTTATTAAAGTAGTAATAGGTATGGGGAAAATACCAAACCTAATACTTATCTAGATTGCAAGACGTAATGCAGAACACATGGAAACTCAAGCTGAAAACAGCTTGTCTGCCTCTAACTTTTGTAAAGGCAGGCATTAGCCAATCAGGTTATGACTTGTCATTGCTATATACCTTGGTAGTACCATGGTACTACGACAATCAATCAATAAATCAATCATGGGTTTGTAAAGCGCAAGCTACTCACCCGGGAACGGCTCTCAAGGCTCTGAGGGGTAGGGTGGGTAGAGGGGGGGGTCCGCGGATCCTGGAGGGTCACTGAGTTTCATCAAAGAGCCAGGTCTTGAGGTCCTTTAGGAACTTAGGGAGCGATGTGGTCTGTCGGAGGTGGAGAGGGAGCGAGTTCCATGCCTTGGCTGCGAGGAGGGAGAAGGAGCGCCCTCCTGCTCTGGTTTTCTTGATCCGCGGTACCTTTGCGAGGGAGAGCTGGGCCGAGCGGAGAGAGCGCTGGGGAGCGTGGAACGCGAGGTGGTGGTTTAGGTTGGCGGGTCGTGTGTTATGGAGGGCCTTGTGTGCATGGGTGAGAAGCTTGAAGGTGATTCTCTTCTCGACAGGGAGCCAGTGTAGGGGCCGTAGGTGTTGGCAGGATGTGGCAGTGGCGCAGTAGGTTGAGGACTAGTCTGGCGGCGGCGTTCTGGACGTTCTGGAGTTTGCAGGTGAAGTTCTTGTTGATCCCGGCATAGAGTGCATTGCCGTAATCAAGTCTGCTACTGATGAAGGCATGTTTGACAGATTTCCTGTGTTCGGGGGGGATCCAGTTGAAGGTCTTTCGGAGAAGGCGGAGGGTGTGGTAGCAGGAGGTGGTGATGGCGTTGACCTGGCGGTCCATTTTGAGTTCGGAGTCCAGGATGATTTTGAGGTGCGTGCGTGGTCCATGGGGATGGGGGGGGACCCCGAGGGTGGGGGGCCACCAGGTGTCGTTCCAGGCATCAGGGTGGGGGCCCATGATGAGTACCTCGGTTTTGTCCGTGTTGAGTTGTAGGCAGCTGTTCTTCATCCATCTGGTGACGGCTTCCATTCCGTCTTGAAAGATGCGTTTGGTGATGTTGGATTCGTTGGATAGGGAGAGGATGAGTTGGGTGTCGTCTGCGTATGATGTGATGCTGAGTCCGTGTGCTCTGACGATGGATGCGAGCGGGGCCATGTAGATGTTGAACAGGGTCGGGCTGATGGAGGATCCGTGTGGCACTCCGCAGGTGGTTGGAGCTGGTTCTGAGAGAAATGGGGGGAGTCTGACTCGTTGCATTCTGCCAGAGAGGAAAGAGAGGATCCAGTCAAGGGCTTTGTTCCAGATTCCCGCGTCGTGGAGTCTGCGGGCTAGGGTGCGGTGAGAGACAGTGTCGAAGGCTGCGGAGAGGTCTAGGAGGATGAGGGCCACAGTCTCTCCTCTGTCAAGGATGGCGCGGATGTCGTCTGTTGCTGCGAGCAGTGTGGTTTTGGTGCTGTGGTTGTTCCTGAAGCCTGATTGGGAGGAGTTGAGGATGTTGTTTTCTTCGATGAAGGCGGCAAGTTGGCTGTTGATGGCTTTTTCCATGACTTTGGCCGTATAAGGGAGTAGGGAGATTGGTTTGAAATTCTTGAGGTCGGTGGGGTCCGCTGAAGGTTTTTTCAGGAGAGGGTTGATCTCGGCGTGTTTCCAGTCATCAGGGAAGGAGGCGGTCTCGAAGGAGCGGTTGATGATACGTTGAAGCTCGGGCGATGATGTCTGCGGCTCTGTGGTAGATGTGGTGGGGGCAGGGGTCCGTGGGGGCCCCAGAGTGGATGGTCTTCATTATCTTTAGAGTGTCTTCGATGCTGGGGGCGGTCCAGCTGTCTAGTGTTGGCTGCCTGCTGTTGGGATCGGTGGGAGGGAGTTCCTTGTGGGGGTTGTTGTCGTCGAAGTTGTCATAGATGCTCTTGATTTTGTGATGGAAGAAAGCGCTGAGTCTGTCTCAGAGGTCCTGGGAGGGAGTGATGTCTGTAGACTCGCTTTTGGGTTGGGTGAACTCTTTGATGATGCCGAAAAGTTCCTTGCTGTTGTGTGCGTTGGTGGAGATTCTGTCCTGAAGTGCTTTCTTCCTGGAGAGTCTGATGAGTTTGTTGTGGGCGGCAGTAGCTGTTTTGAAGTTGTTGAGGTTTGTCGGGGTTTTGGAGTTCCTCCACAGTTTTTTGAGTTGTCTGCAAGTGCGTCTGGAGCCTCGGAGTTCGGAGGAGAACCAGCTGGCTTTCTTGGCGTGAGGTTTGGAGGCTTTCTTGAGGGGGGCGATGGTGTTAACGCAGTCAGTGATCCAGTTTTGTAGAGTGCGGGCGGATGTGGTGGGGTCATCATCTGTGGTGGTGGGAGTGGAGCTGCCGAGGATGTTGGATTTGAAGGTGAAGTGAACACAGCTGTGGTCCTTCCATGGGAGTTCGGAGGTGTGGCTGAAGGTGATGGAGTTCCCTGCTGTAAAAACGGGATCGAGGTTGTGTCCAGCTGAGTGTGTTGGTTCTGGTACGATCTGCTTGAGTCCTATGATGTGGAGGTTGTCCAGGAGGGAGGCGGAGTTGGGATCCTGGTGGTTGTCGAAGTGGAAGTTGAGGTCTCCTAGCAGCGTGAAGTCAGTGGAGGTGATGATGTCAGTGATGGAGTCGGAGAACGGAGTGCAGAGTCCGGGGGGTCTGTAGATGAGGGTGCCTCAGAGGGTGGAGGACAGGTTGGTCTGGATCTTGAAATGGAGGTGTTCCATCAGGTCCGTGGGCCCGTCGGTGTAGGTGCCCAGATGAAGATTGGCTTTGTGGGCAATGGCGATGCCTCCTCCGGGGCGGTTGGGGCGATCCTTGCGGGTGAACTTGTATTCTTCGGGGATGGCGATTGCGATGTCTGGTCCGGAGGCGGCGTTTGTCCAGGTTTCGGTGAGGAAGGTGATGTCCGGGGCGGTGCTGTTGAGGAGGTCCCAGATTTCCGTGCCGTGTCTGTGGAGGGAGCGGACATTGAGGAGGATGCATCGCAGGCTTTGGGGTGCAGTGGGGTTGTTGCTGGAGGGAGGTGGAGGGTCCTGGGTCTCGGCAAAGGTGAAGGAGTGGCGGCAGTGGTGGAGGGTGAAGGGTCCGTGTATGTCGAGAGGTGAGGAGATGTTGCTGTTGTTGTTCCTGCCGACGTTGAGTTCATGGACAGCTGAGGAGCTGTAGCACTGGCGGGCCGGCGGGCCAGGGTTCCTGGTGCTGGTCGCGGTCGCGTCTCGGACAGGTGCAGACGGGCTTGCCTTTAGTGTGCCTTCGGCACGCCAGCAGCACGGCCGCACAGCGGATGCCATTAAATAGGGGAGGGGGAGGGGAGCGCAGCTGGGAGGCGGGAGCGGGAAACGGCAGGGGTGGGGCCTCAGGGGCAGCAGCGGCGGGGAGAAAACTGGCAACGATGAGGGCACAGAAAGGCACAATAAAGAAAAATAAAAGTCAAGAGTCACGCAATATGCGGGCATCAGACAAGAAAGGCACAATAAGGGGAGAGCAAGGCACGGAACAAAAAGCGCAAATGCGGTACCAAGATGGACTGGCAGACCGGCGGAGAGCGGACTTGAACCCTGCCTAAGCAGGGCAGCAGGACACCAGCAGCGGCGAAGTCACAGCGGTGCTGTAGAGGTTCGAGAGCAGGTCTCTGACCCAAGAGGTCAGGGGGCTTGCGTGCGCTCCCTCGCAGCGAGCGCCATTAAATAGGGGAGGGGGGAGGGAGCGCAGCTGGGAGGCAGGAGCGGGAAACAGCATGGGGGAGGGGCTGCGGGGGAAGCGGCGGTGTAGAGAAAACTGGCAACGATGAGGGCACAGAAAGGCACAATAAAGAAAAATAAAAGTCAAGAGTCACGCAATAAGCAGGCAGCAGAAAAGAAAGGCACAATAAGGGGAGAGCAGGCACAGAACAAAAAGCGCAAATGCGGTACCAGGAGAGCAACGATGAGGGCACAGAAAGGCACAATAAAGAAAAATAAAAGTCAAGAGTCACGCAATAAGCAGGCAGCAGAAAAGAAAGGCACAATAAGGGGAGAGCAGGCACAGAACAAAAAGCGCAAATGCGGTACCAGGAGAGCAACGATGAGGGCACAGAAAGGCACAATAAAGAAAAATAAAAGTCAAGAGTCACGCAATATGCAGGCATCAGACAAGAAAGGCACAATAAGGGGAGAGCAAGGCACGGAACAAAAAGCGCAAATGCGGTACCAAGACGGACTGGCAGACCGGCGGAGAGCAGCCTTGAACCCTGCCTAAGCAGGGCAGCGGGATACCAGCAGCAGCGAAGTCACAGCGGTGCTGTAGGGGGGAGAGAACAGGTCTCTGACCCAAGAGGTCCACAGACATCACTATGTTAAAAACACTTAAAACTTATAAAATACTTACCTGCACTGCCCCCACAGAATCATCTGTGCACCATAATCTATAATCCTGCCAAGTTTCGGCAAAATCTGACTAACGGTTTTTGCGCTATGTGAAATACAAATCTTTATGTAAAATATATTGCATTTTATGCCTATCTTGGGACTCCCCCTTTTTTCTTTGCAACCCGTTCACCAAACGCCGTGAAACTTTCAGCACTCCGACAATAAAACCACAGCTACTGCCACTCTGTAATGCATCACTGTAGTAAAGTGAAAGTAAAATGAGCCAATGGGCTCATTGTACTTTCACTGCATCAGAACTCGGGGGACATCACCATCAAGCCAGCCGATAAAGGCGATAGTATTGTAGTAATGGATACCAAAAAATGTGAAGAAAGCACAAACAAACTATTATCGGTGAAGGAGCATTATATGCAGGTGCAAATGAATAACTGGGATGAACTGCAGGAAGAAATAGGCCGTCTGTTAAGGTTAGTCAAGGAGGATGATGTAATTAGTGAGGAGGAATTTTGGTTCTTGTTGAACGTATGTATATCCTGTAATTCCTACCCTATATGATTTCCCCAAAATGCATAAAAATGAATTTGATCCCCCATGAGACCTATTGTTTCAAGAATAATAGAGCCTTTAAGCAAATATGTTCATATCTTTCTAAGACCTTTGGTAACTAAGCATAAGTCCTATATTAAGGACACTACAGCCATGATATATAAAATGAAGGAAGTACATTTTGATAGGGACTCTAATTGGATAATAACTATGGACATAGAGTACTTATATACTAATATCCTGCAAGACTTAATGATACAAGCATTAGAAATGATCTTGCCAGGGAATAGTGATGCGACACTGCAAACTACGTGTATAATAGACTGAATGAAAATTATTTTATTTTTTAAATGTGTCCCTTTTTAATATTATCTTGTAGAAACAAACAAAGGGGAGCAGCATGGGTGCAACTTGTGTGCCGAGTCTAGCATGTATCTAAATAGGAGTTTTTGAAGACCAACATATTTATAATGAAATGGATAAATTTTTTGAGAACGTGAACTATTGGTTTCGGTATATTGATGACATATTTTTTATTTGTCAGGGTGAAAGGGAATCCCTTACTGATTTTTTTGAATGGATCAATTGTGGGGACCTCAATCTAAAATGTACGGCAACAGTGAGTAATGATAGTGTAGACTTCTTAGATTTTAGAATTAAATTCGTAAACGAGTCCCTTGAAATGAAACTATACACTAACCCCACGGATCATTATATGATATTACATTATGAAAGTAATCATCCTAGAAGTCAAAGTGACAACATCCCCTTTGGACAATTTCTCTGTTTGAGGATAAATTGCACCAACATGCAGGATTTTGAAAAAAATGTGGAGGTCCTTAAAGGTAAATTGAGAGCACGTGGCTGTCCGAACAGCCTGATCGGACATTCATATACGCTGGCCAAATATCAAAATAGGGAAGTAATGCTGGAACCTAAATATACAGATACTACCAATAAGCATATTACCTTTGAGACCAATTGAATCCCACGAGTAATAGGATTAAAAACCTAATTAACAGGAATTGGTCCATTTTAGAATGCCTAGGTAGAGAGAAACTAGAAAGACCCATTATTGTGTATAGGCAAAATAAAACTAGACAAGACTGCCTTGTCCACAACTATAAAGAACCATTAAGGAATAGACAGAGGAGTATATAGGGTAATAGCGTGCTCCAGGGGAATTTCCCCCGTGGGCAGTGTGGCAACTGTAATAGTATAATAAAAGGCTAAAACATCACATTCGATGGTGTTGTATATTATGTTAATCAGATGTTGAACTGTAAAAGTAGCAGTATGATATACATTATAATATGTACCTGTGGTAAAGGTTATATTGGGGAAACAAAAAGAGAAATCAGAGTAAGACTTAAGGAACATAAATCTGCTATTAGGACATGTAAAAATAATGCACCACTTGTGGAACATTTTATGGAGATGAAACATAATGAATGCAACATGAAATGGTGCATCTTGGAAAGGGCAGAACTGTCACGGAGGGGTACGGGATCTCAGCGTAAAGCGAAAATAGAGGGAACAGTTTTTCATGTCTAAATTTGCTACCCACTGGAAAGGCTTAAATAATCGTGGGACAGGATAATAAGATAGTCTTTCACTGGGTATACTGTATATAATAATACGAGTTCTGCCTTAGCTGAATAAAAACAATGACACAGAGTGACGATAAATCTCAAGGGGTATATTATAGAGACTCATGCCTGAGAATTTGATGTTAAATTGCCGTAATGAAACCTACAAAACTAGAATGTAAAGAATATGCACTTAATAAGTAGGGTATAAGGAGCCACCTGCTTTTAAACACGGTGGTATAAGGACAAGAATAGGCAGGCTATAAAGATAAGGGCATGGATTGGATAGATAAGGGACCAAAGGGTTACCATGGGTACACGAACAGACAGACTAAAAAGTCATGGGTATGGATTGGATAGATAAGGGACCAATGGGAAACCACAAACACAAGACTAGGAAGGCTAAACAGGCAGGCTAAAAAGATAAGGATACAGATTGGATAGATACAGGACCAAAGGGTAACCACAGGTACAAGAACAGGCAGGTTAAAAAGTCGAGGGTACGGATTGGGTAGATAAGGGACAAAGGGGAAACCACAAACACAATAATAGGAAGGGTAAATAGGTAAGGGTATGGATTGGTTAGATAAGGGACCAATGGGAAACCATCTTCCTGTATAAATCGAGGATAGCAATAGGTCCTGTTTTTTTCAAAAAAAGGAACAACGGTTTGTGTTCCTGCTGGACCCTGATTTTAACAAGGTAAGCTCGAATTGGGCAAACTTGATATCCAAATAAGTATCTCTTAACATAGTACCAATCTAAATATAACTATCTGTGTTTTTAGAAGCACAGGCACAGTATTGACAGCCTGCAAGACCTGTGTCAGTTTGTGAACTAGCAGATACAACAAACTGTGTGAACCACACCAAACAGACAGGTGAGATTTTTAGTGATAAGCTAGACATAAGAAAATTTATGGTGCCTCTAGGGTAGGTTGGTCCTCGAGACATTCACGAAAATCACCAAACATGCCCTCTTTTTGATTGAACAGAGATGGATACACCGATTATCCTCACACACCCAAGGATTGAATGACGATATACCTTGGAGTGCGCTGAGGATATGACCTACCACTGTTAATATCCATGCCTCTAATCATTCAGGGCACTTTGTCCAAACCAACCAATCACCCATCAAAATGAGGGTACATTGTGTTATTCGATCCATGCTTTTATGACCCACTCTCTATTATAACACACCCCTCAGAGATGATGCACTAAGTGGGCCACTGAGTGATTTTATTGCTATCATTGATTATGAACGCTGAAACCATAAATGATCAGACTTTTGATGCTGTAACCTTCTACTCTGCATTATCACCTTACGACCAGCTATGCTCATGAATACAACTTCCCGAGTTCACACACTATGGGCAATATGTCACATACATTATTAAGCCTATTTACTGACCCATATCCCCGTTTTCTGAAGTGATGTCACGATACACCATTCCAGTATGGCCGCCAAATCTCATACATACTGAACGACCACGTTTAAAGATGGCCGCTGTACCTGAGACAGACCGCAAGCTCTAACTCCAACATGGCCGCTGGGCTGGTTAGCACTACACACAAGACCTCCCCATAACACAAACCCCGCCCCCCGGAATTGCTCGGCGGGACTAAATACGGTGCAGACTCACTCCACTCTACCACCCGGACCCGGTAGGAGTGGGTAGGTCTAAAGACTTTGTGCTACGAGCACCAAAGTGAGTACTGCTAATTGTGTGTTGAATGTCTCTCTACCCCGTATGGTTGTAAGCTCCCGCCACCCTTTATCGCTAACCCCTTGACCATTGCGGGCTTTTATGGACATGCCTGGGTCATCTCAGGGGTGGTATGTATGGCCCCCTGTATCTGCTTCCACTTCCCACATTAGATGTACATGCATGACACCGTGATAATTGTCTGGGTCACTTCATGAGCGGTATGTATGGCCCCCTCTATCTGCCTTCACTTCCCATATTAAATGTACACGCATGACGCCACGGTAATTAGTGTGTGTGACGGTTTTGCGGTCATCACGTTGGGCATGTAACCGTTAATCTCTAAACGACCCAGCCTCCCGACTGCTTAAGGCACACTTATTGAGCACAAGTCACGCAGGATGTCATTATTCTCGCTGGAACTAGCCATCACGCTTTTATCTATCAAGCGTACCTACTCGATTCCACTGCTCTTACAAACAGCGTTGACCTACAATAGAATCTTTGCTGTGGGTATATATTGCAGGCACTATGTAAGCAGTGCCTTCAAGATAAACGCAACCAAAATTATGATCCAGGTATGGGCGGCGATTGAAAAGAAAAGAAAGTAATTTGTGTTGACATTTGAGGTTTAGTTGACCTTGTAGGATAGGGAATTAGGAGTTTTCCACTAATTTATGACTCTCTTTACATTTAATGCCACCTTTCAATTGGTTTTTTTCCCCCTTCCCTTATTTATCCCAGTACATGAGGAACCCCTCGTGTGTGTTACCTACCGGGTACTGTGAAGCCTGGTTAGTCTACAGTTCTGGGTAAGTCCTTCTGCTCTCTGCTACGTTTTATTTTTGCCACAAGGGTTGAAGTTCACGCTAGTTCACCCTGTGCACTCACCGTGTGGCACTCTGCTGTTAACTGGTTTTATCTGTTTGATGCTCACCACGATATCTAGAGAGTCAGCTGATCACAGGGAATACGAGAGCATTCACCCACTACTATGTTACAACATTCATCATTGTGATTTATTCTCTCCCCACAGGTAGTTCCAGTACTACCAGGTATCCGACGAGTTAGTCCTATGGTTGATGTGAGTGCACCGCCACAACACCACCTTAGTTTTAGTTGTAGATAGTATACCCCTCGCTTTGGTCCTGACGAATCGCCCGAAGATTATTCAATTGGCGAGAAACATGTTGACCGACCACGTATAAGAGCACCACAACCTGAGACATAACCTCAGCTTAGCACCTTATACTCTTTGTTTTTACTTAGGGTAGGAGACCCCTTGATTAAAGTTGTTTTCGCAGGTACTCCCAACCCGATTTTACATTCACTCTAAATTCATCAACACACATTCATCTACACACACCAGGCCCCTCACCCCCACTTCACCATACGGCTGTTGGAAAAAGATCTCCGTTAAAGTGCCCCTACTTTAGGGAGCCCGTCGGGTATTGCACCGCCGACCCAACGAGGAGCAGCCCGATGATGAAGCATGACACCCGACAGGGTGTGTGAGGGCATTATAATCCAATAAATGGATTCCCAACCCTGAACCACTCCGGTCAGGTTGGTTTATTTTCCCTGTTCATTGACTCTCATCCCTGAGGAACAGCATATCTCTTTTGTCGAATACTTTTCTTGGGCCTTAATGCTGGACCTATCCAAAAGCCCTTTGTCCCCCCCTTTGAATACTACTCTAGGGTAGAAAGCACATTAAAAACTGACTTTATGCAATATATACGTTGCGTTACAAAATGCCTTTTTACTCTGTGCAGGTAATTGAAAATGCCCCTTTAAGGAGAAATTTATTGACTGCTGAGATTTGCATTATAATAGCTTCGGTTTTGCTCAGGGCGGGAAAGGAAAAGTAAACTTACCATAGTTAGTTTACCCACGTGAAATTTGAGCTGCAAAGTCTTAAATATTAGGTAGGGCCTTGAGTGACATATATGGATTAATAATAACTTATTATTGTCATTGTGAAAGAATGAAAAATAGTTTCATTCCTACAGTTTCATTGGGAAAGAAACAGACCGTTTGTACTAATATGGGTGAAGGTCAATGAGAGCAAGGCACCTTCAATAAGCATGATATAAAATCTAGGAAAATTTCAATGGGTATGAACACTGTTATACGTAATTAAAATGTAAAGGAAGGAAATTAAGGATGTCACTTCAGATCTTTTTATTTAATGCTCATGGCGACAATATACCCTAAGCATATTTATTAAATGTGTATGAAATTAGACATGTTAAAGAATAATACATAAAACAAATCATGTCTATTGATGCTTGATATGCATAAATGTACACAGTGTTGATAATAATGTCTTTTTGTTTTAACATGTGCTATTTATAAAAGAATTTAGTAAGAACAACATTGTATGCTCAACCATATGTGTTTAGATAATCTGTTTTACAACTGTTTTTATCGAGATATATATTTTATGTTTTTTTCCTAGTTTTAATTCAGCTGTTGGTCCTGAAGAAGGTGGGATAAATTCAAGGAGCCACCAAACGCTGTGTCAACATAATAACTGTTTTAGTATTTTGATTGTATACAGTTGTTTTCTATGTTAATTTTGAACCAAGTGTTTTTGATAATGTATCTGGTCCAATGGATGATAAACTATAATACCAAAGTATTTTATGTGCATTTTATTAAATATTTATGAGATTCTAAATATTGTGGTTGGAGCATAATCGGTTATTTTTTGACATCTAAGTTATATCTTTTGTTCTTGCATTAATAATTAGGTATCCACATAGCGAAAATTTTGATTTTAATAATAAGTCCAGGGGGAAAGCTTTTGTACTAGTTTCCCTGTCCTTCTCCCTGCACATTACAATGCTTGTTGTTTCTGCAGCACACAGTTAAGCAGATTTGTTCTTGTTTATTTCCATTATTATAATTCATGCTGTTTTCAATGAATCTCCTCTGGCTCAATCACAAAACTGTATCTGTTTCCTAGGTCCTTCTGCTAGTTTACTGTACCCTATTCATTCATAATAATTTGCTCTTGTTCGTGTATCTAGTTTATTCCACCCTCTCCTGATGGCATTAGTATAGGGTTGGCAGAATAATTATTCATGCAGTGGTATAGTGCTTAGGTGTTAAGGCAATATCATGTTGAATAGAATTGTCCTCTGATTTGCTGAGAATATAACATTTTCCATCACACCACAGTGATTCTTCATTTTTGGTCATTTACTCTGGAACAATAATGTATAAAAATCCTGATTTTGGGGCTAAGACAGAAGCCTTTCCTCAAGGCTTAGATTATGCTAGGGATGCTGTCCATTTCTCTCTTTATTTTGCTGCTCACTTGGGTCTTAGAATAATTTTTGATTTTTCATTTCTCTATATTTTTGCTATTCATTGCGAGCCTTCATGATGACTCTGTGTTGTCTTACGTTTGTAATAAAACCCTTTAACTATTCAGCTGATCTAGAACTCGGTTATTGAGTGGGCTCTTTTACTTAATTGAATGTATTATCAGGTTTTTGGATGTGTTGGGAGGTGCCTTAACTCGGGGACACATTGCTGAAAAAATTGAGGTTTTACAGAGTCCCCAATTCATAAAATTGTAAAAGCTCAATTTAGGTAAATTTTTTGGGGTGACAATTGCAGTATTTACCGCTCCCACACTTCTCTGCAAGATAAACAAGGTGTCGGTCATGATGGCTTTGTAAATGATGGAGTTTATGTGGCCGCTACTGCTACCTCACACAGGCTGCATAATGCAAGAAGCATGTATCTTTAAACAGCTGTCTCAAATGAATCCAGAAAACATTAGGTCTCCTGTTAATTAGGGCAATAGAAGGGAAAGCATCTCCCCACTTTACTGGCCATACATTGACCAATAGTCTTGATGTACCACCAGCTGTTTATGCTTTGGACATCTACATCCTGACCACTGCTAGGACTAGAAGTTTTCTGAACTCTTTAATTTTAAAATGGCTTCCCATTCCTCTCTACTGTAGCTCCTATTTGCATCAGGACTGTTCTGAAATTTGACAGATAACTAAACTAGATGAGGAGCTGTAAATTTTAAATAACCAATACCCTGTGTAGGAAGGTGGAATCTGATTATATGGTTGCCCCCACTTTTTTCCTTGTGTTTTGCTGGTTTATGACTTAGTTGGACTGGGATCCTGCTATTCAGGGCCCCAGTCTATCTGCTCTCTCTAAATGACTTGGAGTGCACTCTAGGTGCACTAGTGATTGGATACTGTGGTACCTTATGAGTCCCTAGTATATGGTACCTAGGTACCAAGGGCATAGGTACTCCACAGGCCTACCAGGGGCTGAAGCATGTATTATGCCACCCCTGGGAAGCAGACTAAATCTGACACCACAGGCCTGCTACTGCAGCCTGGGTGAGGTGGTGCTAGCACCCCTCACTGAGATATAGGTTTCCTATATCTCTCAGGGACACACATTTAAACCTATCAGTCACCCCTAAGGCAGGCCCTATCAATCCTGAGGGCAGGGTGCTTGGTTCCTATGTGAGAGGGTGCCTCTGCCTGAGCAGGGCCCCTCTGCAGCTCTCAGAGTCCATTCTCTGGGGCTGTTTGTGGATGCGGTTAAACCATATACTCTTAAGTGCATTATATCCTCGCGATAAAATGCTAACTTTGGAATGGCTGCATCAAAACATGTCGTGTTTGGTGTCAAACATCTTGGAATACTACCCCCCGCCAGTCCTGGCGGCGGGGGTAGCATTCCACCCTTCTAGAGGGATAGACATGTACCTACTGTGGAAACGCGGTAGAATCCTGCAGAGCCCTGGCATCACAAAATGGATGCCACCAGTCACAGACACTGGGCTGCCCTCCTGCTGATGACCGAAACTCGCAGTGGAGGAAGCCCAACAATAGGCATCCTGTCACAGGGAGGTGTAACCACCTCCCAGACAGGGTTTAGTGTATTGGGGCTGGGTGGGTGCACTCTTAGAGTGCTTTGAAGTCCTGCACTGGGGGAGCAGAAGGCTCCTCTGTGCATATGCCAGTTCAAACCAGCTCAGGAGCTACCTGCCCCTGCTCTGGCGCGAAACTGGACAAAGGGAAGTGGGTGTAGCCACCCACTCCCCTGACCCTCCCATAGGTGGGGGTCATAGAGCTAGTCCCTCCCTTTCTTTTAGTATAAGAGGGGGAACCTGTGCATTGCACCCTAGATATCCCTGGACGATGCTAAAAAGAAGAATCCTGGCCCTTCGACGTTCCACTACCTTTGGAAGACAGAAGAATCTCCCTTGGAGTCAAGGAGTGACTCCCCTGCTTGGCAGGCACCAAAAACTACAAACGACGGTCGCAAACTACGCCGCTCCCGCCGGAGTCCGAAGTCCCTGCAGCCCAAAAAGTAGATTTTCTGACTTTTCCAAGGCCATCGTGAGTCCCCAGCGAAGCTGAGGCAAGTGGACCTCACGAGTGACGAGGAACCGCGACCCCTGGGTACCGTGCTATATTGTCGAGTGCAACCCCTACACAACGTTCTCAGAACCTGTGCTTTGGACCACGTGTGGTCCCAGCATCCAGCAGGAATCCTTCCGAAGATCAGCGGCCTACACCGTCCCGAGTGACCGTGGGCCCCTGTTGAGTGAATCCGACCGAGGCATCTTCGTGATCCCTTGCCACCCGGCTCGTGGGTCCCCTGAAGACTTTTTCAAGAAACCAAAGGGCTCCCCTGGTTGCTCCAGGCCTGCCCTGACTTACCCTTGCTGGGTGAGTCCCTCAGACCTTGCTGGTCTGCGCCATTGCCCTTTCACACTTTCCACGAGACTTGCTGTTACCAAGGCCTGTTGGCTCCAACCGAGTTGCCAACACCACAGTAAACTGCAAACATCGTGGGACACGCCGAATCCAGCTCCTGGTCATCGTCGACGCCTCCTGGACCTCGTGGCTGAAGAGTCAAGGCAACTGTGAACGACCTGAATCCTGCGACGACGCTGGGCATCCATCTTCCTTGCCCCGAGTCACTGCCAAGTGACTTTGAACACTGTCCCCTCTGCTTTCAGGTCATCCTTCTACCGAATCCAGGCTTGGATTCCACCGGACACTTCTTCAGTCATCCCAAGCAGCAAGTCTTCTTTGTTCGCCATTGAAAACGACGCCGCGACCCGACACCAAAGGACACCTGTGCACCCGGCTTCCCTGGGTGAGGTAACTCCAGCACTACGGTGCTCCTGTGGGTGTGGGCCCTAGAACTACTTACCCTGTAAGTGACTTGCTTGTAGGTTCACCAGAAGTATCCTAAAACTCTTATTTTCCCCGTGCGATTCTCGCACTGACTCGTACAGGGTTCGCGTCTGTGTTAGACACACCGCGTCCAACTCCCTTGTAAATCTACCAGTAACCGCGTCCTTCGACTCGTACTGACCGATCGGTGTGTTCGCCTCGAACGCGTCAGGGGCCTGTAACATTGATAACTCAATCGCGTCCGCTTGCATAGACTCGTACAGGACTCGCACCAGTGTCTGAACACTGCGTCCGTCCCCTGTGGGTCTCCTACAACTACCTGGGTGGTTCTCTGGGGGTCCCTCGATTCTATGTGCTCTAGACCCCGGTCTAGCCAAGATAAGATTGTGATATTTGCTGTGCTAACTTATTTTGATAACAATTGACTTGTACATATGTTCCTGACTTCTAATCTCATAAAGAGATTAGTAGAGAGTTGTTTAGTAATAAATACATATATATTTGATATATATATACCTGTGTGGTGTCTTTTCATTTGGTGATTCAAGAGATTGTGTGGTAAAACAAGCTGCTTTACATCCCTTCAAGACTTAGCCTGAAGGCTGCTCTCCACAGCTACCACTAGGATAGCTTTCTATACCTGTGTGGTGTCTTTTCATTTGGTGATTCAAGAGATTGTGTGGTAAAACAAGCTGCTTTACATTCCTTCAAGACTTAGCCTGAAGGCTGCTCTCCACAGCTACCACTAGGATAGCTTTCTATAAAGGTTGTCTTAAACCTACCTACCATAAGAGTCAAATTGTACTGGTGCAAGGTGTCCACTTTAACTAGTGAACAGCATATACCAGGCCAACTTCTCACATTGGTGGCAGCGGTGGGATTCCAGCTTGCTATTGTTTTACCAGAAAATCTCTATTTGAATTACTAACTGAAAACCACTATAGGTACTTAAGGTACATATAAAGTCAAGCTTAGTATCAATAAGTTCTACTGAACTTAGAGCTGTGTGCCAAGGGATAGCACACCCTTTCTACAGCTCAAGCTAGTATCAGTAGGCCACAAACTAGTGTAGGTAGTACAACACTGCACAACACTAGAATGTCCTTAAAGGGTGGAACCAGTGGATCCACTCAGCCTCAGTATAAGGACATGGCTTTCTCTGACTTGAGAGCCATGTGTGTTGAAAGACACCTGAGGCTAGGACAGAGTCCCTCAATCCTACACCTGATAGATCTGCTGACAGCAGATGATGTTAGATTGGCTCTAGGAGCTAATGGGTCTGAATCAGTGGGTGGGTCAATTACAGTATCTGGGTCAGATGATGAAAATCAGAATGACCAAGACTCTGTGATTGAAGGGCCAGGCCTCAAGGGGCCTGAAAAGGACAGAGGAATTCTCCCTAAGAGAGCTGACAGAGCGGAGGAGAGGCATAGGTCCCCTTCCAGGGAATCTGACCACTCTTATCACTCTGGCAGAGAATTTGTCCACCAGAGGAACTCATACTTTCCCATAAGAGAGACCTCCTCTGAAAGAATGTGCAAACTGCTGCAGTATGAGGAAGCAAGAGTTGCTCTCAGAACCAAGCAGTTGGCACTGGATAGAGAAGCCCTGGAGATCCAGAGAGCTTCTAGAAGAGAGGGGTTAGAACCCCTTGGTGGCAGCAACAGTGTCCCTAGAGGCAGAGAATATATTCCAGACCATAGGAACCTGAGCAAGGTTGTTCCTCCCTACCAGAGTGGGGATGATATCCACAAGTGGATAACTGCTATGGAGAGGGCCTGTAGAGTACAGCAGGTCCCCCAAAGGCAGTGGGCAGCAATCTTGTGGCTCTCCTTTTCAGATAAAGGTAGAGACAAGCTCCTCACTGTTAGAGAAGAGGATGCTGATGATTATGAAGTCCTGAAGAGTGCACTGATAGATGGGTTTGGCTTAACCACTGAGCAGTACAGGTTGAAGTTCAGAGACACCCAGAAGGCACAGACTCAGGACTGGACTGACTTTGTAGATTGTGCAACCAAGGCTCTGGAGGGTTGGCTGATTGGCAGTAGGGTTACTGATCTCAAAGGATTGTACAATTTGATTATGAGAGAACAGATCCTAAATAATTGTCAAAACCAGCTTTTACACCAGTACCTGGTGGACTCTGATCTGACCTCTCCCCAAGAATTGGGAAAGAAGGCAGACAAATAGGTCAGAACCAGAAGAAAGATTCTACCAAGTCCCAAGAGAAAGGTGGGGATAAATCTAAGGATAAGTCCTTAGATAGGGCCCCAAAAGTCCTCTTCTGGGGGTGGGTCCCAAACTCCTTCCTCTCCTGAAAAGAAACCCTATTGCCATGTCTGTAAAAAGCCTGGGCACTGGAAATCTGATCCCAGTTGTCCCAGGATTGGCAATAAAGAAAATGTTCCTCCAACAACTACTACCACCCCTCCTGGTACTACCAGTAGTAATCCTCCAGTTGGGAGTAGTGCACCCAAAAAGTTAGGTGCTTTTGCAAGAGGAACAGAGGTGGGCCCTAGTTTAGACAGGACCCCCTCAACAGACTCCTCTGACTCTGATGGTGGTATAGGATTTGCCACCTTTACCATGGGTCCCAATGCATTGGGCAGATACAGACTGGAGCCAATAATTAATGGTCAGAAGGCTGTGGCATTCAGGGACGCAGGGGCTAGTGTCACCATGGTGGCAGGGAAACTAGTCCCCCCTCACCAGCTTTTACCTGAGTTTAAATACCAGGTGACCAACATAGATGGTGTCAGAACAGATCACCCCATGGCCATAGTCAATCTCAGCTGGGAAGGGGTCACAGGCCCAAAACGAGTGGCAGTGTCCCCCAACTTGCCTGTAGATTGCCTGATGGGCAATGATCTGGAAATTTCAGCCTGGGCTGAAGTTGAACACCAAACCCATCTGAGACTGCTGGGCGTCCCTGTAAAGGTTAGTGGGGCTGTGATGGCCACAGCCCAAGCCCAGGAAAATTATGGAGAGATGGAGCCTGGAAGAATGGCCGACTCTCCCCCAAAAGAGAGCACAAGGGTTGAAGAAAAGTCTTCTTCCCCCCAGACAGTAGGTAAGGGTCAGCCTCCTCAGGGAACTGACCCTACCCCTAGTGAAGGAACTGCCCCAGAGGTAGTCAGGCCTGGCCTGGCCACACCCCTGATGGCAGAGGACCCTTCCAAGGTGGTACCCAGTCTGGAGCAGGTAACCTGCCCCTCTCTACCCTGCCTCAGTCAGCCCAGGGCTGCAGAGGTCAGGGAGGTCAGTGGACCCCCAGGGCCCCCTGTCCAGAGGAACCCCCCTCAGCAGATTAGGGGCACCCAGTCTAGTAGCCCTAGCCAGGTGAAAATTCCTCAACACACTGAGGGATCCCCCATACCTTTGTGTAGGGACCTCCCCCAGAAGGACTCTTAGGGGCAAGGGCAAACCTGGGACCAAAAGGTTCCAAACCTGCCATGTCCCTCCAGTGGTCCATCCAAAGGGACCCAACCCCCAGCTGTAGGCAGCCAAAGGTTGACCCTTAGAGCAAAGTGCAACTCAGTCATGGAAAGACAGGCATACATGGTGACCAGTGATCTGAGGAAGCTGAGACCAACCTTCCTAGGGCCTCACTTCCCTACTCAGACACCTCACCAACCTTGTACTTTACCGAAGCACACCACAGGTAGTAATTCCCCATGGTGGAGACCCTCTCATACCCTTAGGGTGAGGGATTGCTTAGTGGACCATAAGACAGGGGGCAACCATGCTAGTGCAGGTGCTTCCTTATATGGCCACTTAGTCAATAAAGGCTCAACTGGCCAAGGTTAGCCTTATCTCCTTTCGTTTGGGGGGTTATGTAGGAAGGTGGAATCTGACTATATGGTTGCCCCCACTTTTTCCTGGTGTTTTGCTGGTTTATGACTTAGTTGGACTGGGATCCTGCTATTCAGGGCCCCAGTCTATCTGCTCTCTCTAAATGACTTGGAGTGCACTCTAGGTGCACTAGTGATTGGATACTGTGGTACCTTATGAGTCCCTAGTATATGGTACCTTAGGTACCAAGGGCATAGGTACTCCACAGGCCTACCAGGGGCTGAAGCATGTATTATGCCACCCCTGGGAAGCAGACTAAATCTGACACCACAGGCCTGCTACTGCAGCCTGGGTGATGTGGTGCTAGCACCCCTCACTGAGATATAGGTTTCCTATATCTCTCCTACACACACATTTAAACCTATCAGTCACCCCTAAGGCAGGCCCTATCAATCCTGAGGGCAGGGTGCTTGGTTCCTATGTGAGAGGGTGCCTCTGCCTGAGCAGGGCCCCCTGCAGCTCTCAGAGTCCATTCTCTGGGGCTGTTTGTGGATGCGGTTAAACCATATACTCTTAAGTGCATTATATCCTCGCGGTAAAATGCTAACTTTGGAATGGCTGCATCAAAACATGTCGTGTTTGGTGTCAAACATCTTGGAATACTACCCCCGCCAGTCCTGGCGGCGGGGGTAGCATTCCACCCTTCTAGAGGGATAGACATGTACCTACTGTGGAAACGCGGTAGAATCCTGCAGAGCCCTGGCATCACAAAATGGATGCCACCAGTCACAGACACTGGGCTGCCCTCCTGCTGATGACCGAAACTCGCAGTGGAGGAAGCCCAACAATAGGCATCCTGTCACAGGGAGGTGTAACCACCTCCCAGACAGGGTTTAGTGTATTGGGGCTGGGTGGGTGCACTCTTAGAGTGCTTTGAAGTCCTGCACTGGGGGAGCAGAAGGCTCCTCTGTGCATATGCCAGTTCAAACCAGCTCAGGGGCTACCTGCCCCTGCTCTGGCGCGAAACTGGACAAAGGGAAGTGGGTGTAGCCACCCACTCCCCTGACCCTCCCATAGGTGGGGTCATAGAGCTAGTCCCTCCCTTTCTTTTAGTATAAGAGGGGGAACCTGTGCATTGCACCCTAGATATCCCTGGATGACGCTAAAAAGAAGAATCCTGGCCCTTCGACGTTCCACTACCTTTGGAAGACAGAAGAATCTCCCTTGGAGTCAAGGAGTAACTCCCCTGCTTGGCAGGCACCAAAAACTACAAACGACGGTCGCAAACTACGCCGCTCCCGCCAGAGTCCGAAGTCCCTGCAGTCCAAGAAGTGGATTTCCTGACTTCTCCAAGGCCATCGTCAGTCCCCAGCGAAGCTGAGGCAAGTGGACCCCACGAGTGACGAGGAACCGCGACCCCTGGGTACCGTGCACTATTGTCAAGTGCAACCCCTACACAACGTTCTCAGAACCTGTGCTTTGGACCACGTGTGGTCCCAGCCTCCAGCAGGAATCCCTCCGAAGATCAGCGGCCTACACCATCCCGAGTGACCGTGGGCCCCTGTTGAGTGAATCCGACCGAGGCATCTTTGCGATCCCTTGCCACCCGGCTCGTGGGTCCCCTGAAGACTTTTTCAAGAAACCAAAGGGCTCCCCTGGTTGCTCCAGGCCTGCCCTGACTTACCTTTGCTGGGTGAGTCCCTCAGACCTTGCTGGTCTGCGCCATTGCCCTTTCACACTTTCCACGAGACTTGCTGTTACCAAGGCCTGTTGGCTCCAACCGAGTTGCCGCCACCACAGTAAGCTGCAGACATTGTGGGAGACGCCGAATCCAGCTCCTGGTCGTCGTCGACGCCTCCTGGACCTCGTGGCTGAAGAGTCAAGGCAACCGTGAACGACCTGAATCCTGCGACGACGGTGGGCATCCATCTTCCTTGCCCCGAGTCACTGCCAAGTGACTTTGAACACTGTCCCCTCTGCTTTCAGGTCATCCTTCTACCGAATCCAGGCTTGGATTCCACCGGACACTTCTTCAGTCATCCCAAGCAGCAAGTCTTCTTTGTTTGCCATTGAAAACGACGCCGCGACCCGACACCAAAGGACACCTGTGCACCCGGCTTCCCTGGGTGAGGTAACTTCAGCACTACGGTGCTCCTGTGGGTGTGGGCCCTAGAACTACTTACCCTGTAAGTGACTTGCTTGTAGGTTCACCAGAAGTATCCTAAAACTCTTATTTTCCCCGTGCGATTCTCGCACTGACTCGTACAGGGTTCGCGTCTGTGTTAGACACACCGCGTCCAACTCCCTTGTAAATCTACCAGTAACCGCGTCCTTCGACTCGTACTGACCGATCGGTGTGTTCGCCTCGAACGTGTCAGGGGCCTGTAACATTGATAACTCAATCGCGTCCGCTTGCATAGACTCGTACAGGACTCGCACCAGTGTCTGAACACCTCGTCCGTCCCCTGTGGGTCTCCTACAACTACCTGGGTGGTTCTCTGGGGGTCCCTCGATTCTATGTGCTCTAGACCCCGGTCTAGCCAAGATAAGATTGTGATATTTGCTGTGCTAACTTATTTTGATAACAATTGACTTGTACATATGTTCCTGACTTCTAATCTCATAAAGAGATTAGTAGAGAGTTGTTTAGTAATAAATACATATATATTTGATATATATACCTGTGTGGTGTCTTTTCATTTGGTGATTCAAGAGATTGTGTGGTAAAACAAGCTGCTTTACATTCCTTCAAGACTTAGCCTGAAGGCTGCTCTCCACAGCTACCACTAGGATAGCTTTCTATAAAGGTTGTCTTAAACCTATCTACCATAAGAGTCGAATTGTACTGGTGCAAGGTGTCCACTTTAACTAGTGAACAGCATATACCAGGCCAACTTCTCACACCCTGTAAAATCATTCAGTGTCACCACGGTCTGGTAATTTGTGTACGTGAGTTATAATGGCCCACCAGCCTATCCTAACTTAATATAAAATTCCTACAGGATTCTATAGTTTGAGAAGTTGAAGTGAGAGAAGTAACATTCTGGACACAAGGTGGACTTGGAAATAATACTTCCAAATGTAATATCAGAATTCCTTTAGCTTAATTATAAATATACTTTTAAGAGGTTAACTGTTTGCATACTTTTTGCAATTTGTGGCTGAACACACAAAATGCAAACAAGTGGCTGCAGCTAGAATTTAATTAGCAAATGAATATGGTCTTCTGGTAGTATCAGGATCACAAGTATCAGGAACATTGTGTTCCTGTGACTCTGACGTTAAGCTAGACTCACAGACACTCATTTATATGGGAAGCTCCCACCTGTTGCATTTTGTAAAGATGGGGGGGGCTTTTGTACACCAGTTGCAGATACATCAGCCACTATACATAAATTGCTGTCAATGAGAGACCTCTTCTATTGTGCATAAGGAGGAAGTAGCAAGGTTTTTTCGAACATCAAATTTCATTTTGTTTTTACTTACAGTTCAGTCTCTGCTGAACTAATTCTCCTGATAGGAGTCCTTTAACCAGCAGATTCCCTTTCCTCCTGCACTGCAGTGCCTGCTATCTGCTGTTTGGAGCTGAATGGTCTCAGTTTTGGAAGTGTCTGCTTGGCAGTTGTTTGTTCTTGATGTGCTTTTTGTTGTGTCAGCAATAAAAAAGATATCTCCTATTGCTGTGGACTCAACAAAGGATATAAAGGATATTGTGACCAATGGGTCTGTGTGTGATGATTCTCTAGAAGTGGTACCCAACTGTGCTGAGCTCGTAGTGTAAATCAACAAAACAGCATCTGTGTAGAACTGCTGCTAACACACAGATATGATTGAGACTTAACATTCACTGTATAGTGAAAGTGTTAACTTTGCATAGAATTGTGAATGTACTGAAGGGAACAAGCAACACCAGTGTGGAAAAGACTGAAGGATTGCCTTGTTTTTTGCATAAAACTTCATATCCATGTAAAAAAAATCCAGCAAGAGGTCTTTGGACTATCATGTGAGCCCCTAGATAACAATTCTGAAAGACCTCTGGCATCATCCCCTGGGCAAGAGCAAGCTCCAGGAATTCACCAGAGAAAGAACCAAATGCAGGAAGACACCAGTAGTAGCAACCTGACATCCTGCATCATCCTTCAAACGGTACCATCTTCTACCAGGAGGTTTTGGGTCTTCAGCCAGGAGGCCCAGGACTTCTACAAAAGCTTACTGATCAGTACATTTGAAGCTGGGAATGTCTGGTTCAACACAGCATTACATGTTGTCTCACATGGTTGAACTTTACTTCATCTTATAAATTCAAACATCAATTAAACTTTTTGGTGTGTTCCTAATCCCCCAAACGTTCTAGGAGGGGTCTTTGGGGTTAATGTAGAGGAGGGGAATATTGGGACAAAAATGGCTGATGCCCAATCTTCCATCCCCCTGCCTTATTTAGAAGCAGGAAAAACTCTCAGGGCCTAATTACAAGTCAGGTGGAATGCAAATAATGCATTCTTGCATGTGATAATTTTGATCCCGCTGATTATAAGAGTTTAGGTTTTTCAGCAGCTGGCTTTACTGGGGGTGGAAGAACCTGATACAATTTTTCTGGCTGGTAAAATCACAGGAGACATTGGCTGCAGCAGCTGCAAAGTCTCATGCAGCTTTTTAGGTCTGACAGTGCAAGGGGGAGGCAAAGGGGGGGATGGTCTGCCCCGGGTGGCACATGTTTTGGGGCGGCAGACCCCCTGCTCCTAACTGCGGCCGTCGCAGGGCGGCAAACGCCCCAACCGCCACAGGTGGCAAAAGGTCTAGCTATGCCCCTACCCTGCAACCCCCGTTTCTCACCTCTCCCTCCATGCATCAGTTGCCGCATACATTTACCACCTGGTAGTCATCCTCGACTCAACGCTCTCCATGGCCAAGCAAGTCAACGCAGTCTCCTCCTCCTGCTTCAACACCCTCCGCATGCTTCGCAAGATCTACAGGTGGATCCCGACAGACACAAGAAGAACAGTCACCCAGGCCCTCGTCAGTAGCAGACTGGACTATGGGAACGCCCTCTACGCGGGAGCCCCGGCCAAGCTCATCAAGCGACTGCAACGCATACAAAACGCCTCTGCACGCCTGATCCTCGACGTACCACGCCACAGCCACATCACCCCCACTTGAGGAACCTGCACTGGCTCCCCGTCGACAGGAGGATCACCTTCAAACTCCTCATCCACGCACACAAGGCACTCCACAAAACTGGCCCAGCCTACCTCAACAGACGACTCCTCTTCTACGTCCCCAACCGCCAGCTCCGCTCCGCCGACCTCTCCCTCGCCACCGTCCTCGCATTCGAAGAACAACCACCGGTGGCAGATCCTTCTCACACCTCGCCGCCAAGACCTGGAACACCCTCCCACTAAGCCTAGGACAGACCCAAGACCTGCTGACCTTCAGGAGGCTACTCAAGACCTGGCTGTTCGACCAGTAGCAGCATCCCCCCCCCTTCCCTCTCCCCAGCGCCTTGAGACCCTCGCGGGTAAGTAGTGCGCTCTACAAATTCTGTGATTGATTGATTGATTGGTTACAGGCTTGTAGTCTCTTGCTCAGTCTGCAAGGATGTCTTACATTCTTCCTATTGTAGTTAATTTGTGTTTAAGATTTTTGTTTAATCCTCTCAGATCTGCAACAACCATATCATTGATGCCACCCTTTGTAGGAAATGCACATGGGTGTGTCCTTTTGCCTTTTTGGCAGGCCAACTTTTACAGCGCACCCCCTTTCTTCCCCACATCTGCCACCTCAAGATACACCACACTATCAGGAAAATAAAACACCCACTGACAAAGCCAATAGGTATGGCTTGCACATTGAGTCCTGACTACAATATTTTAAAAGAAAAGCAAGCTCAGTGAAAATCAAAACCCAAAAAATATTGTTTCCTGTGTATAAAGCATCTACGAGATAAAGAATTCAATATGGACATGATTCAGTGTACTTTTGAGATGTAAAATAGCCCTTCATGCATTTCAAGTCAAGTACTCCATAGAAGGTGGAATGATACACCAAACAGCCAACTGCATGAGGTTAGAGACAAATACTCCTCTGGGCGGAGCCTAATCCACCTTATATATTAAAGAATTGGCAACTGTGGGTCATGAAGAAAATTGTGCTGTCCAAAGGCCCTAAAAATGTCTCTTTCTATGATGAACAGGTCACTATATCTTGCATTTAAGTAAGTATTGGGATATATCTCTAGGTGCCCTGAGGGCGCTTATGTGGCACGCTGCACTACAAAAAGTTAACTCGTATTCAAATTATATGAGAGTCATTGTAAGTGGAATAACAATGCATCTCACTGTGATAGAGCGAAATGTTCTTGTGAAATTGTAGGGGTGCATCATAATCACTGATAGGCCGCACCCACATGTATTCAGACATATATTCGTATATTCAGTTTCATATTCATGTATGTTTAGTAAAGAATGAATAGTTCGCTGAGACAAAGTGAACCCAGTAGCATGATGATGTTAGGATAATGATGTGATGTAATGCTTATTGAATTGTGTGAACTTAATGCATAGGGAAATTAGTTTGTGTGTGTAATGTAATTGCAGTAGTTTAAACGTGCACCATATTAAAGTTGCACATGTAATTCATTGTTTGCATATGAAGTGTAATGAAAATGCTTATAGGGAAAAGTAAGATGTGTGTTTAAAAATTATATGTAAAGGCCTGACTACATATATGCTTAGGGGAGGCCTGGTATATTCTTATGTTAGCTTATATTGAAGGCCGAGAAAAGTTTCTCTTGGTAAGGCTCTCTGGGCACAAACGGTAGATTTAATTTGCACAGTAGAAGGTTTCTGTTGAAAGTATCTTTTGTTGCAGGTGCAAGGACACATGTCTCGTTAGTAAGACTAACTCTTTGTTTTCGAAAGCTAGAGAGAGGGGAGGCATGGTACGGGGAGTGAACTGGAATGTAGGGATGATACTTTCGGCGGAGAAGGTGCCTGGGACTCAAGGTCATCGCAACCGTCCAGGATGAAGTAACCGTTTCGATGGAAAAGCACAAGAAAGAAGACCTGGCCAAGGAGGCGTGACAAAGGCGTGTACAATTGTATTGTGGTTTTGTATTAGGGATAGTGCCCTGAGGGAGGAGGCTAGAGAAGAGGTAGGGGAGACCTGAGAGAAGGACAGAGCTGAGCTTAGGTACTATGTGATTGCACTTCTTAGGAAGTCTTCACAGCTGACACCTTTATTTACTCTTGCCTGGGAAAACCGTTATGCAGGGATGTCACTTAGCGTTAGTGTAGGGACAGCAATTGATTTTAAGCTTGTTTAGGCCAATGAAGAGCAACTTAGAAATAGGAGCAATCATAGTCTGGTTGATCCTTCTAGAACTTTCTATTCTCCTTATCCTGAGTCGGATGAGATTCCTGCGTAGATTATTATTTGTATTAGTGCCCATCTATCTCTTTAACCTCGTGTTGAGGTGCTTGCACGTTCAGTTATTTTTGGCGATAATAAATTCTCAAACTTGAATTCGGAGTCCGTGGTCCTTTCAGATAAAATGAATGCTGATATATAACCAGATGAGATTCTCTCCTTTACACTATTCAACAGGTAAAAAGATCTTGGCGACCAGAAGGTTCTTATAGATAATTAGATAAGAATCGGCGTTATCAGTTGGTAGCAGAGGATGGTTGGTTACCTTTGATGGTAAGGGGAGATCTAGAGCAAGATAGGAGATTAAGTTGCCCCATAGAGCCCGAGTGACGCAGATCCAGAGGACCGCGGGAGAAGGATGTTGGAGGTCGTGGAAAACTGACGGAGAGTGACGGTGCGGCGGAAGTAGCAGTTCGTAGTAGAGTGAGTATGAAAAGAGTGATGTTTGGTAGATTGCGGTGTTTTATTGTTGTATGATGTCTTGCGGAGTTGGAACAAAAGTTGTGTGATTGAGAAACGGACCGTGAGCGCGCGCGGGACCGGGAGATTTATTGTGGTGTAGAATACACCCAGAGTGAGAACGTTGACCAGAGGTTGTGGGGGTCACGAGACGTCATTGACAGACCCACTGAAGATAGGGAACACATGTGTGAGTGTGTGAATAACCAACGCAGGTCGTAGGTTATTGTGTGCAGAACATCGAGTGATTGAATCCTATCGAGTGTGCTAAAGGCGATTGTCCGGTCGTTTCGCGGACAGACGATTGCCAGATTGAGGTCAACGAGCTCAAGAGGCTGATCGGTCATTGGTAAGACCGACGGTCAGAGAGGTAATTGTTCGATAGGACGGACATTATTTCAGAGTATGATTGGGACAGATGCGAGCGAGAACAAGTGAATTAGAAAGGAGGGGAACTGCTGCGAGCGGAGGAAAAGTGACGTCAGATCAGTGCCGCGCTGCGATAGGCCAGTTGGTGTGAGCCACGCTGGGATTGGTGGATTGAAATCAGGAAGTAAAAGCGGACATTTTGAGTGCAAATACAAAGTTGATTCATCATGAAATGTTTTAAAGCTTTACGGGAACTTTGTAGAGGGGATAGACATGTGGTTGTTCGGGAGGGAGAGGAAGCTCTTCCCGAGGACACACCAGCACATTATATGGCGAAGAATGTAGGATTGCATACTATAATTTGGCTTGAGAATTGGCATAAAATGACAGAAGCAGAAGGAGAATTGTCGTTCCCTCGATATGGTACTTTCAGGTTAGAGGTGCTGTACCAGCTAAAAAGTGTAATGGCTTCATTACGACCACTACCTAGACCAACACAGTTTGAGGCACTACATGCGTGGATAAGAGCAGCGTATGATAGGAAGAAGGACAGATGTCAAGAGAGGGTGAAGAAATCGGTCAGGGCATTTCAAGATGCAAGGTGGGATGCATTGGAGAAAAGGTGGAGAGTGGAAACGATCGAAGGAGATAAATTGTACCCATTGTTAGTACAAAATGGGAAAATAATAAGAGTCGATGAGGATGACAGTGATCTAGATGACAGCTTGTTGGATAGGATGTTGGCAGAGAGGCCACCACCATTTAATCCAGATTCAGAAGAGGGAAAGACGACCCCAGCAGTAGCAATAGTTGATGAGAGCCAGAACCAGACTAGCATGAGAGTGGTGGGAAGGATTTCCACAGGAACGGAGGGGGCAACGGCGTCTATGATAACACAGCCTCCTGCGGGGAACACAAGATTACCGGACTCCTTGACAGTACCGGTTACCATTGGCCCTATAGTACCGGTATATGACCCAGACCGAGTGAGAGAAGGGAGCTCCGTACCGACGAGAAGGGAGGAAGGAAACAGTGAGAGTGGGAATGGGTTTGGAGTGAGGGTGGTTCATTTCCCAAGACCAATGGAGACAAGTACGCCGTTACCGGCTACTGCGGACTCTTCCTTTAGGAGAGAAGAGGAGAGACCAGAAAGACCGAGGTCTTTGCGGGAATCTAAGTCAGCTTTGAGGGAGTGGACACCAACAGTAACGAATCAAGAGGATAGGATGCAAGGAGATAGGGCACAGAACGTCTCGGAAGACAGACTAGGTTCCAGGAATATGATGGAAGGGAATAGGTCGCAAGGACAGAATAGCAACTGTGATGAACGGGATGGTTCGGGTTGTCGAGAAGTACTGAGGAGTGCAGTACAGGCAAGGTTGCTAGACGTAGTGAGGTTGAAAGCAGAGGTAGACGAAATGATCAGTGGAGGTCTGCCTTTGGAAAGGATAGAAATTTATGGATCAGATGAGCTGCTGTTTGTAGCAAAAGATGTAACTCGAAAAGCTAGAATGGCACATGATAGATTGAAGGAATTGGCCAAAAGATATGAGGTGGACCTGAACAAAACTAAAGCGTTACAGGGACCACATAGATTACAGTACAGTGATCAGGAGCTGGAGGAGAAAAGAATAACAGGATTAAGAACACACACCAGAGACCTGATTATAGGAATGAGAATATGGATTTTGTTGGACAAATGGGAAGAAAGGTGGTCCAAAAAGAAACCAGTAAAGAGAGCAGAAGGAGAAACGCCGCCGCCAGGAGAGGGGCGACGGGTGTTGGAAATTTTCCTTTACGGGAAGTTCAGAATGGAGGGTACGTGCATGTGCCGTGGAATAGAGGTGATTTGGCTGCATTTACAAATGATTTTCCTCGGCTGAGGGAAAAACCAGTAGAGTGGTACAAACAGGTTGAGCGGTTTGTGAAAATTTCAAAAGTATTGTGGATTGATTTGAACACTTTGTTTGACATAGTGGTACCGGGAGATTTGTGGACAGCCTGTAAAGTCGCTATTGAGTGGCCGACTTCGGAACCAGAAAGAGAGGCGATTACAAATGGTCCATCACCACTAGTCATGAAAAAGTATGAACAGGTGATTACATGGTTGAAACTGAAGATTTCACCTCAGGATATAGATTGGGTTAAGATAGATCGGACTGTACAGGAACCCAAGGAAACGGTGCATGAATATTATGAAAGACTTTTGCAAGCCTTTAAACAGTATAGTGGGTTAGATATCTTGGACCCCAAGGATATGGGACAGTTTGTCTCAAAGTTTGTACTGGGTCTGAGAGTGGAAATCAGCCTCATGATACAGCACCATTTGATCTGTTGGCAGAACAAGCCACTAGATGAAATTTTGCGGTATGCGAGATACTGTAGTGATGAGGTGGAATCGAAACATCGAAAGCTAAAAGACAAATTGATGCTTGTCCAGATGCAGACAGCACAGAGTCAGCCTAGTGGAGGGACATTAGGAAGAAAGCATGGAAATTTCCAGGGAAACCAGAATGGGCAGGTACAAGGAAAGGGAAAACCAGTAGACCCCAAGACAGGAGTGGACGTGGCCACATTGAAGAAGACCACTGCGTGTCATCTTTGTCGCCAGGTCGGACATTGGAAACGCGAGTGTCCTTTGAACCCAGCTAATCAGTTGCAGGAAGAGGAAGAGGGGGCTCAGGCACCCGCGCAAGAGGTAGTTAACACAATAACGAGACCTAGGACGATGAAAGGGGGGGTTTACAATTCTCACGCCCAGGTTCCCCAAGCTCCAAGGATTTCACAAGGAACACGAACGTACCAACAGATGCCCCTGTGCGAAGGTTACGATGAGGATAGCTTAGACCCTTTATCCTGACGGTGCCTGAGGGGGGAGGAAGACTGCACACTTGGAGCGGTCTTGGAGGTAGACCAGAGAGGACCTTTTGTGGAGGCAGAGATTGAGGGCAATCCTGCAACACTTTTGGTTGATACTGGTGCTACCCGGTCTCCTGTAAGATCAGCAGTAGTCCCTAACCTACCCCTCTCGGGACAATCAATCCAGGTTGTTGGAGTAGCGAACAAGAAAATAAGCAGCCCATTGAGAGAACCGATCCTAGTAAAGATAGGTTCCTTCCAAACTAGACATCAGTTTGTAGTGTGTGATACGAGTCCAGTTTGTCTTTTGGGAAGAGATCTGTTGTGCAAGTTGAACTGCACGATTTATTGTACACCACGGGGAGTGGAGGTCCAGACGATAGATGACGATGCAGACTTTAAAATTACCAATCAGCTTCTGTGTATAGATCTGTACCCAATGGTGACTGTGGAAGAACTTCCACTTGATCTGAGAGACGCAGTGTCGTCTGTGGTGTGGGATTTCGCAGGTGACGAAATAGGTTTAATCAAAGGGGTTGAACCAGTGCGGATTGAGGTGAAACAGAATGTTGATTTCCCAAGGACACCTCAATACAACCTGTCGACAGAAACAGTTGCAGGGATAAAACCTGTGATCGAGACTTTCATTGAGAAAGGCATTTTGAAAGAGATCAGAGGTAGCCCCTGTAATTCGCCCATAATGGGACTACAGAAACCGAGCGGGAAATACAGGATCGTGCAAGACCTGCGAAAGGTTAACACGATAGTTGTCCCTTGTTGTCCAGTGGTACCGAATCCTTCAGTAATACTGTTCCAGATCCCATGTGAAGCCGAGTGGTTTACGGTTATCGATTTGTGTCAAGCCTTCTTTTCGATACCGCTCCACGAGGAAAGCCAATTTCTTTGCGTTTAGGCTAGAAAATCGTGTGTTAACATGGTGTCGTATCCCTCAAGGGTATACGGAAAGTCCATCGATCTTTAACCAGATCCTGAAGAAGAACCTTGAGAGTCTCGTGTTGCCGCAGAACTCAGTTCTTGTGCAATACATAGATGACTTGCTCATTGCCTCAGAAACAGAAGATGCTTGCAGAATTGACACTGTAGCCCTGTTGAACCATTTAGCAGAGAACGGACATAAGGTGTCCCCGAACAAGCTGCAGTACTGTTTGAAAGAAGTACAGTACTTGGGACACAGATTGGAAAAAGGCAAGAGGAAGGTGTCACCAGATCGAATAGAGGCAATAATGAGCATGGCAGTACCCACGACACAGAGAGAAGTTAGGATGTTTCTGGGAATGGTTGGCTATTGTCGACAGTGGATTCCTAGTTTCTCCTTGAGAGCAAAGCCTCTGGGATGGTGGAACAAGTTAATGGAACTTTGAAGGCCCGGATGGCAAAAATGTGTTCTTCGACATCCCTGAAATGGCCCGACGCCTTGCCTCTGGTGCTAATGAGCATGCGAAGTGTCCCAGACAGAAAGACCGGGTTGTCCCCCCACGAAATCCTAATGGGAAGGGCAATGAGACTGCCAGCAGTACCAGCTACAGCCTTGATAAGCATCACTGATGATTTGATTCTCGATTATTGTAAAGGACTCTCTGATGTGGTCCGTTCTGTATCCCAGCAGGTGCAAGCAGCAGTGGTCCCAGTCTCGAGTGATCTGTGCCACGACTTGTGTCCCGGTGACTGGGTGCTCGTCCGAAAGCACGTGAGGAAGAGTTGCTTGGATGCCCGCTGGCGTGGCCCGTATCAGGTGATACTTATCACGAACACAGCAGTGAAGTGTGGAGGATTGCCGAACTGGGTGCATGCTTCCCATACCCGCAGAGTTCCAGCACCCTTGGAAGAAACAGCTCCTCTCGTAAATGAAAATCCAGCTGATGTGGCAGGGCCACATGGGAGGACAAGTCAAGCTGTAAGGGTCGCTGACACAGTTGGTGGTGCACTAGAGCAAGCTGAAGGGGGTTTCCACAGTTCGAACCCTGACTCAGACACCGAAGACAGAAACTGTGCAGTGGGCGGAGAAGAGTCAGAGTCAGCCGAAAGAGAAAATAGTGCACTGGGTATAGAAGGGGAAGGCAGACGAACAATCAGAAGTGCAGAAGGTTGGCCTGAAAGACAGAGGCGACTGAACCTGAGGTTAGCACCTGAAAGAGACCTTGCTCCAGTGTCTGAAGTATCTGAAACAGAAGCAAGTGACGAAGACCAAGCACTAGACAGTCGGAGAAGGTCAAAGAGAACAAGAGTGCCTTGTCGCAGATACTCTACCCCTGAGTGGACTTACACTGTGTTTGATGCAGGGGGTGGTGAGTACGGGAAGACTGAGGTCAGTGCAAGTGGTCAGTCGGAGCCCGAATGTGGTGGTGAAGGTGGTGCTGCGGATGCCAGGGCTCGAGATAGAAGGAACACTGACACTCACGGTTCCGAATCCCCCGCTTCTGAGTGAAGTTCGAAACTTGCTTTTGCATCGACTCGAATTCCCGCCTTTTGGAGTTGAGCCGTTTTCACATGAAGTGCTGATTTTGCGTCTTGAACTTTTGTATCACGTTCTGGTCTTGCTCAATGAGGATCTCATTGTGGATCAGTTATGAACTGTAAATAAAAGTCTAAAAGAAGAAGATAACCTAGGTCCGAGTGGAAGAAGAATAAACTTAGGGACTTTCCACAGAAGAGGAACGAAAACTAGGGAAGTCTTTTTCTGGACTGTGTAAATAAGTTGTGATCGGAGAGGGAAAGTCCGGAGATTTCATGGTTGCTCGAGCTGGTTAAGCAAGTCACAAATAAAGGACAGAGACATTTTCTAGAGTTCTTTGCGATAACCAAGACTTTTTGAGAACTTTCGAAACCATGGAGCCGGGAGATCCCAATCGTAGATCAAAGTGGATTGTAGGCATTCTTATAAGTAGTGTAATAATTTCTATAATCATAGTAGTTATAGTCTCATACACTGGTTCGCATGAGCAAGAAGTAGAGGAGGTGACAGGGACACCTACACCTATCACACCTAGTCAGAAGGGGGTAGACAGGGCAGCTGATAGAGCTTTGCTATTAGAAGAAAGTCGTAGATTACATGTAGATTTATCTAAAGGGGATTTTAAGTTGAATGCATATGCTAAGTTGTTGTATGAGTATGTTGACGTGATGGATGCGAAAGATTGTTATGTGTGTATGCAGTTGCCTACTTCGGTGGATGAGGGTATTAGGTACCACCATCTTCCACTGACTTATGGTATTTCATGTAGTCTTTTGCTTAGTTTGTTTTATGAGAGAGATCAGTTCGAGTATTTCTTTTCCAATTTCGACGCAGTGCTTCCTGAAGTCCCAGCTTACAAGCATTTGAATAAGTATGACTATTATCAGACCGAGGACAGACTGAGGAAGTACTTCATACCGAGTTTGGAATTGGATACAGCATTCGCACACAGAAACAATCTGACTTGTTTGATGTCGGATGTAGAGAGAAAGTTCGTAGATCAAGTTGAAGATAGGTATAGAAAGCTGACTGAATCCCAAGATTACGGCCATCACAGGACAGATTGGACAGAGGAAGAACGGTTGCATAAGACCAGGGGAAGCTATGGTCCTACAGCGTTAGATAAGGAGCAGAGGGGTAAGTTGTGTATAAGGCGTTATCAGACTTACTACGAAAAGGTTCCAGTGGGACAAAGTACTTGTGATCACGTTTTCACCATGGCAGATGTAGCAAAAGATTTTCTCCAAGGTCCTGTACAAGTGATACCAACGGTGTATTACGTATGTGGGAAGAATGCTTATGTGAGGTTGCCTGCGAATTGGTATGGAACATGTTATTTGTCAATAATATTTCCAAAGATTTACCATACAGAGGATTTAAATCTTCTAGAAGGTGGAGAGCATTCAAGAACGAGAAGAGCTGCAAGTGCAGGGATCGTTGTGGGGGATATCTTTGGAGCTATGATACCTAGTCTGGGAGTAGTCTTGAATGATGTGAAGATCCGGAGGTTAGCGACTGTGGTGGATGAATTCTCGATGAACACAGCAAAGTCGTTGGTGTTGGTGGAAGGAGAGATGTTGTCAATAAGGGGAATGGTTTTGCAGAATCGCCTTGCTTTGGATGTCCTATTGGCAAAAGAGGGCGGAGTCTGTAAAATGTTGAAGGTTCAAGAGTGCTGCACTTATATACCAGACCGTAGCAAGGATCTGGAGAAATATATAAGTAACATCACTATGATCCACACAAAGATAGCGGATTTGACCGAAGAAGGGGCCTGGGAAAAGGTCGGAAAGGGTTTTGGTCAAGTGGGAGGTTGGTTTGCGAACCTAGGAAAGGGTTTCCTTGGGTACTTCTTGAGACCACTCCTTATTTTGGTGGTTTGTGTGGCTGGCTTGTGGATTATGATCAAGGCCTACAAGTGGTATCGAGCAGGTCGAGTCAAGAGAGCTTTGAGGGAAAATGACATGAGATTGGCAAGAATGCAGGGCAATCAGTATCAAAGACTCAAGAGCATGGAGAAATTTAGATCAGGGAAGATGGCAACAGGTTCTGTTTAGGTCGGTTCCTTCTCCGAGGGAGTAGAATGAAATGTGATGACAGGAGTCATCAAAGGGGGGAACTGATAGAGCGAAATGTTCTTGTGAAATTGTAGGGGTGCATCATAATCACTGATAGGCCGCACCCACATGTATTCAGACATATATTCGTAGATTCAGTTTCATATTCATGTATGTTTAGTAAAGAATGAATAGTTCGCTGAGACAAAGTGAACCCAGTAGCATGATGATGTTAGGATAATGATGTGATGTAATGCTTATTGAATTGTGTGAACTTAATGCATAGGGAAATTAGTTCGTGTGTGTAATGTAATTGCAGTAGTTTAAACGTGCACCATATTAAAGTTGCACATGTAATTCATTGTTTGCATATGAAGCGTAATGAAAATGCTTATAGGGAAAAGTAAGATGTGTGTTTAAAAATTATATGTAAAGGCCTGACTACATATATGCTTAGGGGAGGCCTGGTATATTCTTATGTTAGCTTATATTGAAGGCCGAGAAAAGTTTCTCTTGGTAAGGCTCTCTGGGCACAAACGGTAGATTTAATTTGCACAGTAGAAGGTTTCTGTTGAAAGTATCTTTTGTTGCAGGTGCAAGGACACATGTCTCGTTAGTAAGACTAACTCTTTGTTTTCGAAAGCTAGAGAGAGGGGAGGCATGGTACGGGGAGTGAACTGGAATGTAGGGATGATACTTTCGGCGGAGAAGGTGCCTGGGACTCAAGGTCATCGCAACCGTCCAGGATGAAGTAACCGTTTCGATGGAAAAGCACAAGAAAGAAGACCTGGCCAAGGAGGCGTGACAAAGGCGTGTACAATTGTATTGTGGTTTTGTATTAGGGATAGTGCCCTGAGGGAGGAGGCTAGAGAAGAGGTAGGGGAGACCTGAGAGAAGGACAGAGCTGAGCTTAGGTACTATGTGATTGCACTTCTTAGGAAGTCTTCACAGCTGACACCTTTTATTTACTCTTGCCTGGGAAAACCGTTATGCAGGGATGTCACTTAGCGTTAGTGTAGGGACAGCAATTGATTTTAAGCTTGTTTAGGCCAATGAAGAGCAACTTAGAAATAGGAGCAATCATAGTCTGGTTGATCCTTCTAGAACTTTCTATTCTCCTTATCCTGAGTCGGATGAGATTCCTGCGTAGATTATTATTTGTATTAGTGCCCATCTATCTCTTTAACCTCGTGTTGAGGTGCTTGCACGTTCAGTTATTTTTGGCGATAATAAATTCTCAAACTTGAATTCGGAGTCCGTGGTCCTTTCAGATAAAATGAATGCTGATATATAACCAGATGAGATTCTCTCCTTTACACTATTCAACAGGTAAAAAGATCTTGGCGACCAGAAGGTTCTTATAGATAATTAGATAAGAATCAGCGTTATCAACTGTTGTAAAACTTTAATATATATTATATGCAAGTGCCTAGGTATATTAAATAATAGTGTTATTGCACTCTGAGTATTATAAAATGAAGACCCTGACTACAAGCTCGGGGGGTTAAATTCCGATGCCTGCTCAGACAGGATTTTGTGCAGGGCTCAGAAATCTAAAATACGCCACGAATAAACTCTCGTTTTTACCTGACGCCAGTTTTCAAACTCTCTGAAATTTATCATGAGAAAGGCATGGAAAATGGCAAAATATACAGCATTGGCTGCTTTAAATATTGACTCTGCATGCTAAACCTCATTTGCAAGTGAAAACGTGGAACAGACGTTATCTGCCACGCTAGGTGCGAAGCCTCACCTCGGGGTAATGTTATTCAACCGGAGCAGCAAATACATCAACCACATCCGGTTCACTGGTTGACTGTTATAAGAAGAAAGGCTTATGTTACGCTTTATCAGTTGCAATCGAACACAGACCTTCTAAAAAAATCAGATACAGAGATGTAATAATGTGGGGGAAAGCAAACAAAGAAAACATGAATCACTTCTAAACTGATTCTGAACAAAGGTAATACATGCACCCAGTGCAGCTGTAGGAAAAACAAGCAGCCATAAATGGGACGTGTCATGTCTGCTCACGCACAGGTGGGGGCTTGCATCATAACTCCGGTGGATCCAATACAAGCATCTTTACTCTAACTATGGCTATGTTACACGTAGCATGCCTCCACAAACCACAAAATAGATGGAAGTCAGAAAGACATGGCTGATGGCTTTCCTGTGGCTGTCAAAATCAAATTCATGTTAAGTGCAGGTTAAATAATTGCTATAAGGGAAGGGGCTCCATTGTCTGGGATTTCGTGATTTAGAGATGCAGTATATTTGTGTGCATCCATACAGCAGTAGCTATGTTAAAATTAGATAAAACAATGTAACAGGAACGCTAGAGGTAAAATGTAAAAAAACAAATGGGTTTGTAAATGCAGGTGTGGAGGCTCGAATATGAATTACTTCATTCATCACATGAGAATTATTTGTAAAGTGGTGGAGAATGAATATGAATACCGTATACAAAATGAGTGAGTGAGACCGTTCTTAGAGCTCACTTGTCATTCCTAACCTCTTCTTAGAGATGGATCAGGTAACTACTCTTCCACTGAGATTCTGTACCACATAATTTTATGGGCGATTGAAATGTCCCTGTACTCCCAGATCAGGAAAGTGAACAATTTTCCAGTTATTTATGCTGTGGAGAATACTACATATACAGCAGGACGCAACAGCTTATTTGAGATGTAACAACTTCAAAATTATCTACATGGGCTTCTCAAGTTACACTATACGTACTCCAAGGGGAAGAGGTAAGTTGCTACATCTAAGTATTTCTTCTCGAACATGTTTCTTGCTACATTAACATACAGACAGTGGCGGCTCGCATAGGGCGTGCTGCGGGGCGGTGAGGCGGGGCAGGGGAGGGGCAGGGTGGGGGGTAGTAAACTCAGACATACGACGGAACGGAGGAAAGTAATTATTATGTTCCTCCGTTCCGTCTTATGTCCGAGTTTACTACCACCCCACCCTGCCCCTCCCCTCCCCCGCCCCGCAGCACGCCCTATGCGAGCCGCCACTGCATACAGAGTGGTACACCCAATAAGGTTTAAAAACAACAACTGTCTCAAACTCAACACCGACAATTCAAAAGTACTCATCTTCGGGAAAGGCAAGGACAGACACTTGAACAACGAATGGTGGCCCCTGGAGCTGGGCCCAACACTGTTACCCACCGAACACGCCTGCAACCTCGGAATCATCCTCGACAACCAGCTATTCATGAAGAAGCAAGTCAGTGCTGTCTCCACCACCTGCTTCCTCACACTCTGTATGTTCAGGAAGGTTTTCGGATGGTTCCCGACCAACACCAGGCAAGCTGTCACACAGGCTGCCATCACCAGCAGACTCGACTACAGTAACTACCTTTACATAGGAATAACAGCCCAACTCATGAAGAAGCTCCAGACAATCCATAGTGGCTAGGCTCAGCCTCGACCTTCCCAGATGGGCACACATAACCCCTCTCCTCAGGAAACTCCACTGGCAACCAGTCATTAAGAGATACCTATACAAGCTACTCACCCAAGCATTCACGGCATTAATCAATAAAGGACCTCGTTACCTCAACCAATGCATGACCTTCCACTAGCCCACCAGGAAACTCAGATCCGGATCCATCGCCCTAGCTGCCACCAGTCGCATTCGCCAGACAAACAACCGAGGCCTCTCCTTCTCCCATCTGGCAGCCAAGACCTGGAACGACCTTCCCATGCACCTCAGAGCCTCATCATCACTCCAGCAATTCAGGAAGGTCCTCAAGACATGGATGTTCAACAAATAGGAGAACAGGTATAATTATCTGACATCGCCTCAAGACCCTCGTGGGTGAAGTAGCTGTGCTCTACAAATCCTGATCTATTGATTGACCTACTAGGATTTTGCCACACTCACTGAGATGATTTGAAGGTATATTCTCTCTTAGCAGCACAGTTTCAGACGTTGGCCTGACATGGGAAAAATTCACAAAATGTGCATCTGTTGGGGCCACAGTCAATTCGTAGCTCATCAGGCCTCCACAGTTTGCATCATTCAGAGCAGTGATGCACAATGCAGCTTAAAAAAAGGGCCCAGCATCACACTTAACCCTGCACTGATTGACAGAGCAGGGCTTGGTCCACATCCACTCACGTGCTGCACTGTTAATCACTCTGTAAGTGTGGCACATGGTTTTGAACCGGACATAGGAACAAGCCAGATGAGAAGCGAGATCTAGATGGCAAGCAATATGGTTGTGTGTGTGTGTGTGTGTGTGTGTGCGTGTGTGTGTGTGTGTGTGTGTGGTTGGTGTGTGTGTGTATTTCAGACGTGAGCTCATTGGCCACCCTTGGTATAACAATAGGAATTCATGACATCATGATGCACAATTTGGTTACATGTCACTACACTGGATGTGCTACATTTACAATTATTTTTTCTTTTTTTAAATCAAGTTTACCCTTACCTTAGTTTCCAAATAAGTAACACTTTCCCTGAACATTTTGTTATTGCTTACTTTGACAATGTAGTGTCACATAATGTTGAAATGATGTAGTGAATCCAATGTAGCAAGGGTCCATCACCCTCATCTTGTATTCTGCATGCCCTGGCATAATGGGGGCAATTATTGGCATACTTCAAGCTTTCATTAGTCACTGGTAATTACTCTCGTCCACATCCCAATCCAATAAGTTTTTTGCCCACCATGCCACCTCAGGTTAAGCCCAGCCATATGCAAATCAGTCTTGATTCTGTTCCAACAATAACAATCCAGCCAGAATGGCCAAACCAAGACCTCTCTAAACTAGAACACAAGCAACCCAAGACTGGTTTAATCTTACTCTGACCTCTTCAGTCCAGTGCAGCTTGGATCCAGTGGTACATTGATCACGGGACCCACATCTGGGAATACCCATCGCACTTAGGATGTCACAATGAAAAATACTAAAAAGTGATGGATGGGAAGCTTGAATTAATCTCAGCCACTAGTAAGTACTCTTGGTCGCATCCCATCCATTGTTTTTTGGCCTCCAAGCCACCTCAGATTTGGCCCAGCATTATGCAAATCAGATTGATCCAGCACCAATACGAACAGTTCAGCTGCCAAGCTAGGTCTCTCTGAGCCGGAACACAAGCAACCCAAGACAAGTTTTATTCCTAGTTGGCTGTCCAAAGTGTGACAACTATGTCCAGACATGGGTCCTATGTTCACTGAGTCATCAAGCTATATCAAGTTATACCTCACTGACAAGATTTGAGTAGGTCAAAACCATTAGGTCGAAACCAGTCTGGCGTTGCTTGTATTTCCACCTGTAGATGACCTGGTGTGGACGTTTGGGCTGGGCTGTTCCTACCGGCGCAGGACCAAGACTGATTTGAATAAGATGGGTTGCTGTCTAGAATATCACAGTGGGTGAAAAATGATGGTCTGGAATGTGGTTCCTAGCAATTACCAGTGGCTGAGATTAATTCAAGCATTCTTTCCATCACCTTGTTGTTTTTTTGTTAGATGCCTTAAGTGTGAAAGATATGCCCAGACACTGGCCCTGTGCTCAATGTTACAGAAGACTGAAGCTTTACTTCACTGACGATACCTAAGCAAGTCGAAACCCGTCTGAGGTTTGTTATGTTCCCATCTAGAGAAGATGTAGTCTGGCAGTTCGGGGTGGACTGCTTGTACTGTAGCAGGACCAAGACTGATTTACATAAGGTGCGTCTCTGTCTAGAATTGCACAGTGGTTGAAAAATGGTGGTCAAGCATGCTGCCCTACGTGATCACCAGTGGTTGAGATTAATTCAAGCATTTCTTCCATCACCTTATTGTTTTTACAATTGATTTCCTAAATGCAACAGGTATGCCCCGACATAGGTCCGTGTTCACTGTGCAGTTGGAATCAAACTACACCTCACTGACGAGACCTAAATCAGTTGAAACCAGTGCCAGGAGGCTTGTGTTCCCATCTGGGGGAAACCTGGCCTGGTGGTTCAGGCTGGACTGTTCCTATTTGAGTAGAGTCTATCCATACACAGACTGAAAAGCCATGGATAATGATCCGGAGTTCCAGAGAGGATGAGAGGTGAGAGGTGAGAGGTGAGAGTATAGGATGCATCCTCCCTTCTACAATAACCTCCACAAAAAGGTATCCTATACACTTAGCTGTTCGTTCTGTAATCACTGCAGGATGGACAGTATGAATAAAGTGAAGCTGAACCCACATCATTTGGACATAACCGTAGTGTTGTTAAGAATCTGGCGCACCCTATTGGTGTCATGCTTTATAATCGAGTCTTATCCTGGTCCCTAAAAATTAGGATAGGCTCAACCATGTCACAGGGAGCACTTCTAGAGATATTCTCCTGACGGGGTCTCAGAAATACCTCGAAATACCAAAGTATCCCTTCAGTAGTGGTGTTTCTGGCATGATTAAAATAATAATATTAAGGGTTGTCTATGAAGATAATGGTCCTACACCCTATGTAATAAGTCAACATTTTTCATCCTTAAGTCAGAATTACCTGGGTTCCAGGGCTTTCTTCAGGACTTGGTAATTATGCCCCAGAGTTATATTTAATTATATTGGGCATGGTCCGACTAGCAATGCACACTTTCTTGCACATAACCAGAAGTCATTTTGCCAATTTTAAAACTTGACGCAACGGCCAAGTGCAAGCACTATGGTTTTCTTTTTTAATGTTCTTTTATTGTAATGCAATGGTTTTAACTAACTTATGCAAAAACTGTCAACTATTAATTATATCATTCAACCCTAACTAAATTTGATCAAGACAAAAACAAAGACATTCAACATCTATCTGGCATGCAAAAGGACAATAGTGCCCATTTTCAGGTCGGCTTCCCTTCTTCTGTCCCTTCTATGTCTAGCCGGTAGGCTTTATGGACCAGTGGGAGGTGAGAAGTGGACCGCGTAGGTGTGGATGAAAACATGTTACCCTTGATGAATGTGTGACTACAGGGTCATGACCCGCACTTCTCCCATGTAGCCTAGTGGCCTGAAAGCCCATTCAAAGATGGCCACTCTTGTGCACACAAGAGCAGCTATTTTAGAATGGGTAAAAAGCCCATTTTAAAAGATGGCCACCACAAGCAGTGTGCACAGGATGTGATGCAATGTACGGGGCAAAAAAGGCTTGCTTGCAGTAACTTAAGAGCTCCTGTGCCCTCAGAGAGATTATTATATATAAAATAAATGTATCTTTTTAAAAACCAACACTTACCCAGAAGGTCTTAGCACTTAAAAGGACTACTTTCCCTGTGGGTGATAATTACATTATATTATACTTGGCTACAATTCTGTGACTCACAGAGAAAGAAACCAATTACTCAAGTGGGCTGAGTCACTGGCCAAGCTGCAAGCTTTGGTGGGTGGAAGCAAAATGAGGATGACAGCTGAGCAGTCCAATGAGCGAAGAGGGTTGGCTAAAAGGTTTTGGCTAACACTAGACCTAAAAAGTGATGGGTGGGTGAAGGCAGGGACTGCTGCTGCCCATATGCCCTTCATTTAAAAATGGAAAAGCAACCAGGTGAGAAAGCAAGCAGCCCCAGCTGTTTATGGTGAAAGTATGGACTCGTGAAGTTTTTGAACTTATACCCAAGAATTATGCTACATATTTGTGGTATACTGCTGCCCCTAAAGACCTTCAGGTCATTACTTAAGTGTCAAACTACATGCCAGCCATTGCTACAGTCGCAACAGTCAGTTGCCATGCACACGTTGAGATGCCCTATAGGCAGGGCCACTAGAATTATGCAATTGTGAGGCCGCTGCAAATTTCTCATAATAATGAATTTGCTGCATTTGCCACATAATCCATCCTCTGCTGCATAATCTGCAGATTTTACCAAAAATAATTTAGTTTCTAGCTTAAACGGTTCAAAAGGTACTAAAAACACCAGAATGCATGTTGTTGTGCAGTGCAAGGCCCATTGAAAACGATGACTGGTCATCTTTCTGTAGCTTATTTCTATATGTGGGTGTTACACTGGTACTAAAGAGGTGTAACTAATGCCCAGACAGTGTGAACACGTTTAGAAATGTCAAAATAATGAAGTAATACTATCCCAAAATGTGCCACATAATGCTGCATAATTTGCCTTTTCTTGCCGCATAATCTACTTAACCCTCCCTGCATAATTTGTCTCTCCACTGCCGCTTAATTCCAGTGGCCCTGCCCAGAGGACACAAAATTGCTGCAGAAAGCTAGAACCATCTATACTATAACGAGCCATGAACATATCATGGACTCTTTAAAGGTGTACAATCTTCAAAAGTACAACAATCGTAGCACAGACACCCCACAAAAATCAACAATTTCCTGGGACAAAAAGGCACAAACACCATTGTATAAAAATCATTCAAACTGGATACCTTCATGCTTTTTTTTCTCTAAGAAAAAAATGAAGACCCACCTAACCGTTTACAAATTGTAAATAACGGTAAAGTGGCTAGTTTTATGTGATTATTGGACATTCTTTTAACGAGGCATCTTTTTCCCCTTCTGCCTTTATCTTGTGGCATATGTGAACTGTGGCTTGGATTTCTTGAAAACTAATAAAATAAGTTTATGGCTAATTTTCTTTGTTTAGAAACTGGATACCAAGGTCCTAAACCTACCTGGCGCTCACCTGCAATATTATGTGCTTCTTAGAAAATCACCTTATCTTGAAATTGCCTAAAAACAGAAATTAGTGGGCAAAGCCTTTTTTTTACACGCAACACGAGATGGAATGTGGACACACAGAACTTATGCAATGTGCGCATAACTTAAAATTGTACATGTGCCGCTTGTATGTGCAGAGGTGGGCAATCAGAGAGCTGGCTCAGAAGAGTTTTAAGGAAAATGAGATGTAAATGTGGTGAACATCTACAGAAACATAACTTTGTGGGTGTTGAAAAACTATTCTTAATGCATTTCCCACATTTATCTGAACACTTATTTCACTCCTGAATACCTTGGTAGAAATGGCTCCGATATTGTGCGGAACTGCATGAATAAATGTCCAATTTAAGAGCGTGTGCTTAAGAAGAAAATAGATTTTATTGAATAATGTTTTCCCTGATGAAAAAATGAAACGAAAAGTCATTGATGACATTTCATTATTTCCCTACCCTCCACTATGTTTAATCGAAAGAATGTGGGGAAATTGCAGATGTGGGGTTATGAAAAACAGACTTACACCAGAATGTATGTGAAGCACGTGCCTTTAAATGTGCAATTTACCACAATTCCCAGTTCAGGATGTGTTTATTCTTGATTTTTAGAGTCACCGTGCTTACTCTCCTGATGTGCTGTTTATAGAGACTCACAGGCCGAGCTTGTTCTATTGAATTTTAATGCACTTAGCACATGGTTGAATGGCAAATGTACAGCCTGCCTCTGTCTGGGTGAGTGCATGAACTGGGACATGGCAGACTGAGCTGTGAGCCAACAGCTTTCTCAAGGCAAACACAAAATATTTTCACCATGGGTTTGTGAATTACTGCATCTAAAAAAAACAGTCCATATCTCTGTTGAAGTTGTAATTCAGAGTAATTCTGTATGCCAGACAATTTTGTGAACAAGATTAACAATCCCAAATTTCCCCAATAGTTAAGTGTGTGCCTGTTTGGGTTTCACAACATTCTTTGTGATCAGCCCCATATTGTTCAATTTTCCAAAGTAAAATATGTTTTCTAATACATTATGGGGCATATTCTCAAGGACTTATCGCCGAGTTATCGGCACTTTAGCGCAGCAAAAGTGGCGAAAGAATTATCGACCCATTCTCAAGCTGGTGCAAACTGACCACATCGCCAGTTTTCCAGCGATAGCTGCCGCAAAAAACATCGCCACGGATGTGAGAGACAACTAACGCTAATGATATGCAGAGTAGGCGTTCCTGTGCAAAAACACACAAAAACACCACTTCGCGACATTCACAACGACCAGCCAGATCTGCGATGCGATCCAAAAACAGGCGATAAGGCGCGTTAGCAGCAGGAATTTAACACCTGCCTTTTACTGGTGTTAAGCAGGACGACAAACTGCAGTAGAAAGGGAGCCCAGCCCAGAGCCACATCTGAAGACCAACAGATGCCATGGAGACAATGATCGTGCAGCCTGCAGACCCAAGAGGGCCACAACACCCACCGCAACCACCCCCAGCCCCCCCCCCCCTGACTACCACAGAGGCAGCGCAGAACAGGACAGCGGACGTTCCCAAAACCCACCAGCCTCAGAGACTCAACGCCAGAGGAAGTCATTGCCCACTACAGGCACAAAAGGACAGCCATCCTCCGCATCCTGACCCACATTGCCCACAGGCTGACGGTACCAACACGGCGGACAACCACCATCCCTCCGCAGACGAAGCTGCTGGCTGTGCTGCACCTGTTGGCCCCTGGTACCTCCCAAACAACAACTGCTAGAGTCGGAGGAGTCTCACGGCCAGCCCTATCGTACGTCCTCACCCATTTCATGGATGCATGTCCACAATAGCAACGGCGGGCCCCGGTCACCGCACCACACGACAGTTCCAATTCGTAGTGTTCCTGCGCAACCAACCCCAACGCCAGCCGTTGCCAGACGCCACTGTGCCCCAGATCTAAAACTGTAGTAACTGAAATGGGGGTGCGCACGGTCATGAAGTCCAGTAGTCAACAGTAGTGTAAAAACAGTCCTTTATTACAAATACAACAATAAACAATACGAAAAGCACAGCCAACGCCCAACAGGGAACTTCATCAGGGCAACGTGTGGATTCAAGTAACTGCATATGCTGCGGGAACTCCCCAATACCATTCCATACTCCGGAAGTCAGTATCCAGAAACCTGTTGGACAAATGGTGACAATGGTCAAGCGGCCGTATAGTCACAAACCTAATCTGGTACAGTGTATAGCACTTGGACAAACCGGAATGCTCACAGGAAAGACAAATCCTGCACAAAAAGACCGTAACAGAAGTACGTGTGGCTGTAACCTTCGTAGGAAAGAAAAGGAAGGTTACGGTCACACTAACTTCTGTTACGGTCTCATGATGCAGGATTACTCATATCTGTAAGCATCACGGTTTGTATCAGCTTGATACTCCTGCACCTTCACTCCCCCCACCCAGCCACGAGGGCGACGCCGTGACGGTGGTGCCTCCGCGATCCTGTGCGCCTGCTGCACACCAGCCCTGGTCCCCAGACCAGTCCGCCAACCAGCGATGAGTGCCCGCCCCTGCGCACCCAGGCCTCAATGCTCACCTGCCGCCACCGGCGTGTCTCCAAGAGGGCCCACCACGTGCCGGTGCAACCTCCTCAGCCGATCGCTGGATTCCGCGCCACAGGCCCCCAGCGCACCCTGCAGCACCGCACCGCGAAGTCATGTCTGTGCAGCCTGCTGCCCCAGGCGTACACTGCGGTCCAGCTGGGATCACAATTCAAATCGGATCTTGATTGGCAGGACGGCGTATCGAGGCCTACGCATCATCGCAGGCTGCACACCCGCTCAGCTCTGGTGCCACTAACTCAGTGCACCGCAAGTCATCGCCACGTGGCGGTAGGCCCGTGCCGGCCTAAGTGCCTCGGATGCCACCAACTCTGTGCACCTCAAGTCATCGCCACGTGGCGGTAGGCCCGTGCCGGCCTAAGTGCCTCGGATACCACCAACTCTGTGCACCTCAAGTCATGGGCCCTTTATGATTGAGTCTCGTCGTGCGGACGCCATCATGTCACCTCCGGCAGTGGGGAATGTGATGTGGTAGGGCCCTAGGCCCTCATGCATAAATAATGACCACACGGACACACTCAGCTAGATAGTGGAAATGGCCTCGGGCACGTGCGCCCGGCCCCTTTTATTGGCTGGGTCACATGTCCTGTGATGCATGTGCTGGATGGGTGTGGTGTGAGTGTGAACCAGCCCTCAGGGAGTGGCTGTGGCATGCTGACAACTAGACCTGTGATCAGCAGATCACTACAGGAAAGACCTGGGACATGTAGCATTGTCGTCCCCCTTGTAAGCGTAAGCGGAGTGGGCTGGCCTGGCGTATGCCAGTCCAGCGTAGGGGTGTGAACGATGACCCCGGTGCTCTGGGCGTGGTTCCGTTCTGGGCTGGACAAGAAGGTGACTAATGCGTGTGTCTCTGATGTGGTGTCGGCGCCACCCGGTCCGCAATCAGTAATGTTGCACCCTGTGACTCAAGTCCCACAACATGTGCAACATGGATGTAAGGGGGAATCACTGACCCGACATTCATCCATACTTCCGTACTTGAATAATCATAGACATGACACATCTGTGTGAATTTGATTGTTTAATGCACATTCAGTGGAGTGTTGTAGCTGGAGCAGTACAGGGCCATGCAAACCCCACTTTACATTGTTGGCCCGTGGAGGGCAAGCCAGAATCCTTCAGGGAATGACAAGTACATCGGAAGAGGAAGAGTTCAGTCCACAGTCTGATAGCTGTGTCATTGGTGACCAAACAGAATATGGCAGTCCATGTCGAGGTCCAAGGTGAGTGTCGCAGAGTGCATCGGGGGACAGTGGAAGGTGATGATGCAGAGGGCAGAACCAAGCAGAAACAGGCCATATGGCGGAGAAGAATGCTACCGCTTCCTTACTACCAGTAAGGCAGATTCATCCGCATCTTCGTCCTCTGATGTCTCTTGTGCTTCACATGTGGGTGGTGGTGTTTTCTTTGCAGCACTGTGTGGCACTGACACAGCAGGGGCCGGAGGCGGATTGGCTGCCGCACTGTGTGCAACTGACACATCAGGGGCCGGAGGTGGATTGGCTGCCGCACTGTGAGGCACTGACACATCAGGGGGCGGAGATGTGGATGTCGAAGCAGCAGCAGCATTCATCTGCACCAGGCCTTGTGGCAGCAATGCCATGACGAGGATCCGCAGGGCATGGTAGATCCCAGCTACATCACGCTGGTGTGCAGCCGTGGCAGCCATTCTTTCCGCCTGCACCTGCTCCATGTTCTCCATGGTCCTCCGCATGTGTCCCAACTCCCGGATGACACCGCTGGAGCCACTCTGACTAGACAGTTGTCCTTGTCTCTGAGTCAGGACTCCAGCGATGTCATCCATGGTTCGTTGGAGAGCATGGAGCGGACTGTGGGTGTCTGTCAAGGACTGTAAGTGGTCCCTGATGGGACTTAGACACCCACATATGGCATCTAGTTTGGCTGCCATGAGGTCAAACCCCACCCGCACCTGATCAGCCATCTTCTCCTGGCACCCTAACACACGGCGTTGGAAGGCCATGTGTTGTTCGTGGTGGTCCTGGGAGACAGCCGTGGTGGTGGGTGCTTCCTGCTGTGTGGTCTGTGCAGGGGGTAGGGTTTCCTCGATGCAGCTGGGCTGCCCTGCTCCTGGAGGTGGGGTGCCGAAGCTGTCCATGAGCCGTTGGAGGGCATCTGTGTCGATGGAGGGGAGGTCCTCTTCTTCATCAGTGAAGAGGTGTACCGTCTGCTCTGCAGGAGGTGTTGATTCACCCTCTGCAATGTAAAGGGGAGATGCAGTTTAACATTGTTTTCACATGTATGTTGACGCATTGTACAGGTTTACATACAAACTGCATGACAATGTACATTGTGACTGTTTGGGAGGAGCTGCCTATTTGATGCGGGACAGTGGACATTTCGACAACATCACGGATGTGTGTTTGTACTTGTGCATGGGTTTGTTATGAGATTAGTGATGTGTGGGGAGGGCCCCCTCTGGGCACATAGTCGATGGGGGCCTACTTGCAGTTTCTAGGTGTGCTGCAGTGTGCCAAGGGGATCAGGGACATGCCCCAGCGTAATCGTGGGTGTGCACTGTGCTATGCTTAATTGTGCATGTGTGCCATTGTGCCCATCTCCCCCGTCCCCCAGTCCCTGGTCGTTACTCACCCTCTTGCTGTTGTGTCGGCTCCTGTCGAGCAGTGTCCGGTCCCCCAACTCCTGCCACCGTCTCCACACTGATGACTGTGGAGACCATTTCCTCCATCTCGTCCAGCTCCTCCTGTGGCGCTGGACTCCCACCTCCAGTCTGTATTGCTGCCTTCTGGTTGTTGGCGAGTTTCTGCTTGGGTTTGCGCTTCACATCATTCCAGCGCCTCTTGATCTCTTCCATTGTTCTCCTCAGCACTCCGATTGCATTCACCTTGTCCACGATGGACTGCCATATTCTATTTTTTGTCGCCAATGACACATTGGAGGTGACAAACCGTTGTTGATGGTATTTCATCACCTCCGTTATCAGGATCCTGTTTTCCTGCGGAGTGAACCGCGTCTTCCTCTTCTTCCTGTCCTTGCCCTTCCCTGACCCCGAGGTCCCGGCCTGGTCCTCCGGGGGGATTGTGGGGTTCTGCTCGTCCTCTGTTCCTGCTCCGGCTGCCTCCATTGTGCTTCGCAGTTGTTTTGTTTTTGTTTGTGTTTTTTTTCTGCTTTTGTGTTGATTTTTCCCGCCTGACGTGTGTGAATTGCAGGCCTGGTGCTGCTTGTCGCAGATTTTTCTATCGCGGTTGGGCCCATCGCAACTTTTTTCACGTTTGGGTTTCCTTTTTTATCGCCTTCGCAGTAGTTGTATCACGGACATTTGGCGCGTTATCGGGAGACTATTGCATGTTACCGCTGTGTTGGGAATACGACGTTGACACAGAGTTATTTTCCCACGATAGACGGCGATATGAAAACGTGCGTTAGCCTTTTTTGGCGATGATTATCGCACGTTCTTGAGAATATCCCCCTATATTTCTTAATGTCAGGAAAATGTGTCTGATACAGAAAGGTGTGATATGAGATATTTAAGCCCAACAAACCATAAGTAGGCAAAATCATAATGTGGCATTGGCCCCTGGTCCACTGAAAATCTGTGCAAGGTGCCTGGGCATATTTTGTGTAACACAGTAAAGCTCTGTCAGGCAGAAAAGTTTCAGGTTCACTATGGTACAAGTCTCATTTCAAACTGAACACCTATAAGTGAAATTCTCTGCCAAAGAGAACTCGAAGTGCTCAGTTCACAAAGATTTTGTTGTGACTTAGGATATTCGTATTTCAGCCATACTCCCTGAATTCAAAACTCATAGATACATCTTTGTGAAAAAATATCTCTAAGTAGTGTCCAATGTGATAGAATTGCTTGAACTATATATTTAGAACTATTTTGAATACCTTGGATATCACTTTGCTCATTTTAGAATTTATTTGCCAGTTCAGAAGGGAGATAAATTGAGGTATTTCAGTTCAATACATCCCGAAAGAAGAAATTGTAAGTACATCTGACAAGGTCTTGGACGGTTTTAGCCCTGCTTCCTTTCCCTCCCTGAGGCCCAAATTACGAGAATCTGGTGGAGCAGTGGCACAGCGGTGCAAACTGCTGAGCCACTGCTCCGCCAAAGCTTGCGCTGCCTGCCCGCCAGATTACGATTTATTCGTAGTCTGGCAGGCGGGCTGTGTGACGGTTCCCATTGCGGTGCCCTTCAAAAGGCGGCGGTGCCTTTTAAAAGTCACAGCAATAGGAACGCCTCACAAGGTTCCTGCATGTCATGGACTCGTAAGTCCATGCCACGCAGGAAACTATGTGCATGCACACAGTGGGGCACATGTTATGCCCCCCTGTGTCCAAGCACATATGTCTGAAGCACAGGGGGGCCCTGTAGGGCCCACTTTGTTTCCTCTCTGCAAGGCTTTTTAGAGTAAACTGTAATATGCTTGGTGGGACCATGGCGGTCCCGCTAAGCATACTGCAGCCACTGATCGCTGCTCCTTCACCAGGGAACGGTGGTTCCCTGGCAAAGCCAGCAGTCCTAGTGCGTAATCGAGCGACTGGACCGTGGGTGCGGTGGTGGCTAGATCCGCCACGCCACCACGAGTCTGGAGGTCCTCGTAATAGAGGCCAAAGATTGTTGGCGAGGCACATCCACCGTTTAACATCAAAGATTATAATTTATCTTTCTCAAAATATCAACCTAGCTCTGCTCTTGTCGACTTTTCCTCCCCAAATGTTTAAAGGCAACACCAGGCGCATTTCTGCTCAAGTGTTTAAATTAGTAGGCACAGCATATTTAGCTGGTCTTTGCAGCTATAATTCATGTCAAATTCTGGCTGTGTTTTTTGTAATCTTGCATTTATCAATATATGTGCTATTTGTTTTGTTTTTGTTTTTCTAGGTTTTGCTATAGGACAAATCACACCCATCCCCAGGGAGCACAGTGCAGTATGTCCTTAAAGTAAGGTGTGTTGGTGTTCTTAGTACACAAGCTTGATTAGCATAGTCATAGAAGAAACACACAAGTAGGCATAATTGACAGGTTCAATTAATCAATCAATCAGTATTTATAAAGAGCGGCAAATCACCCGTGAGGGTCTCAAGGCGCAGGAGTTGCTAGCAGCGACGGCCGCCGTAAACAAAGGTTGGCGGGGTGGGTGGGATCGTGTGGGAGGCGTTGTGCGGTAAAGGGGTGGAAAATACAATATTTAAAAAAATGTAAATAAACTCACCTTTTGCCGCCTCCAGCGTCGCGTCTCATCATGCCGCCCCTCCTCATCCTACCTGGTCCCAGCAGCCCCTGGGACAGACTCCCTGTCCAATCCCTGCACTGCAGAGCAGTGTGGGAATTGGTCTGAGAAGGCAGGAAACAAGCCCTGCTCAGACCAGTGAGTCTGTGGGGTTTCTCCAGCCCGGCTGCTCACTGCTGCTGGGCTGGAGAAAACCTAGGTGTGCATGTGTGTTTTGGTCGGCCTGAGACAGTTGGCCAAACACACATGAGCACTTAGAGAGTGGAGAGCACTAGCACTCCTCCTCCTCCCGCCCATGCCTCGGCCCGCCCCTCCCAACACTGCTGGCTAAGAGCCGGCAAATGTAAACTAAAACAATGCAAGAACATAGTTTTATTACATTTGCTGGCTCTGAGCCAGGCAGTGGGGCGATGCTCCTAGGCCATTGCGGAGGAGCTGCCACTGGTTGCTAGCTGCTTCACGGAGAAAGCAGTGAAAAATGAGGCAAAAGCAGGAGAAAGCACTCAGAAAAATAGGGAGAGAAATGAGAAAGAGGTGAAAAAGGACTCATAAGCAGTAGAAAGCACTCAGAAAAATGGGTGAGGAAGGAAGGAGAAAGCAGTAAAAAGCGAGAAAAGAGCAGGACAAAGCACTCAGAAAAACGTGGGAAAGGAAGGAGAAAGCAGTGAAAAACAAGGCAGGTTGAGCAGTGTGCCTGCTTACTTGCCTATGGAAGATGCTGTTGGGTACCACACAGTGGTGGTGGAGGTGAGGAAATTGTGGCTGGGATTACACCAGGAAAGTCATGTCCCACTGGCTATATCATCCTCATGCATAGCTTATAGCCTCCTCCCTTACCTCTTTTACCTTTTTAGGTCGAGCCTAGCGGCAGCGCGCATGTGCTGCTCGCTCTGCGAGGCATGCTGTAATAGAGTATGCAGTGGAAGCCCCGCCCACTCTCCACCCATATTTGTCATTGGCTTGTGTCATTGTCCTTCTTAAATGTTGGCTTCTGATTCGCAAATAGGCTTGTTAGTCCCTCCTTGGTACCGCCTTGTCTTCATTTGTTACCGCCCATAGCGACTGGACCTTTTACTTGGCTTGTGACACGGTCTGCATTATAAGTGGGTGAGCACTATTTTGTTTATTGACACTGATGGGGACAATGGCGGCTGCTTTTGGGACACGCTCTGTTTATTTATTTATTTTTAAACTTTAATACTAAGCGCGGAGCCTGCTTCAGAGACACCGCACTCGGTTTCATTTTTTTTTTTTTACTTTGGTACTGAGACCGGCGCCCGCTTCAGGGTCACGGCAGTCGGTTTCTTTTTTTTTTTTACTTAAATTATGAGCACGGCGCCCGCTTCAGAGACACTGCGCTCTTTCTTTTTTGATCTTTAATAATGAGCGCGGCACTTGCTTCACGGACACCGCGCTCTGCAATACAATAAGTATTGCTTTTGCAAACCTTTGAACTATTGGATTTGTAAATGACAATGCCTTTTAATTTTTTATAAAAGGCATTTCCATTTACAATGCCAATAGCTCACAAACTCGCAATTGCGAGACCTATTGCATTGTAAATGCTTGTTTTTCTTCTAGACTAGGCTGATAACCCATTATCTTGAGGTGCAAATCCTTCCAACCCATAAACGGTTTCTAAACTGAAATGCCAGTAGATGGAGGTTGGCTCTAAAAACACATTTCTTCTTCTTACAGGCTTTGGAGATATCAGAGGCAAAAACACACATAAAAGATCAGGCCTAATGCAGTGCACCATCTTCGTCAAAGATAGAGACCTTAATTCAAATAAGTCATTACGGCCGGCTACCATCAAGCAAAGACTTTCACACACTGGCATTTGCGAATTTGCATAGAATGCCGAACGGAAAAGCGTCTGACAACATTATCTTTTAAGCCGTACATGAAGGGCGACCCCGCGCTAATACGGGTTGCATTTCTATCCCTGCTGCCGAAGGCACTGACGCACGAGGGCGCGCGCACCGGAGAAGACGGCGCTGTCGCTGCTAAGTTACTCGCGCACAGTGCGACTCACCCCTGTGTGCAGCCACACATCTGTCTTTTCAAACACGGGGAGGGCTGATGAAAGCGACACACTCAATTATTCATCAGCTGCAGTTCTCTTTGAAGACGTGGGCTTTACGCGCAAGAGCTGTTTAGTATTAAATATTTAAGCATAGGTTTTAATTTCAATAAAACGGTGGATATCAAGAGAGGATATTTTCAATGCACATTTATGCGCTCACACATGAACATATGAAACTGGTGGTTAATATGATCAATGTCATATAGTATATTTGTACTTGTTTATCTGTCACTAAGCACTACTACATGTACCACCAGGCAATAACGGGTGATAATGACACTCACCAGAAATTAGGAGCCCTAGCCGCATGCAATGACCCATGTGGGGCAGGTAATTAACACCTGTTATTGTCCCATAGTGAATAGCAGGTAATTAACACCTGTTATTGCCCCCACAGTGAATGGCAATAACACTGACAGCTTCCCGGCACTAGAAAAAAGAAAGTAGCGGGAAAAGGAACATAAAAGCTACGTCTCACCCAGGACAGCGCACGCGGTACTTCTCAGTACCACGACACAGCCCAAATTGTCTCTACGGGTGTTCATGTGATAGGAAAGCCCCTCTCCCTTGACTTGTAGAGGAGGAAAGTAAGCCCAAGTGATGCCCAGCTCAAAAAATAAAAATAAAGGTATATTGTTTTGAATGTTTACCACTTTCCTGTGGATGGTTGGGCTTACATTCCCCCTCAGTGCGTCAAGGGGTCGAGCTGGCACACTGCACCCGGAGAGAGAGAGCTGGCACTTTCCCTGATACTGAGAAGCTGCTTTTTGACAGCCATCCATGGAGTTCTGGACTCACCCTTCCCTACAAGGATGGGCAAAATGGAATCCAACATCTTAAGGGTGGAGAAAATCCTGCAGAAGGAGTGAGGGCCATGACTGAGTCAACACTGGAGGAATAGGTAGCTGCTAGCTACAGAAGCCTTCTTGAGTGGGCCTATATCAATAATTATTGCCCAGAAAGAAAGCATTCTGATTGGCTGTCCAGTCCTGAACGTTCTACTTGGGTGCTAATTAAAGTGACAACTAACAAAACAGAGAAATGAAGCCATGTAGAGACAACTACTACATTCATAGACTATATTCTTGGATAATTCGAGTAGAAAACTCAGTTTACCTTAAGCTTATAGTAATAAAACCATAAAGGATATGGCGAGGAGGGCGGAATGGCAGGCACGGGGTAATAGAAACAGAAGTACAGCAACATGAACATATGAGCGTGATTCTGATCCGGCAATTACGCAAAGAGTAAAATAAGACATTACAATATGACATGTCTGTTGTTAAGAAGATAAAACAATATCTTAGAACTAGCCATGTTAAGTATTGGCGACTCTGGCACAACAGATGTTAGTCATCATCAGACAAGGATACATCTGTTTGCCAAACACAACCCTGTCCCTTCCTGCAATGAGATGTTTCCTTGTCAATAATCCCAGAGTCAACAGGCTTGTGGTCCAATAGTCCACTTTCTGAATCTGGAATAGTTTTCAAAAACTGAATCTGATTCTCTGTGCCATCCTCAACTGGAAAAAAATATCCAATAGGAGATTAATAACTCTGTTTTTTAAAAGTGCTCATCTTCATCTGCGTCATCTTTCCTAAATGATACAAGTAAAAGGTGGTTTCGAGGAGCTGTTTAAATGGATCCAGTATTGCTCTGACTCTACTGATTTGCAGTCTGCTTGGTGCATGTGATGTCAGCGATAGAGGACATTGTGTGGAAACAATGCAGCATCTGCTGTTAATGAGATCACAGACAGTAGATGGAACGCAAAGAAGCCATTTGTCAGTGACAGATATGCCCATGTCCAAAAAACAATCAGTCACAACTGGGTGTATCTGAAACTATTTGGAACTGGCCAGCTGGCATTTCCACCAGTAGCTCCTGGAGACGCAACAAGGGGTGGGCTTATTTACAAGCCCCTTGCGCGGCCGGAGTGTCACTTTTAACATGTGTTTCATCTGTTGCACTACTGTGTAAGAGAATTAATGAAGGGTACCCAGATTCTGCCTGGTTCCCTTATACTGGTAACTAAGTCAAAACTGTGCTCTGCCATCAAATCTCGCTGCACCTGAGAGTACAAACTAGGGTGCTTATTTACAAGCCCATTGCGCTGCTGGTTCGTAATCTTTTTGACAAGGCCACGTAACGTCACCCTGTGTGACCTTTCATGGCCTTGTAAATACTGGCCCCTTTCATGCATTACTCTGTGTAAAAGGGGCGTTCCATGGGTGTTGTTGTGGGTGTTCCCAAGCAACATCCTTGGAACCTAACACATTCCCAGATTTACAAAGTGTCGTAAACCTGGAAATGCATCAGAGTCCTCCGCCTCCCCAGGGGAGGCGTAGGAATGGTGCGACATGGGGAAATACTTTTATCTCTCCTCTTTTTTTCCTCTTTCTATGCAGCATACATGGAAAGAGCAAAATGCCATTAATTATTATTTTTGTGCAGGAAGGTGTCCCTTCCTGCACATTAACAATCATTCCTGCAGTGCAGGCACCCACGCAAAATGACGGAAGGGTGCCTGCGCTGGTGCATTACAGCCAATTGTGTGCCAGTGCAGGGCAAAGCACAGGGATGCATCGTATTGTTGTTAATCTGACGCATCTTTGTACTTTGAAAATGATGCAGCACGGCACAGCTAAATGGCTTGCGGCACCGCACTGCATCATTTTCTTGTAGATGAGGCCCTAGGAGAGCTGAAATTAAACATTAGAAAAATACAAGGGCATAACACAGGCCCCTGCGGCGTGTGTATGTGGGGGGGCAATCCTTCAATGGGGCCCCCAGTCACCCCAAGGATAATAAATATGTGTGAGATATGGGAGACTTTGGACCCTTCATCCCATTGTGCATGGGGGGGCATCCTATTGCGTTACACCACTGGATAGATGGGGTCAATGAATGAAGCGCCATCATTTTTTTTAAACAGGTGCATCTTTTATATATACATTTTGTGCACTCATAATTCATACTCTGTCAACTTCACTCTACCTCTAAGAAAAATTGCGTTGCTATGAAGCACTGACTTGAATGGGAAAATGGGAGGGAGGTGTGGTTTTGACGCTGCGAGGAACGCACATTGATGCAAAAAACAAGATAAAAATGTGGGAAGAGTGTACTACTAAAACAGCAAAACCACAACAATAGTCTTTGGATTGAATTCGGAGCCACAGACTGGAACTACTCCATGTGTGCAGTGTCAGCGTGTGTGGCGGGTTTAAGGGAACATGCCAGTGCTTAATTTGTGCAGGTGGTTGTGGATGGTGAGTGTCAGCACTTATCTGCACTGGGTATGACACCTCTGTCAACTAGGTTATCTGGATGCACTTTAGAGGGGAAAGAAAGCTGCGTCTGTAGGTCCTGCCTCAACAATGTTGCTGTTTGTGACGCATCAAAGATGGATGGCAAGTGATATTGCCTAATTTTTGATCTGGTGGAACGTGCACTAGGTGAGCAATAACCATGTGATAAAGCCAGTGGCGGCTGGTATTTAATGACGGTGGGGGGGGGTGGCAGGGTGTGAAAATAAAAATTAAAATTACACTTACCTGTCTGTCTCCACAGCCGCATCCTCTCGGTCCTCTTCTGCCCGCTTTCAGGGCAGGAAGCACCTGCTCCCAGCCTCCCGATAGCCAATGCAGCGTTGTGATTAGTCTGAGCGCAGTGGATCGGCGCTCAGCCAGATAATGGGAGGCTGGGCATGTTCTCCATCCAGGCTGTAATGCAGCCTACATGGGAGACATGTAAAGTGTGTTTGACGGTTTGACCGGCACGAGAAGACTGGTCAAAGCATCCTGCGCACTTGGAGTGGGCAAACCACTCCTCCCCTGCCCTGCGAGCAGAGCAACACCGCCCCACCCCAGCTGAGCAAGAACGTGAAAATAAAATGATAAAAACAATAAGTTATTATCATTTTATTTTTACCTTTTTGACTTTCTCAGTGGGGCAACGCTCCTCCGCCTTAGCAGAGGAGCCGCCACTGGATAAAGCAAATGGACTCATGCCTGCGACCTCTTAATCAGTAAGGGGAACAGGCCTGGGGCATGCATCAGCAGCAGCCTTTCAAGGATCTTACACCACGTGCTCAAATAGCAGACTGGCACAAGGCAGAATAAAAAATACTAAAAACACACACAGGGCCTGGAAACCCCCCTGTGATGCCTGTTTGGGAGTTACATTTCCCAACAGGTCTAGAAACACCTTGCTTTTTAACTAAACAACATGTTTAAGATTGAGAAGCTTATTCACAAGAAATAAAGAAATATATATACATTCAGAACTAAAATCCCTAGCGTAAACACAAGGACATCAAAGGTGTAAAACCTAATCAAAATCAGCGTGGATTTATAAAAGGACCCCATACATGGATGAAATGAACTAAATTATCTGTCCGAAACAGTGTTTATGGTACTACATTTTTGTTTTTTGCTTTTTTCTACTGCATATTTTATTCATGAACAATTTTTTTCTGTTTTTGGACTGTTTTGTGAAAGTTATTCATTGCTTACGTACTTTTGAAAAACAAAACTTTTAAATAAAGAACAGTGATACAAAAAAAAATCTATTGGGAAGCATAACAAAAGCAGCACTATCACAAATGAAGGGCTATAAAGAGTTAATTCATGCCACAAACACCCAATGAAGCTGTGACTGCAGTTATGGAATAATATACTTTATAATTTAGTTGAAAATGGGACCCAATCGTTAAGTATAGCAAAAGTGTGTCCTGCTAATTGAGGTGATGCATCACCAGGACAGTTTCTTAATACATTCAAAGTGTATTTACCAACATTCCTTGTATGAAAGTATCAGCACTCTGCAAATTATTAATTGTATACAAAAATAACTATTCATGCATAGGTAATTAGTCACCACAAATGCTGTGGAAAATGACTTTTTCCACTGTTTGTCTAAGCAAAAATCACAGTGACCTACAACTAATTAATATCTCCCTGCAGGCTCCTTCTCTATATTAGAGAAAATATTCCCTGTGTCGGCGCCTTTATGCTCTCACTATACTGGGCAAAAGACCACAGAAGAAGCGTGGCCATTCTTCAAGCAACTGTGTGTATTGGAGTCTCCGCTAGAGCCCCCTACACTCTCCTCTGCTTATATTTTGAGTACAGGTGGGAGAGGCTGCCATTTAGAGATTCTAGGACAGGACAGGATGAAAGGATGCAGCAGGAAGGGCAGGATATTTTTACAGGGTCCCTATTTTTTCATCTAACCTGTGAATTGCCCTTTATACAGTAGTAGGCGTTCACGGTTGATGCTAGGCAGTGAGGAGCCTATAGAAATTTACTTCCAGGATGGGTACATAAGAAGACTTCGAGGCATCAGTCTCCAACTTATGGTCCCCAGACATTAACCAGACTACTGGTGTGTCATTTTGTCATTGCTGACAAGTCACAGAGGAATCTCAGGAATGACGACTACCCCTAACCTGGACTGACTATGATCATTATTTAAGTTCGTCCATAATTGCTGACTGCTACAATGAACACATGTTAGACCTGTCAGCATTAGTGTTATCTTCCCCAAAACTTTTTCTTACTTCTCTATATTTTTCTGCCCTCGTTTTTGTTTGCCTTAGGACTCTGTGCAAATTACTACTGCGGACTAGTGCTAAAGTGCACATGCTCTCAGCTCTAAATATGGTAGAATTGGTTACGCCCATTTGCTATATTTAATTTACTTAAAAGTCCCCAATAAAGTGATACTACATGTGCCCAATGCCTGTATATTAAATGCTACTACTGGGCCTGCAACACTGATTGTGCCACCCACTTAAGTAGCCCTTTAAACATGGCTGAGGCCTGCCATTGTGGCCAGTGTGTGCAGGCCTAACTTGCCATTTCGACCTGGCAAAAGAAATCTTTTGCCAAGCCAAAACCTTCTTTTTTCATACATATAAGTTAGGGTAGGCCCTAAACAGCCCAGAGGGCAGGGTGCAGTGTATTTAAAAACGTGGACATGTACTTCTAAGTTTTACATGTCCTGGTAGTGAAAGATTCTTAAATTTGTTTTTCACTATTGTAAGCCCAACCTCTCCCATCGGATAACATTGGAGTTACCTTATTACATTTAATGAGCAGCAACTTCCAAATGGGAACAGGTAATCAGATCATGTTTAGTGTATTTGGAACTGTAATGAAAAATCTTCCTTTATCATAGAGTTGGATTTTTTATTACAATTTTGAAAATTCCACTTTTAGAAAATTAGCATTTTCTTGCCTTAGCAATTTAGTACCTGCAGCCTGTCTCTGGGTTACATGACTGGGTGTAGTTGGCAGTTGGACTTTGTGCATTCCTCCTCAACAGCCACACACAATAGAGGGCTTAGGTTTGCCTGGATGGGCTGTCGATGGCAGAATGGGAGGGCGGAGTTAGGCAAAGCCCCACTTACATCTGAATAGGCTTTGGCCTGCCTTCACATAAAGGATTGCATACCCCCTATAGTTAGTCTGGAGCCAGAGCAGGAGAGGCAAGAAACATGTGCACTTCAAAGGAAAACTCTAGATACTTCTACCAATTCAAAGGAGGCATCAGGTATAAATATTGGACCTCAGACACCAACTCTTCCGCACACTCCTGGATCTATGGATACTACAGAAGAAGGACTGCTGTGCTGCTTTCCTGTTAGAAGGCCTTCTGCTCCACTGCCCTGCTACTGTGGTGCTCTGCTGCCTGCTTCCCTGCTTGCTGAGAAGGAAGATTGGACCTGCACCCTTTATTCCACACTGAAGTGACTCCAAGAATCAGCACGCTGACCTCCAGTTCTGAGCTACAGGGACATAACAAGCTCCAGAGGCTCCCTGAACTGCCCAGCTGACCTGCTGCCTGGTCCTGCTGCCTGGACCTGCTGCCTGGACCTGTCTGAGCACTGCCGGAATCTGCTGGAGTGACCCCTGACCCCCAAAACCATGAGGATCAAAAAGATTCTTCATCTTGCAGCCTTTGCCAACTAGTCAAGCAGCATGCCGGTGTTGATGGTATTGAATGTTGCCTCAAAGTTTTATGACAAGAGCATACTGCCAAGGCATCTACTGCAGGAGGATCAGAGCTCTTCATTAATACTTAATGGAGTGGTAACAGTCCTACCACAAGACTGAAGTATTGCTATCTTTAACTAGGCTTGACACTCAATATGAGGAAGCAAAGACACCATTTCCAAAGGAGAACCGCCAGGAAAACACCTAGCACGCGTCTCCTCAACGGTGTAGAGACTAAGGGGTCGATTCCGATCTCGGCCGGTAGGGCACCGAATCGGATTCGGCTTTACCGGATCCGATTCGGAGCCCTCTTTTCCGACCGATTCATACGTGCGTCCGGGCGAGCGAGTACGATGCGAGCGCGTGCGAATTCTCCGACCGACTCGTACGCCCGTCCCAACCGCACCGACCGACTCACACGGATGCGCCTCGCACCGCGCAATGGAGACGTTCCCCGGCCGGACAAGTACGATGCGCGCCTCGAGCAGTCCAACCGACTCGCGCCATCCGGCTCAAAGAAGCAGTCGGAGCCGCACTTTGGGGGTCCGTGTCGGACCCCCCTGTACGCATAGCCGCGCGAGTCGCACACAGGGGGGACCCATGGGTCCCCCCTACCTGTGCGTGTATGGCGTGAGTCGCTTCACCGCGTACAAGCTGTAGGGGGCACCCTTGTTCGCCTCGCACCCATTGAGTCAATGGGAGCCCGCGTACGCGTTGTACGACAGGCTCCCATTGACTTCAATGGGAGTCCGACCGAATCGAGTCCGATGGCATACGTGCGCATCGTACTCGTTCGGTCGGGCTGCTAGGGTCCGATTCGGTCGGAAATATCTCCGAGTCCGGCTCGGTCGGAGAGAATTCCGGCCCGAATCGGAATCGGCCCCACAATATCGAAGTTTTAATATCAAAAGGACAAAATATCGAGTACAAAATATCGAGAGGACAGAATATAGAAAAGACATAATATAGTTGGAAAAAATATCGACATATAGGTAAGTAATATCGAATGTCATTATATCGAATTTTATTATATCAATTTTTTTTTATTGTTTTATATGTTACTATATGTGTTAAAAATATATAATATTTTTTTAATGTATGTTACAATTTTTTTAAGGTAATGGATTTTATGTGAATTAATTTTTGCGTATATTAGTTCCGTAGTGGGTTGTGGGTTTATAGGGTAATAGGGTGAGAAGTAATTTAATTTAAATTATAAAAATTAATAATTTATTAATTAATAATTTATTGTTTAATAATTACTATTGTTAATTAAGTTAATTAATTTATTATTAAATATATAAAAAGTGAATAATAATCCTTTTTAATTAATTGATAATTATGTAAAAAAATAATTTTTTATTAATTAGTAATTAATTACATATTAATTATAAAAATTAATTTATTAATATGTTAATTATGTACATTTTTTTAGTAGTGTGTTGAGTGTTGATAGGGGAGTAGCGTGAGAATTAATTTAAATTTAATTCAAATTTTAATAATTTTTAAATATTATTTATTCAAAGTTATTTTAGTGTTAATTGTGTTAATTAATTTAGATATGATGGTTATTAATTTGATTGTTAATTGTAATTAGCTAATTAATTAAATGTTAATTAATTATGTTGATTCATTAATATTTTACACTATTGGAGGTGACGTTTATAGGGGAAAATGTTGGAAGGTAAATATATTTTTATTAATTATTTGTTAATTAATTTTAATTATATTGTAGGAGTGGGTCTACTCAATTATTCCCCTACGCTACCCTACACTTTCCCTACTGTTGCACTCACTGGAGTGGGAATAGTTATTTTTACACTCCCGCTATCCAACACTTTCCCTACTGTTCCACTCACTGGAGTGGGAATAGTAATTTTTAGACTCCCGCTATCCAACATTTTCCCTACTGTTCCACTCACTGGAGTGGGAATAGTAATTTTTACCCTCCCGCTATCCAACACTTTCCCTACTGTTCCACTCACTGGAGTGGGAATAGTAATTTTTACCCTCCCGCTATCCAACACTTTCCCTACTGTTCCACTCTCTGGAGTAGGAATAGTAATTTTTACCCACCCGCTATCCAACACTTTCCCTACTGTTCCACTCGCTGGAGTCGGAATAGTAATTTGTACCCACCCGCTATCCAACACTTTCCCTACTGTTTCACTCGCTGGATTAGGAATAGTAATTTTTACCCACCCGCTATCCAACACTTTCCCTACTGTTCCACTCACTTGAGTGGGAATAGTAATTTGTACCCACCCGCTATCCAACAAATTCCCTACTTTTGCAGTTGTTGGAGTGTGAATACTAATTTTATTCCCTTAGCTATGCAACGTTTTTAATTTTGTTATATTTAATGTAGTGTAAATTATTAATTAACATACATTTTGTTAACTTTAATTATTTAAATTATTATATATTATTTATTTTTATATTTATATCATATGTTTATTTATATATATATGTAAATATATTTTTAATAATGTTTTAAATATTTTATAATTAAGATTAATAATTATTTTATAATATTATTAAGTAAATATATATATATGTTAAAAAATAATTAATATGTTTTTTTTACATTACATTTATTATTTTTACATTTTAAGCTTTTTTACATTATTTTAACTATGTTTTATTTAATTGTGTTTATTATTTAATTACTTTTATATTATTTTTAATACATTTAAAAAATTCGATATTTTAGTTAACTATATTTTAAACATCGATATTTTGTACTCGATATTTTAGTACTTACCTGTTTGTAGATAGGGACTCGATATTCTGTCCCTCGATATTTTGGCATCGATATTCTGGACAGTCGATATTCTGTCCCTCGATATTTAGTCACTGATCCCTCTTCAACAACTTTTTTCTTGGTTGTTTCTGACCTTCCATATATGGATCTTCTTCGGATTCACGGGTCTGAGGACACGGGTGCTATGATGAGGAGCAGCATGATGCTAATGGCTCTGCAGGGACGAACATCAGGTTTTCGCTATCTCTGGAGAGTTTCCTCCCAACACAATGACAGCAGATGCTATTAAATTTGCTGCTCAACTGGTAAATTATGTTTTCACTGCCCATTTCCTCCAAGACAATTTTCTAAATCGAGGCATTGCGGAAGATATTACATTTTGTCCTCCCTTATACACTTTTAGTGAATTTCAATGGTCTAATGGGGGGTATGTTACTGCATATTGTTGCTAAACCATAGAAGCCAAATACATATATATGTGCATGGCAAAATACATACATGTAACAAGATACAGTGAGACATCCACTTCTGGCTGTGCAGCCACCAAATGCACTATTCTGATAAGGAATTCTGAAGGAATTATCAATGTAATCTATGCATTGTATATTGGCTCTTTATGCCATCATTCACTATAATATAATATATTTCCAAATTTAGTGTAAACCCGAGCAATACCGATTAATGAAAGCAATGAAGCAATGCCAAGGAAACGTTCCACATAAACAGAAAACGATGGAAAATAAATGTAGTTATATTCATGGATAAAGACTAAGGGGCCGATTCCGATTCAGGCCGGAAATCTCTCCGACCGAGCTGGACCCGGAGAGATTTCCGACCGAATCGGACTCTAGCAGCCCGACCGGACGAGTACGATGCGTATGCATGCTATCGGACTCGATTCGGTCGGACTCCCATTCAAGTCAATGGGAGCCGGTCGTACAACGCGTACGGGGCTCCCATTGACTCAATGGGTGCGAGGCGAACAAGGGCGCCCCCTACAGCGGGTACGCTTCGAAGCGACTCGCGCCGTACATGCACAGGTAGGGGGGACCCATGGGTCCCCCCTGTGTGCGACTCGCGTGGCTACGCGTGCAGGGGTTCCGACACGGACCCCCGAAGTCCGGCTCCGACTGCTCTTTGGAGCCGGACGGCGCGAATCGGTCGGACTGCTCGAGGCGCGCATCGTACTTGCCCAGCCGGGGAACGTCTCCATTGCGCGGTGCGAGTCGTGTCCGTGCGAGTCGGTCGGAGCGGTTGGGTCCCGCAAACGAGTCGGTCGGCGATTTCGCGTGCGCTTGCATCGTACTCGCTCGCCCGGACGCACATTCGAATCGGTCGGGAAAGAGGGCTCCGAATCGGATCCGGTAAAGCCGAATCCGATTCCGTGCCCTACCGGCCGAGATTGGAATCGGCCTCTAAACGTTTAGCAATCCTAAAATAAAGAGAGCAAAAACAGCCCTGGTCGCCAAAGTGATACATTTCCAAAACAATACACTAAAAATTATTGCCCCTGGCAAAGATTCTAGTCAGTGGCCAAATTACACAATGTATCCATTCTCAATGGCTGGAATTACAGAAAACCTCAGACATCTACTAATTTTAGCAATTGCAGGGCAAACCAAAAATGCCCCTTATCACCCATCCATGACACAGAGGGGCCGATTCCGATTCGGGCCGGAAATCTCTCCGACCGAGCCGGACCCGGAGAGATTTCCGACCGAATCGGACTCTGGCAGCCCGACCGAACGAGTACGATGCGCACGTATGCCATCGGACTCGAGTCGGTCGGACTCCCATTGAAGTCAATGGGAGCCGGTCGTACAACGTGTACGCGGGCTCCCATTGACTCAATGGGAGCGAGGCGGACAAGGGCGCCCCCTACAGCGGGTACGCGGCGAAGCGACTCGCGCCGTACACGCACATGTAAGAGGGACCCATGGGTCCCCCCTGTGTGCGACTCGCGCGGCTACGCGTACAGGGGGGTCCGACACAGACCCCCAAAGTACGGCTCCGACTGCTCTTTCGAGCAGGAGTGCGCGGCTCGGCCGGACTGCTCGCGGCGCGCATCGTACTTACCCGGCCGGGGAACGTCTCCATTGCGCGGTGCGAGTCGAGTCCGAGCGTGTTGGTCGGTGCGGTTCGACCCGGGAACGAGTCGGTCGGAGCAGTCGGGACGCCCGGACGAGTCGGTCGGCGAAATCGCATCGTACTCGCTCGCCCGGACGCGCGTACGAATCGGTCGGGAAATAGGGCTCCGAATCGGATCCGGTTAAGCCGAATCCGATTCGGAGCCCTACCGGCCGAGATCGGAATCGGCCCCAGAATGATCTGGGAAAATTCTCCTCTGAAACATTCCCTGATGGACATTACCTTACTTAGAGGGCGTGCCCAGAGCAAATCATGTTCTCCTTGTTGGACCAGAAGATGTGTTTGTTTCGGAGCACCTGTTTAGTCCACGAAGTAGCCAATCAAGGCGCAGAAAGCATAGCTCCCAAGTAGTGACATATACTTTACTCACCCTCTGCTGCATGGGATTTCTAAGGAATCAAAGCATGGGGGTGAACCACCAGAAATTCTCATAATGGTTGGAGATGACATCACAAAATCAAATTATGCAGTAATGTCTAAGTACAGGTTTGTCTCTAAACATGAATATCAGCAGAGAGCAAAAGGAAAGTATTGATTTATATTTTAGCTGATTCAGTCTTTCTGAAACCCAATGAGAGCTGTAATGTCTGTGAGCTGAGCCTTCTTCACGTGATATCCTCTTTTCGCAAGGAGCCTCCAAAGGCAAAACAGCTCATGGAGGGATGCAAGCCCTGGCTAGCCCAAGGATAACTCTTCTCGGTGTGTGCTGCTACTATTGCAGCCTTTGCAAAGCTCAGGCAGCGCAGCAAGTTCTGAAGAAAGAATTTATGATATCCTGTTGTGAGTTAAAAAGCAGGATAGTCGCGAGCCGCAGAGAATGTCCTTCTACGCTTGACTCTAAACTCAGAGCTCCAGAGAGTCCAAATAAACACTGATTGTATGTATTGTCTGGGGCACTGCAGGCAAACCTTTGGAGGGGGGAACCCAGCATGCATGTCACTGATCAAAGATACTGGTTTATTTTAGGCACTTTGCAGAAATTGATGACCTTTGCATGTGATGGTCAATGAACACAGCTCCCAGCAGGTTAAGTTCCACTGCATGAGCATATGGTTGTCACCAACATAAGCAATAGCCATTCATACACAGTATTCAAAATGGATGCCTTTTGCTTGTTATTTTCTTCTTGTAATTAGCACAGCACTAGCACCAGTACAACTGAGAAATACAGTAATCGGCGGGTATGAGCTGGAATCATGGCAAACCCACCTCCGTCTTCCATCCTATCGAGGTTGGTAAATTGAGCGTCATTAGGTGGGTAATAATTATGCCTGTCATTTGTAGCATTTTGAGACTGTGGAAATGCTATATAAAACAAGTTATTATTATTATCACTGGGACTTCCCATGCCTGAGTACCATCAAAGTGCCATAATAAACCAAAACTCAGAAAAATACTTTACCGTGTCGCTCGTACGAAGTCATTCTATTAAAGGTCCACCTGGTGACTTGAATACATCAGTGCTCCATGAGAAAAGTAAATTTCCCCAATTGTTTTGGAGAAAATTTATAACCGCTGACTATGACAAGCAGAGAGGTGATATGAAAATGAGGATGAGGTGTTTGAGGTCCGCAGTTGCTAGTGAAAACAATCTTCAGCAGCATTAAACCATTGCGATTCAACATTAATGGTTCCCGTCTAGTCTCATGGAAGGGATCCTTGGACCCTATGGATCTCAACAACGTCGGACGGATCACAACCATCTCCTTCCTTACCAAGAAAATTGGAAAATATCAGTGCAGAATATTAATGACAAGTGTCACCAAGAACTACTTGTTAGGGAAACAGTGATCAGAGATTAAGCCGTAATGCAGTGCGGACACAGCCATGCTTCGGATCATGGATAATGAACTCCTTATCATGGGCAATAGCGATGCAAGTCCCCTTGTCCTCCTTGACCAGTCTGCTGCTTTCGATGGAGTTCACCATGACATCCTCATGAAAGTTATAAAAACACAAACAGGTATAGGTGGCAGAGTCCTGAAACAGTTTTCATCATTCCTCCCAAACCATACCCAAGTAGTCGAAATTTAAGCTTCAAAGTCCATTCCTGTACCAATGCCTGTGCAAACTGTTGCTCAAAGATCTATACTTTTTCAGAACAGTTCAACATGTACATGTGATCTCTTGGAGGTCTGTTGGACAACCTGACTTGCTTGTCCACCAATGTACAGATTACACAGTTTTCAGGACGTTGTCTACATCCTGGCGTATCTGCAACCACAAATATTCTGATCCAGGGCTAGACAGGGAACCCAAAGCAGACCTGCAATTGTGCCATACCGGTCCCTGGGGGAGGGCCGGGGGAGGGGCAAGCACAAAGCACTGCTGCTTAACAAGACCGGCCCCCAGTACTGCTTATTTTTGTAACTGGGGGTCGCTATTGCAGCATCGCTGCAAAACCGACCCCCTACGCCCCAAAACCGCCCCCCCCCCACTCCAAAACCGGCCTCCAACCACCCTGCCTCCCAGGCAAATGCCTGATGCCCGCTACGGGCAGTCCGGCCCTGTCTGTATCTCACAAAGCCCCTAAAACTCAGGAATTGGAGAGAGGCTGATACTTAGGTATCAGTCCCTCTCTCTGAATTACCAATAATGCGCATTGTCGGATGCTTTAAACAAAATGAAATCTCACCCAATTGTTTCCAGGCAAAGATCTCTCCATTTCATGACACGCTCTAAGCTACACCTCTACCAACACATTAAAAACACAAAGAAATGAGATTCTGTCTAGCTTTACGTGTTCTGAATATAACCAAACACAACCAAGCAAACGATCTATGTACAACTGTACACGTACTAACCATCTCGATGTCCAATACTATTCAGCAGTAGCCGGCTTAACAAACGTCAGTCATTCCACTTGTGGCGGCTCGCCTAGTAGCAAGCACTCACTGGGAAAATCAAATAGCGCTTTCCTTGCCTCCTTCCAGGGACACACTATTGAAACATGTTCCATTTTAAAAACAATGCCCATGACCTATAAAGGATTTTGCTGTAATAGAGCAACCTACTTGACCTAAAATCTCATAATGTCAGTTGCTCTAAAAGGTATGCTGTAAAGGCCAGTTTCATCTAGAAATCTCTAAATATAGGGAACAACTAAACAGTGAATGGACCCTTCAATGCTTGTTCTACTAGGGTCACTAAATTCACTCTACCCTGAGATGAAACTGACAATAGACCTTCTAAACTAAGAAAAGATGTGGAAACTTTCATCTTCATGAAATATCTAACAATGGAATGCTCACCAACCAACCTTAAACAACATCCCTCTGCTATCATTTTTCAATCCAAATAACAGACTCACATGTCCACCGCTCAAATTATTTTCATATCTCCCTATACTAATTCACCACTAATCCTTTTTGGGTTCCCGGAGTAGCGTGCTACTCGCTGAAAAGCACTTTGACGCCTCGTCAAGAGTAGTGAGGGCTATATAAATACAATTACAAACAAATGGACGGCCCAACCCTTCTCTGCCATAGTCAAACATACTGGTGCGAAGATGTACACCTCGCAACTTCACAAACTAATCTTTTTAAACTGAACCAGTTTTGCAGAATCAAGGACAATTTAAAAAATTGACTCCACAGGGCTTTTAGCATGCCGATTGGCAGCCGCTTACTATTTCTTCAGTGATATTGCACCCCATCTTATCTCCTCAATGGCGTAGGTGGCAGTAGGGGTGAAAAGAGATGAGAATCAGCCGACTGCGGCTACTGTAAAAGTTAAAACCCCGCTGCCACTCAGGCGACACCCCGCTTCATGGTGGGCAGAACATCCAGCTGCGGGGAATGAGAGTGGACGAAGTGAAACTACATTGCCTTAGGGGCAGTTGGAAGCCTCACACATCCATAGATAAAATATCCTAATAAAATTAAGTATTGGAAAAAAAATTTAATAAATGAAAAACATCAATCAACAGTGTAAGCAATGGCCAACCACAATGATAAACTGAGTGGTAAAAAAAAATGGAAACAAGGTCTCAGATACGGCAATCAAGCAAGTCACTACAAATTTGAAAGTTGCGTCAGTGCACCGGTGATTGATTTCTGTTCCATATGTTCGGAATGTCTGTAGGCATCAGGTGGAGAGAATGGGTACTTTTGGTTTCAAAGGCTTAGGTGTCAGTCCAAAGAGAAGGTATGAGGAGGTGATTCACCAATGAAAAATTGTTAACTCTCTCGATCTCAAAATGTGAGCACACACAGGGGCGGCTCCTCCGTTCTGGCGGAGGAGCGTCTCCGCACTGCTCAAAAGCAGCAAATGAAAAATAAAATGATAATACAACTATTTTATTATCATTTTATTTTCACTTACTCGTCCGAGTGTGCCGAGTCTGGGGATGGGCGGGGCCATGCTTTGCATCAGCAGCAGCCAGGCCCAGGGAGGAGGAGTGGTACGGGCACTGTGAGTGTGCACGTCCGTTTGGACGGCCGTCTTAGGACGGCCAAACCGACATGCGCACTTACATTTCTTCAACCCAGCTGTCTTGCACAGCTGGGTGGGAGCAAAGGCACAGGCTCCCTGTCCCTAACTGAGTGGCATTTCAGCTCGCTCAGGCCAATCCCTTTGCTTCTCTCATGCATGTGAGCAGCGTCTGGATTGGGTGGAGAGGGGAGCAGAGGAGCACTGAGGCAGCTGGAGCAGAGAAGCATCAAGGAGGCGTTCGGGACCGGCAGATAAGTCTTTTTTTTTAAATTATTATTATTATTATTCTCCCCCCCCTTCCCTCCCCACCCCCTGTGATGCTCCACCAAGGTTTGGTGGCAGCAGCCACCACTGAGCACACATTCTTGGACTCATTATGAGCAGTTCTGAAACTCCAGATCTCTGCGTGGATGGGGTATTACGCTTGGATCAGGATTGCGAGTTTTGCTACAGTCAGTGCACATTCATAACTTCCCCCAGCACATTTCACCAGGAAAAATCTGGGGACATGTGCTTGGGGAAAGTGGTCCGAAAAAAGGAACAAACATTCATCAATAAAGTTCCACCACGTGTGGGCTGGTTCAGGAGGGATGCTTCTGAAACATTTAGGGTTTTCAAAATGTACCACAAATCCCTGTCTCATCTAGTGACATGAAAGTGTGGAGTAAATGTAAGTAATTCCCTTCCATGTTAATTAGGGAAATAAAGTACACTATTTGTATGGTAATAATGGTAGAGCAGTAATTTCTAAAATCTGGATATCAAATTCACCTTCTTGTAAAGTTTCGCGTGGAAAAAGGTTTATGGGCATAAATCTTCCAATTACACGGCTGAATGTGTTAAAGAAGATGTGCTGGTCATGCTCGAATTTCCATTTGGGGTAATTAACCGCCCTAACAGTGACAGCAATTCGCGGACTTTTAATTTTACAAAATGCTTAGACAGGATCATTTTTTGAATATGGCATTACAGTTTTTCTAAACTCTTCTTTCCAGTGTCTAACTGCTTTCTTATTACACCCCAACTGACGTGTTTTTTTCTGTTAATGAACTAGATGAGATTCAGGGTAATAAATCAAACCCTAGAATGAACTTAACTGTAGCAGATCCAAACGTCAAAGTGAACCAATTAAAGCTGATTTGAAAAACCCAGGGGAAATTAGCAGACATCCTTAAGGATCCACAGAATGTCACTGGATAGTCAGTGCACGTACCTAGAGATGCCATTATTCTCGCGGTGTTACACCACTATATCGTGGCTTTAATATCAACATTCAAAATATCATATCCACGATATCGACTACCACCGTGTAATCAAGGTAAGTAAATGTGGAGGTAAGAATAGTGGATGTTTCCTATGCAGCAGTGGCCGGTGCAGGTAAGCATGGTGGGGCGGTGGGCGGGGCACTGCGGGGGGGTGGCGACAGATGACGGAATAGAATGTTATTTATTTATTTAATTTGCCCTATTCCGTCATCTGTCGACATTCCCCTCGCCCCGACCCACTGCGCTTACCTGCACCAGCTGCTGCTGTTCCTATGTACACCTGTCTTAACAATATTCTGGTGGTCAATATTGTGGGCACGATATGTTCGCAGCTTATATTAAAACCATACATACCCTGACATACATTTGTCCCCACTTATGACTAATCAATAAATTATGTGTACTGCTTCAAAGCTGGAATATTGTGAACAACCATACAGTACTTTACTAGAACCTTAAACTCTCCAACAATTAGGCTTAATAAGATATATGCACATTATTTTTAAATTCTTGATTTCCCATAGTTCTTGTTTGTTCACCATGATCATTCACAGAACTTTGGGTGACCATGGGTATTACAGAGAGCTGACCGCTGAGTGAGTTTGCGCATTAGCAAGAGCAGACCTCTGAGGGAGTTAGTGTATTAGCAAGAGCAGACCTCTGAGTGAGTTTGTGTATTAGCAGGAGCAGAGCTCTGAGTAAGTCTGGGTATTAGCAGGACCAGAGCTCTGAGTAAGTCTGGGTATTAGCAGGAGCAGAGCTCTGAGTAAGTCTGGGTATTAGCAGGAGAAGAGCTCTGAGTGAGTCTGGGTATTAGAAGGAGAAGAGCTGTAAGTGACTCTGTGTATTAGCAGGAGCAGAGCTCTGAGTGAGTGAGTCTCGGTATTAGCAGGAGAAGAGCTCTGAGTGAGTCTGGGTATTAGCAGGAGCAGAGCTCTGAGTGAGTCTGTGTATTAGCAGGAGCAGAGCTCTGAGTGAGTGAGCCTGTGTATTAGCTGGAACAGAGCTCTGAGTGAGCCTGTGTATTAGCAGGAGCAGAGCTCTGAGTGAGTGAGCCTGTGTATTAGCAGGAGCAGAGCTCTGAGTGAGTGAGCCTGTGTATTAGCAGGAGCAGAGCTCTGAGTGAGTCTGGGTATTAGCAGGAGCAGAGCTCTGAGTGATTCTGTGTATTGTTGGAGGCAGAGTTCATACAAGTATGTGCTTTACCAAGCAGAGCTAGGAGTAACTAGGGAATGTGTTTATTAAAATGAACATAACATGTGCATTTCTAAAGCACACTTTTACCCTTAGGCATCTTGGCGCTGAATAACAGATGTTTATTGTTACCCAATGGTACTTACTTTATTGACCTCAGATGGATGAGAGGCTGAGTGGACCTGCCAGGATTTGAACCTGTGACCATGAGGTCGAACACAGGCCCCTGTAGTGGACTCATTAGCCTGATTACAACCTGTTAGAAGGTGGTTCTGACACTCTGGGCCGCCCGGATTTTTCGCTTTTTGAGCACCTATTTGCTGAGCTTTTACTGGGGGAGAGCCTCATAAGTTGGGACTCACCCACAGTGAACTCATGGTGAAAGAGACTGCATGTGGATTTTACTGGTGTCCCCCTAGCTTGACTAGGCCGCTGCGCAGCAGCTGGAGTAAGGGGCACCGGGCTGGTTACATGCAGACACATGTGTACATGCGTGTGCACACGTGTACGGGCTGCGCAGGGGAGATTCCTAGCGTGCGCAGCCCAGGAGCAGCTACAAAGTGAATGGTGTGGCAGGACTTATGCAGAATTGGGTGGTGACATGGAATAGGCTTTATACACTGGGAAGAAACATGCCAGGGAAAGTCAGTGTGTTTTACTGTGTTTTTCACTTCATTATTCCCCTATGGGGAAGTGGAGCCCATGGGCTAGTGTCACTTTCCTAAGGCCTACAAATTCCAGACACGCACTAAAGTCCACTGTAACAGGTGTGAGGAGAAGTATTCTGCAGAGTCCAGAGTCATATTTGTACTGCTTTTGGGTCATCCAGAAATGTTATATTTCTCTGAGTCAGCTCATAACCAGGGCCTGGCTGGGGGCTGACCCCAGCAGCCTCGATTAATGACCTTTCTTCCCAGAGCGAAGAACTTCCCTAGCAGGAGAGAAGAGGGGTGGAGCTACAGGCTAATCCATCAGCAGCTGTCACTGGGTGCCAGGCACCAAGCTGCACCAGGGCGAAGGCAGCCCTGGGGGGAAGGGGCTCTCAGAGACCATGTGGCAGGAGACCCTGGACGACGCCATTTTGAACAAACCCAGAGGCCTGGGCAGGAAGGAGGGAGCAGGGGCAGAGAAGTGATGTGTCGCTGTGTGATAGGGCAAACAGAGACTTCCTGCCAGCCCCCTCCCCAACTTCTTAAAAGAACTTGCACAGGAAGAGGAGCTCTCTCTGGGGTGTGGTCTGCTGAGGCAGAGGGGGCTGGAGCCTGGCGCAATGGGCAGATGGAAGGAGGAACCCCCTGACTGCTCCAGAATCCTGAACAGCGCCAGGAGAAGAGTCCAGGACCAGTGCGCAGAAGCAGGGGCCTCTGCGCAGGGAGAAGAGAGGCCCAGGAGGAGAGCCAGGCGAAAGGCTGGTGCAGGGAGCCAGTGAAGACCGCTCCCTGCTGAGTTCACCCCCTTGGAGACCCAGAGGACGAAGGAGAGTGCTCCCAGTGGCTGGGGAGCGCCACCAGGAGCAAGAGGAGGCGAAAATGGTGCAGATCGGTACCGTGGGGGCTGAGATATGCCCCCCAGAAGGTAGGTGTCCTTTGACCTCCAAGAAGACCGACGACGAAGCGCGTCGGGCTCTGCCACCGGTCTTGAATGTGCCCCCGGGGTGGGTCAAGTCCCGGGGGCTGCCCCCACAAGAAGCGAAAGTCGAGGAGCGCCGCCGCGCTCCCCGTGAAAAATGTCCTCGCAGGGTGCCAGGAGCCCACCCTGGCCCCCGCCGAAACCGGAGGCAGGGGAGCGCCGTCGCGCCCCCCTGGGAACAGGGAGAGGGGCCCGGGATCCCAACTCCGGGCCCCGCCGAAGCCAGGGAGCGCCGTCGCGCTCCCCGTGAAAATGTCGGTGATGAGGAGGTGGGGAGCGTCGTCGCGCCCCCCGCAGAGAGGTCTTTAGGGGCCCGGGACCCCGTCCCCGGGCCCCGAAGCAAAGCCGGGGAGCGCCGTCGCGCACCCCGTGAAGATATCCCTCACGGGGGGTCAGGAGCCCACCCTGGCCCCCGCCGAAGAAGAGCAGCCAGGGAGCGCCATCGCGCTCCTCGTGAAGAGGAGGAGGGGCCCAGGACCCCATCTCCGGGCCCCGAAGTGACCAAGATGGAGGGGAGCGCCGTCGCGCCTCCCCCCCCGAAGATGTCCGGGGGCCCGGGACCCCATCCCCGGGCCCCGTAGAGAGGGAGGAGGCCAGAGGAGTGCCGCCGCACTGCCCCGAGTTCCAGCCGGACCAACGGAAGACTCCGCAGGAGCGGGCAGACCAGAAATGACGGGCCGGCTCCTGCGGCAGCATGCGAGGGTGCTGGCCGAAGGGGGAGCCGGCGGGGGCAGCTGGGGGTGGGCTCCCCAGACTGCCCTCGAGCGTGGAAGGCCGGCGGGGGTCCCGGGTGGGACCGGGACCCCGGATGTAAGAGGAGGGGCCCAGGTGGGACCGGGCCCCCTACAATCCGCATGAGCGGCCGGAGGTGGGCTCCCCGAGCCGTATCCCTCACCTGGGGGTCTGGGTGGCACCGGACCATCCTTCGAAGCGCTGAAGCGGCTGCAGGCCCACATCGCGGCTCTCCCCCAAGCCGCGGGGGAGCCGCTACTAGAATATGTAAAAGTTCCCATAATGCCTTGCAGGCCAGGACCGGCCTGCTAGGACAAACAGCGTTTTTCTCTGTTTGTGGTGGCCCCAGGAGAACGGGGTCACCACCAAGTGAATGCCAAGGGGCAGGGGGAACTGCTGGATAAGCGCAGTCTCCCCCAGCCACGAAAATGGAAGTCCCTCCCTAAGTCTCATGGGGACTGGAAAAGAATAACCCCTCAAGGGCTCAGCCAGCATTTTAACACCTCCTGGGCTGGAACTTTTGTTCTACAGCTGGGGGTGTATGGAGAAATGCCTCAAGATGTGAAGGGCTGAGTTGGGGATGTCTGGGGAAGGGCATTCTCCGGAGGTGTAGAGGTGTAATTGTACCACAAATGCATTTACTTGTGTTATTTCTTGTTAGAGGGACTGAAAGTCACATGTGTAATGTGAAGTACATGTGTAATGTGAAGTGCAGGTGAAATGTGAAGTACCTGTGTAAGGTGATGTCATAAGCAAAGTGGGGTTATGTTGCCAGACTTTCCTGCTAGGGTGTCTGGCTGTATGTATTTAATCCTGTGATTTCATCTGTGATGCCTTTTAGGGGCTTTAATTGCAATGCATTATAATGATCAACTAAGGTGATGAGTACTGTCATTCTAAAGTGCTGCTTAAACATATATTCTTGCTGCTGCGCTTAAGTGAAGAACAACCCAGACTGTTAGCCCTGAAGATGTAAGGGTCATACTGTATGGTCAATATGAGATGCTCAGTCCGGGTTATGTGTCACTGGGGCAGGTGAACCTATTTTTAATGCTTGTTGAGATGATGGGGTGGGTGTGCCCCTGGGATGGTGCCAGTTGGCTAGGCCCTCGCTCCAAGTTGTGTCAACCCACTGCATTAGGGGGCAAGATGACGTGCAGGCATAGGAGTGGTGGTACTAGACCCCAGCCCCCTGCGGGAGGGGTGGAGATGTTATGCAATGTCACAAAGTAATTCCAACAGCTTATGTATATTTGTAAATTGGTGCATAGTATTGAGTAGTGTGTGTGTTTAATAAATGTACTCTTACTTTTATAAAGCAAAGTACAGACTGGACAATCAATTATTGAGTGTTATTGCTGCGCACCTGCAAATGGCGATTACTAGCCCACACCACCTCCCTTGAGTAAGCCTCAGACTGCTCTGCAACGCTACCCTCTGAGAGTCAGGCGCTACAATTGGGTGTTTGGTTCCCAGTGAAGGACAAATGTAGTCATGTTATTTGTGCAGGCCTCACAGATACTGCCTCGTTTTCCAACACAACCAATACCAGTATTTGAGCTCTGAATGAATTTGCAAATATCTCAGGCCAGGTTTCACAAAACCATTTTCACAACTGAGATGAACATTGGTGTAGAAATTGGCTTGTTTTATTAGTCAGAATCGACATACTGCATTAATAAAACATGACTTTACACTTGCAGTGACTTACTGTTATTTACTATTCCATAACTATGGTGTAAATTTACATTTGAGCAGATCTGCCCCAATAGTTGGAAAGATGGCAACCCAGGGTGATATTTGCGTTACGGCCACAATGTAGATTATTTTTATGGCTGGTATTCCTGAAGTATAATGTCAAAAATTCAAACAACGCTTGTAAAGTTTTGCAATCTACTGCTAAAGAACAAGTTTGCTGCTAAGTTTCTGTAATATTAAACATGATATCTTGAATGTGCAATTTATTGTCTATTATGATTCTTAGTTAACCACAGTCGAGATCTGCATCACTAAAAGAACCAGTGCCTAATTTGGGCCGGTGGTTGGAGGAGGGGCCCATTGGCACTAGTTTTGGGTACCATCACTTGCTTTTCCTCAGCAGAGTCTGATCCAGAGCAAGAGAGACAAAAACACAAAAGGTGGAAAGAAGGAGGAAGAGAAAGATGGAAAAATAGTGACAAAGGGAGAAAGCAAGGATAAAAAAAGAACCTGCAATAGTTGGATAAAGAGGAGAAAGAGTGACTGTTGGTGGATTGAAGAGACATAAGGTAGAATCAAAATTAGCAGGCGCTGTATTCAGCACCATAACCTTTATTAGTGCAGGAACTGAACTGATTGGTCTTCGTAAGATAGTGAAGAGGCGTCTGAGCAAAACCTTGGCCCACGACACGTATTCTTTTACAAAATAGGCACAGCAAAGAACTGAACTGAGAAGTCTTGATAAGTTGACAAGTTGATAGTTGCGAGTTTATTTGCAAACTCTTGCAAGGAACTTTACAACCTTTGCTATGGTCGCAGCTTTGCTGCTATTGAGAGTAGGGGTATATCTGTATTCAATGTGGGAGGAGGAAGCTGGCACTGCCAAACGTGGTTGAAATTTAGGGCAATACATTTCTTCAATGGGATAAAACATTATCCCTTTACGGAAAATAAAGATCAGTAACATTTGGTTTTTGGTTGTGTATAGCTAAACCTTGTTAGAGAATTTGTGATGAAATTGAGGATAAGCTTCCTCTCAAAGGCATCAGTTGAGAGTCACTGACTTGGGTCAAGCCATTGCTGGTCTCAACAGTGCTCATTTACTAGTATGTTGGGTTATGGTGATGGATTGCAGTGGTAAAGTCTGTGCTGTTGTGTTTGTAACATTTCTGATGGGCTATGTGAATGACTTTTTCAGGCACTCAGGTCTTAAGAAACTAACACAAAGTTGTGTTGGGGATGGAAGCTTAGCTCTTCTGGTCTTGACAGCACCGTCAGTGATGAAGTGGTCGAGTCTGCAAGTTGTGAAGGATGTTTTTAATTCTTGTTTTGGATAGAGTTGATGAAGAATGTTTGATTTCAAAACTTGCAACCCGTAATATTTTTGGGAGGAGCTGTATCTCCTGCGTTGCATTCTAGCAGCTTATCCAGGTTGACCTATGACCTGTTGTCTGGATAGTGTGGTTTGCTATAAGGGGCATGATGTGATTTCATAGTTATTGCTTGGGTGTACTCTCATTTTGAGCCTGCCTGCTGCTTACCTGCGTACAGGTATATCAATTGTGTCGTCAAATTGCAGTCTGTAGTCTAGTGTGAGACTTATCATGTGCAGTGATGGCTAGTATCGGGGCAGGGAGGAGGGTGGCTATGGATGACCATGGGGGAAAAAGAAAGAAAACCACTTACCTGCCGCTTGCCGCTTGCCACATCACTGACTCAGTGCTCTTCTGCTGCACTGCACAGCCTCCCAGACTCCCCTGCAGCCAATCCTGACACTGCTCTCTTGAATAACAGCAGCATCGGGATTGGCCTGAGCGCCTTCAATTTGCGCTCCCAGTGAGACTGAGAGCCTCTGCCTGCTGTCTCCAACCCAGAAATGCAGCTCGGGTTGGAAACATCTCAGTGCGCACGATGGTTTGGCCGGCCTGAGACTGCCAGCCAAACAGTCATGCACATTGATGACAATGCCCAACACCCCCTCCAGCTTAACATCTTCTGGCCCCACCCCAAGATTTGTTTGTGTTAAAAATAAAATGTTAATAAACCTGTTTTATTATTGTTTTATTTTTAGAGTTTTGAGGCTGCTGGCAGGGGGGTGACGCTCCTCTGCCAAAGCGGAGGAGCCACCGCTGATCATGTGTGTAGTCATGTTTCTCTTTTCTCACTGATCATCAGTGTCTTTCATCCAACAGCTCTCATTCCTTACACTGCAGAACTATCCTTGGGTTAATGATGTTGTTTCATGGTCAGGGCTCTGACCACTGGGCTATCTCTCATGTATACAGATCTAATATGCTCAAGTCTAATACGGGAGAGCGCACTGATCTCACAGGCTTTTCTACAGGTTAAAGAGGTCTTAAGAGATAATTCACTAGATTGCAGTTATCCCTAAGATTTCAGATGGTATAAGTTCATGTTTGAAATTAAAGAACTATCCTTCAACGTACACCGTTCGTACAGCTAGAAGTGTAAAAACTGTTGTGGTATATTCTGTAGGGGGTGAAGATGTGGCTAAAGGGGATGTTAACTTTTACCAGAGAGTTGGAAAAAGACTACAGTGTGGAGTGGGGTTGGCAGAGATGCAGTGGAAGAAAGTGGAGAAAGAGTGTGTCATCTTCTTCTGCAGCAGAGAATGAGCCTCAGCCCGGTGGGGCAGGAGGCTGTGAGAAATGTGTCACCCCCTGCAAGGTGGAGCTGAATAAAATAAACTCACATCTGCATGGAGAGTAAGATAGGGTTTCATCTGCTGAAAAGGAGTGGGGGTATTAGATGAATGTTAGAAATGGGGGTCTCTAGTTGGCAGTGGCTTACACCCTGTCCAGGTAGGGACACGTCCTTCTAGTCAAGATAAGGGAGTTACACACCCAAGATAACCCCTGCTCACCCCCATGGCAGCTCGGCATGAGCAGTCAAGCTTATCTCAGAGGCAATGTGTAAAGCATTTGTACAATACACACACAGTAACACAGTGAAAACACTACAAATGAACACCACACCAGTTTAGAAAAATATCCAATCTTTATCTAAACCAAACAGAAGTAGAGATATCACTTTTGAAAGGCTTAAGCAAGTTAGGTCATAGAACTCTATGGATGCCTTGATTTTAGCACAAAGTACATTTTTTACAACAATGAAAATGAAGAGTGTGAATTCCAACAGTGTGAAGGAAGACAATGATTAAAGAGGATGCTGCGCACTGAGGGAGAAGAGGAGGGGGTGTCAGAGGAGAAACAAAAGTATGTCATCCCAGACAGACAAGAGTGAAGAGGACCTACAATCCCGCTCTACACACTGACCTAGGGACCATGCCCGCTCCGCTGATCTTCGCCTGTGGGTTGGGTTCTTCTCAGGCTGCTATGAAATTCTTCCTTTCCTTTAAGAAATGACCCTTCCCCTTTCTTCTAACTCCAACTGTAGGATGCCACCAGTAGCAATTAATTTTAAATCATGATGAAAACCCTCTCCCTGGTTCCGCGCACACAATGAAGGAATCTGACAGAGCTCTCTTCATTCTAGAACATAAACTTGCCACCCGAATAAGACACTATGCAGTCCTCATCTGTTGAAAATGTAAGAGATATGTGGTATTTAATTGAACTGTAATGTTCTGGAGGGAGCAATTGATTAAGTACAGAGAGGCTGGAAAAACAGGAGGGGTTGGCAAGCTTTGAGAAGGTGATAAGAATGGACAACATTGAAGAGGAGAAGAAGTGGAGACGGTTGATGTTAACAGCATAGAGGATGCCAATGTAAATACTGTAGGTGACAGGAAGCGGGCATTTATATGACATTGCGAGGTTACCATGTCAAAGAGAACTGGGTGGGAAGCATGGACATTTCTAGGATGCTACTGAAAAGAAAGCTGAGATATTGGAACGTGTTTCAGCATGTCTTAGATTTTCTATTTATCTTTAATCTCACTAATTCTGTGCTCTACAATTAAAGTGTGTTACACGTCTCCCCTACGACCAGTCAGTGCCTTTCGCGTATTTTTGGCACCATGATGCTTGTGGAAACCGTCTTTAGCTCAACGCTTCTCCCTGTTGGAGGACACCCATAGAATCTGCCTCTGAAATGGGTAGACCACAGATCATGCTCAACATCAACGGTTTGCAGGCACTTGACAGTCTACTTTAGACAACAAACAGCAGCCATTATTAGTGCAATTGACTTGGAGTTATGTGATTGCTTTTTTACAGCCTAATAACCATTCAGGCAGCCACGTTCTGAACAGCCTGTCAATACGAGGAATAGACTAGCTGCATACAAATGTTTTCAGAGATCAATAAAGTAAATGAGTTCTGATCGAACCACCTTTTTCTGGTCCTGTTTGGGTAGTGTGCCTTTCTCAGGCACCTACATTTAAATGAGGATGCTTTTGTCACATTCATGAACACTCCTTCCAGACTTTTAAACATGAGCTTAATCTGTGGCAGAGGACCACTGATAGGAGATAGGACTGGTTCTATGCTTTGTAGCATGCCCCACTATAGCCTTATAGCCTGTTGCCAAGGACTATACCAGATGTTAAAGGCCCTGAACCCGAGTTATAGCCCTGAGCCGCAAGCGAGGGCCTGTAACGAGGGAGAGGGCCTTTAACAATTGGTATAGCCTGAGCCATAAGGGCTATAAGGCGATTAGAATATTCCACCCACCAAGGGTAGAATGTTCTGAATTAAAAAGGGAGAAACATGAAGACAAACATTGGAATGCTGGAGCTTCGGACTTCTACCAGTCATTATAAGCCCGGAGCTATTCCATTGTCTTCAATGGAGCTCTCAACATTCCAATCTTCTAATTTGTGGTAGAAAATCTAATAGCTATGTTTCATTTGAGCACAAACCTTTCCCTTTGGTTCACCCACTTGTAACGGCACATGAAACTGCACAATTTGACCAGGTGCCTGGTCAAATTGTTAAAGCAATTTGCATCAGTGATGCAATGGATCGTAGACTAATAGTTCAATGAACCATTTATTGTTGTGTCTGCCTCTTGCCTTGCTGAGTCCCCACCACTGGTATAACAACACACAGTAATACAGAGCATGAAAGGCCTCTCTGATATGATAAAAGAATCAAACTGGTCAAAGGCACTGCTTTTTAAAACTTGATAAACCAGCTAAAGCCCCTATGGGCTGTGATGGAGCAAGATGTCTTAATAACAAGAGTCCAGACTCAATACGCTCTCAAAGAGAGTATTCATTGTGCAACCAGGATATTTTTTCTTTTTTCTTGTGAGCTAGTTTATTGATTTTTTTTTACACATTTCCTTAATGTAATAAACATCAAGCATTGTGTTGAAGAATGGTACAATTTTACATACATAACGTAAAGTCTTTCAACGTCTTCTCCAAATGTTTCATATATTCAATATTAAGTTGAAAAATAATGGATAGTAAAATGAGGAAACAAGAGAATGGGACGAGCAATGGGCATTTGGGAGAAGAGCAATTTACCTTGCTGTCAGGCATGTATAATTAAAAATGAATTCCTAATTACTGACACATTACTGAATTTGGTGGATGGTGTATCCTGACACAAACGGGGCAGGGTGCCCTGTCTGCCAAACTCTCGGCGTGTCTGCTTTATTTAAAGTCGGGTGAACAATGTGGTGTTTCTGATTCCGCTGATGGAACACTTAGACTGAATGCCCCATGGACATGGGGCTGACGGTGTAAGAACCTCAGATTATCTGCCCTACTTAAGGCGGATGGTCTGACATATGTTTTTTTTCCGGTTAGGGAGGGCCAGGAAAAATCTTGCGGTCCTTAAAAATAAAAATAAAAAATGACCCCCAAAAGCTAAAATAAAAACTCTGGGAGTGCCAGGTCCATTAGTTTAATTTTTTTTAACTCCCAATTTAAGTTTTGATTTTGAAAAATAAAAAACTTTATTAAACAGCCACGCTAAAGATGGAGATTATTCAGCAAGACTACCATTCCATAATGTTGGAGGATTAAATGAAAGCAGATAGATCTCCACCGAGGAGGCAGAGATCTCAAAATATAGTGGGATGGTGGGACACCATCAAACCCTAAAAAATCCCCAGAGCTTTAAATCATATACATGTATGAATGTCTTCCAAGTTCGCTAAAAGTCTCTGTTTATTTCCTAAGTTGCATCTGATTCAGTCCATGGTCGTCATGTGTACCAGGTTATTAACCCAGTTAATATTTAATTTAGTTTTAGTTTTCCATTGACAATGAATCATTTGCTTGTTAGCCATTAAGTTCTTCAATAGTCAATTTGCCTGATCTTTACTTGATTAGGTACACATGCTGATTCATTGTAATTATCTCTCCACTGAGTTTGATTTACTGGTTTGCAGTGCAATTATATGTGCTCTTATGTATCCTTCCATCAACCTCTTTCCTTTGGGCAGTACAAGAAGAGGGACACATTCTGCGCGACTGACATCACATTTCCAGCAGCACTCATTCCATTTGACGTCTAGTCTACACATCTTTTTAGAACTCCAACGTGTATGCATTTATGTCTTTAGAGGGATCAATACGAGTCTTAAATCTGGACTTATATTTGTAACCTGTGCTAGAACACACCAGCAGGAATGAAAAATTTAAGTTCCAAACTATTTCTTACGGTCCAGCCTGTTTCTATCTCATGCCATTGGTTCTTTTAAGGGAGGTGTCATTATAAATAGGGCTCCGGGTTTTATGGTATTTATTTTTTTAACCTTTCCATCTGTGTTTATCCATATTTCTTTTTTTGCCCATGTTTTTAGTATTTATACATATTTCTTTTTTGCCGATGTTTTTGGTATTTATACATATTTATTTTGTGTTTTCACAATAAATGGAATCCAAAAATGGTATATTTTGAAATTTATTTAACTCTTTGTGCACTCACATGTGGATGACTGTCGTATTTTAGCAAATTAAGCAACCACATAACACTATACAACTAAACACTATACCCATAGGTGCATATTAGCGTTATACTACGTTATACTATGTTAACATATGCCCGTATTTAAGGAAATCTGGGGCATATTAGCAAGGGCTTTATCGCCGCTTTAGCTGCACTTTTTGCCGCTAAAGCGGCGATTTTTTTATCGCCCTATCAGCAAGCTGTCGCTAACAGGCGTTAGCGACAGCTTTCTGGTGATAGCGGCCGGTTTTCCCATCGCCTTGCATGCCAGCGATAATTATCGCTAATGACATGCAAGGTAGGCGTTCCCAACTAAAAGCGACTGAAAACAGTCGCTAACACAACTTCCCCCTATTAGCAACGCAGGCGAAGCGATAAAAAAATTTGCACTAAGCGCGATTATCGCTAGAATTTAACACCTGCTAAAAACATGACTTACCTGTTTGTTGAATGGGAGGTGGATTGTCAGGCTAAGTCCACCATGGCGTTAATGCGTGAATATCACTGGATTTCCAGCGATATTCACGCATTTCGCCGCTATCGCTGGATATTTTATCGCATTGGAGATAAACGTTGCTAATAGCATGTTATCTCTGCGATAATATCCAGCGATAGGCGGCGTTAAAAAAAAACGCGCTATGCGCGGTTTGCGATAATTTCCGCCTGTTGTTGCTAATATGCCCCTCTGATCCTATTGTGTAACTCCCCATGCTGTCTATCTGTTCAGCCTGACATTCATGAAAGACAGCATAGAGAGCCTTTCACAAAAACCACAACTTTCTGTATTTTTCCGTTTTTAAAAATAAATACAGATAGGAAAACCATTGTTTTCTGTCTGTATTTGTCTGTAAAAATCAGTGAAAACGGAAAACTGGGAGCCTTCAAATTTATAAATCTTGAAAATTTAACTTTAACAGTAATCTCTTAGGTTGTAATGACTATAATTGCAAACATGTGATTTGCAGAAAAGTAAACGATAGGGAGTGAGAGAGGTATTTAAGAACTTAAGAAAATGCAACCTTTATTGTGATCCCAAATTGATCCATATCTCATGGGCCCATAGGGGCGAGCAGAGGGAGTTTGGTTTTTTTTTTTTCCAAGAAGTAGAAAAGTTGAAACTGATGTACATGTAAAACAGACGTACCTTATTGGCCCAAGTTTGGAAATGGCAATGCCTTTGAATTTGCCACTTTATATTAATGTGCAATAAAATGTTTCTTTACAGAAAATGATTACAAGCTGGTAGGCACGGCTGTGTTTTTAGATTTATATTAAGGCATCATTTACTTGTTTCATGTCCTTTGTAGGTTCTTTAAATGAACAGAAATTGTACCAAGCATGTTGGCAACATCAGGCAAACTGTCATTGAATAATCTGGGTGACAAGTGTGCATGTGCCCAGCTAGGCTGCTCACTCTGAACCCCTGTCAGGCCTTCTTCATCATCTGGCCCAATCTATTGCCAATTTCTTTCCAGTGCTTAAACTTCAGGATCTCAAATAAGAAATAGGCTGCCATCATTTTCAACAAGAGGTTCCTGTCCATTTTGGTCACATTAGGAAAAGTTTATAGTAGATGGACAGTTTTCAAATTCCTTGGGATCAGTGAGGAAAATTTTTATATTATCACCGGATGCTCTGAGATTTAATATTTCTATTAAAGGGCCCTTGGTAACTGATGTCACAACAGGTTTCAATACGCAAGCAGACATCATCAAACAAAGGAACATTCGGGAATGCCTATTGTTGGTGACTGTTAGAGATGCAGCTCTCGCTAAACAGAGCTCTTTTTATCTCTACCCTGGGTGGCCCTTTAACAATTCATCGGTTATCAAGGAGAAGCTGTTCAGGTAAACTGTGGTGCTATTTTGAGGCAGATTTATGGAACCTATCGGGCAACCATGAGCTGCTGCAATTGTGCTTGAAAACAATTCTTATGTTGGAACACAACATTTATCAGAAGACAGCAAAAGTGTTTCTTCTTAAAAGATATCTGGTGAGACAAGGATGATGCTGAAAAGGGGCGTGGCTAGCAGGGGCAGTATAAAAGGAACACATTGTTCTCTATTAACATGGAACACACGTATATCAGTGGGGATGTTGGTGGCTTTGGTGGCTCCTCAGCTATGGTGGAGGAGCATCACCCCACCTGCCACCAGCCAAAAAGATTAAAAATAAAACGATAATAAACTCTTGTTTATTATCGCTTTATATTTGTTCTCGGAGCCAAGGCTTGGGGGCGGGGCCAGGGGGATGACAAGATGGTGGAGGAGTGGTTGCATTGCTATTCAGTGCTCATGACAGTCTGGCCAGCCGTCTCAGAACGGCCAAACCGTCATGCGCATTGAAGCTCTCTCCAACCTGAGCTGCACTGCCGGGTTGGAGAGAGCAGGTGCAGGCTCCCGTTCTATCATCGGTGCTAATAAGGCAATCCTGATACTGCTTTAAGCAGCATGAAAGCAGCGTCAGGATTGGCCGCAGTGGACTCTGGGAGCTGGTGCTTGCAGTGGAGAGGAGCGCGATGCAGCTATGCGGCAGGTAAGTGTTTTTTGTATTTGTCTTGTCATCCGTCCGTTTGTCTCTGTTCCCCCCGCCCTGCCTCTCTATCGACACACTGGCCGCTACTGGTTGGTGGGGATGTTGACACCTTGTTTGGAATTGAGGTCAATATATTAAGGTCTGAGGATGAGCCGGAAGTGAGAGCTGCTCTCAAAACTAACGAAGGGGGGAAATGGTTATGAAGATGGGAAGAGAAGGAATAGGACTTTATAGCTGTGAATGAAAGAATGGGGAAGGAAGAGTGTGAGAATAAAGAAAGAAGACAAAGAGATCTACAGTTCCCTTCACAGGACAGCTGTAGAAAGAGTGAGGTAGAGCTGCTGCAAGCTGCATTCACATGGGAGGACACAGAAGATCTATCTGGCTGCATTCATCTTTCTTGGTCATGGGAACTGAAAAGGTTTCTGGGAATATGTTGAAAAGTGGCCCACATTTGCTAATCATCAATTGGCTCCGTGTAGCCGAATTTCTTCATCATGTAGACATTATTAAAATAATTTGTAATTTTGAACAGTTATTTTAAATACCTGCACAGTTCAAATGCATGCAAGGCTCATTTACATAGCAAATGACAACTTTCATTTTCTTAAATAAATTCCGGTAGTGTAGGTTTAGTAGATGACTCCATGATTTATGGAGCACAGTGCCCCATTACTGTAGCCTTTTGTGTTCTGGGCACTGTAGCCTTGGGCCACATGCCGGACCGTACCACCAGATTACAGGTTAAACATAAGACCAGGGATGGATCCTTACATGACATGGAGTTACATCAAAAAACCCTAAGAAAACACTCCCCCAAGTAAACACGGAAGCAGGCGGGACAATGTAAATACAGCTTGTTCTGTAACAATGAACATAACAATCATACTGTTAGACCTGGCATCCCTGGCGTGGGTCTCCCTTCCATTTTTTGATGATGCCTCCAATGTTATTGATCTGTTTTTGCTGGTTTAGATGCTTTGGGCACTGTGCCACTGCTATTCAGTGCCACAGTGCAAGTGCTCCCTATGATAAATTGTGTTATGTATTAGTGACTCCATGATTGGATGATTGGTTTACTTGTCAGTCCCTAGTACAGTGCACTGAGTGTGCCCAGGGCTTGTAAATCCAATGCCGCTGGTGGGCTTGCAGCACTGGTTGTGCCACCCACAGAAGCAGCTTGTAAAATGTGTCTCAGGCCTGCCATTGCAGAGCCTGTGTGCAGCCTAGGGCTGCCATGTCGACTTGGTGAGTACACCCACTTACCAGTCCCTAAACCACCTTCCCTTTACTGCATGTTGGTCACCCCTAAAGTAGGCCCTAGGGCAGGGTGCATTGTAAGTATAAGGTAGGACATGCCCTGGTGTGTGTGGCATGTCCTAATAGTGAATTACAGCCATTTTCGTTTTTCACTATTGCAAGGCTACCTGCTCCCCATAGGCCAGAATGGGCAGTTTTGATTATTACACCTTATAATCCTAACTGACCCAGGGAACATGGTAGAAAAACGAATTTAGTATGCCTGAACTCTGCATGATAAAATACATCTTTTAGTGAAGTTGGTTTTAACATTCTGTGTTTGAAAATACCACTTTTAGAAAGTGGGTATTTTCTTGCCTAACTATCCAAGCCTGCCTCTGCTAGGTTGTGTATTCCTTGTCTGGTTTGTGAGTGGCAGGGGCTGGGGGTGGCTCCAGGAGACAGGGTGAGTCAGCACAGGGCTGAATAGAGAGATCTGCATCCAGAGTGGAGGGAGGAGTTGCACCTGGGTCTGAATAGGGCTGTGCCTGCCTTCCACAATGCTGGCTCCACCTCCTGCCGGGCGACTGAGCACACTGCCCCACATTCTGAAAGGACAGAAGGAGTCCTGTAAACAAAGTGCTCCAGGACTGACCAGAACTGGTTTTGGACTAGGCAAAGGCCTCTCTGCCTTCAGAGAACAAAGAGAAAAGGTGTATAAAAAGGGGACCCAGACCCCTAGGAAATTGGATCACTTTTGGGAAACAAGAAGAAACCTTTGCTGAGGAGCGGAACCAAGAAGAAACTGAGGAGTGACTTTCCCTAAGCTGAAGTGCTGCTTGGGGGATTGGCCTGCAGTGGTTGCCTAACTGCCAAAGAAAGGAGAGAGGAACTTTGTGTGTACTTTCATCAACTTGTGAAGGATCTCCAAGGGCTTGATTTTTGAGCTTGCCTCCTGCTGAAGTCTCAGGGACAACAGACTTCACCCACCAGCTCCCCCTGTGTTCCCTTGCTGGAAAATTGGACCTTCTGACACACTTGCGTGTCTCTGGGAGCTGGAAGCGCGACTCAACACGAAGAAGCGTGTCGCCGCAGCCGCTGAGTATCGCATCGCCTGAGAAAGGTGTCAATGTCGCAGCAGACGCCGGCGCATCCCCGAAGAAGCGCGCCGCATCCTTCGAAGCGCCTCGCAGCACCGGAGAAAAGTGTCGCCGTCGCATCAGACGCCTTTGCATCCCCGGGGCAGAGCATCGACCTCGCATCAGACGCCGACGCATCGCAACACGAGGAGTGCCCCGCATCCCAGGAGAAGATCGTCGACCTCGCATCAGACGCCGTCGCATCGCCAGGGAAGCGTGTCGCAGGGCCTGTCGCGGCTCCAAAGACTCATCGAAATCGCCGCACGGCCGTCGGGCGTGCACGCACCACCCCTTCGTTGTCGCAACCTCAAGAAGACGCCACTTTGTTTCTTTTTGCACCAGATCTTCAACGCATCACCGTCCTTGCATGTAAGGGACTACCGCATCACCTTCCCTGCAACACTTTTCGTTGCCCTGCGTTACGCATCTTAAGGTACATTGAACTCAAAGTGTTGCATTGCTATTTTAAGAGACTCAAGTTAATTCTACCATCTTTAAAGTACAGTATTGTGGATTATTTATGTCATTTATGGTCTTGTGGTAAATCTATATAAAAGATACTTATTTTTATAATACAACCTGTGTGGTGTCCATTTGTAGTGTTGTCACTAGATTACTGTATGTGTTCACAAATGCTTTACACACTGCCTCTGAACTAAGCCTTTCTGCTCGTGCCAAGCTACCAAGAGGGTGAGCAGGGGTTATTTCAGGAGTGTACCCCCTTACCCTGACTAGAAGCAAGGGTCCCTATTTGGACAAAGGTACCTACCTCTGAAAACTAGAGACCCCCAGTTCTAACACATACGTTCCCTTTAAATAGGGCCCTAGTACAGTGAGAGTTTCTTGTCATTACGGGCACACAGTGCAACCTCCCACCCAGAATTAAAATTCCTATTTGAATGAATTATTGCCACTTATATTCTGCATAGTACAAACAACCATTAGCAAAATTACCAGGTCTGGGTTTAATGAGCGCACTCATGCAGCATTAGCATATTACAGTGAGACACATGGGAAGCAGCCAGCAGGAGTGGGGAGTGAGGTCTATACCTGTAAAGTACTCCCTCTGCAGGCCACTGCAAGCACTCAAATAGAGGTGTAAGGATACACGCAAAGAACCAATAGGATTATCAGAGAGATGAATATGACAGTGGTCTGAGCCAAGACCTGATGGATAAAATCTCAAGCCAATGGCTAAAAGAGAATGGTGGAAGAAACCCTATGATTGAAAGAGGAGGACACAAAGCCCAATCTATGTATACTGTAAGTAATAGGTCTATTTGACAGCTCTGCTATCAAAACCCAGACCTTAAAAACTATCACACCTTTGAACATTTATCACTGTGTTCTTCATACTGTCAGTGGTCCACTGCAAACTAGGATACATCGCCATCTTTCGAGAGAAAATGACAATCAAGTGATATCTTTGTTGATCATTCTGATTTGAGACGTCAACCCCTGAGTGAAACTACCACGCAATGAACAAACTTAAGAAGTAGTCGAAAACATTGCTGTTTTAGGTTTCAAGCAAGTAATCACTACCCTGCTGCATAAAATAGGCTAAAATGTAGATCTAGCATTCAACCGTGGCTCTGAAACATTAAACCTGAGAGTCCAAACCACATCACAGTGAAACCAATTTGAAATCCCTCTGTTGATTTGCTGCAATTGCTCCAGTTGATACTTTTAGGTCAAACAGACACTGTAGCAGCTGCGGCCTGTGCAGGTAAGAGCGGTGGTGCCGGGATTCGACAGACGACGAGGAAAAATGTATTATTTATTTAATTTTCCCTTGTGGTTGTCTGTTGAATCTCCCCAACCTGGTCCCACCGCCCCACCGCTTTTTTTTTTTTTTTTTTTTATAATATGTTTATTAAATTTATGCATAACAAACTAGAGACATTGACATATTGCGCATATCGTTAATAACATATGACAATCAGAAATAAGCAGTGCAGTATCCTATTGACATCCAAGAAATACCCCATCAATCATTTGTAAGGCCCGAAACACTTATCAACTCACAACGTAGCATCATCTTCCCTGTTTGATCCAAGTGCAAAGCCCAACGTACAGTGTAAGTCATGCAAAACAGGCTTATTGTCACTGATGGACCGGGTGGCCTGGGGATGCAGACCGCTGCACATCAGCATCAGCGTCCAAGTCAGTGGTAACCGTGTTCGTCACGCAGTTCTTATACAGGGCCCAGAAGTTCTTCGGTCGGTTACGAGGTGGTAGCATCTCACTATAGTTTTCTGTCTGGGTACAGCAGAATGTCATATCTTTTGACCACTGGGCTATTGTGGGCGTGGGGCCACGGAGCCAGCATACCGCCACACATCTCTTTGCTAATAGTAACGCCATGTCTATCAGTCATCGGAATGCCTTGGGAAGAGGTTTAGAATACCCAATCAATGCCAGGATCGGGTCAGGGACAAGCGTCAGCTCTGTGATCCGGTTGATTTCTGTAAAGACCAGACCCCAGAAATGGGCAATCCCCGGGCACGTCCAGGCTAAGTGGAAGAAATCTGCGACTTGTTCACCGCATCTTTCACATTGGGACTCGTCACGCAGCCCATAACGGTGCAAACGTTCCGGGGTGTAATAAACCCTATTTAGAAATTTAAAATGGACCAACCTATGCCGGCCGTTCATTGAGACCCGTTTCGTGCTCATGAGGACCATTTGTCATCAGTAAGGTCCATCTGTAGATCACGTTGCCAGGCCAGTCGTGATTTAGTGTACTTACTCCCCCTAGCAGTCATTGTGATGTGGTAGATCCTAGAGGCCATCCTAGCAGGTGTTTGTGCTTTAATGACAGCTGTTAGGGCCAGCACCTCAGGGGGTTCCGCCATATCTTCACCCAATAATTCCTTGAGAGCATGTCTGAGTCTGTGGAACTGGAATTGAGCCAGGAGTGTAGGTGTGTCCTCCCCTCCTGTCATATCGGTCCATGTGCGTGCTACTCCATCTGCGAAGAGATCCCCCACAACCTGGGCGTCGAGCGTCTGTAATGCCGCTATAACCCCCCTATCTCTACATGGTGCTAGCCAGTGGCACCACTCGAGGCGGGCAGCTGGGGAATACAGTAGGTTACCCGCCTGAATAGTCAATAAATAATGCCAGGCATGTGTAACCGAGTTAAGAGACTGCAATATGCCCGTGCGTCTGTCAGGGGGCGTGAATAGCAAGGCGGGAAGAGGTCTAGGGGCTGCGACTATCGTCTCTATCCGTACGTGCGGGATGTCGAACGGGCCATGTATCCAGTGATATGCCTGGGAGCATTGTGCACCAAATCAGGTGCTCCCAGTCCTCCCATCAAATATGGCAACGTCAATGTCCCTTGTTCTATCTGGCAACACTAGCTCTGGCGCTCCATGGTGGGCTTGCAGGAACATTACACTACAGACATGCACAGCACTAACCGCGTGTCTTCAAATGTACTCACATGCAGCACACGTTTGGAAGAAGCCCCTACGCGGGCATCCTTGTTCACACTTGTGAGACAATTTGATTTGAATAACCATATTTTTTAAGCAAGTGAAGTCATGTTGCAATAAGTTGGGTAGCTATATTGCGGTCCCTAATGATGCTACGTGTTGCCAGGCATTATAAGCGCATGCGTATTAAAGCATGCAAGCATGATGTAGTTGCATGTAGATTCATACATGCCACGTGCCTGGCCCTAATTGCCACTGAAACCAAAAAAATAAGTTTTAAGTTGGGTATTTGTCCAAATGATGACACTTAATTATGAGGAACAGTGAATGAAATTTTGCCATGCCTGTAATCCAACACATATCTACATAGGACTATGTGCACAGACCTGCACAGTGCAACACTGTGCAAAGCATAGCTGTGCTCATTCACGACAACAACTATAATGACTTGTTTATATACCATCTTTAAAATAGCATTTGCTATCACATATACTACCTGTTTAAGGATGCTGTAAATAAAAGATGCATTAGAGTTGGCGGGGAAATGGGACATCTGGATGTGGTCTACGCTTTGGGAAAATGCTTAATGAATGTAAGGAAAACTGTAATAATGTAAAGTTTAAAGAGCTACAACTTGTGAAAATAAGTAACTGTATAGATGGAGAAATAAATAGATAGATAGATAGATAGATAGATAGATAGATAGATAGATAGATAGATAGATAGATAGATAGATAGATAGATGTTAACCATTTCTCATTTTAATGAATATACTGTTATAGACGCTAAATGATGAATGGTTAAGTCGGCTCTGCGAAATTTAAACCTGTGACAGTAGGTCATGCACAGATCTCAGCAACAAACGCTTAATCTGCTGAGCTATCTTGTAGGCTTTGTTTCTGCCACAACTTGTGGTCTTGCAGCACTAAGAATAAAGGCGTTCCTGTCACCGAACACAGAGGAACTCTTTAATGACGTCATAAGGATATTTGGCTGAGTGAGACTGGTGCTATGGAGCCCTGCCAGGTTCACGTTACACGTAGATCTCTGCACTGGGTGCTTTAGTCTTATAGTCTCTCTTTCTTCTAAGACCTACCCAAAGGTTTAAATACAGCAAACTTCCTATTGTAGCCTATCATCTTTGAGAGGTCGATAAAAGGAGTACCACTGGTTTGGACAATAATTAGATCTGTTCATATACTGCAAGAGATAGGTGTGGAAAGTGTTCTTATTACCAGGGAATTGTGGAATGTGATAAAAGAATTAATGAATGGAAAGTTTAGAGTTCAACGGTTACCCTAAAAAGGGAATCCTGTCTCTAAGAAAAGTGGCGTGTGTAAAAAATGTTTTAAAAAATCAATATATGAGTACAGAAAATTAAACAATGAACATGCGGCTTAAAATTGTGAGAACATAAGAAACGCCGAAATAAGAAATAAGCCATTTTAATGGTCGAGCCATTCCACCAAAAGGGGCGCGAAGAAGCAGTCTGTCAGAGAAATATCTTCGTGGCGCTGCAAAAATTTCCAGAACCTTGGTTCTGTGTTTCAACCGTCAAGTTAAATTAACATCTCCACGACCATCCAGGTACCTGGGAGGCGGAATATAACTGACCCCTCTACAGAGCTCGTCATGCGTGTAATGACACACGAACTAGAAGCCAGGGGGGCATCACGAGTCTGTGTCCACCTTTCAACCTCTCGGTGATTATTTCGAGCGGGTGAGGGGCTGTTCACACTCCCACATCATCTAATCTGTGTCCCGTGGTGGCAGGAGTTGCCTTGTTCAGGTGCTGCTAAGAAGCAGTACAGTGCAGCAGCACCAGCAGGAACCTGTAAACACATCCGGCTGCGCCCAGACTGCGGGTCCGCTTCAGCACCCTGGACAGCGCCTCGCTGGTGCACTATCCCGGAGGCGCGCTCTGTCATGGCCGCCGCGCCTCAGCGCCGCCTCCACATGCAGTGAACTTTCACTGAAAGTGATTAATCACCTCTCCTGTCAGGTAAGAAGAGCCCTGGCGGGCGGCGCGCCCCGGGCACCGTCCCTGATCCTTAATCTGATAATGACCTTCCAGCCTCCGAGAAGAGAAGGCCCCTAATGGGGAAGAAATAGATACCTGCAGGACGGCCCTGGCAGGTCACGGCGACACAATTCTGCTGGTGCAAGGATTCAGTCTGTTTACTCTTTTAACAGCTGCGATGTATTATTTTAAACGCTGATCTATCGACCAGTCAGTCCTCAGTTTGTCTATGGGTCTAACAATCCTTCTATCTGCCTGTCTGTCCGTTTATCTATCAATATATCTGGTTGTGTGCCTACCAATGTATTTATCTTTATTTATTTATTTAAGGATTTATACAGCGCATGGCTGCCCCAGCAACGGGGCGTCCCAGCGCTACCCAGGTACACAAACTAAAGGCAGCAGAAACAGGTATCAGTATTTTTTCTGTCCACGACAAGATCTGTCACGGACAGAGAGTGAGCAGATAGATAGATAGACAGACAGACAGACAGACAGATAGATATTGTATGGTATATTTATTGACGTGAATACAGTGAGTGCACGCACGTCTACTTCCTATCTGTAGACTTGTGGAAGGATGGAGGGATGGATGCATGGAAGCGTGGACCCTTTATCCCCAAACACAAACTACACTTTGTAAAACACGATTCAATACTTGTAGCAGCTACTTAAAGAAGATCGTTATGTTTTTCAAATATGAAATATGTCCCACGATTGTTCTGCTTTTTTACTTCTTTGTACATTTGCGCATTTGTGCACAGAGTGCCTACAACCACTCAAGCTAATTTTAAATATATTGTTATTTTCCTAGACGTGAAATTTGCGCAGTGAAACGTACATGTGAGTTGCAAGCGTTCCGTGCTCTTCCAAGCAAGATGTGTTATTTATTTAGCTTTTAATTTAATTTGATATAAATCTCCCGCGTTCGAAAGTGGCAAACAGGATCAATATCATGTGCCATTTATCATCCTCAGCCTGCCCCACCTCACTGAATCATGCAAAGCAGCGCAGAGCAGCTATGCTGAATACAAAACACTTGTGCTCTAAACATACCAAATGCTCATACACTCAGGGGCATTCTGTAAACACAGCACTTGGGAAAACATCAGAAAGATGTTGTTTGTCATGTGATGGAGGCTCATCCTAATATGAAACAAACCTGTGTGTCTCCTCCACTGGGGACAGGCAGACAAAGATTATATAAAATGGATTGGGGTGGTATGAATGGGGGTGAGGGGTTGGGTGGATGGATGGATGGATGGGTGGGTGGATGGATGGATGGGTGGGTGGATGGATGGGTGGATGGATGGATGGGCAGATGAATGGATGGATGGATGGATGGGTGGGTTGGTGGATGGATGGGTGGCTGGGTGGATGGACGGACTGACGGAACATGGTATTTACCTAGCCCATTCTACCGTAGATGTATAACCTCATAATGCGTGAATAAAATGTAATGGTACTCACTTGACTGACTTCAGAAGAATGAAAGGCTGAGACAGCCTTCCTGGGATATGAACCTGTGGCCAGAAAACTGCTGAGAAATGTCAGCAGCTGGTGTTTTTCTTACTGAGCTATCTTCCATTCAACAGACAGACATGGAAACCTCGTGAATAGCAGAAAGGCAGCTAGACTGTAAGTGAAGCAGACAGACACACAGCCAGACAAGCTCCCCAGCACTGCAGACACAGAGACGTCACACAGATCCACAGTTCTGCTGATGGGAAAGATGGATACTGTCTGCTATACATACTTTACGCGTTACTGGCTCGAAGGAAAGAATTCCATGGCCACGTTTTCCCCACTTCCTGTGATTAAAAGATGTTGCCGAAAACCACATGCGCGTTTTGGGGTGCTCAGCTAGAGGGGCTCCTTGGTGAAGTATTCTAAAGACAATCCGTTGTGTATGCATCTTGCTGTCACTGAAACCCACAGAATGACAATCCAGTCTACAAACGTGAAGACAGCTTTCTTAAGCCATAACATTTCCGGCGTTTGTACAATATGACATTTTATTATCAGCTAGTGAGATAAGGGAAGACCGCTGCGTGCACTTCTTGAGACTGACAGAAACACCCTGCTTCGCCTCATGGATCAGCATACGGCTAATATTCATTCACTGGGCGTTCAGTTTGCAGCGTTGACCCCTGCCTTCTGGACTTTCCAGGGGGTTACCTTGCTACTCACGTGTCTCTGCTCAGTCGCATTTGCATTCTGAGGTGAACTAAGGTTACATACAGCCCTAATATGAACTCCCCAGAGAAAAGTGACGATGAAAAAAACTGCACTTCACACCACCAGCAGCAGCTGGTAAAACAAAACCATTTACCAAAGGCAGGAACAGAAAAGGGCATTATTACCACGTAAATAGGAGATGATACGGCATTACTGCAGTTGTCACCGCAGTTATTGAATCATGCACATGTAGCGCCCACCAGGACAAGGGAGGGGGGGGTTAAGGGGGCAGTGGCAGACACTCACCGAGTGCTGGAGGTCAGCAGCATCCCCCGGTGTTCCCAACCAGCTGCGTTGCTGCCTGGTTCCCCTCTGCTCCTGCCGGCTGCGAGGTAGGCTGGAGGCTGCCTGCACAGGTTCTACATTATTCACACCATCCTCTCCCGACACTCCCTCCCCTCCCCCCGTCCGCGTCACGTGACGCCAGCCACATGCATTATTCAGGAGCATCCTGGACCAGACGCCCCGGTGAGCAGCGGGTGACGTCACCGGAGGCCGGCGTCACGACGGGCGCACTGCGCTCTCCCCGAGGCTGCAGGGAGGGCGCGGTGGGGACCACCGTGGCCTTCCCTGTCTCCTCTGAGGCTGCCAGGCACGCACCTCCCCAGGCGGCAACCCCGCTGGGGTTAGCGGTATAAATACTGCACCTCGAAGGCGGCGGCACAAATGAAACCATCAGGAGACAGCTGGTGAGGAAACCTTGAATGAGAGGACAGAAATGAGCCCCGACCGCTCGTCCTACCCGTCAATTACCGACAGGGCAACAAAAGAGGTGTACTTAAATTTCTATTGGCCAGGGCGTTCTTCTTTACCAGGTGAAATGCAGACGTGTCAAATGAACAAGCGAAAGGATACTAGGCGTGGAGCACAGTCAACAGGAGTAGGGGGAAGCTGACCTGCATTGAAACCGACCCATACGGGCGCAGAACCCTTTACCCTTATGCAGAGCATGGCTGTCCAGGCTAGCAAGCATAAAGAGATGATGGACGGAGCGCTGAAACTTTTAAGACACTCATCCCCAGTGACAGATCTGGGTTGAATCGATCACCGTTCTTTAGCTCACTTCGCCACCCCAGATCTAAACTACATTTTTAGGAGATCCACTTAAGATACCTTTGCATATCATTAACCTAAATGTGACTCATTTACATAGCGGTTTACATGGACACCTGACATGGCTCAGAGCCTCCCAGACCTACTTTGGACTCCCCTGAACTATAATTACAGGGGGAAGGTGTGAACTGCAAAGGGATCAATTACACACAGGATTTTAAGTGGGGCTGGAGGCGCTGGGTCTCAGATCCAGCACTCATTCAAAACTGACCTTGTATCAGGTCCCTTTCGGGCACTGTATTCATGTCCTTAACTCAACAGACGAAAACAATGATGTCTTCCTCATCAAAGACTGAAAAAATCTTTAAAATAATTCATGTCAGCGATGCCATCCCTTTTTAGATTTCACATGTTTTACTTCATCTTGCATTATCTAAACATATTTTCTTTTTCCAGATATCGTGTCTGTTTTTTCTTTATTTCAATGTATGAAATATATCTTTATTTTCAACTTATGACTTTTGTACAGCGCATAAATGTGAACTGAGTCGGCTGTGAGTGTCTGAATGAGTTCCTGTTTTGGGTGGGTAGTTATGGGGAAACAGTTGCGAGCGTTAGACCGGAGGCTGAAGGCAATTTGAGTTTCTCACAGTCCCTCTCAGGGTCATAAATGTAGTCAGGACTACGTGAACATTCAGTCCTTGACCCCTCTGCAGAACACATAGTGAGATGGCCATATACGTACCAATTTTAATTGTGATTTGATTAGAAACTGTCTGAGGGAAGCCAACACTGTCAAAACATTGACAACACCAAGGAAAGCAAAACGCAGTACATACAGGTGATCAAGTTGGTGGATTTTGTGGGGGAGATGAAAGGAAGTACACAAAATAGAAACAGTGAATAGACGATTATGAAGAGAAAAGGATGACGTGCGAGAGTTGCAAAATATAGTGTTTTAAAGAGGTGAATATGAGTGGTTGAGAAGCTCCAACATCTACCCCTTCCTCAGACCTCAGAAAAAATGCCCAGGTGGCACACTTTGTGAAGCATTGGATTTAAATTTACATGTTTTAAGCCATGCCCCTAATTTACATAGGTCAGACCTATTACCCCCAGGCCCCTCCAGTCCTCGTCCCATTCATTACAAGTGGAGATAACCATCTCCCAGACAGAAAAAAGAACAGAGGAATGCTGGGATCCCTACGCCACCCCCTCCCACTGGTAGTACTTAACCAGTACTTACCCAGCATTCCTCCTGTTCTTCTTTCTCTTCTGCCGACAGAATGGGATGAGGATTGTGCTGGATGCTGCTCCTGCTGGACGGGAGTGGCAGTCTCCTGGATTCCACGTCTGACATCCCGGCTGTCTCTGACGGGTTTCTTTGTGCGCCTCCTGGCCTGCCTGACTTGCTGGGAGGTGCAGAGGTTGCCACCCGACCCTTTGCGGCTGGTGCGCTGGTTCCACGGAGCGGTTCCGGTTTGCGGGAGCACGTCCTCCTGTTGGCCGGGCCGGGTAGGAGGATGCGCTGGAAGTTGGATGGCGGCTCGGGATGACTTGGTGGTACCCCTGGAATGCTTGGGGGGCTGTGGTGTTGACCGGGTACTGTGGAGCTGTGGAAGGTCTTGTGCCTTTGGGTCACTAATACCTCGCATACCCTGTTTCACGTCCCTCTACCGATGTCTCATTTTGGCTTTTGCCCCACGCTAGAGTGTTGCAGGGTTCCTGAGCTGGTGGGGGCAGAAGGTGCAATGTGGCATCTGTCTGCCCCGGGGTTGAGTACAGCATAGTGTTTTTTTACATCTCCTTTTGTCATTTTATCGATGGCTCAGTCTGGCTGTTTGGCGTCACCAGCCTCCCTGCTCCCGGTGTTCCATTCTCGTGTACATATATGTACAGTAATGAAACATAGACGGAATGAAAGGGGCCTGCTTCGCCTGTTGCCCTGCACTTGGGTTATGGTGGGCACCTGGGCTGGCTAGTGAGTGTAGGCAGTGTTGTGTGTGATCTGCCTGCTCTGGGGTGAGTACTGCGTGGAGGTTTTCCTCCCTTTTTTTCCCTTGGCCTTTCTAAGGGTTTGGCGCTTTTTGACAGCTGGGTCAGGCCATTGGTGTTCCCAGCCTCCCTTCTGCTTGAGTGGCCTTCCCACCTGTGGGGGCTTGAGAGCCAATGGCCATACCACCCTGAAAGCACCTGAACCTGTCTGATCTCAGAAGTTAAGCATGGTCGGGTCTGGTTCGTACCTGGATGGGAGACTGCCTGGGAATTCCATGTGCTGTAGTCCTATGGTCCGGCGGCCGTTGGCTCCCTGATTCACCCTGTGCCTATGGACTCTCTCTCTGGTCGCGGCTGGCCTTGGGTGGATGGTGGCTTGGGGGCTGCGCTGGTGCTGCCCCCGGGTGTGCCTGGTGGCCTGTATAGTGGTTTCCCTGTTGCCCTGCGCTAGGCTTTTGGGGCGCGCCTGAGCAGGTTGGTGGGGGTAGGCAGTGGGGGGTTGCGTCTACCCTTCCCTGGGGTGTTGCTGTATTGCGGTTGTTGTCTCGTCTCTTTCTTTCATGTCTAGGAGCCTTGGCCGTTTGTTTTGGGGTCCGCGGCCTACCTGCTGCAGGATTGTCTACCTCTGTCTCTTCAGCTCTATTGTTCCCCTTTTGCTTGTGGCTGGCTGTTGGGGGCGTTGGGGTGGCAATGGTGTGGTCTGGCATCTGCCAGCCCTGAGGGGGTGGGCCGTGTTGCGGCTTTTCCCAGTTTTTTCGCTGCTTTCTGGGTTTCACTTCCGCTTGGGGGCCCTGTTGTTTCCCTTCGCCGGTCTCTGCCTCTTCTTTGGCCTTGCGTTGCCACTGCCCTCGAGTGGTGGGCTGTTCGGGGGCTGTGCTCGGGGTGCCCCTGGTGCGCCTGGGTACCGTTGGCCCAGGTTTTGGGGTTGGCCTGGTGCTCTGGCTAGGGCTCACGTGGACTGGCTGTTGGAGCTGTTCTTTTGGCGGCAGTGTGCCGGCCCCGGGTGGTGTCGGGGTGGCGGTTTGTATTCCCCCTTCTTCTGCTGGGCACTGCTTGGCCCTGGGGCTTTTGTGTTTGGTGTGCCCTGTAATCCCCGGCCTCTGTTGCGCAGTCTCTGTCTGCGGTACCACATGGGTGGTGGCCATGTTGGGTCCCTGAGGTGCTGGCTGGGTCAATAAATCAATCAATCAATCAATCAATCAATCAACCAATCAATTTATCAATCAGGGAATTGTGAAGCGCGTTACTCACCTGTGAGGGTCTCAAGGTGCTGGGGGGGCAGCTCTGGGTCAGCCGAAGAGCCAGGTCTTGAGGCTCTTCCTGAAGGTGTGCAGAGTGGGGGAGCGTCTGATGTTGATTGGGAGCTTGTTCCAGGCCTTTGCCGCGATGTAGGAGAAGGCCCTTCCACCCGCTCTGGTTCTGCGGATGCGCGGGGTTTCTGCGAGGGCGAGGTCGTCGAAGCGGAGGTTTCTCATGGGTACGTGGAAGGAGACTCTTTCGTTGAGGTATTTGGGTCCGGTGTTGTGGAGGGATTTGTAGGCGTGGGTGAGTAGCTTGAATGTTACTATCTTCTCGACGGGGAGCCAGTGGAGGTTTCGCAGGTGTTGGGTGATGTGTTTGTGTCGTGGGATGCCGAGGATGAGTCTGGCCACGGTGTTCTGGATGGTCTGGAGTTTGCATAGCAGGGATTTGTTGATTCCAGCGTAGAGGGCGTTTCCGTAGTCCAGTCTGCTAGTTATGAGTCTGGGGTGACAGTCTTCCCGGATTCAGGGGGGATCCATTTGAAGATGTTGTGAAGGATGTGGAGGGTGTTGAAGCAGGTGGAGGCGACAGAGTTGATTTGGCGGATCATTGTGAGGGAGGAGTCGAGTATGATGCTGAGGTTCCGGGCATGGTCCGTAGGGGTGGGTGGGTTGCTGAGGGCGGTGGGCCACCAGGTCTTGTCCCACCTCGAGGGAGTGGGTCCGAGGACTTCTGTCTTCTCCGAGTTGAGCTTCAGACAGCTGCTTCTCATCCAGGATACACCGTCTTTCATTCCTTCCTGGAAGCTGTGTCTGGTGGCATCGGGTTCCTTCGTGAGGGAGAGGATGAGCTGGGTGTCATTGGCGTAGGATACTATGCTGAGTCCATGCTGTGTGACGATGGTGGCAAGGGGGGCCATGTAGATGTTGAAGAGTGTGGGACTGAGCGACGATCCTTGGGGTACTCCGCAGTTGATCTCTGTGGGTTCGGAGAGGAAGGGCAGGAGTCTGATCTTTTGGGTTCTGCCAGTGAGGAAGGAGCGGAGCCAGTCGAGGGCGGTTCCTTGTATGCTGGCGTCGTGGAGTCTGGCTGTGAGAGAGCGGTGGGAGATGGTGTTGAAGACTGCGGAGAGGTCTAGTAGGATGAGGGCCGCAGTGTGGCCTTGGTTGAGGAGCGTGCAGATGTCATCTGTGGCGGAGATGAGTGCGGTCTTAGTGCTGTGGTTGCTGCAGAATCCAGATTGGGAAGGGTCGAGGATGGCGTTCTCCTCGATGAAGTTGGTCAGCTGGGCGTTGACGATCTTCTTGGTGACTTTGGCCGTGAAGGGAAGGAGAGAGATGGGTCGGTAGTTTTTCAGGCCCATCAGGTCTGCAGAGGGTTTCTTGACGAGAGGCTTGACTTCTGCACGTATCCAGTCGTCGGGGAATGTGCCGGATTCGAAGGTGGCGTTGATGGTGTGTCGTAGCTCGGGCGCTATGGAGGTGGCGGCTCTGTGGAAGATGTGCGGCGGGCAGGGGTCTGTGGGGGCTCCTGAGTGATTGCTCTTCATGGTCATGGCGGTATCTTCGGTGGTGACCGGGGTCCAGGCGGCGATGGTAAGTTGGCTGTCGTTGCTGGGGGAAGGGGTGGTTTCTGGAGTCTGTTTGCTGAAGTTGTCGTATAGGGCCTTGATTTTCAGATGGAAGTAGGAGCCGAGCTTGTTGCAGAGGTCCTGGGAGGGTGTGACGTCCGTGGCTTCGCTTGGGGGTTTGATGAATTCCTGGATGATGCTGAAGAGTTCTTTTGAGTTGCTGGAGTTGGTGAGGATTTTGTTCCAGATGAAGGTCCTTTTAGTGGATCTAATGATTTGGTGGTATTCTGTCATGGCATTCTTGTAGATGGTTTGGTCTTCAGTGGTTTTGCTGTTCTTCCACTGCTTCTCAAGATGCCTGCAGGTGCGTCTGGTTTCTTGGAGATCGGTGGTGAACCAGATGGCCTTCATGTGGTGCTGTCTGTCGGGGTTGCGGAGGGGGGCGAGCTTGTCTGCGCAGTTGGTGATCCATTGGTGTAGTTCTTTGGCTGCAGAGTTGGCATCAGACGAGGCGTGAGGGGGATCGTGGTTGGGGTGGAGTTGGTGTGCTCCTCCGCGACCTTGCTCCAGTTCCTTTGCGGTGGGCGTGGTGTGGGTTTGTGGGCGGTGGTGGTGTTGAAGGAGAAGTGTACGCAGTGGTGGTCCGTCCATGGGGGTTGGGTGGTGTGGCTGAAGTGGATGTTGTTTCCTCCTGCGAAGATGGGGTTGAGGGTGTGTGCTGCCTTGTGGGTGGGGGTGGTGACAAGCTGTTTCAGCCTGAGGTTGGCGAGGTTGTCCAGGAGGGTGGCGGAGTTGGGGGTCACTGAGATTGTCGAGGTGGAAGTGAGGTCTCCAATGAGTATGTAGTCCATGGAGGTGATGGCGTGGGGCGCGATGAGGTCAGCGATGGTAGTGGTGAACGAAGTCCGAGGTCTGGGGGGTTCTGTAGGCGAGTTTGCCGCGTTGGGTCGTTCCGGGGCTGGTCTGGATCTGGAAATGGAGGTGTTCGGTGGTGGAAAAGGAGTCGCTCGTGCTGGAGGTGGAGAGTCGGAGGGAGCTCTTGTGTGCAATTGCGAGTCCTCCTCCTGGGCGATTGGGGTGGTCCTTCCTCTGGATCTCGTATCCGTTGGGGATGGCGGCTGCGATGTCGGGGACAGAGGAGGCATTGGTCCAGGTTTCTGTGAAGAAGGTGACATATGGCGAGAGGGTGTTGAGGAGGTCCCAGATCTCTATTGCATGTCTGTGCAGGGAGCGCATGTTGAGGAGGATGCACCTCAGGGCTTTGGGGGTGTTGGCGACCGGCATGGGTGTGGTGTCCGGCGTGGGTGCGGCGGCCGTGGGGGTGCGAAGGGTGGTGAAGGATTGTCAGCAGTGTCTGCAGGAGAACTGGCCATGGGTGGTGTTCGGCGTAGACAGCTGTCAGTTGATGCTTCTTCCGGGGTTGAGTGCGCGGAGGTCAGCTGAGTCGTAGTGGGGGTGGGCGGAGAACCAGGGTCCCTGGCGCTGGTCGTGTTGTGGACAGGCACAGACGGGCTTGCCTTTAAATAGGGAAGGGAAGCGTAGCTGGGAGGCGGGAGCCTGCAGGGGGGAGGGGCAGCAGCGGCGGGAAACGGAGAGCAAGAAAAACGGGCACAGAGGGCACAAACAAAGGGCACAAGTACAGAGACAAAGTACAGAGACAAGTACAGAAATACAGGAAATTAAAAGGCACAGTAACAAATAACAGAGCAAAAAGACAGACAAGAAACAGAAAAAACGGGCACAGACACGAAGGCAGACACCAGCGGACCAGCAGAAGAGCAAGGCTCTCCCACTGGACCACCAGAGATGAGGCGCAGGCAGGAGCCTGCGGGTGGAGGAGGGCCTCGAACACCTACCTTAACAGAAAGGTGAAGGGGGGCAGCAGCAGTGGCACTACAGCGGAACTGCTGGGGCAGGGAGCTAGGTCTCTGACTAGGAGGTCAGAGGTCTTGCTCTTCTCTTTCCTCTCTTTCCTGTCTCTTTCCACTTGGCGCCTAGTCTGGCCATTTGGGCTTGGTACTTTGGGGTTCTGGTGTCTGCTTGGGTCCAGTTTCAGACTGCTCCCTCTTCCGGTTTCTGCCCCTTGGGGAGTTGGGCGCCGGCGTGTCCTCCAACTTGTCGCCCGTCTGGTGATGGGGCCTTGACTTTTGCTTCTGTTTGTCTTGGCCTCTCTGTGACTTGTTCACCCCGTGTGGGCCTGTGCAGGTTGGGTTGGCAGTGCCTTCTCTGCCCTAGGTCTCCTTGTTAGGGGCTGCCTGTTTGTGGGGAGTGTTGGGTCGCATGGGGTGTTGACCTGTGGCCCTTTTCTGGATTCCCTTTCTCTGGTTGCTTTAGGCCTTGATTGGGGGTTCTTATTTCGGGCCCTTAGTGGTCAGCAGTTCTTTTGCCGGGCGTGTTGGGGGTCCTGGTTGGCCTCTTTGCCCCTTCCTCTGGCCTCTTCTCGGCGCCTGCCTTCCCATGGTGCAGGTTGGGCTGTGACGTGGGCATGCCGTTGCGGGCTGCTTGGCTTCCGCCCTGACTTCCTGCTGCTATGTGTCCCCTTCGTGGCCTAGTTGTGGCTGGTTTCATGGCCTTACTCTCTGCCCTCTGTGGTTCGGGGTTTCAGGCTGTTGTTCCTGTGAGGCTCCTTCCTGATCAGTGGGGGTGCCGTGTTGGTGGCCTCCTGTCATTGCTGGTGTGTCTGTTGTTCAGTTGGCTGGCTTCTCGGGGTCCTGTGGCGACGTCTGCTGGGTTGGGCTGTGGGCCGCCTTGTTGGTGGCTCCTCCTCTTCTGGCCCTCCTGCAGCTGGTTTTGGACTCGTTTTGGGCAGTTGTCCTTTGTCCAGTCCTGTCTGTTGCACCTTTGGTTGACCCCCAGTGGTGTTGTTTGGGTTGGGGCCTTCCTTGTTGGCCCTGTTTGGTCTTTGGGTTCCCCTGGTCTCGGTGGCTTTGGGGGTTTTTGCCTCTCTCCACTCTTGGTTGGTGTGCCCTGGTGTGGTTGCGGGGTCTGCTAGTGTCCGACCTTGGTTTTGCTTGAGCGGGGTCCTGTTGTTGGCCTCGTTCTTGGTTGGGGGTTGTGATTCACGGGGTACTGACCTCTGGTTCTCCCCTACAATTTATGTCAAGGTGGGGTCTGGGTTGCTGGTTGCCTGGTCCTTCTGGTTGGTCTCTGGGTGGCAGGGGTTCAGTGCTTGTCGGTCCTGCTTCCCTCTGCCTGGATCTTTGTGGGGCGGCATACCGGTTTGTGTCCCGGTGTTCTGGTATTCCCTGTGTTCTGGTGGGTACCTTAGTTCTGGCCTGTTGGCCTGTCCCTGTGCCCCGGCTCCTTCTCCCGGATTGTTTTTTTTTGGGCGGTTGTTCTGTGTGGCCGCTGGTGGTTGGGGCTGGTTAATCCTGCCCTGGAGCCTGGTCCTCCTCTGGATCCTCTGGGCTTTCTGGTGGTCGTATCCTTTTGGTTGGGAGCCTGCCTCCTGGTTGGTTGTTCCTCCCTTCCTGGGTTGGTCGGTGTGGCCCTGGCCTCGTTAGCTCCTCTGGGTCTGTACATTGGTCCTGTTGGCTGGCCCTGTCCTCTTTTTTCTGTCCGGGTCTGTTGTAGGGCTCCCCGGTGGTGTTGGGGTTGGTCCTGTTGTTGCTTCTGTTGGGGTGGGGCTTGTTGGGCCTTTTCATGCTTTCCCTCGTTGAGAGCATTTTGGTCGGTGCTGCTGCTGGGTTTGGGGGGCTGCCTGGGAGTGCTGGGCACGGCTGCCTTCTGGTCTGGTGGTTGTTCTTCTGGGCTTTTTGTGCCCTGTGGGGTGCGGAGGTAGTTCTGGTTCTCCTTGGCCTTTCTCGTGGGTTGGGGTCTCTGTGGTTTGCCTCTTGCTTGGTTGGTCTTTGCTTTTTTGCCTTCTTGGTTGGCTCCCTTCCGCTTGGTGGTTTTTGGGGTTGGGGTCGGTGGGTCCGCGTGCCCTGCTCGCCCGTTTTTTTCTGTGGGGGGCTTCCTCCATGGTGCCGCTTCTGGCTTCTGGTTTCAGGGTGCTGGTTCTTGCGGTCCTAGGTCGTGTCCCTGTTGGTGTGGCCCTGGCTTCCTGGTGTATCTGGTTGCCTTGGGCCTTCTTCCTTGTGGGGCCTCCTCACTGTCCTTCTGTTGTGGGCAGTCTCGGGTGCTTCCTTGGTAGCGGCTCCTCCACCGTTGTTGGTTCGGGGGTGTTCCCGGTGTGGTTGGCTGCCCTCTGGTTGTCAGCGCCATTGGTTGGCTTTTTTTGGTCGTCTCCTGCTTGTTCGGGGGGGTGCAGCCCTGTTGGTTGGTTGGGGGCGTTGCAGACTATGTGCTCCTGGTTGTGTTTTCCTGTGGTTCTCCCCTTTTGCGTTGCTTGGGCTGCTGCTTTTGTTGTGGTGTCATGAGTGTTCTTGGGGATTCGGAAGGCCTGGTTTCTGGCTTTGGTATTTTCCACTTGTAATGAATGGGACAAAGACTTTAGGGACCTGAGGTTAATGCCCTATTACTTACCAATAATCGTCATTACTCCTGGTCCCGTTGTCCTCGTCCCACTCATTACGCCCCCTTCTTCCCTCCCGGCCCTGCTGGCCTTCCTGTTGGTGGCTTGGTATGCTGGGTAAGTACTGGTTAAGTACTACCAGTGGGAGTGATGGTGTAGGGATACAGCGTTCCTCTGTTCTTTTTTCTGTCTGGGGGATGGTTATCTCCACTTGTAATGAATGGAGCGAGGAAAATGGGAACAGGAGTAATGAAGATTACCGGTAAGTACTAGGGCATTGGAAAAGACTCTTAGTTAATCTTCTTTGGCCACACTTCTCTCAAAGAGCCCCCCACTCCCAGAGGCATTTTAAGGCATGGGAAAAGTGGGCAATGACCCAGGGCCCCCACCTTCCAAGGACCTCCCTGGGAAACTGAAAATTCTAGGTGACCTCTGTCTTCTATGTCTATTTCACTTTCTAAAGCACTCTCCATTTCTCTGCCTGCATATACCTATACTTCTGTCTCAATCTCTCTCTAGCCAGTGTCATCTTAAGGATGTTTGTGTTCTCAGGCAAGGCATATTTAAATTCTCACTCTCATTTCTCATCTCACTTAAAGAACTGATTACTCATAAACTATAGGATAGCTCTGTATACCCTAACCTACTGTAATATAACAGAACAACACAACTGTTCTGTATTTTTTTTAAACAAAAAGTAGGGAGCTGTTTTTGTTAAATTAAAATTAAAGAAACAAAATGAAGAACATTGACTCATAGAACACTTGATAAAAGTTGGGCTCCCCTTGTAAAATTAAAGATTTCAACTTAAGATCTGGACTACAATTACTAACCATTCATAAAGCACCCACATCAAAAAGAAATTGTAGGTGCTTAAATAATGTGTCTTATCACTCAACTTAATGGTAGTTAGTCTTGTAAAATTCACTAGCTACTTTGATTTGCACACAATTCACACTTTGGCGTGAACTTCTCTATTGCACAAATCACAAAAAATGATTAAATCTGCCCCTGCAGATTTACACCTATGTGCAAGTGTAGATTTACCACTTTCTGAGATTCATAGACATTATCAGGATTACACATAGAAAACTGCACCAGGTTGTGAAAAGTAGGGATTTTGATCCAGGCCTAGCTTGTGCCCAACCTGGAGTAGCTGGCCAGCCCTCGCTACGGCCAGCTTTAAGCCACGTGTAGTAGGGAGTTGCAAAAACTACAGCAGGTGGCCATCCGACACCATGCACAGCTTTTAAGCCGGGGACGGGGGTGGCCTTTTTATATATTCGTTATTTAAACATTGTTTTATTTTTTAAGAACTAGTTTTATGTGGTGACAGTTCCCAATGGGGGATGGTGTACCCTTAGAGTCTCATGAGCCTCTGTAGGGCCCCGTCTTACATTTGTAGACTCAGATCTGGGTCTGCAGATCCCAGAGAGGGGTGCAACAAGGGTCCAAGAGCTCTGGCTGTGGGTTTGAGGAGAGTTTGCAGAGAGGAGATGGGCCTTAAAATCCTGAAGGTTTCAAGGAAAGATCAGAAGTGCTCTGACATGGGTAGTTGGATGTTACTTATTAGAGTTAACTAGCTTCATAACTTTCACATTACAGATTTTTCCTAATGTCAGAACTATTCTCTGATATAAAGTTACCCACATCTTAAAGAACATAAATACTTCTACAAAGGAAGGGTCCCTGATTTATCCTTGAGCGATCCTAAGACACACTGACACAGTTTTCATCACACTTATTTGCTGAAATTTGCAGAGCATCCTATCAGTGGCATCCAGCTATTCTTGTTTGTACACGTTTGCAATTTCTGGGGAGTATATACATAAAGTAGTGTATAGGGTGAATGTCTGTTCTACATATGGTGCTGTACCTCATTATTGCCTAGTAAAAGTCAGTCTAAAATCTTTAAATGTAATGAAAGAATCATATAGAGTATTTGTGTTAAACCAGATAGCATAAGGACGCTTTCTCTTTAATCAACATTCATATGAATTAACAATTTAGTTAGAATACATATGGCCATAACAGTAAACATTGGACTTTTTTAGTAGTTTTTATTTTTTTCAGAGCACAGACGACAGCTACATACATTTGCTCCAGGGCCCCTATTAAAGATGGGGCCAATTGCTCTGGTCTACTCTGCTCTGTGGAGCACCTTTAACTTGGTTAGTGTGCCCTATAACAATGAAGCGGTTGTCCTGGGGGAGTGACATTAGTGAAAGGAGGACCAGCTGTTTGAAACCACAATTTTAGTTTTCGATATGTCTGTGGGAACCCGGCTTGCCATTGAAAGCAGACAGACGTCCCCCTGAAGGTGGGTGCGTAAATTACAGCACCCAATTGCAGGTGCAGGTGGATATTAGGGAGGATCCACGGGCTGGATCACTGACATAATATGGATGCATTCAATATCGAAACACAAAAATATCAGAACATAAATATCAATAACAAAAATGTCAACTTCCTATATTAACTAGTAAACCCACAAATATTGACAACACAAATATCGTTGTTAAAAATATAGAATTTTGCCTATATCGAAAAAAAAATATCGTAAACAAAAATATCTTACTATTAAATAAACATATAATATGTCAAAAATATCAAATCACAGTATTTATCGACTACAATAGTATCGGCAAAATAATTAATCATTAATAAAGATATAAAATGCACTTTTTACATATAAAATTACTTCAAATACACCCAAAACATTTCATATGTATATTCAAATTAAATGAACATATATTACATCAACAAAATATTTTCAATTCACCCCAATAAATTATATAACTAAAATATTAATACAGCCCCCAAAAAATAGCATTAACTGCAAACATTTTAACAACAACCTAAATATTAATATATATATATATATATATATATATATATATATATATATATATATATATATATATATATATATATATAAAGAAACTTATATTAAAACATTCTAAATAAAATTACAATTTTAAAACCAACAAAATGTGGTTTCTCCTGACTTTTGGCTTCTGAACTCCTGTTTTGCTGACTTCATTTTTGCTGGCTTTAGGATTATAGGCACTTTACAACTGCTAACCAGTGCTAAAGTGTATGTGCTCTCTACTCTAAACTTGGTGAGACTGGCTTATCGCCAGTTAGCATATTTAATTTACTTATAAGGCCCTAGTAAAGTCACTATAAGTGACCAGGGCCTGTAAATCTAATGCTACTAGTGGGCCTGCAGCACTGATTGTGCCACCCACTTCAGTAGCCCTTTAAACATGTCTCATGACTGCCACTGCAGAGCCTGTGTGTGCAGTTTTAAACTGCCATTTCGACCTGGCAACTTGCCAGGCACAACTCTTCCTTTTTATTACATGTAAGTTACACCTAAAGTAGGCCTTAGACAGCCCTAAAGGAAGAGTGAAGTGTATTTAAAACGTAGAACATGTACTTTTCAGTTTTACACGCCCTGGTAGTGAAATACTCTTACATTTGTGTTTCACTACTATAAGACCTATCGTTCCCATAGGTTAACATTGGGATTACCTTGTCACATTTTATTAGTGTAATTTCCAGTTGGGGAAAGATAGGCATTTGAACGTTGGTGTCTCTGGCCTCACAATTTAAAACCCCAAGTTATGGTGAAGTTGGATTTTAAGTTGCAAGTCTAAAAATGCCACTTTTGAAAGTGGGTATTTTCTTACATAACCCATTTTGTGCCTCTGCCTGTCTCTGAACACACATCGGGGGTGGGTGACAACTGGGCCTTGTACATTCCCTCTAGACAGTCACACACAAAGGCAGCTGAGGTGTGTCTGATGGACCATTAATATCCTGATGGGTCATTCTGGGCAGGATGGGAGGGGGAGCTGATACTTGCACCGGAATAGGGATGTGTCTGTCCCCACACAAAGAGCTGCATACCCCCCTGTAGTTAGTCTGGGCCAGGGGAGGGAAGAAAGGGACTTTGTGCACTTCAAAGGTCTCTCTTTGAAGTCTCCCCCACTTCAAAGGCTCAAATGGGGTTCAAGTACTAACCCTCTGACACCATGACTTCAATACATTTCTGGACGTGAGGACATTCTGCCAGGAAGAAGGACTGCCGTGCTGCCAGGAGGGGCTGCTAATCTGCTAAATTGCTTTGCTGTGTTGGTTTGCTGCCTCTTGCCTGGGACTGAGAAGGACTGGACCTGCATCTCTACTTCCTCAAAGAACTTAAGTGACTCCAAGTGCTTGCTGGCTTGCTTCCTGTTCTGAAGTCTCAGGGACATTAAAGACTTCCAACAACCTTTTTTCAGCTGCTGGACTCTGCCATCTGTGAGTGCTGCCCTCCCAAGAGCAAGAGGTGCCAATCTAGTTGTGGGCCTTGAAAGTGGGTTCTCCAGCTGTTTCTCTTCAAATCCCATGCATTGTCGCCTCTGCGCTGGTCGGAAACTGACGCATCTCCCTCTGACAGCGATGCAGTGCTGCTTCGAGGACACCACAGCGCCGACTGCATGGCTTGACAACGACACAGTGCCCGACTACCAGGTTCGAAGATGATGCATCGCCTTTAGCACAAAGGGATCGGCAGGAACACATTTTCTGACTCCATGAGTTGGAACCGACACACCTTGCTTCTCGTCGCCGATACTTCCTCTGGAAAGGTACTGTTTTCAGCTGGGCCTGCATGGCTCCTGTATCCGATCTGTGCTCCATCGCAGTTGGCTTGAGCATTTGAATTTACCTCAGTCAAGCACGACCAGATGTCCCCGCTTGGCACTTTATGCTTTTAAGCACTATATTTCAGTTTCTACTTATTGTAATTTTGTGGTTTGGTCTTGTTTTACTCTTTATTTTTCTCAACTGGTGTGTAGTCTTTTTGTGGTGTTTTCACTGTGTTACTGTAGTTAAAGTGCTGCACACATACTTTACACATGGGCTCTTAAGTTAAGCCTGATTACTCTGTGCCAATTTACCAGAGGGTGGGCACAGTTTAATTTAGGTTTTCTATCTGACTTATCCTGACTAGGATTGTGGTCCCTAATTGGAGAGGGTGCAAACTGCTGCCAACTAGTGACCCTATTTCTAACATTTATGATCAGCAGTGAGGATAGGACTTGTGTTTGTGCAGTACCCTGCAGGAATTTGTTGTACACTACCATCCACATCTAAGACCAATTTGAATCAATTGTTTCTGATCTCCCATTGACAATTTTTATTCCCTACTCTCCTTGATTGGCATTTTTAATTTTTCTGTTCTCCTTGATTTTCATTTTTTGCTTTTCCTAAAAGCATGTCTCTGATTGAAGGGCCCATAGCTGCACCTGCAACCATGAGGTTTGAGCTGGCTAAGCTGGAGAAGTGTAATGTGACCCAGCTCAAGGATGTTTGCAAACGGTTTAAGGTTTCTACCAAAGGGTTCACCAAGAAGGTGGAGCTGCAAAAGGCGCTGAGGGCTTAAATAAAAGCTAGGGATGCAGCACATGAGTCCACAGAGGAGGAGGATGAGGAGATAGAGGGTGATGAGGAGCTGGACCAGGATTTAGTGGAGAACCTGGTGGGACTGTCTGTGGGTCAGTAGGCCAATACCTTGCAAGGAGCGGTGGTTTCTCCCAGACTAGGGAGCATTGTTTTATCTAGAGGCCTGTCCCCAGAGGAGTTGACATACAGGAGGGAGTTACTATTGGAGATTACTAAGCTCAAATTGGATAAAGAGAGAGCCTTGGAGGAGAGAAGGCTGGTCATAGAGGAGGCGGAAAAGAAAAAGAGATTGGCAATGGAGGAGAAGAAAATGATGTTGGCTCAGGAGCTGAGCCTGAAAGAGCTGGACATCAAAGCCAAGAGGGCTGAGTCTAGCCAAGATGGTAGCAGCATATCTTCAGTGCCCCCTGACAGGAGGGTCAACATACCCAAGGGTCTGGAGCCTGGCTTTGTGGTGGGACACGACATAGACAGATAGTTTGAGAACTATGAAATTGATTCATGATTGCACAAGGTCCCTGAGGAAGATTGGGAAGCTAGTCTGTGGATCCATATCCCTGGTGAGAGGAGGGACACTCTACTGGCCATGGAAGGGAGTAACAGGATGAGGGATTCCCCCATGAAGGAGGGCATAATCAGGAAGATTGGCTTGACCCCAGAAAAGTACAGGCAGAAGTTCATGAACAGTCAGAAGCTATCCCAACAGACCTGGGTGGATTGTGTAGATTCCTTTTACAAGGCAATGAATGGTTGGGTGATTGGCAATGAGGTAAAAGGTTAGCAGGGGCTGTATAATTTGTTTGCAAAAGAGCACATGTTCCGTCCTTGTTTTCCAGATCTGTGCCAACACCTTGTTGCCAGTAAGCTTGCCATCCCCAGGGAGCTTGCTAAGGGGGCGGACCCCTGGATTAGCACCAGGGTTCACAGGAAGGTATCTGGGGAGGGGTACCACAAGGATGTGCAGGGTCCTCACAAGAAGATGGAAAGGGGACAAATACAAAAATGAAGGAGTCCTTTAAAAGGCCCCTAACTAGTTCCCTAAGCTAGGATTACCACCCCCCTGCTGAGAAGAAAAAGAAGTGGTACCCTGGCAGTAAGGCTGCAGGGAAAGCTCCCATAAAGTGTTATGAGTGTCAGCAAGAAGGATACTACAAAGGGGATACCAAGTCTCCCAAGCGGGCACAGCCCCCCATCGGTGGCCAGTAAATGTGGTTGGCTAATGTAGCGTTTGGGGAGGAGATTGCCCTAGATAGTTTTGGGGAGAGTGTAGAGGTTACCATAGTGCCCCTGGGTGATGGAGAGTTTTTGCAGAGAACCCACATGCCTGATAATACTAGGAAGTACAATCAGTGGGTCATCATCAATGGGCAAAGGGTGGAAGCCCTGAGAGAGACACAGGATCCAGCATGACAACCATCAGGTGTCATTTACTGGCTTCAGAGTAGGTAGTCCCTAATGTGTTCCACCAAGTTGTTGCTGCTGACAACGGTGAGAGCCACTACCCAGTGGCTGTGGTTCCCTCTGAATGGGGGAGTCTCAGGTTCCTTGAGTGCAGCTGTGAGTCCATCCATGCCTGTAGATTGCCTGCTTGGCAATTACCTGGGGCATACCATCTGGAAGGAGGTGAGCTGAGGTCACTCTTGGAGATGATGGGGTTACCTAAGTGGGTGTGCCTGACCGCACGGTCCATGGCAGTTCGAGATGGTATTCAGAAGGACCTGGAGCCTGGAAGAATGGCCCAGGTACCTGCCACATAGAGGAAGGGCAAGGGGTGTAGGAAACCCGCTTCTGAGACCCCCCCCCGGCTGACCCTAAGGGGGATGACCTGGTACCTACTGGGTAGGATGTAGCTGAACTGGGGAACCTGCCTGAGCTGACCAATTGGCAGCAGGAAGGTGGGCCCTCCAGGGAGGAGTTCTGCAAGGCACATAAGGAGTGCCCTACTCTTGCGAGTCTTTGGCAGAAGGCTGAGGCCCAGGCAGCTGGTGTGGCCTCTGGCAAGCACCTGATTTATTGGGCAAGTGATCTCCTGTATAGTGAGCCTAAGGCTCCTGAACCTGGTGTAACATGTGTGTTGGTGGTACCCCAGTGCTCTAGGACCTTCCTACTGGGTCTGGCTCATGATGTGCCACTGGCAGCTCATTTGGGGCAATGCAAGACCTTTGACAGCCTTGTTACCCACTTTTATTGGCCTCAAATGAGGAAGACCTCAGATGCATTCTGTAGGTCTTGTCCTACCTGCCAGGCAAGTGACAAGTCAGGGGGAGAGTGCAAGGCCCCCCTGCAACCTTTTCCTGTTATTAGCACCCCCTTGGAGAGGGCGGGCATCAACAGTGTTGGGCCCCTGGACCCCAAGACAGCCATGGGCAACATATTTTTTCTTGTGTTGGTGGACCATGCCACCCATTACCCGGAAGCTATCCCTCTGAGGACAGTGACTGCACCTATCATGGCCAGGGCACCAATAAGAATCTTTAGCCTTGTGGGTTTCCCCAAGGAGGTGGAATCTGACCGTGTACCAACTTCATGTCTAATTACATGAAGGTCATGTGGAAGGAATGTCGGGTAAGCTACAAGTTTACCAATCCTTACCACCCCCAAACCAATGGATTGTTTGAAAGGTTCAACCCCCACGCTCAAAGGCATGATTATGGGTCTACCCAACCCCATGAGGCATAAGTGGGATTTTTCTTTTATTCACCTACAGGAAGGTACCACAGAAGGGGTTTGACGTCAGCACTTATGAACTGATGTATGGGTACCCTGTGAGAGGACCTCTTACTTGGGTTTAGGAAGGCTGGGAGCAAGCTCCCAAGAAACCACCCTAGGATGTAGTGAGCTACATGCTGGCATTCTGCAATCAGACAGCCAGCTTCTGGAAACTCACACAGGAGAATCTGTAAGCTAGCCAGGAGGACATGAAATGCCGGTATGACCAGAAAACCACTGTGATTGAGTTTCAGCCTGGTAAAAAAGTGTGGGTAATGGAGCAGGTAGAGCCCCAGGCAATGCAAGACTGCTTGTTATGTTATGTTATGTTACAAAGATTTCTAAAGTGCGCGATTACCCGGAGGTGTCCTGGCGCTAGTTACTACTCCTATTGCCGAAACCAGAAGGACAAGAGTTATTCATCAAAAAGCCAGGTCTTCAGCCCTTTCCTAAAAGCCAAAAGATTATCGGCGTTTCTCAGATGAAAAGGCAGACCATTCAAGGCCTTAGCTGCACATAGGGAGAATGCTTCTGCCACCCCACTGGGCTTTTTTTACGGGTGGGACTGCAACCAGTTTGGCTCCCAGTGATCTCAGTGTTCTTGCCGGTCTATACCATTGAAACTGGCGTTGTAAATGTTCTGGTCCCGAACCTTGCAATGCCTTAAAAACCATACAAAGAGATTTAAAGCGCACTCGGCTCCTCACCTGGAGCCAATGCAATTTTCTTATCTCTTTAGAAATTGGGGAAAATTTAGATGAGCCCGTAAGAAGTCTGGCCGCAGCATTCTGGAGCAACTGAAGTTTGTTCAGAAACTTTTGCTGCATGTTAAGATATAAGCTATTTCAGTAGTCCAGCCTTGACAAAACCAAGGCTGTGACCACTGTTTTCTGGCTCCCCAAAGGGAGAAGCCACACAATTTTCTTGATAGTTCTCAGGACATGTACTGTTGTTGACACTACTGCATTGACCTGGGCACCCAGAGACAATTTCTCATCCAGCATAACTCCCACATTTTTCACCTTTTTAGAGGAGATGGAAGAGTTCCCAGAGAAGCGGGCCACCAATTGGGGGTCCAGAAGTTAGTGTCATTCCCGAACAACATCACTTCGGTTTTACCCGAATTCAGCTTAAGGCAGTTGTCTGCCATCCATCTCCCTACTGCTTCCATACAGGTCTGAAATTTATTATCTATTCCCAGCTCTTGGCCGGGTAAAAGAGACACCACGATCTGTGTGTCATCTGCATAAGACGTAATCCCAAATCCAAATGCACTGATAACAGGAGCTAGCGATGAGACATAAACATTAAAAAGTGTTGGGCTCAGAGAGGACCCCTGCGGTACTCCACATGGCAGTGTGAAGAGTTTAGACTGAAATTTCCCCAGGGATACAATCTGTCCTCTGTCTGATAAAAAGGACCTGAGCAGATCCCAGGCTTTACCCTGAACCCCACATTCCCTGAGACGGTCCATCAAATATCATGATGGACCGTATCAAATGCGGCGGATAAGTCCAATAGGATCAAAGCAGCCCTACCTCCCCGATCCACTGCTACTCTAATCTCCTCTGTAGCCTTAATGAGGGCCGACTCAGTGATGTGTCCCTCTCTGAAACCATGTTGGGAGGGATCCAGTGCTTGGACCTCCCTCAGAAAGGCACTGAGTTGACAATTCATAACTTTCTCCACCATTTTTGCAGGGAGAGGCAGACGAGAGATCGGGCGAAAATTATTGGGATCATTGGGGTCCAAGCTTGGCTTCTTCAAAAAGGGAGTATTGAGGCCAGCTTCCACAATTTGGGAAATTGTCCAGTTTCGAACATACCATTAAAGATGGCTACGAGATATAAGGCAATTGGACTGGGGGCCAATTTTGTGATCATTACTGGGCAGGGATCAAAAGGCGAGCCCGATTTGGCTCCCTTAAGAAGCTCCAGAATGTCCTGTACAGTCAGTGGACTGAATTTGTCCAAGGCACGGGGGGGGACCCTCTTCAATTCAAAGGTCTCCTTAATCATGCTTGATCCAGCCTCCCTCGATCCACTGAACACTGAAAATATGCTAACCACTTTATTGAGGAAGAATTTAGCAATCTCCTCACATAATTCTTGGCTAGATTGGACAGTAGCTGGACTCAGGGAGGCTAATTTGGAGACTGTTCTAAAGAGCTCTTTGGTAGAGTTCTTTAGAGTGCTTGTCTGGCCTTATGAGGTGAAGGAGCGCAGGAGGAGCTATTTGGTGGACCACAAGACTCCTAAGAACCCTTTGAGGGTCCTGCATGTTAATCGCCTCAAACCCCACTTCGAGAGGTCTGAGATTACCATGCTCCTGGGTACTGATGACGGGGTGAAAGAGGAGAGTGAACCTCTCCCTGACCTCCTATCTTCCAAGGAGCAGGATGGGTCAGTGGAAGGTGTCAGCCTCTCCCCCACACTGACCTTAGATCAACAGAGAGACTGCCACCAGTTGTTGGGGCAGTTTGCCTCTTTGTTCTCCCTTACCCCAGGACTCACTACATTGTGTACCCATGATACTGATCTAGGGACAGCACACCTGTGAAGAACAACATTTACAGGATGTTCTGATAAGATGAGAACCAGCATTAAGGAGGAAGTCTCCAAGATGCTGGTGTTAGAGGCAGTAGCGGCTGGTGTGCCGGCGGAGTGGTGAGGGGCAAGTAGACAACGACAAAGAAAACACTATAATAAAAAGTAATAGAAAGAACTTACCTGCTGCATTGCCGCCCATAGCTCTTCTGCTTCTTCCTCGCTGCAGCACAGGCTTCCAGCCTCCCCTATGGCCAATCCTGACACTGCTCTCATGCATGAGAACAGCATCAAGATTGGCCTGAACATCCTCAATTTGTGCTCCAAGGGAGACTGGGAGCTGTGCCTGCTGTTTTCAACCCAGAAATGAAGCTGGTTTGGAGACAACTTCAGTGCACATGTCAGTTTGGCCATCCTGAGACGGCCGGCCAAACCCACATGTGCACTGAAGGCAGTGCCCACCACTTCCCCTCGTGACTTGCCCCATGATGCCCCGACCCCAAGACTCATTCAATGGAAGAAAAATAAAAACGATAATAAACACCTTGTATTATTGTTTTATTTTTCACATTTTGAGGCTGGCAGGGGGGTGAAATGGCGGAGGAGCCTCCACTGGTTAGGGGTTATTGAGCCCTCAAACAGCCCATGCTCCCCAAGGCTGCCCCTCCAGGTGTCAAACCTGTGTGGACCACCATGGGCTCAATACTGTCACTAGGACTGATACTCACTCCCTCCCCAGAGCTGATGAGCTCATAGATTGACTTGGAGCTGGCAAGTTCCTCAGCACGTTTAACTTAACGTCTGGGTACTGCCAGATTGCCTTGACTGAGCGGGCTAAAGAGAGGTCTGCGTTCTCTATGCCAGAATAGCACTTCCAGTTCAGGGTCATGCTTTTTTGTTTGAAGAACGCCCCTACCACCTTTAATAGGTTGGTCAACAGGTCCTGGCTGGATTGGACAACTTTAGTGCTGCCTACCTATACAACATTGTGGTCTTCAGCTGTGGGTGGGAGGACCACTTGAACCACCTCAAGGAAGTGCTTTGGCTCTGAAGAGCGCAGACTTGACTATTAAGGCCCGTACGTGGCAGATAGGGCAAGGTTCTGAGGTCTACTTGGGACACCAAGTAGGGGGCAGCAAGGTGCAGCCCTTGCAGCCTAAAATTGATACCATTCTGGCTTAGGAACTCCCCCAAGATCCGAACGGAAGTAAGAGCCTCCTTAGGCCTCACTGGCTGTTAAAGGAGATTCATCAAGGAATATGACACCATTGTTATAACCTTGCCAGAGCTGACTTCCAAGAAGCCTCCACATCAGCTGATCCGGACAAGGTGTGTCAGAAAGCTTTTGACACCCTGAAGGAAGCCATGGGCACAGCACCTGTGCTCAAGGCTCCTGATTTCTCCCAAGAGTTTGTTGTGCAGACGGATACCTCAGAGCATGGCATAGGGGCCGTGCTCTCACATCTAAACGAAGAGGGCTTGGATCAGCCTGTCAGTAGAAGGCTACTTCCCAGGGAACAGAGGTGGAGTGCAGTAGAAAGGGAAGCCTTTGCTGTGGTCTGGGTGCTGTAGAAGCTAGGACCATACCTGTTTGGCATTCACTTCCGGGTTCAGACAGACCACATGCCCCTCCAATGGTTAATGCAGATGAGGGATGAGAATCCCAAACTGTTGAGGTGGTCAATCTCCCTACAGGAAAATGACTTTTTGATGGAACACCGTCCTGGGCTAGACCACACCCATGCTGATAGTCTCTCCAGGGTCTTCCGCCTTAGTGAAGAGAACTCCCAAGGGATTGGGCAACTCTCCCCACCTTCAGCTGGGGGGACACGTATTAGACTTGGCATCCTTGTGGTGGTTTCCCCTGACATTTTGCCATCTGACCTCCTATTTTTCTGGCTTCATTATTGCTGGCTTTAGGATTCTGGGCACTTTAACACTGCTAACCAGTGCTACTGTGCATGTGCTCTGTAGTCTAAACATGGTAACATTGGCTTAGCCCCAATTGGCATATTTAATTTACTTATAATGCCACAATGAAGTGCACTATAGGAGCCCAGAGCCTGTAAATTAAATGCTACTAGTCGGCCTGCAGCACTGATTGTGCCACCCACTTCAGTAGCCCTTTAAACATGTCTTAGGCCTGCCACTGCAGATCCTGTGTGTGCAGTTTTAAACTGCCATTTCGACCTGGCAAGTTAACCTACTTGCCAGGCCCAATCATTCCTTTTTATTACATGTATTTCACCCCTAAGGTAGGCCCTAGGCAGCCTTAAGGACAGGGTGAAGTGTATTTAAAATGTAGGACATGTACTTTTCTGTTTTACATGCCCTGGTAGTGAAATATTCTTCAATTCGTTTTTCACTACTGCAAGCCTATCTCTCACACAGGTTAACACTGTGATTACCTTGTTACATTTTATAACTGTAATTTCCAATTGGGAAAAGATGAACATTTGAACTTTGGTGTCTCTAGACTCGCAATTTAAACTCCCAACTTATGGGTAAGTTGAATTTTAAGTTGCAAGTCTAAAAATGCCACTTTTAGAAAGTGGGCATTTTCTTACTTAAACCATTCTGTGCCTCTGACTGTCTCTGAATACACGTCTGGTGTGGGTGACAGCTGGGCCTTGAGCATTCCCTCCAGACAGTCACATACAAAGGGAGCTGAGGTGTGCCTAATGGGTCATTAACATCCTGATGCGTCATCCTGGACAGGATGAGAGGTACGATCTGACATTACACCTGAATAGGGCTGTGCCTGTCCCCACACAAAGAGCTGCATACCCCCTGTATTTAGTCTGGAGCCAGGGCAGTGAAGCAAAGGACTTTGTACACTTCAAAGGCTCAAATGGGTATAAGTACTGGACCTCTGACACCATGACTTCAGTACACTTCTAAACCTGAAGACCTTCTGCTGGGAAGAAGGACTGCTGTGCTGTCAGGAGGAACTGCCACTCTGCTGAACTGCTTTGCTGTGTTGGCCATCTGCATGCCGCCTCTTGCCTGGGAATGAGAAGGACTGGACCTTTCAGCTGCTGGACTCTGCCATCTGTGCGTCCTGCCCTACCAAGACGTGCCAATTCTGTCCCGGGCATTGGAAGTGGGTTCTGCAGCTGTTTCCCTTCAAAACCCACACATCGTCGCCTCTGCGCTGATCAGAACTGACGCAGCTCCCTCCAACGTCGATGCAGCACTGCTTCGAGGACACCATAGTGACGAATGAATGGCTCGACAACATGCCACCCAACTATGAGGTTCAACGACGATGCATCACCTTCAGCACACAGGATTCGGCGGCGACGCATCTTCCGAATGCTTGATTTAGAACTGACACCTTGCTTCTCATCATTGAGCTTCCTCTGGAAAGGTACTGCTTTCAGCGGGTCCTGCGTGGCTCCTGTATCTGACCTGTGGTCCATCGCGGTTGACCTGAACTTTTGGATTCACCTCGGTCAAGTGCAACCTGCTTTTAAGCACCATACTGCAGTTTAATCTTTTCATAGCTCAAGTTCTACTTATTGGATTTTTGTCATTTTGGTTTTGTTTTACTCATGAAAAATTCTTCATGTTTTTAAACTGGTGTGGAATCCTTTTGTGGTGTTTTCACTGTGTTACTCTAATTAAAGTGTTGCACAAATACTTTACTCATGGTCTCTTAAGTAAGGGTGGCCGGTTAACTCCGCTCTGCCAGCAGAGTTTGCAGAATTTTAGAACTCTGCACTCCGTTTGGAGTGCGAAGTTTTCAAAAACTCTGTACTCACAGCAGAGCGGAGTTTACCAGTGCCACTTAGGACTGGGAGGAGTCTAGGAGAACATACCTCCCAAATGGTGGCTATCCACGGCTGTGCAGCCTGGCCACCAGTCTGCCCTAGCCACCTCTGCCTGCTTCCTGCTCCTCTTGCTGGCTGCACTCTGCTTTGAAGCCTGAGCCTCCGCTGCTCCGGCTCAGAAGGAATTCAATGCAGGAGCCGCCCTAAGCCAGCTTAGTGAGTGCAGCAACTAACCCCAACTCAAAGACCAGCAAGAACTGCAGTGTGCATGTCGCGCACATGCGCACTGCAGTTCTTGATAGCCTTTGAGGAGGAAGCAGGCAGTGGCAGTTAGGAAAGACTGGTGGCCGGGCTGCACCGCCATGAATAGCACCCACCAAGGGAAGGAGGAGGCTCAGGTAGGAGGCCTTAATACGCGGGGGAGGGTTGCACGTGTTGCACAGATGCACCAAGTGAGACCAAGCAAGGAAGGTCTCACTTGGTGAAAGTTTCTCTGCAGGGGCATGGAACTCCGCTGAATTTCACAGAGCTTTCCCGGATCTCAGTGAAATTCCGCAGAGTACAACTCCGCAAGCTCTGTCCAGGATTACTCTTAAGTAAGGCCTGTCTGCTCTGTGCCAAGCTATCAGAGGGTGAGCACAGGTTAATTTAGGTTGTGTATATGATTTACACTGACTAGGATTGTGGTCTCTGCTTTGCAGAGGGTGCAAACCTCCACCAACTAGAGACCCAATTTCTAATACTACTTTTTTATATTTAACACACATAATATATATCTTCATTGATATGAAATTCAAATATATTACACATATTCCTAAAACAAAAGATATTTTAAAAAATCTAAATTATTAACTTGCACATTTTTTAAATTATTAACATAATTTAACTTAAAATATAATTTTAAAAAAATCCCCCTTTATCACCTAAAAACCCAATATCCTGCTACTAATAAAAAATTAAACAATTATTTACAAACATTAATGCAACTAAAAAGTTCAAATTTCAACAATTTCTTAACTAAAAAATAATATTACTAAAAAATACAAATAAATAAAAATAATAAACATATACAATCAAAAACACTACAATAAATTATATACTAACTAAGAATTACAAACATTGTTTTCTATATCGATATTTATTACAACGGTATTAAAGATAACACTAAAAATGATATTTTTACCTTTGATATTCCTGTCGACAATATTTCTGACCTGCCAATATTCTTGACACAATATTTTTGTATAATGATAGATTTTTTAACCAATATTTTGTCCAAATACCCCACTGGACACTCTTTCCCCCTTTCAAGGGGATCCCTATTAATTGCACTGATAATGCCTCACCTCGATATTGCACACAGCCAGTGTGCCTCCTGACAGCCTCTGTGCTTGCCTCTGTAATACGGCCCATGCATGGAGGCAAAGTGTCAATCCCTAACGCAAATGAAGAAATGCCCCATTAGGATCACGCTGGCCCTACATGTGTGCTGGCGTAATCTGTATTATAGAAGGGGTGATGCAAGCATCTGCGACCCCTTTTGTAATACTAAAGTGCTCCAGATGTACAAAAAGCCTGTTATGCCCTCTGGGCACTTTGATAATACAACCCCAGATTTGTGAAAAAAATAACAGCTCAGTGCTCAGATAAAACACAAGCTTTAAAACACAAGTCATGTCTTACTTCCTGGTTTCTTCTTGTTTACACCTTTTCGGGTCCAGCAATATTGCAGCTTCTACGGTCTTTAAAGGTCCTATTGCGTAAAATCTGAATATCAGGCAGTGGCTTGCAGCAAAAGATATGGGTCAATGTTATTCTTCCATGAAACAATGGGGCATATTAGCAAGACCGGCGATAAAATTATCGCAGTTTTAGCGGCAGGAAACTGCCGCTAAAACGGCGATAATGGGCTTGCTAATATGCGTTGTAGAATTCCAATAGAAGCCCAGGTTAGATGTGCAGGACATCTAACCTGGGCTTCTATTGGAATTCTATAACGCATATTAGCAAGCCCATTATCGCCGTTTTAGCGGCAGTTTCCTGCCGCTAAAACTGCGATAATTTTATCGCCGGTCTTGCTAATATGCCGCAATGTTTTTTCATTCTGTCAGTTTTTAAGTAGCTTATTAATTTAACGTCTGTCAGTCTTTCTTGCTATACAATATGTGGCCCAGAAATTGGGTGTCCCGGCATTATGCTAGGCCACCAGTCCGAAGATAACCACTTGACCTGCCCATGTGACTGTCAACAATAGGAAGCAGAATGAAGTAAAAATAAACATTTTCAGCAAAACCATGAAAACCTGTATTTTTTTTAACCCCTTTCTAGTTTTTTAGGTTGACATTTACATGGGTTATTTAATTGGCTAGTTTTGGATTTCTTGTCGAGTATAATGCCAGTACACTCAGTTCCTGGGTCATAATCCACAGTATAGTTGTAAATAATACAACTACTACTACCGATAATAATAGTAATAATAATACTAATCTTAATAATAATAATAATAATCATCATCATCGTTATATACAATTTCCTATCATATAGTAAACCTCTAAGAATAACTCAATATAATTTTTCTTTTGAGTATTTGATAGGGAGCAGAGATAGCTTAGTGCAGGGCTTTGCAGAGAACATGCTCGTACGATGCTATTCAGGTGCACAGGGTGCTGTTGGGACTGGGAGGAGGGTATGATAGTGCTAGAAAGCACAGTATACAGTTGCCTTCAATATATCTACACTATACACTTTTTGAGGATGAGACGCATGGAAAAAAGTGATTGGCCCAAAATTATAAATTGTGGCTCTCATGAACATCCAGGTTATTTCAGTGTGTGGCAGTGCTCCTGCTGCTGTGGGCTCAAATGTTCCAGCAAGTTTGCTAGGATCTAGTGCCCTGTTAAGGAGTGGACAGTGTATTCAAACCTGGTGTATTTGAGGAAGTTGCACATAACTTTCCTAGTGTTGCTTAACTAATCAATGACCATGTCCCTTCTTTCATTGGGCCCTATTCACAAACATCTTGACTTGAAAACAGGATTTATACACGTGAAGGCTTGAATCTACAATTTACATAAACATTAACGCATACTGTAATATACATGCATATATTTCAGTCTGTGAAAATGTCATGCTAAAATTTAATTTAGACTTTTATTTTTGCCCTGGGCCAACGCATTAATGAAAGGCAGAGTTGCTCTTTGAAGCTGCCCCTCTCTTTCACAGTGGGCACAAAGGGGACAGAGATCCCCTGCAGATGGGTGAACTGAGTGAGTGACTGCATCAGCTGCAGTGTAGATTTTGGGGGGGGGGTCAATGGTAACTCCTTTACACCTTACAGAAGGCTACCCTCAGGGGGCACACAGACTGTGTGTCACCTCTTTGTGGCACACACAGTGGCATAACTGAAAATGGTGGGGTCCCCCTGCAGACTGTAAAGCTGGCCCTTGAGTTATTCATTGGACTTGGGCTGAAGTCTCTGACAGGACTCTGAACCCTGTGAAGTGTGAGTGGAGAATGCATTATGCCTCTGCACACATAGGGGGATATTCTCAAGAACGTGCGATAAACATCGCGCCAAAATAGGCTAACGCAATTAATTCGTATGAAGCCTCCAGAAGCCTTCGTTCCGACATGCTTCATCTGGCAGAAGTGCCCAGAATCAAGAGAGCTAGAAGTGGGGGTAGGCTTTTCTCATACAATGGCGCCAAACTCTGGAACACTCTCCCACTTCACCTCCGTAGGGAACCTATCCACTCCATCTTCCGGAAGCATTTGAAGACCTGGCTTTTCCCATAATTTCTGGTTGCTCACTCTGGTATCCGCTCAGCGCTGGGATGCTTCTGAGTAGCCATGCGCTTTACAAAAACCCATTCCATTCCATTCCATATCGCCGTCTATCGTGGGAAAATAACTCCGTGTCAACGTCGTATTCTCAACACGGCGGTAACATGCGATAGTTTCCCGATAACGCCTCAAATGTCCGCGATACAACTACCGCGACGGCGATAAAAAAGGAAACCCGAACGTGAAAAAAGTTGCGATGGGCCCAACCGCGATAGAAAAATCGGCGACAAGCAGCGCCAGGCTTGCAATTCCCACGTCAGGTGGGAAAAATCACCATTAAAGCTGCCAAAAATAAAATAAAAAAACATAACAGCTGCGAAGCACAATGGAGGTATCCGGAGCAAGTACAGAGGACAACCCGAACCCCACAAGCCCCACAAGCCCCACGGAGGACCAGCCTTCGGACCTCGGGGTCAGGGAAGGGAAGGAGATGAAGAAGAGGAAGACGCGGTTCAGACCGCAGGAAAACAGGATCCTGATTACGGAGGTGATAGAACACCATCAACAACTGTTCGTCACCTCCACTGTGTCATTGGCAACAAAAAATGGAACATGGTAGTCCATCGTGGACAAGGTGAATGCAGTCGGAGTGCTGAGGAGGACAATGGATGAGGTCAAGAGGCGCTGGAATGATGTGAAGCGCAAAACCAAGCTGAAACTCGCAAACAACCGCAAAGCAGCAATGCAGACTGGGGGTGGGAGTCCTGCGCCACAGGAGAAGCTGGATGAGATGGAGGAAATGGTGTCCACAGTCATCAGTGTGGAGACGGTGGCAGGAGTCGGGGGACCGGACACTGCTCAACATGACCTGACACAACAGCAACAGGGTGAGTAACCACCAGGGACTGGGGGGACGGGGGGAGATGGACCCAATGGCACACATGCACAATGAAGTATAGCACACTGCACAACCACAATGACTCTGGATCATGTCCCTGATCTCCTTGCCATACTGCAGCACACATAGAAACAGCAAGTAGTTCCCCGTCCACAATGTGCCCAGAGGGGGCCCTCCCCACACATCACCAATCTCACAACAAACCCATGCACATGTGCTGAACCCAGCAAAGCTGCGGATCTGTGAGTCCCACTGACAATGCAAGTGACACTGCATGACGATGAGCATGTCTGCAGGCCACTCATCATGACATGTTGCACGCCACGACACCGAGGTGGCTGAGTGTGGTCCACATCTGGAAAGGAACAGGTCACACACTGACACATCCACGTGCACAAACAACCCCTGACGGCAACAAGACATCTGCGGACAAACCATGCCCAAAAGTCCCAACTCCCACCAAGAGCCCAATTTACCCAAGTATGCAACATCTCAGCACTGCATAAGCACAGAAGTCAAAGGCACACCGCCTGAAAGGGAGAAGGCCAAGCAAAGTCTGAGCTGCAGGGGAAACTCGCCCACAATGCAGCACACACACAAGAATCAGAGCACATCAACATTGACAACAATGTGGTACAAACTGCAACACATTCACAACAGAACAGAGGACACAACTGCTGCCACTTGTGTGTAGAAACTGGCCAATCACATTTGGCATAGCAGGAAACTGTGACATGATAATGGACAAGTACAATCCCACATCCCTGATGGTGCACAAATGTCCACTGTCCCGCTTCAAATAGGCAGCTCCTCCTAAACAGTCACAATGTACATTGTCATGCAGTCTGTTTGGAAACTTGGCCAATGCGTGAACATACATGGAACACACTGTTAAACTGTATCTCCCCTTTACATTGCAGAACGAGAATCATCACCTCCTGCAGAGCAGACCGAACACCTCCTCACTGATGACGAGGAGGACCTCCCCACCTTCGACACCAATGCCCTCCAAGAGCTCATGGACAGCTTCCGCACCCCACCCCCAGGAGCAGGGCAGCCCAGCTGCATTGAGGAGACCCCACCCCCTGCACAGACCACACAGCAGGAAGCACCCACCACCCCGACTGTCTCCCAGGATCCCCACGACCAACACATGGCATTTCAACGCCGTGCGTTGGAGGGCCAGAAGGAGATGGCTGAGCAGGTGCGGGTGGGGTTTGAACTCATGGCAGCCAAACTAGATGCCATCCATGGGTGTCTACGTCCCATCAGGGACCACTTACAGTCCCTAACGGACGCCCACAGTCCGCTCCATGGTCTCCAACGAGCCATGGCTGACATCGCTGGAGTCATGACTCGGAGACAAGAACACCTGTCTAGTCAGAGTGGCTCCAGCGATCCCAGCCGGGAGTTGGGACACATGCAGAGGCTCATGGAGGACATGGTGCGGATGGAGGCGGAAAGGATGGCTGCCACGGCTGCACATCAGCGAGATGTAGCTGGGATCTTCCATGCCCTGCAGATCCTCATCATGGCATTGCTGCCACAAGGCCTGGCGCAGATGAATGCTGCTGCTCCTACACCATCCACATCTCCGCCCCCTGATGTGTCAGTCCCCCACATTGCAGCAGACATTCCACCTCCGGCACCCGATGTGTCACTGCCACACAGTGCTGCAGCCGAAACACCACCACCCACAGGTGAGGCACCTCACACATCAGAGGACAATGATGTGGATGAGACTGCCGTTGTGGTAATGAGGAAGCGGTAGCATTCATCTCCGCCATATGGCCTGTTTCAGCTTGGTTCGGCCCTTTGCATCATCACCTTCCACTGTCCCCCGATACACTCTGCGGCACTCACCTTGGACCTCGACATGGACAGCCATATTCTGTTTGGTTACCAATGACACAGCAATCAGACTGCGGACTGAACTCTTCCTCTTCCGCTGAATTTGTCCTTCCCTAATGGACTCTGGCTGGCCCTCCACGGGGCAACAATGTCAAGTGGGGTGTGCATGGCCCTGTACTGCTCCAGCTGCAACACTCCACTGAATGTGAATAAAACATTCAGATTCACCCAGATGTGTCATGTCCATGATCCTTCAAGTATGACAGTATGGATGAATGTAGGGTCACTGATTCCCCCTCACGTCCATTTTGCACATGTTGTGGGGCTTGGGTCACAGGGTGCAACATTGCCGATTGCGGTCTGGGTGGCGCAGACACTACAACGGAGACACACGCATTGGTTACTTCCTTGTCCAGGCCAGAACTGAACCACGCCCAGAGCCCCGGGCTCATTGTTCACACCCCTACGCTGGACTGGCATATGCCAGCCCAGCCCACTCCGCTTACGCTCACACGGGGTGACGACACAGCTACATGTCCCAGGTCTTCCCTGTAGTGATCTGCTGGTCACTGGTCTAGTTGACAGCATGCCACAGCCACTCCCTGAGGGCTGGTTTACACTAGGCCTGGGTGGTAAAATCCGTTCCGCTCGCGGAATTTGCGGAATTTGGGTAATTTCGCGTTCCGCGGAGAATGCGGAATTGCCAAGAATTCCGCGGCTTCGCGGAATTTTTTGCTTGTTCGCGCTTTCAAAGTGCGTGTTCGCGAGATATTTCCCCCCGAGCACGCAAACAGCGTTCGCGAACAGGAAAAAAGCATTGCGAACGGGCGGAACAAGCAATTCCACGTGTTCGCGGAACTTGTGCGTGCTCGCGGAGATTTTTTACCGTTTTGCGGAGCTTTGCGTAGCGCGACTATGCAAATTACGCCCACCCCTAGTTTACACCCACACCACACCCATCCAGCACAGACGTCACGGGACATGTGACCCTGCCAATAAAAGGGGCCCACCACAGCACATCCCCCACTGCCAGAGGTGACATGATGGCGTCCGCATCCAAGGAACTCATTCATAAAGGGTCCGTGACTTGCGTTGCACTGAGTTGGTGGCACCTGAGGAGCTGAGCGGGTGTGCAGCCTGCGATGATGCGTAGACATCGATACTCCGTCATGCCAATCAGGATTGGATTTGATTTGAGGGCCCTGCTGGACCGCAGTGTACGCCGAAGGCAGCAGTCAGCACACACATGACTCCGCGGTGCGGTTCCGCCGGGTGCGCTGGGGGCCTGTGGTGCGGAATCCAACGATCGGCTGAGGAGGTTGCACCGGCACGTGGTGGGCCCTCTTGGAGACATGCCGGTGGTGGCAAATGAGCATTGAGGCCTGGGTGCACAGGGGCGGCCAGTCATCGCTGGGTGGTGGACAGCTCTGGGGACCAGGGCTGGGGTGCAGCAGGGACACAGGATCGCACAGGTACCACCGGTCATGGCGGCGGCCTCGTGGCTGGGTGGGGGGCACTGCCCTGGCAGACACGACCCTGCATGCGATGACGAGATGTGCGCGGGTTGGCTTGGGACGTAGCCAGCTCATCTCCAGTGTAAATCTGGCCATTGAAGGTGGTCGGCCACGTGTGTGTAGGCCTATGGTCACGATATGGCGGACACAGAGACACACGCAGTAGTTACTGTTGTGGCCATCCCGGAACTGGACCACGCCCAGGGCCCCGGGCTATTCATTCGCGACATACGCCGGCCAAGGCTGCTCCGCTCAGGCTTACAGGGAGGGACCACATGGCTACATGTCCAAGGTCTTCCACACTGCCTGGGGTAACCTGTTTGCATCCACTGTCCACTACACTGCAAACACCAGCAGTAGATGTCCACATGGACATGTCTGTGCTCTGCTTACTGCAGTCTGTCCAGCACATCTCCGCCACACTTGGCATTGTGTCCTTTCTTATTGCTGGGTCACTTGCCTCCTTCGCACATTCTTGGTTCCCACCTCTCCCCACATTCTGCAATTGTGTGTCAGAGGGGCTCTGCCTTTGTGGATGGTTTGTCTGCATGTCTGGTCCCTGTTTCCACGGTTACTTGTGTTGTCGTGTCCTGTAGTTGGGCATGTTGGTTGGCATGTTGTATGTGATTTTGTTATGTGTGCTCTCCCACAGTTGTGAGTTGTGTGATTGTGGAGTTGAGGTGTGTGGTGTGTTCAGTTAGTACTTACCAATGAGCAGTGCATTGCCATAGGTGCCATCCTGGAAGCGCTGGTTGATGATGGACTGTCGGAAGATGTATGTCTCATGCACACTGCCTGTGAAGTTGGCGACGACATTGGTGAACTGTCCCCGGTGGTCCACTATTGCCTGCACATTGATGGAATGCGAGTGCTTTCTGTAGCGGTAATTGTGTGCAGGGTCGGCAGGGGGCACAAGTGGTACATGTGTACAGTCAATTGCCCCCGACACGTGCGGTAAGGCAGCTATGGCGTAATTCCCTTGCATGGTCTCCAGCTGTTAATGCACAGCGTGGGGGAAGTGAAGGTGCAGGGGTATCATGATGATACAAACCGTGATGTTTACAGGTATGATGAATCCTGCATAATGAGACCGTAACAGATGTTTGTGTGGTCGTAACCTTCCTTTTCTTTCCTGCGGAGGTTACAAGCACACAGACTTCTGTTACAGTATATTTGGACTGGATTCATCATACCTGTATGCATTCCGCTTTGTCCAAGTGCAATTCACTGTACCAGATTACGTTTGTGACTATGAGGACGCTTGACCATTGTCACCATTTCTCCAACAGGTTTCTGACTACTGATTTCGGGATATGGAATGGTATTGAGGAGTTCCCGCAGCATTTGCAGTTTATTGGATCCACACGTTGCCCTGGTGACGTTCCCCGTTGGGAATGGAACGCGTTGGCTGAGCTTATCGTCTTGTTGTTTATGTATTTGTAATAAAGTTCTGTTTTTACACTACCGTTGACTACTGGACTTCATGACCTGGGGTGGAGGGTCTGGGGGGTGGTTGCGGTGGGTGTTGTGGCCCTCTTGGGTCTCCAGGCTGCATGATCATTGTCTCCATGGCATGTGTTGGTCTTCAGATGTGGCTCTGGGCTGGGCTCCCTTTCATACTGCAGGTTGTCGTCCTGCTTAACACCAGTAAAAGGCAGGTGTTAAATCCCTGCTGCTAACGCGCCTTATTGCCTGTTTTTGGGTCGCATCGCAGATCTGGCTGGTCGTTGAGAATATCGCAAGGTGGTGTTTTCGTGTGTTTTTGCACGGGAACGCCTACTCTGCATATCATTAGTGTTAGTTGTCGCTCTCATCCGTGGCAATGTTTTTTGTGCCAGCTATCGCTGGTAAACTGGCGATATCGGCAGTTTGCACCAGCTTGGGAATAGGGCGATAAATCTATCGCCACTTTTGCGGCGCTAAAGTGCCGATAAATCGTCGATAAGTCCTTGAGAATATGCTCCATAGTGTTCTTTCTGATGGCCCCTTTGCCTATGCGCCCATGTCTATAATATAGCACGGGTGCATAGGAAACCCCAGACAAATGAATGGAATGCCCCTTTAGGATAACCCCAGCACTATCTATATTACAGAAGGGGATGCACACAGTGGTGTGGCAAAGGGGGCCGCCTGGGGCAGCAGAAGTTTTGGGGGCGGTGGTCTACCCGACCCCCCTTACCTGTGCCCGTCGGGTGGCAAACACAGGAAACGCCAGCACTCCCCTTCAATTCGGCCGCCGCGGGCAGCAAAAGCAGGAACCACCACAGGCGGTACAAGGCCTAGCTACACCACTGGTTGCACAAGCATCCATGATATTTTCTGTAAAACAAGAGAGCCCGTTGTGCACAGAAAGCAGGTTCACACACCCGTTGCACCCCAGGGGCACTTTATGTTACACAGGTTTTAGAAAGTGTGTAGTAGAGGTAACAGAACATTATGTGAAATAAAAGAGGGCAATAAAATATTTTGCATATCTAACTTTTTTAATTGCTCCAAGGATAGTAAAGAGGCTAGAAAGGCAGGTGAAATAGATTTATTTAATAAACTATTGTGTTTGCGAAATATAATTTTGCATGATGAGAAATCCAGCGAGGAACATTCTTTGGAAAAGACTTTATTTGTAAGGTCGATTTTTATGGACGCAGCATGCTAGTGTCAATACAGAGTTAAGACAAAAACATTATTATGCACAGGAAAAAATGTACTACTATGCAGTAGCAGTTTCATTTTCACTTGCGGGCACGTTAATCAACTGGTGGACTATGTTTAGAACAAGAGTGAGAGTAGACAAATACATACGTGGACACAGCACGGATTCAAGACCAGGAACCTAATTAAATTTCATGAAATATTACCATAGTTACTGTGTTCACGAACAGTGGAGATGCCAAGTTGCTAAGACGTTTTTTTAGTAATGATATTAAAATGTCCCCTAAAAATCCATTACTTTAGAAGACAAATGGGAACTGGCCATGCACATTTACTGCATCAATTTAGATGACGCCAGGGAGTCATGTCTGAGTCAGGAGAAGAAACTTACCTACACAGCAAAATTAGAAAGCTGTAGTTGGTGTCCAAGGAGGGATAAGCCATTGAGAATGATTCATCAGTTGTGAATCTTCTTGAAGGCTCCGTGATTCACGACAAGGTGGTTTGTGCATTTGCTTCAGCATTTTACTAAGCAAATTAATTTAAGTGTGTATTGAAAATGGGAAATATTATGCCTGCATTATATTTTTTCAAGTAGTGTATGAAATTTGAAGTAAATGGGGTAACTACTTCCATTCGACGATTGTAGCCTTATCCTAAAAAAAGGTGGCGAATGGAGAAAACATCTTATCAATATATTTTTATCACCATTCCAACACAAGGGGGAGCACAACAAATAATCATGGAGGCAGTGCTGAAAAAGTTGGTCTTGCATCAAGAACCATATGAGACCTTACACATCTGATGGAATTAAGTTGCACTCTTTTGGGCTTTACACCCAAGAAGGCACGGTCTTCAATGTCCAAGGTAGGACTCTTGGTTGACTATATCATATGTACTCTGATTGTCTCAGAATGTAAAGGCTTGCCCTTTTGAGGAACACTTAATGGATAATTGTTTTCTGTCTCACAAAATCTGGTGACTCTAGCAAACAACACCATGAATGCCAATTAGGTTCATTCAGGGGTAGCATTTGTGGCTTAGTTGCTCCAGGTCACCGTAAGAATGCTTGTAGGCATCTGACGAGTTTCCTGAGATTTTGTGGATCATTTGACACTTTAGCTGGCATAAACAAAAAATGGGGACCACAGGTCTAAGTTTGTAGTTATATCTATGTCATATTGAATTTGAAGATTTTGACTTAGAAGTTGATATCTACTTTGATGCAGATGTTGTCATTCTTGATGATGTTTGGGATTGACTAAAGCAGTCTCTCCAATAAGCACAAGGACAGAATTTTCTTTTTCCATATTACAGACACACAGGACTTTTTAATGTTCTTCTTAGATGTAAAATATCATCCAAATTTAGGGTCGGATGCTTATGCCTTATGTAGCATATGTTCTTATACAACATCTCCAATCCAGAACCCCCTACAGGATTCAGTAAGGAATACAGTACTGGTTGAGTCATCATGATTGACAGTCAAAACACCTGTGCTCCGCCTACTTAAAACAATGATATTATTGTATAAATATTAACAGAAGACCTGACGACCTAGCCAGATCTCTTATGGGCTGTTAATATACATTTCTTGACACTTTTGAGTACTTGGTCAGAGTTTTCAATTTGCAGTATGCCTGGTCTATATCCTGCTGCTTTAATTTACAAAAAGCACAAGCAATCATTTATGTGACTGTGGAAGAGAAAGAAATACATGCTCCTTATTTTACTTCTCATCACAGCTTCTGGTGCAACTAGCATGGCTGAAGTATTTAAAACCTCCCAGTTCTCTCTTTGTCGTCAATGGACCAGGTAATTGGCAGAAATTAATTGGCAGGCATGATCAGAAGGAGTTGAGGGAAATCTAGTGGCAAATAATCCATTTACATATTACATTTTTCATATTCTTTTTAATATTTCTGAATTCTGCTGCTTGTCCACCATTTCACAGCCTTATGCACCGGTCAAAATGTAGAAAGATTTGAATTCTACTTTAGTAGGAAAGTAAATAAACTAACTGGTATAGCCTGATACTAAAAACGGTTGCTGCTTGTACATTTTCCAAAATGTTCCCACAATTGAATTAGAACCAATTGGCACACTCATTGGGTAAAGTGTGCATTGTTGCAGCATTCAAGTTTGCACATACATTTTTCCAAAGTAGACAGGAAAATAGCTTGCTTCCTTGATGGTGCAGAGGTCAGCTGCATCTCTTTCCGTGTCTAATTATGAGCATGATCAAATATTTGAATGCACAATGGCATAGATTTGCTGCAAGATTTAGCAGGATGGGAGCGGCATCTCCTCATAGCAATTCATTTTTTGCAGAGTTGGGTCCATAGAAAATTTTGAAAATGTTAATGGTAATGTCAGTGTGGTGAACTGAGTTGTTGAGCTTCTTTTATGATCTAGTCTATGGTAGTGTTAAGAAGAACAAAGAGGCTTATCTGAAAAAGGCATGGGTTCTGCTGCAGAAGGATTAGGTCCCACTGGGATCAATTACAAAAGAACTTTACCACAGTCTTCATTAGGTCGGGCCTCGACAGCGCATGAGCTGTCTTTTTGAGACATGCTGTATTCACTCTGTGGGCGTACAGCCCGCCTATTGGCTTTTAATTTGTTACTTGTACTGTTCTTAAAAAAGACTTGCTTGCTATTGGGTAATCTTTCTTCTTATTCCCTCCTTGTTGTCTTTTGTGTCCTCCCATGGAGTAGGGAGCAAGTACTGTATCTTTACGCCTTGGTTGTTTATCTATTCATTGTTTGGAATATTTATTTCTTTGTTGCCTGCTCTTGTTACTGTTTGCCTGTGTTCAGCTTTGGCACCCATAGCTGCTTGCATTTTAATACAGCATTCGTCCCTCTCACATCCTCCTGTGTGGATCACACGAGGCATTGTATCCCCTCCCACTCCCCCTTGTTTACGGGGGACAAGAAGCGTGCAGACAAGAAGCAAGCAATGAGAAAATACAGTTCTAGAGGGAAAAGGCGGTAAAAAAAACAATAAGGCTTCTATTCGTACTTTTCTTTTTTTATTTTGCCCTATAGAATTCCAATAGAAGCCCAGGTTCTGGTGTGAAGGACATCAAACCTGGGCTTCTATTGGAATTCTATAGGGTATATTATCAAGCCCCTTATCGTCGCTTTAGCAGCAGTTTCCTGCTGCTAAAGCGGCGATATGTTATCGCCCGTTCTTGATAATATGGCCCACACCGTCTTGGCAACAATGGAAGAACCAAAAAAATACAATTACAAAACACTGTGCTTCTTCCAGTGCTAGAAATCAAACTGAGGGACCCTGTACACCACTTCATGAGGGAGACTATTTAATGCCACATAATATTATTTTTTCACGTAGTGTGTCTGTTGTCTAATAAAGTCTTATTCTTGTGTTAAGTATTCAGTGTTGCTTGACGGAGCTAATTCGACGCAAAAAAATATATACGGATGGAACAAGAACAGTTTGCTTTGCTTCAGGATATGGGGAGAAAAAATGCAAGAAGATATTTTTTCACGTGATTAAGGGCCAGGGTTGCACAATTATTGGTTGTGATCATACCACATAATGTGCAAGTGCAATTCTTATCTTCGCTTTATGTAAACAACAATGTGCCACTTATTTCTTGCTGTTACCAAAGAGGAACAGGGTGGGTAAGTTTCTGGGTATGAAATATTTACATTATTCACCTGAGTAGCCATTGCAGAGATTGCAGAAGTGAGCATAAAGCACCGGCTCACTTTCCATTTTGTGTTTATTAGTTTTACTCGTGACATGTGGCAAACATGAATAAAGAGAAGGGCGCGCGCACGCTCCTGTCTCCAGGTACCTGCTGAGTAGGTTTGGTACTCCCATGGTCTCTGTGCCTGGATTAGACAACAGCTTTGTCTGTTAGAGGACAGGACCTTTGATTTAGCAGCCTGGGGGTGGTTGGCTCCTTATGTGAACAATCTATCCAGCACCATGGTCATTTCACCCATTCAGCCTACGGCTCACTATTTTTCAGTTGGGGAAATTTGTGATTCACACCCCCCAAAAATCTTTACGTTTGCTATTTGAAAACATATGGAACACTTACTCATCCACAAACGTCACACGTGCATTGAACCCATACTTAACGATGATATGGCGCTATAGTAATAATAATAATGATGTAGTCATGTTTTCATGAAACTTGCTGTTATTTATCTGGGTAAGTAATGAATAATGATAGTTCATCTGCTTCATATAAGAATAAATACTGATGAGTTTTGTCCACAAAAGTGCCACTATGTGACCGTCCACTTGTCTTATTACATTAAATGAATGTCGTGAATGAACTCATTCATTTGTATTGACACTACCTCCATGCCAAGATGGCCGCCTTATGACATCCCTAAGAGCTCCTTTCACACGACACTGAGCACATAAGCGAAGTGTTTCAACCAAAAATGCTCCATGCTAGACAGCGTTTCAGTTTCATATTTGGACACTCTTTATAATGGTCACGTGTAGTATGCGTTGCAAAATTATTTCGGCTTTGTGGCGCTTTAAAATATATTTAAAAATTAAGGGGCATATTAGCAAGACCCACGTTAAAATTATCGCCGTTTTAGCGGCAGGAAACTGCCGCTAAAACGGCGATAATGGGCTTGCTAATATGCGTTATAGAATTCCAATAGAAGCCCAGGTTAGATGTCCTGCACATCTAACCTGGGCTTCTATTGGAATTCTATAACGCATACTATCAAGCCCATTATCGCCGTTTTAGCGGCAGTTTCCTGCCGCTAAAACGGCAATAATTTTAACGTGGGTCTTGCTAATATGCCCCCAAGTTAGTTGTAATTTGCCTATTTGTATAATGAATCATTTGTGGGCACTTTGGTGAAAAAGGGTGTAGTGAAAGGTGCACCGCAGTGATGGCTAAAGTGAGGTTCTCACCTTTCTAGAAAATAAGTGCTTGAGTGATATTTTGCAGTGGAAATGGGGAAAATTCAGCTTCCCCTCCTCCAGCTCCCGGGCCATTTCAATTGCAGTGGTCAGTATTTCAGTATTGAGGAAGTAGGCGCTCGAACAAATGTTTTAGTGTTTTGTGGGAATCTGGTAAGTGGAAATGCGACCCACATTTTTATAAGGTGAGCACTATTCAGAGGGGGCGACATTGCCAACAATTGCTTAAGCGCCTATATATTAGTATATTTGTGTTATGTGCAATATTCTCATTGCATGGCTACACACTTATAAGGTCCAAAAGGTGAAACCTATTGTCTATGCCAATGCTTGTTGAAATTGATTTCTAGCACCACTGCACCCCAAAACACAGAGTACTTAAACAACAGGAGCAGTTCTTAATTTGTAAAAGCACAAATAAGTGCCAAGGCCCTTATCAGGGGGCCACTGTAGCTTGCACCATCCATTGCCCTTGCCATGCTGCCAATGACAATATCAACTCAACTACTAACCATCACACTCTAACACGTGTGAGAATACCTACTATCTAGGCCCCCAAAGCTATAAGAATGGGTTGGGTGGCAGTTATTAGTCATTTTTAATGTATATTCAATTCAAAAGCTGTTGTTGTGCTCATCCCTAATAGGCAAACAGCTCAACCATGTGACAGACTGTCATAAGAGCAGGTGCTGACATTTAGATGCTGTGCCGATCACCAGAAACCATTGGCTCAAATTAAGCTCTGCAGGATCAAATAGCAGATGGAGCACTCAGCTGAAGAGAACATCCAATGTTTAGCTTCTGTGACATCACCAAACATCACAAAACCCTCAGGGAGATACCTAGAAGGCACTCTTACCAAAGAAAACAATACAAGGGAGGCCATCTCTACTAGGAGGCACAGTATCAGTGCTTGCCAGGGAAAAACCCAGGCACAGCCGGCACAGGTAAAGGATGGTGGGGTAAGGCAGGGCGGTGGGGGGGAGGTCGACAGATGATGGGATAGGTAAAATTAAATAAAAAATAAATAAAACCATTTATCTTGCGCTTGCCGCAACCCCAAGTCGGAGATGCAGCAAGCGTAAGGTAAGTAGTTTTAAAAAAATTTAATTTTACCTATCCCGTTGTCTGTTGACCTCCCCCCGCCTCACCCCTCCCCGCCCTACCACTCTTACCTGTGCCAGCAGCACCTGGAAATAACACCATATGAAAAGCTGCTATTCCATTCAGAATAAAGACCACCAGAAACCCTCTTACATCAATTACATTCTATGCCCAAAGTCCATTGCAACTAAAGTGTTGCATGTTCTTACCTTTATGACCTATGACATATGGCCCTGCTCTTTGATAGGGTGAGACATCAAGGGATGTACTAGTATTTTTAATGTTATGAAAGCTTACAGGTTCATGATGTTTAAATAAGTAAATGCAATCTATATATGTTATTGTTTATTATTAATGCTTCTGTCCAGCACTAATGTGTAAAAGCTTCTTTTGGAATTAGAATTCTCATTACTGGAATTGTGTCTCGTATGTGTGCGATTCTCAAAGCTTATTCTCGTTAACAACTGCTCAATCCATTTTTTTATTAACTACAAAACTGTAAGAGTCTGCGATTTAGCTACTACCAAGTAAGAATGGAGCTGTAGTGAGATACATTTTTAAGGATGAAAGGGCAATATGCCCATCTTGGACTTCTAGCAAAGCAAGGTCTGCCCTCACAGCAGACAGATTATAAGAGGTATGTTAGGTTGGATACATTTCCACAACACATCTGAAAACAATGTAGGGTTTTGTTAGGCTATCTTTAAACAACAGTAGGTATGTTCTTCACATTTTGTTTCATATTATTTGCCTGAACTAATGGTGTTATTATCAATAGTAACTGCTTTCCATTTTTTACACTGGAATAGTGCATAATATTTGGGGATTCACAATTGCTGTGTTCTTTGGCTTCTCAAAGCGAAATTCACTCCGATACATTTGAGAAGTCTACATACAGACCTATCCCCTAGAAATAGGGGTGGTCAGTGAGACCCTTCACTTTTCTCTCAGACCTTGGGCCCACCAGTTATCTCTACAGGTTTGGGTGCAAAGAGAAATCTACAGGTGAGAGCCACATTCCTTTGTTCACATCAAAATACTGTCACATTTTAAGGTAAGGTACCTCCAGATACGATTATCAGTGGAGAAATGTCTTGTTCTTTGAAGGTCTCAAATAGTGGCCTCTGTGGCAGCTTCACAGACCTTCAGCGGAGTTAAAAGTTTGTAGACTGCATAATGTGCTTGCAGTAGGCTAAATCATGAACCTTTAGCTTGTGATGGAGTTCTGTGGGCACATTCTTTGATTATGCTTCCAGTAGGAGCTGGTGAGATCTTTGAGGTTTTTCTGTGGTCTTAAACTATATATTTAACTTCTATGTCTGCCATGAATGGTGGATAGTTATGGTCTCTTACATTTTGTATACTATGTTTGTAGTGGTGGCCCTCCCATAGCATCAGCTAGAATAACATTTGGTGCACTTGTTCACATTCACACTAACTTGGCAATCCATCTCCTCACATCCCTGGACCCACTGACAGCCATGCAAAGAATGCTATGCTCATGAACTGTGGACCTGGGGAAAGGGGAAGGGTGCAATAGAAAGAAACAGACACTAAATATCTGCTCTCTGCCTGTTCTTTCTGAGGAGCTCAACCTGCACTGCAGAAGCATTGATATCTCCAACAAAAGATAACTTGTTTAGTATTTCACCTTTAAAGTTCCGAGTCAATATTCCCTAATTTGAGATACATTGTGATAATATCTGCATTTCAGACTCAATATAGGTGGTTGAAACTCTGGGGGCCCGATTCACAAAAGTAATCTGAGACAAAACCCTAACTTTTCGACTTTCGGTATTCACAAAAGGCATTTAGAAGTAGTAAAGTTAGGATTTTGTCTTAAGTTTGTCTTAAGTTTTGGTCTTTCGACAAAATCCTAACTTAAGTTTAACTTAAAATTAACTTAAGTTTAACTTAAGACCAAAACTTAAGACAAAATCCTAAGTTAAACTTAAGTTAAACTTGTTAGGATTTTGTCGTAAGACCAAAACTTAAGACAAACTTAAGACAAAATCCTAACTTTACTACTCCTAAATGCCTTTTGTGAATACCGAAAGTCGAAAAGTTAGGATTTTGTCTCAGATTACTTTTGTGAATCGGGCCCATAGACTGTCTAGAGCTGAAATAACATGGAAACCTCTAAAACAGGTGCAAGGAAATACCTGACTACAACAGTTGTTTCTGTATTGGTAACTACGTTCAGTGATTCCTAAATTAAGTCTGTGCTCTGAATAATTCTCAATTTTAGAAAAGCTTATCAGCTGTAACATTATGAGTACACATTAATATATTTAATTTCCTCTTGTCATCAAGCTTTAGCTCCCCAACCACTTTAATGTCAGACGTGAGTCAAAAGAATATCTAAATATGTCTGTACAATTTGAGGATTCTTCTAGTTCCTCTTGTAGAATAATGAGCACAATAAGTGTTTATAATTAAGGCTCCCGGTTTTCCGTTTAAACGGATTTTTACATATAAATACAGACGGAAAACGTTTTTTTCTTTGTCTGTATTTATATATAAAAAACGGAAAAATACTGGCAAAACAAATGCTTGTGCTGCCTTTGTGTTCCTCTTGAAAATCCGTGCCTGAGATGCACAAGGGTTGGGAAAGAAATATGAAACCACTGCCATCAAACTGCCCCTCTGGAGAGGGGTGAACAAGTGCAGCAGGGAGCGCGTGTCTGCAGAAGTAGACGTTTCAATGTTCAGTGCTTCATTTTTTGGGCATAAGAATCAAAATTGCTATGGAAAATATTCAGGAAACTCACATGGCCCTTTAAAAATATATGTGTTAATCAGCATTTAGGCACAAAGTATCTGCTCTCTGCCATGAAGTCATTTTACAGACAATTAAAATCCTAGAAACGCTGTTGAAAAGTGCTGGTTGCATCTCATTAAAAGGCCTGTGACTCTTGCCCACTGAGGACAGCTGAGGTCCTGTGACTTTCGCACTTTGTTATCTCTTGCTGTACGAGTGTTCACATCCAATTCGCTGCACATTTTGAAGGTGACCCAGATTAATCTGGTTAAAAGGCCCCTCACCGTGGTGCTCAAGCAAAAACTTTTCTACAGGCAGCAGCCGCTTTTTCACAAACTCGAGCTTCAAATACAAACAGGTACCCTCCAAAGGTGCACTTTATCGAGCCTTACTCACTTGTTTAAACAGATGACTCTCCGCTTCAAATAAAATTAATGCTAACCAGCAAAGCTTTACTGTTGCGCCAGCATGACAGCTTTATACTGTAACCACTATATCAAGCCCAAAGAAAAAGGAGATATGCAATGAAACTGAAGCAGATACAAGGTAAATTGTTGGAGCAATGCAAGCAGCTAACGTCCATTAAGAGGTGTGAAAACATCCCCAGGACATAGGCTGCATCCCCAGCAACCTTTTGTGTTTTTGGTTGTATGGGAGGAGGAAGGAGATCGATGGGGGCAGGGCACGGAGGCAGGCATGCCTCCAACATCTATCAGCATAAAGCCTGGGTCCACCTCTCAGTGATTATTCACCCCTGCGGGGCAGTGAGGCAGAGTGAGAGGTGTTTGGGTCAGTTAGAATAACTTATTTTTACTTAACAATCGTAGCCAGAGTCTGGAAACTTAGTAGCACTTAATAACAGATGTGACCGTTGCACCGTCTGTGCTCTACATTTTATCCTTCGAGCAGACACTGAGGGGTCGATTCCGATGTCGGCCGGAAGCGCACCTAACAGTATTCGTCCGGAAAAAATACCAGCCGAACGTGTGTTTTCCGACCGACTCGAACACTCTACCGAACGAACAAGTACGATGCGCATAACAGCCCAGATTCCGAGCGAGCCGTACCTACCCATTCCAGCTCCTGTTCCCCGCCCGAGCCGGATCCGTAAACGCCGAATCGAGTCGCACGGAACCAAATACACAGCACCTTCCGGCCGGACTAGTACGATGCGTCTTCCGTACGCGCCGAACTCGTCGCTACGTCCGGCACGTTTGAGCATCCGGGAGAGCTGCACATAAGCTCCGATTCGCGCCACAAGACGATCCACGGCGACGAGACGAACAAGCCAGCGACGAGTACGAGTCGAAGCCACGAGAAACCCGAACGAGACGACCCAACCATGAATCCCATCGCGCAGGTCCTACCAACACTCTACATCTATTACCGGGACCGGTACGGACGCGTACGGCGCAGACGGTAAGTCAAACACCCACAACACAAACAAACGACACGTACCCGAAATATGTCACACACACATAGGGATGCACAAATGACGTAGACTAGCAACAGCAGAACCATAGGGGCGGGATGGCCATCACCAATGCCATACACACCCATAGGGGGCTGGATGCCTGCCACTACTGCCATCCCCACCCATAGGGGGATGGATGCCTACCACTAACACCACCCCTACTCAGGGTGGGCTGGATGCCTGTCACTACTGCCATCCCCACCCATAGGGGGCTGGATGGCTGTCACTACTACCATCCCCACTCATGGGGGGCTGGATGCCTGCCACTACTGCCATCCCCACCCATAGGGGGATGGATGCCTACCACTAACACCACCCCTACTCAGGGTGGGCTGGATGCCTGTCACTACTGCCATCCCCACCCATAGGGCGCTGGATGGCTGTCACTACTGCCATCCCCACTCATGGGGGGCTGGATGCCTGCCACTACTACCATCCCCACTCAGGGTGGGCTGGATACCTGTCACTACTACCATCCCCACTCATGGGGGGCTGGATGCCTACCATACTACCATCCCCACTCATGGGGGGCTGGATGCCTACCACTACTACCATCCCCACTCATGGGGGGCTGAATGCCTACCACTACTACCATCCCCACACATGGGGGGCTGGATGCCTGTCACTACTGCCATCCCCACCCATAGGGGGCAGGATGGCTGTCACTACTACCATCCCCACTCATGGGGGTCTGGATGCCTACCACTACTACCATCCCCACTCATGGGGGGCTGGATGCCTACCACTACTACCATCCCCACTCATGGGGGCTGGATGCCTGCCACTACTGCCATCCCCACCCATAGGGGGATGGATGCCTACCACTAACACCACCCCTGGATGCCTGCCACTACTACCATCCCCACTCAGGGTGGGCTGGATGCCTGTCACTACTACCATCCCCACTCATGGGGGGCTGGATGCCTACCACTACTACCATCCCCACTCATGGGGGGCTGGATGCCTGCCACTACTTCCATCCCCACCCATAGGGGGATGGATGCCTACCACTAACACCACCCCTACTCAGGGTGGGCTGGATGCCTGTCACTACTGCCATCCCCACCCATAGGGGGCTGGATGGCTGTCACTACTGCCATCCCCACTCATGGGCGGCTGGAAGCCTGCCACTACTACCATCCCCACTCAGGGTGGGCAGGCCACCACTCCACAGGTTCCACCGCCACACCCTGCCCCAGGTTCCCCCACACACCGATACCGCATCCCCAAACTGCTTAGGCCCTCCCCCCCTGGGACATGAAACACAACTCTCTGAACATGAGCACCTCACAGTGTGCTGTGAATGACAATACAGCTGCCTGAAAGTCACAGTCGCAAACACCTGTGTGCACAGTCAAGTGATCAGACACCTATAAGTCACAGAAGTATCGTCTATCATGGTCACATCTCAGATGCTGAGCCCTAACCGATAAACATACCAGTAGTCCTGACAACGAAGACACAGCACAATGAGACAGAGGCAGACACCTGAGGGTACATTTCACTGATCACAACATGCCAGATGATACACGGGAGTGGAAGTACAGAGTGTATTGCATGCCCTGGAGTAGGCATGACTGTCCAGCTCCACCTGTAAGAGGGATGAGTCCTGGACAGTAGGCAGGTGGCTAAGCATGTGTGACACACTGGATACACATACTCCTGAGGCCCAAACATTGTTCCCACCAGCAGCATGGGTGTGTGCCAAATTCCCCAGGGACATGTGGTGAGTCAGAGCAGCAAGCGGACCACATATCAAAGTTACACCCAGATTACATGTCAGAACTTAGGCATTGTGTAAGCAATTGACCCACCCATGAATCGCACAACAAAGTCACGGGAACAAATGCTGTCCCCCACCTTGAGCAAAGGAAAATGCAATGACACAGTCCCCAAATGACACAATTTCCTGACTATAAGGGCCACACATATGCGTATCAGAGGAGAAGTGGGCATGTCACAAATGAGGGACATGGGTCCTGGACCACATGACTGATGTACTGTGGAAGTTTAACCAGGCCAGAGGAGGGCACATAGCATGTCAGACAAAGTGCACAGTGCAGTCATGGACTCACCCCCTCCTTGCTGCTGTCTGTCCTTCAGCTGCCCATCCAGCTCAGGGAAGACCACTGCCAGGATCTGGAGCATGTGGGGGGTCAGGGTCCGGTGTCCGCCCCTCCTGCGAGGAGGCGACAGCTTCAGCTGGACCCTTGCGATCCTCCGGGTCCAGCCACGAAGGTCCTGCCACCTCTTCTAGCAGTTGCGGATCCTGCGCCTGTAGACCCCCACGGATCTTACTTTCCAGGCGATGGTCAGCCAGATTTCCTGCTTCTGGTGGGCATCAACCTGTGAGGATGACAAAGTGAAAAGGCCATTACTACACATGCAACATATACGTGCATCACACAGTTGGATATACATGTCTCAATCACAGGGGCATATGATGTACACAGGCAGTGCAACAATGGCTATGAACAGTTTGCCAGCAGTCACTACATGGTATCATTGCATGGGAAGTAAACCTAGTTGGAATGCACTGTTACTGCACTGTACCAGTTCAGTGCATGTAACTACACACTTTGGGGTGTGACAACTACTCAGTGGGCATGCTAGCCAGGGGTGTGCACACTGAAAGTCCTGCTAGTCAGACAACATGCACAATTAGTGAGGCAGTGGACAGCACACTCACCTGCTCCCCTGGTTTCCCATACAGCTTGCTGTACTGTGGAAGGAGGCTGTCCAGCAGGGCCTGGTTCTCCTCAAGGCTGAAGGCTGGGGCTCTCTCCACAGTACGTGCCATTGCAGGAGCCAGAGGATGCATAAACAGCAGCAGTGTTGGTGGCAGATGTCGTCCTGGAGCATGTAGTGCAGGCAAGTGAGCTCTCAGGGGAACAGCCAGCATTATATGTGTGCTGCAGAGGCAGATACTGTCCCATGTGTCCAAAGTGATAGGTCCAAGTCGTTTGCATCTTCTGAATCTGACCAATCCATGGAATAGCAGCACTAATACACGCCCACAGCATCCTTCAAATCTTTAACTTCATGACACCCATGATTTTGCAACATTGTTGTGGCTGGCCAACTGAATTCACTGCATCAGACTCGTTGGAGCTTCGAAAACGCGTCCGTTGCCATGCCAGGCCCCAGCCAATGTGTGCGCACCGTTCGGTCCACTGCTGTACAACGTGTATTTCGGGATACAACGCATACCCGCACACATCATATGCAATGGGCCCGCCGGGCACACCGATCGGTCCATTGCTCTACAACGCGTACCCGCTCACATCCAATGCAATGGGCCGTGCGGGCACACCGATCGGTCCATTGCTGTACAACGCGTACCCGGGATACAACGCGTACCCGCTCACATCATATGCAATGGGCCGGCCGGGCACACCGATTGGTCCATTGCTGTTCAACGCGTACCCGCACACATCATATGCAATGGGCCGGCCGGGCACACCGATCGGTCCATTGCTCTACAACGCGTACCCGGGAAACAACGCGTACCCGCTCACATCATATGCAATGGGCCGGCCGGGCACACCGATCGGTCCATTGCTCTACAACGCGTACCCGCTCACATCCAATGCAATGGGCCGTGCGGGCACACCGATCGGTCCATTGCTCTACAACGCGCCCCTGGACAGGTCACACGCATATGTCACCATGCTGGTCACTGGTGAACCTATGCCAGCCACATATACTTTCCAGGGACTCAGGGGCACACCTACAACACCACACCCAGTCCACACTGTATCTAAGGCATGTGTGGCAGCATAACCTTATCTGTGTATGTGGGTGAACATGTGGTTTTTGGGGTGGCACTTAGGGGCAGACACACCCAGGCTGTGCACGTGTTCATGGGGACAGGGTCCTTTGTGTGTTGTGCACCTGACCACTGTGGTGTGCAACTTTTCATTTTGGAGCATGTGTCATGGTCACATTTCCAGGTTGTGTATGTGTATGACATGTCACATACCCCCAGGCTCACATGTGGGAAGGCATGTACGTCACAGGGTGGCCCATTGCCACAATAGTGATGTCCCTCCGCAGTCTGTGTGCATGTTGTGTTTCACATGTCTCTGACTCCATGTGCACAATGGGAGACAGTCTCCACATCCACGTGGTTTGTGCATGAACTTTGATGTTGTGTGTGTGTGTGTCACAGATGTCCATGTCTGTCCTGCAGAGGCAACAGGGGCCACTACCTGTGGGTGTCATGTTTGTTTTTCTGACGTGAACATGATACGCCATGTCATGCCAGTGTCCATGTGGCAAGACAGGGTCCCTGGGAATCTACCTGTCAATGAGCTGTGATGCCTGTGGAGCATCTGTCCAGACATGTCTCTGTGGTATGTGTGTGGAACGTGAGAGCAGTAAATGGGTACTGTGACACAGCCTAATGGTTTCCCATAGCACACCCTGGAACCTGTTGTCAACACTTGTTGAACAGAGATGTTAGATGATGTCCATGTAGGTGCCATATATGTCCAAACAGAACGACACACACATCAAGTACTTGTGTTTGTTAATGATGTATCATGTGAAATTGAGTATGGTGAACGGCACATAGGTGGGGTGACTGACAATCTTGCTTTCTTCACCTATGCACTGCAGGGCTCCTGCTGTCCATCGACCATTCCCAGACCTGGCAACGATGGTGGAACATGACAGCATCCGACAGTACCGCTTCACCAGGCAGCTGATTGAGGATTTGGCAGTGCGGTTGGACCCACATTTGCAGCCTGGCCGTCCGTATCCTACAGTGCTGACCCCCAAGGTGAAGGTGATGGCAGCCCTACACTTCTTTGCCACCGGTACCTTTCAACACACTGTGGCGACTGCCGGTGGGATGTCACAGACTGTGTTCAGCCGTGTGCTACGCGATGTTTTGGGGGCAATGTTGAGATACCTGAACCAGTACATCTATTTCCCAACACGTCAACGACTCACTGACGTCAAGAGTGACTTCTATGCCCTGGGGAGGATGCCACATGTAATTGGCTCCATTGATGGGACACATGTGGCTTTGATACCACCACAGGCACATGAGCAGGCATACCGGAACCGTAAACATTACCATTCGATCAATGCTCTGGTGGTATGTCTTGCAGATATGACCATCACACATGTGTGTGCCCGTTTCCCCGGTTCTGCACACGATGCCTACGTGATGAGGAGTAGTCGCATCCCGAGGATGATGTCACAGATGCCAAACCAGCGTGCCTGGCTTGTTGGTGTGTACTGACTTTGTACCATTGTGTGTGTTCTGCTATGTTGTTTTCCGCACACATTTTCAAATCGGCTAATGTACAATTGTCTGTCTGTAGGTGACTCGGGATACCCCAACATGCCGTGGTTGCTGACACCCCTCAGGAACCCTGTGACACCAGCCCAGATGCGCTACAATGAGGCACATGGTCGGGCGAGGAGGGTGATTGAGCGGACCTTTGGTCTCCTGAAGAGCCGCTTCCGCTGCCTGGACAAGACAGGAGGGGCCCTCCCATATGCCCCAGCAAAGGTGTGCCAGATTGTCATTGTCTGCTGCATGCTACACAACCTGGCAGTGCGGAAGGAGTTGCCTCTCATCCTGGATGACGATGACCAACGTCCGCCACCTGTGGAAGATCCTGGCCTGGGTCACGATGCCAATGAAGATGATGATGATGATGATGGTGATGTCCGCACATAGCTCCTCACCAACTTCTTCAGCTGAATGTGAGTCTCCAGAGGGTTGTAATGTCAATGATTTGAGTTTGCATGATATGTGTGTGTGGTGCTCTGGTGCTGTTTGAGTGTGGCCATGTGCTACTTGACTGGATGCGTGCAGCGATGTGTCCTTGCAGGTGGTCTGTACTGCCCAACAGTGTTGACATGCTAACTTGGTTTTGTGTAGTTATCTCGTGACATGTATTAGACATGAGTATTGCCATTCTGTGCTGTTCTTCAGTGGTTTTGACTGTGTGTCATGTCTGTCCTTCACAGGGTGCTGCCGGAGTTGTTTGATCAACTTGGATCCCACGAATCCATGATTCAACTTCCAAGGTGGAACCAGTCATTTCCCTACAGGTGATGTGCCACACACCCCTGGACTTTCTATCTTCTGCACTTTTTGACTTTGTGGCCACAGCCAGGTTGGATTAGCTAGCATTTGTAGTGGAAACAACATGTTGCAAATGTGTAATAAACCTGTGCTTCACTTTGGGATGTGCGTTGTCTGTAGTCACACATCTGACTGACATTTGCTTACTGCACCTGTAGTCTAGTTGACACAGACTGTGAATAGGTGGCGTGTCTGTGCATTCCACTGTATTTAGTTGCAACATCAGTATAGGTGATGAGTCTGATGGCCCTGGTGTGTATGTGTTGTGTGGCCCTAGTGGTGTGTCTCCCTCATATGTGTCATGTCGCCATGACTGACATGACGGTGTTGGACTTGCTGTAGCAGTTAGCATGCACAGTGTCATTTTTCTGATCACCATCTCCATGACAGAGAGCACGTTGGAAGCACAACAGAGGCAGATATGGTGTATTTGTGAGTTTATTTACATACAGGTGTGAGGATGGTGCACAGGATGGTGGGTGCTGTACATAGAAATTGGAATCCAAAGTTCCCATGTGATTCGGAAGTCTTGGTAGCTGAAATGTCCAGAGTAAAGTCCACAGTAATCTGATACATTTTGCCAACTATAGCTCCCCATGTCATGTGTGAGAGTTGGGTTGGCTTCGACAGGGCGTGCAGTTTGCACACAGAGGAAAAGTTCCAGAACAGGTGTTGGCTTCCTGGGGGATGTAGATGGCCATCGGCCTCTCAGTTTGGCCTCCTCGGACGGCCCCTCTTCTTGGGGGGGGACCCTCAGCTGCAGGCTGCAGCGGTGCAGGGGACTCTCTGCCAGAGTCCTCCTCCCTCCCTGTGGCATTTGCAGTTGTTTCAGCAGCAGATGTTGTGGGCACACAGGGAGGTGAGGCCATGTTGGTGCTGATCTGGCAGAGGCATGTCAGTATGTCCCTATGCACCGCTGTCAGTTGTTCCAATGTGTCCCACTTGGACTCCATGCCAGACATGTGTGTCTCGACATGTGACATGTGTGTCTTGACATGTGACATGTGTGTCTCGACACGGGACATGTGGGAGTCCAAGCGGGCATGATGGGCAGCCTGCTGCTGTTGTATGTCCTTGAGGATCCCCACTACCTGGCTGACCTCTCCGGTGCTAGTCTGGTACGCATCCGCGATGCGTGCCAGTTGTGGGTCATCATGCAGTCCAGACCCCTCTGCAAAGAGCGACCTATGTCTACCACCCCTCCCACCACCCCTGGTGACACGTGCAGGACCTGCGGTGGCATGCACAGGTGACCGTGGGCCCACTTGGGTGTTGTTCCTGGGCTCGTTGTCACCAGCTCCAGTTTGGGTCTGGGTCCCTGCGCTGTTGTCATCTGTGTTCCTTGGTCTGTCCGTGTTGGCAGGGGTGGCCTGTGTGTTGGCAGTTCTTGGAGGGGTGGGTGCAGGGGGTGCAGATGTTGGTCCTGCTGGTGCTGCATGATGATTCACACCGGAGGGTCCAGCTGGTTCTTCGCCATCCGAGGAGTGCAGAGGCTGATCCACACCAGTGAGCTCAGTGTTCACCGGAGCCTGGGACAGGGACTCCTCCTCGTCTGCTGCTGTGTCCCCATCATCACCTGTTTTGGGGAGAGACACAGATTGTATGTTATGTTTCTACTGGCATCAATTGTTCATACACCTGACAGTTGTGACTGTACCTCTGGATGTGGGCCTGGACATTGCATTCTCCTAAATTGTGACAGTCAGAGAGTGATATTGGTGTAGCACATTGTCCTGCCAACCTGTGGCATGTCAATGTGAATGTTGAGGTGTGTGCATGACCAGCATTGGTGGTATTTGCTTGCCATCCGGGCCTCCTTCTCCCCCAGCCCAGTTATCCCACCATGAAGCGTGCTTCCATTGCAGGGAGTGCAAGTTGTCTTTCAGGATGTCAGTCAGTGGTGTCCTGCTGTTGGTTGTTGCACAGTTCCCAGCAGGGCCTTGTGCTCCCCCAGCAGTACCCAGTGTCAGTCATCTTGTGAGTCCTTTTCCACTCCCTGTGATGTGAGCATGGTTCAGGGTGGTGTTGATGGGCCAATTGTGAGGCTGACCAATATCTGTGACTACCACTCCCATCATGCTATTGCCTACACCCCCTTCCCAGCATGTCCATACTTCCTTCCTTTTGAGTGGACTTCACTGTGTGTGAGTGTGACAGCAATGGCAAGATGGCTGACAGTGTGGTCCTGTTGTTTGTTGGTGCCCAGTTCCCATCAGGGCCTTGTGCTCCCCACAGCAGTACCCAGTGTCAGCCATCTTGTCAGTTGTTTTCCACTCCCTGTGATGTGAGCATGGTTCAGAGTGGTGTTGATGGGCCAATTGTGGGTGTGACCAATATCTGTGACTACCACTCCCATCATGCTATTGGCTACACTGACTTCACCAGCATACACAGAATTCCTTCCTTTCAGTGAGCTTCCCTGTGAGGTGGTGTTCTAGTGGTGGGTAAATATCTGGGAGTGTTTGTTGGTTCTATTTGTGCCACTGCCTTGCTGTATTTGTTGTTGGGTTTGTACATGTCATGACACAGTTACATATCACTATGAGATGGCAGGTATTGTGTTTGTCTGACTAGCATTTACATCTTGGGATGAATATCTTTTGGTTGCTGTGTATTTGCTAAGGGTGCATGGTTTGCCTATCCCCTTGACTGTGATGTGTGTGTGTTGTCACACCATATTGTGTATTTTAGTTGTGTACTCACCAGGCTCTGGGATGTCTGTTAGTCCGTATACGCTCACTGGTGGTAGGATGGCCTGCACCTTCTCCTCCCAGGGCCTGAGGTATACTGGTTTTGCAGGAGGGCCACTGCCGGTGTGCTGGCTGAGGAGGTAGTCCTTTTTGAGTAGGTCCCGGACCCTCCTGCGCACATCATACCACCTGTTCTGGATGTCTTCCTTTGTGCGCAAACATGGTGATTGTGCGTTCACCCTGTCGACAATCCTCGCCCACATCTTGGTTTTCTGCGACATGGGGGTCTGTTGTACCAATGTACCAAACAACTGTGGCTCTACCCTGAGGATCTCATCTACCATGACTTCCAATTCACTGTCTAGGAACTTATGATTCTTCTTTGGGGGCATGGTGATGGGTGGTGATTGATGTGTGTGTGCAAGTGGGGGGTGTGAGTGTAGGTTTAGCTGGGTGTGTGTGAGGGTGCTATTTGTATGTGTGGTAATGGTGTGTGGCTTGTGTGATGGATGAGCTGTGAGTGTGTCTGTGGTTGCTGTGTGATGGTGTTCTGTGCTGGCAGGTCAGTGGAATTTGCAAAGGATCATGGTAGGGATTTGTGGCCTTTATATAGGTGGAGTTGGAGGTGTGTCCTTGTTCCATTTTTTTTTCTCCCTGTATTTATTGGCTTTGTGGTTGCTTGTTTGGCCCTTTTAAAAAAAAAAATTTCCTTGGTTGTTTTTGTGTCCGAGTAGGACGCTGCAGTTGTCTGGTGCGATCTTGTCCGACTCGTTCCCGCTGTGTGTCAGCTAGGTTTCATATGCGGCGTACGAGTTGGTCGCGGAGTATTGGGTTGCTTCGGCTGGGTTTTGTATACATGTCGATCGTACGGCTTGTGCTCCGGGCGATTCGGTCGTGTTTTGCCCGCACAGCATCGTACTACGCGGGTCGGAGTTCGCGGGTACGTTTAGTTCGGGTTTAATCCGGGTGCGTGTCGGTCGGTTCGTTTTGCGTGATTTCCCGGCCGGATGGCTTGTTTACGTCCGGCTCGGTCGGTCGTTTTGTATTCCGTCCGAGTCGGTCGGATTTCACATGCATTTCATCGTACTACCCGGGTCGTACGGCGCCGGTCCGAGTCGGTCGGACTAAATTCCCGTACCAAGTCGGTCGGTATTTTTTCCGGCCCGAATCGGAATCGGCCCCTTTGTGTGATGACTGATAAAATGCAAGTAAAGGAGGGAGTAATGCTTTGACTTTGCCAGACAGCTGCACAAATGAGACCTAATCAATACCACTAATTCACTAATCTTTTCTTAGAGGACAGGGAAGAAATTTGCTCTTAATAAGTAAAGTGCACCTAGCATAGGCTCCAATTTCAAAAACAGTTACAACAACCTATAACAACTGAGTGCAAGTGTGCATGAGTATTTAAATAAATGTGGAAAAATACTAGCTGCAGCGTCTTCTTTTTGCTTGTGATAAAAATAAATGTGGATAAATACAGATTTAAAGACCAAAAAATAAATATGGATAAATACAGACGGAAATGTTAAAAAAATAAATACCATAAAACCGGGAGCCCTATTTATAATCCTTGGAAGGAGGACTCTAGTAATAAAGAGAAAATTTCAAAAGTCCAACTATTTAACCTCAAGAACAGTCCAGAATGCTTCTCTGTATCTAGCGAGTGTTTGAATACACCAGGAGCTGAGGTTTGATTCCCAAATGATGCCAACAAAGATCCATAAATCCAAGATGGCCACCACCATTGCAAGTCTCGTGAGAATTCTATGGTTCCCTGGGACTTGCAGTCTGTTTTGACTCTACCTGTGTGTTTCGTCTAGTTTGTGTGTCACAGACGGGATGCCTCACACCAAGTGAAATCTATACTCTGCACATACCACTGACCTCTTCTGCTGTGAAAGACCTGCGCATCCAGAAGGTTTGTAGAAGCACATCTCCTTGCCTGTTAAGTGTGGTCCATGAATCGAGACATACGTTCAACGTATGCACTTATTTGTGATGTTCTCCTTAGTGCAAGCAAATCCCAATTATTTTAAAAGAGGTTTGCCATTTTGAGAACTAGTAAATATGGACTCTGTAGACTTTTTGGGAAGTGTAGGTGATTAAACTGGTTCACTGATAGAATATCGATGTCACAAACATCAATGCTCTAAATATCGAGAAAGAAATATCGAGTGAAAAAATATCGACTCCCATACCTTAACAGGTAAGTACAAAAATATTGACTCCAAAATATCGAGGTAAAAAATATAGTTGTAAAAAATATTGATTTAAAAATATATATAAAATAAAATAATTATATTAAATACTAATATTATTTTCAACAAAATAAATTAAATTAAATATACATTTTAACTAAATATAACAAATAAACTTAATTTAAAAAAATATAACACACAAACATAATAATTTATACATATACATATACTTACATAAAAATAATGTAACTATTATCCTTATTTAGGGGCCCATTAGGATGGCGGGCGGAAGCACCACCGCCGTGCCGGCGGGTGCAAAAACCACCAGTTACCGTCCGCACGCCGCAGCACACACGCCCGCCCAATTAGGATGTGAAAAGTCAGCCAAACACCGCCCGCAAGCCAGCGACGCCGCCCGCCATCAAAGCGCGCCCGCTCACGTAGCGGCGCAGCCCAATAGAGACACACCGCCCGACGAAACACGTCCCGCCCGGCGTACAAATTACGATGCCGCAAACAAACAGCTCCCACGGCTAAGAGACACCGCACGCGAAAGCAAGGCGGAAACCCGACCTCCGAGCACGGACACCGAAGAGGCGGCCCCCCCGAGCATGAATCCAGCACTCCAGGCCCTCCCCATCCTCTACCTGATGCACCACCTAGGAGGCAACGCACCGCGGCAACGCAGGTTGGCATACACACAACACAGGGCACAACAAACACCACACACCAGCCCCACCCCAAACGCACATGTCACGTGACAGGCAAGCCACAGTCATGTCCCCAACCCCCAATTCACGGTCACCATCCAACGTCACACAACCGACGCCTACATGTCAGTGAAGTCACGCAATATTAGGACACACCCCTATGTGACAAACATGGCGAAGCACACAGCGGCGGCAACACCACCCAGCAGAATATGGGCCCGTCGGCAAAAGGTACGCCAGTACCACACAGAAACACCCATACCACCCTGCACCCAATAACAAGACATACAAAACGGAACACCAAAGAGCCCGGGGACCGACAACAGGTGGTCCCAATAATTACACCCACACACAAGCGGAAACGCAGCCTGCCGCCCACACACGGGAGAGCAGACAGCACTGAATGACCTTCCATTCCAACTCCGAAACCACATCCCGACTAAACAAGCCGGAGAATACAGCCATTGTCCCAAAAAAAGACCAACACAGGCATGCAGAGGAAACCGACCACAGGGCAGATAGCGCATATCACCTAAGAACATTCCGAACGGGAAAAGAAATGAAAACACTCCCCCATGTCGTTCACATGCAAGTTATCTGGAAGGAGTCACACACCACTGACCTTGACCATTCAGAGAAGCATGTGGGATAAGGGCCCGTGTCTTCCGCACAAGCTAACATAACACAAGTCCTGCCTCCCTACGAACATCACAGACTCCCCAGCAACTTCGGAGCTTGCACTCTGCAGACTGCACAGACAGCCGGAGCACGCCACCACATCGCCCTGCAGCAAAATGGCACTTTCACCACACCTACCCAACTACGCCAGACAGGTCAAGCTGTACAAACATAACCTGATACAGATGTTGGGATGTGAACCCCTGTCCCTGCTGAACGTAAGTTACCGACTGACTTACCGCATCGCATTGTTCAGCTGCGTCATCCCCGTCTTCTACTGTCGGAGGTGTCCCTTCCACCATCCTGTGGATCTGTGTCTCTCCAACCCGGCATGTCCAAGGGCAGACCTGCTACAACTATTCCACCCTCTGGACGCCCACGACAGGGTCTGTTCAGCCTATGGGGGCATGGCATATGTGGCCAACATCGGACCCACACTGCAATGGGACCACTGTGCCTCCACACGACGGATCATGGATCACAGCTACATCGAATGTCATACAACATGCCCCATCATGCTCCTACAAGGGACAACTTACGAACAACACCTTGACAGCCACCATCCGCTACATTGGCTGGCAAACATGTATACCACCAATGACATGGAAGCCCTGCTGGAAGGCATCGCATACCTGACAACATGTCAATTCGTCGGACCCCGACGCAATTCCCCCAATTGAGCCATGATGTCCGACACCATACCCATGCCTAGCTTCCGCACGGATTGGCCAGTTACCACCACAACACCCATAACAAACAACCTGCAACTGACACCACACCATCAACGACCCTGCCATGACATCGGATATGTCCGGGACATGCACTCTGTTCCCCATCACATCCAGGAACTCCGCATGTATCGGGGGAGGCAGTGGCATGGGATTTGTGTATTGCAACCACATGGACAGAACTGCACCTACAACTATGCCATGACATGGATCCTGCGCCCATGGACATATGCACCGCTCAGTGGACAGTAATCGCTCGGCTGGAGTATGTGAGAGCTGCCACCCCACCCCCCGGAAATTCCGTCCCAGGACATTTGCATGGACGACAAGTGCATCCACCAACAACACGACCCCAGTGACTGTGACATGTCCAGTAGCCACCACATCGCAACAACAAGTGGGACGCCGCTGCATGCACGCAAGACCATGCCCTGATGTCATCTCACACGCACGTGTGCATGAGTAACAACAGCACCAAACCTGTTACATGGAACTGAGATGGACTGTGCCCATGATACCAAGCGGTCTGGTAGGCTAAATGTATACCGTCTGTGTCAAAGTCAGCAGCTCCGCAGCAATTAGCAAATGTACATTAGCACAGCAACGGCCAAGCAGATGTAACTCTGAAGCCCACATCCCACAGGCAACAACTAATCACATGTACCCCTACACCCTATGCTATGTGTAATCATGCTGAGTATATCCTCCACATGCATTCCGCTGCCAGTAGTGTCCACTATACTGCATCACAGAGGACATAAGTCACAATACATGGCTTTAAGCAAAGATCTGTCTCTGCTGATTCATTTCACAAGTACGAATGAGAGAGGATGAGAGTGTGTGAAGTACACGGCAGTCGTGAGATGACCATCTGGTCCACTGTCATCGGATGCCAACGCAAATGAGTAGCACAACTGTGGAAGACACACATGTGTCGTGTGAAGCGGGAGTGACGCATTGCCCAGGTGGGCGGGTGTGACGGGTAGATGCGCACATGCAATGTTGAAACACGCTGTGTTGGGAGGGTTCCGGAACAGTACATTACCGCTTTCCTGGGCATTTGTAAAGGCCACCTGTCTGGGGGTGAATGTGAACTCGTGTGTGCCCAACAGGCGGCCACACGAACAATGCTGCAACAGGCGTACACGTCAGCCCACCCTCTGTGGACATGCTGGATACCGCTGTGCGTCCGCCAGGCCCTTGACAAGGCACACACATCCCCTGTCGACCAGGTGTATCCCCAACATTGTCCACCTGCACAGGCAATCCAGGGCACGGGATGGCAGTGGAGCATGGTGGGTGAGAGGTCATGGCGCGCTCCTCCTGGGCACATCACGCAGGCAACACATCCTCAATATGTAGTATGGCACAAGTCAAATGGAAGTAGTGGGGGACGCACACATCACGAGCAGGAGTGACGTCACGGAAGGTGGCTTGCACCATCACACTCATTGCCCATAACCCCACACACGTTACATGCCAATGCAACAGAGAAGCCAGCACGTGCATGAGCAGCTCCAAGCTCGCACCAGAGAGGCCAAAGAGTGAATGTGTGGGTCCATGAGCTCCAGTTGGACGCGGCCTGGGCCGCTAGGGTAGCTACAGCCTCTGTGTGTTGCAGATGGTGTTTCGGGACTGCGGAGCCTGTCATGCATAGTCAATGTTGTCCGGGGCTCGAGTCGGGGCACCACGCAGGTGGACGGCGTACCGGCACTGATGATACCGCGAGACAGACTACTTGTTCAAATGGACCCACACATACACTCCTTGGCCTCACTGGTACCATCTCGGAGCCGCCTGTGCACGCGCTGGCCTCTCAGATGCAAACGCATATTGGGGTGAGCGAGGGGAGGCCATGAGGAAACGTTATAATATTACTGTATGACTCACGTTTGGTAGAAAGAATGACCCAGATCTGATCTGAAAAAGACGTGCCTCATGTGTATTGCAACTAGTAAATACGCCGATAAACCACACATGTCTTGCATTGAGCCCCGCACCCAGCCCCGCCCACTCGACACATTTCAATGAGTACCTGCACTACATTCCTCCCATTTGAAGCACTGACTGGGGGTGACAACCATTGGACAGTCTTGTGTAGTCCACCCACGCGTACATGTCGGCCCTCCATGATCCATGTCACCTGCGGCAAAGTGATGTCATGGGCAATGATGGAAGTGAGGAGAGCTGTCTGCCCCACGCACAGATGGCGCATCAGCTCAACAGACCCAGCACTGAGGGCAGCAGGGGTCACATGTGCAGGGGCAGCTGTGCCTGGTGTGAAGGCACATGCATTTTGACAGCACATCGACCAATGTGTAGTCTGCCCACATCTACTGTCCATTGTCCGGCGGACCCACAAAAAGATCACAAGGCAACACATCTGTGTGGGTGTACCCACTGTGACCGACAGTGCGCAACCATCAACGTACTCGCCCTGTGCATGGCCCACCCCACAACGAAGGTCACATTCAGTGCCACTATCCCTCACACACATCCCTATCACGAGGCATGGTGGGGCCAATTGACAGTGCTGACTTAGCGCTCATCCAGAGGGTCCTGTACAGGTGACACATGTAACCCACTTGGCAGTCTGTGTTGACACCTACTGGCATTGTGCAGTCAATGTGCAGGTCAGGCCTGCTGGGACTGAGAAGGGCAGCATGGCCCCAGCCTGACATTCACACGAGCAACAAGTGCTCTGAGACCTGCATTGCCAATTGGCTGTGTCACTGGATGTCTGACATTAAGTTGCCATATATCACCACTCGGGAGGGACAGACATGGCAATGCGCCCAAGAGCTCACATACCCTTGCCACCTGCAGTCAGCATGGTGAGCAGTGCATGTTTGACCCCCACAGGCTCTGACTCATAGTGCTGCGGATCAACGACATGTGTGTCCCCCACATGCACTCCCACACACACTGTAGTTGTCTTTCACACACAACTTCCGCAAGGAATAGCCATGTGCAGTGTGCGTGCAGCTCGGAATGCAGGATCTCCAGCTCCTCGCTGGTCAGTGGACCTGGACAGATCCTCAGCGTCATCAGCGATGAGGTGGACAGGTGGCAGCAGCAGGTGTTGTTGATGGATGCCAGGCAGCAGTCCCAGGTAGCTGTGGTAATGCCGGTCTCACCCCCACACTCATATAGCCCCCTGGTGCAGTTGCAGTGGGTCCAAGCTGCTGCAATTTGAGTACCATGTCTGCCAGCTTCAATTGCAGATGATGGCCTGCTCCCAGCTGGCCCGGGTTGCCTTCCTCCATGGTGGAACACGCAGGGTGCAACCGCGAGGGTCATTGGAGTTGGCCGTAAGGGCCTGGCCCATGGCGGGTACAGTCCGCTGATGCCATGTGCACCACACAGTAGAATGTGCGCAGTGCAACTGCAGGTGTGGACATGATTAGTGTGTGGGAGCAGGTCCACAATGGACAGGGCCACCACATGCGGCGTGCATAGGGATGGACGGCCAGTGGCCAGCCTCCACATGTCTGTTGGCATATCATCATGTACACATTGGCATGGGACCTGTGTAAGTGTATTGTGGCTGTGCTGTCCCTACTTGTCAGCTGTTCTGTGATTCAATTGCTTTGTCTGTAATTTGTGTTCTGTGTATGTGTACATGCCCTGTTGTGTGTTGCTTTGACATGTGTCCACTTCCATCTTTCCTAGGAGGAGACCAAACATACATCGCCCCTACCAATTGCTGGCAGACATGGAGGATGTGGAGTTAATACGTAAATTTCATCTGGACCGACCCACCCTGCATCGCCTATGTGCCTTGTTGGAACCCCACCTCCGTCCTCGCAGGGTGTATCCAACTGCATTCACCCCCACGGCTAAGGTGATGGCTGCACTGCATTTCTTCGCCACTGGGTCATTCCAACACACAGTGGGCAGTGGAGGTGGGATGTCCCAGCCCATGTTCAGCATGGTGCTACGGGATGTACTGTCAGCCATGATGCTGTACAGGAACCGGTACATCCGATTCCCCAGGGCCCGTGAATTGGCGGCAGTAAAGGGTGCTTTCTATGCCCTTGGACGGATCCCCCACATTGTTGGTGCAATTGATTGCACCCATGTTGGCCTTGTTGCACCACAGGCCACGGAGCACGTCTTCCAAAACCGGAAGCACACCCACTCCCTGAATGTGCAAGTGGTGTGCCTTGCGGACATGGTAATTTCACACGTGTGTGCGAAGTTTCCAGGATCGGCACATGACGCGCACATCATGCGCAACAGCAACCTACCACGACTGATGACCAATCTGCAACCGGACCGTGCCTGGATTGTTGGTGAGTATGTGGAGTCGTGTAGCGTGCTGGGTGTGCGATGCTGCCTTGTGTCCAGTTTGAATTGCAACGATTCCCTGTGTCCCTCACACCCAGGTGACCCTGCTTACCCGAATGGTCCTTGGCTGCTCAGCCCATTACGAAATCCTCGGACCCCAGCTGATGACCGCTACAATGAGGCACATGGGAGGACCAGACGTGTGGTTGAGCGGACCTTTGGCCTCCTCAAGTCCAGGTTCAGATGCCTGGACCGCACCGGGGGCGCACTGGCGTACTCCCCACAGAAGGTGTGCCAGATAGTAGTGGCTTGCTGCATGCTGCACAATCTGGCTATTCGCAAGCAGATCCCCCTAATAGTGGATGACGGTGATCAGCCAGGGCCCCCGCCTGCAGACCAGGACGGGTCCAGTGACGAGGACAGTGGAGAGGAGGAAGCTGGGAATGTGCGTCAGCAGCTCATCGCCCGCTACTTCACTTGACGGTGAGTGTCCATGTGCTACGGCTGATGTAGCTGTATATGTGCAGGTGTATGTGTGCTCTGTCACGGAGGCCTTTTGTTCACTGAGTGCTGTGTGTCAATGCTCCATGCCCAGGTTAGTATGCCACTGACGGTGGCTGTGGCATTGTGCCCTATTGCTCTATGCGATGTGTACATTGCTTGTAGTTGGTGACATGTACTGTGTGATGAGTGTGTGACACACTCATTGAATGTACTCCTGTTCTGTCTTCCACCCCTAGGTCCCTACAGCCTCTCCTGTCCCATCGACATACCACAAATCAGATGCTTTTCTGCTCAAGGTGGCGGTTGCACATCGTTCAATAAACACAGGGCACAGACAGCAGTTTGTGTTAAAGGTGCATTTATTTTCATAGGAGACATGTGATTGTGTGCAAGGTGATGACAAAAGTGGTGCGTGCAGTGACAATGAGCTGTCGGTCATGGCTGCGTGATGCACAGGGTGTACCCACTAGTTCTATGTCCATAGTCCAACAGACACATGCCATACAGATGGCTGTGTGGGGTAGGATCGTAGTCCAAGTCAATGCAGTCGGTGGTCAAGGATGGCTGGCTGCCTCACTGGCGTTTGGAGCGTGCGAGGTCCTCTCGGGACATCTGTATCCTCTTCGGACGGCCCCTTCCACGTTTGGAAGGGGGGTGTGGTGGCGACCTGCTGGTGGTGGGTGAGGTGTGCTCACTGGCTGTGGACGCAGGGGAACTGGTTGCTGCTCGACCCTGCGCCACAGCAGGTGGTGGCGGAGGTGGTGTTGCTGGCCTTGCTTGTGCCCTCACCGCCACCACCAGCTGGCCCATGAGGTCCACGAGTTGGTCCATACGGGTCACGAATTGTCCCATATGGGCGTCCATGGACCTCAACACCCCTAGGACCTCCCGCGTGTCGGAAGCCGACCTGGCCCATTGTCCTTGGGCCTCTTCATAGGCCCCAAGGACTCTGGCCATTTGAGGCAGGGCATGGCTCCCAGGCACGGCTGGCGTTGGCCTGACCCTGCTCCTCCTACCAGTACTGCTGCCACCGGCCTGCCCACTAGCCACATTGCTCACCACGGTCCTCGCTCTGGCTCCCAGGGTGGACCCAGTCGGCCGGACCACCACTTGCGCTGGGGCTGGGGCCAGTGAAGACGTGGTGGTGGTTGCGGCGATGGTGGTGGTTGCGGCGGTGGGAGTGGCCGCAACGACCGTGGGAGTGGCCGCAACGACAGTGGGAGTGGCCGCAACGACAGTGGGAGTGGCCGCAACAACAGTGGGAGTGGCCGCAACGACCGTGGGAGTGGCCGCAACGACAGTGGCAGCAGGGGGCTGTGAGTGGTCAGCAGCCCTGGATGATGGGTTGGTGGGTAGGAGGGGGCCTGGGGAGCGGTTGGGCCCTGCCACACCAGATGGGCCTGCTGGGTGGTCCGTGTCCGAAGAGGAGGACAGATCCTCCACATCCATGAGTCCATGTTGGGGGCTTGCAGGCTGGCTGTGCTGGCTGCTGTCTCCCTCTCCAGCATCCAGCAGTTCGGCACCTGTGGGGAGAATGAGACATGTTATTGTGTTGCACCTGGCAAAGTATGTATAAGTTGTCTGACATTCACAGTTCGTGCACTGTCGTGCACTGGTTTCCCAGAGGCGTGTGTGTGGCTGTACTATTTGTGGTTGCGTGGGCTAGGCAATGGGACTGTGTGATGTGGACATGTGGCATGGCACGGATTAGCAATGCCAATGGGTGTGTTGCTGTACCCCTACATTTTGTGGCTCTGGTGTATGCGGGCTCCAGACCCATCGTGGAGGTTGGTTTGAACTATGGTTTTGGGGTTCATATGGAACGCTTAGAAACGCAGATGGCAAAGGGGGTACAGCCCCTGAAACGCTTTTGAGATGAACTATGCTTTTGGGGGTCAAATGGAACGCTTAGAAACGCAGATGGCAAAGGGGGTACAGCCCCTGAAACGCTTTTGAGATGAACTATGCTTTTGGGGGTCAAATGGAACGCTTAGAAACGCAGATGGCAAAAGGGGGTACAGCCCCTGAAACGCTTTTGAGATGAACTATGCTTTTGGGGGTCAAATGGAACGCTTAGAAACGCAGATGGCAAAAGGGGGTACAGCCCCTGAAACGCTTTTGAGATGAACTATGCTTTTGGGGGTCAAATGGAACGCTTAGAAATGCAGATGGCAAAAGGGGGTACAGCCCCCTGAAACGCTTTTGAGATGAACTATGCTTTTGGGGTACATACTGTGAGCTATGGGTGCAGAACGTGACATGTGTTGTGGCAACATGACAGTGCATGGTCTAAGGTGGGTGTATGTCTGACATCCCCGGCATATCTGCTGTCTGTTGTGATTTATGGACATTACATTGGACGCATTGTTATGAGTGAGTGATGGTTGTGTGCCACACGACGTATTGCAGATGGGCCAAATCCTTGGTGTGCGTGCTGCCCTCTGCCATGTGCATCAATGCAGTGCTCTTGGGGGTGTTGACTATGTTATGTGTGTTGTTACTCACAGTGTGACATGCGCTTCAGTCACTTCGGGCACATGATTTGTCATGGGCATGTTTCTTTGCGTGACTACTGTATGGGGACCAGCTGTTCGGATGACATACCTTTCATGTAACTGGGGCTGACGGATGAGATGGATGGTATGTTGTATGTGCATTGTGTGCCTGTGTGTCTCATGGGTCCAGTGGTGTTTGTGTGCATTTTTGTGGTTCAACGCTGTTACGTCTAGTGGGGTTTGTCTTACATGGGCGTAGTTGTAGGGTGTGTGGTTATCAGGCAGTAAGGGCTACATGGACAGGACTTCGATGGTGTTGCTGTTGTGTGTGATGGGTTGCACAGTGCCTGCCATGTGGTTCTGTAATTAGTGTGACTTGTGCATGCAGACGTGGCTCCTTGGGTGTTGCTGTGTCTGTGATGGGTCATGTGGGGTGTGACTCTGTGGTTCATGTCCGTGTGCACATTGTTCACATGGTTGTGACAGGGAGCAGTGCTGCGTGTTCCTCTGCTACATGACATGTCCCATGTATTGGTCGCAATACAGTCCTCATGCCTCACGACACTCCGCCCTGTCCAGTTTCCCACCTACAGGTTGTTTTTGAGCGTGCAATGCAATGGATGCCACATGGTTATTGGCGGGAGGGGTGCTCCATGTTGCTGGTCTGTGGGGGTGGGGGCGGTGTTGTGAGTAGTGGTGATGGCTGGACACCCACTGACACCGTTTGTTGTGGGGTGAGATGTCTACCTGTCGGCTGACGGTGTGCACTGCAGTGGCTGACACATGGGTGTGGGGGTGGGGTGTGCTCCTCCTTGCTGTGCTGTGGGACTAGGGGCCTGGTGTGTGTTGTACTTCAGCTGTCCCCCCTCCGAGCCACTGCACTTTGTGTTCCTGCTACTTACCTGTTACTTGTTGGTTAGTGCAGCTAAGGCTGACACATGGGTGTGGGTGTGGGGGGTGCTCCTCCTTGCTGTGCTGTGGGACTAGGGGCCTGGTGTGTGTTGTACTTCAGCTGTCCCCCCTCCGAGCCACTGCACTTTGTGTTCCTGCTACTTACCTGTTACTTGTCGGTTAGTGCAGCTAAGGCTGACACATGGGTGTGGGTGTGGGGGTGCTCCTCCTTGCTGTGCTGTGGGACTAGGGGCCTGGTGTGTGTTGTACTTCAGCTGTCCCCCTCCGAGCCACTGCACTTTGTGTTCCTGCTACTTACCTGTTACTTGTCGGTTAGTGCAGCTATGGCGGACACATGGGTGTGGGTGGTGCTCGTTGTGGCGCTTCTGGAGTACTAAGGGACCTGGTGGTAGTTGTGTGGCTGGCTGAGTGTACACATGCCCCCATGGTTTTGTTAGTTGGTAGGTTTGGGCTGTGTGTGTGGTGGTGCCTGTTGCATGTGTGAGTGATGTGTTGTGTATTGTGTACTGGACATGGGGGTGTTTGTCCCTCGGAGCTATGGCATATTGGTGGTGCATGTGAGTACATAGCGGTGTGCTGGCATACATTTGTTCGTACTTACCAGCCTCCACTCCCCTGGTAATCCGGTGAGGATCTCCGGATGTATGATGACTCGCACCTTCTCCTCCCACGCTTTGAAGGTCTTGAAAAGCGCGGGATTCCCTCCGCCAGTCGTGGCAGCCAGCTCTCGATTTTTGCTCTCCTTCTTGACCATGCTTTTGAGGTCGTTCCACCTTTTGTTAATTTCTTCTCTGTTTCGTGGAACGTTCCCGACTGCATTGACCTGGTCTACGATCCTGTTCCACATTCTGTTTCTGGTGGCTAGTGGTGTCTGCTGGACCTGGTTGCCATAGATTTGTGGGTGCACCTTGATGATCTCGTCGACCATGACCGTCAGCTCAGTGGAAGTGAATTTGGGCATTCTGTGTGATGCCATGGTGTGTGTGGTGCTGGTGCGGTGTGTGGTGTGTGATGTGCAGGGGGTCTGTGGTGCTGGTGTTTGGTGGTGGTGGTGGGTGTGATGTGTGCGTATCTGTGGTGTGCTGCTGTCCTTGCTGTGTCACTGTGTCCTCTCCTCTCCTCTCTGCTTTGCTTTGTAATGTTGCAAGGGGTTGTGGTCTGTGAAGGTGCTGCTTTTGTACTTACCTATGTGGGTGTGTCATGATGGTCTGTTGTTTTCAGGTGTGTTGTGGGTGGTGTTCTGGGCTTTGTAGTTTATTTGTTTGTCCAGGGGGGTGTGTTATCGGGATGTGTACTGTGTTTGTGTATTTGTGCGTGGGTTGCTGTGTGGACTTGTTGGCCATGTTGTGTGCGTTTGTTTGGGTCCGCGGATGATTTCCGTGCAGGGACGTGGCCGCCAGGGCTTCCGCCGTGTCCATTTTCATCAGCGTTGTTTGCGCTGGCGGGCGGTGTATTTGTGTGTGATCGTAATTTCACGGGTGGTGTCTCGGTCGTCAGTGCGGGCGGTTTCGTGTTGTCGGGCGTCTTTCCGTCCGTGGCGGGCGGATAGACTTCGACTCGGACATGGGCAGGCGGTATTTTTTTGCGTTTTTACCGCCGCTGGCGTTTTGAGCTCGCGGCATCGTAATTGCTGGGTCGGTATTCAGACGGTGTAGGCGGGCGGATTTTTCCCGCTATGATGGATGGCGGATTTTTTACCGCCCGGTATCGTAATGGACACCTTAATTTTTAAACTTTAAAATTATATAAAAATAAAATATATATCTATATATATAAATAATTTAAAATAAAATAAAACATTCTATGATAAATTAAAACATGAAACTATTAAAAAAATTAAACTAACATTTCCCAATACAATATGTGCAACAGTAGGGAAAGTGTTGGATTACTGAATAATTAAATTTACTATTCCAACTCCAGTGAGTGCAACAGTAGGAAAATTGTTGGATAGCGGAGGGGTAAAAATTACTATTCCCACTTCAGTGATAGCAACAGCAGGGAAAGTGTTGGATAGCGGATGTGATAAAATTACTATTCTCACTCCAAAGAGTGAAACAGTAGGGAAAGTGTTGGATAGCGGAGGGGTAAAAATTACTATTCCCACTCTAAAGTGTGCAACAGTAGGTAAAGTGTTGGATAGCGGAGGGGTAAAAATTACTATTCCCACTCCAGTGAGTGCAAAAGTAGGGAAAGTGTTGGATAGCGGAGGAATCAAATTTACTATTCCAACTCCAGTGAGTGCAACAGTCGGGAAAATGTTGGATAGCGGAGGGGTAAAAATTACTATTCCCACTTCAGTGATAGGAACAGTAGGGAAAGTGTTGGATAGCGGAGGGGAAAAAAAATACTATTCCCACTCCAAAGAGTGCAACAGTAGGGAAAGTATTGGATAGCGGAGGGGTAAAAATTACTATTCCCACTCCAAAGAGTGCAACAGTAGGGAAAGTGTTGGATAGCGGGGGGGGGGAAATTACTATTCCCACTCCAGTGAGTGCAAAAGTAGGGTAAGTGTTGGATAGCAGAGGAATTAAATTTACTATTCCAACTCCAGTCAGTGCAACAGTAGGGAAAATGTTGGATAGCGGAGGGGTAAAAATTACTATTCCCACTCCAGTAAGTGCAACAGTAAAGAAAGTGTTGGATTGTGGAGGGGCAAAAATTACTATTCCAAATCCAAAGAGTGCAACAGTAGGGAAAGTTTTGGATAGCGGAGGGGTAAAAATTACTATTTCCACTCCAAAGAGTGCAACAGTAGGGAAAGTATTGGATAGCGGAGGGGGAAAAATTACTATTTCCACTCCAGTGAGTGCAACAGTAGGGAAAATGTTGGATAGCGAAGGGGTAAAAATTACTATTCCCTCTCCAAAGAGTGCAACAGTAGGGAAGTGTTGGTTAGTGGAGGGGTAAAAAAATTTATTCCCACTCCAGTGAGTGCAACAGTAGGGAAAGTGTTGGATAGCGGAGGTGTAAAAATTACTAATATTACTTAAACAGTTGAAAAAGAACATAAAATATTACAAAATTAAAAAGAATCATAAAAAAAAAACTATATTTAAAAAGTATAAATTTTAATATATTAAACATATAAAAAGAACACATATTATAATATTAATTACATATAACAAAAACCTACAAATAATATATAAAATACATTAATAAATACATTCATAAACAATAATTACTTAAGGGGCCCATTACGATACCCGGCGTAAATAATTCCGCCAGGCATGGAAGCGGCAAAAATCCGCCCGCACACACCGCCTGAACACCGACCACGCCATTACGATTACACAAACCGAATACCGCCATCGGCGGAAAAAGCACACAAAATACCGCCCGCCAACGTCCGAGTCGGAGACAAACCGCCCGCCACGGACGGAAACACGCACGACAACACAAAACCGCCCGCCCTCACGGCCGACACACAGCACGTGAAATTACGATCGCACCGACATGAGCGCGGAAAAACCACAAATATACCGCCCGCCAGCGCAAACAACGCCGATGAGAATCGACACGGCAGAAGCCATGGCGCCAACGTACCTGCACAGAAACCATCCGCACACAAAACCAATAGCACACAACATGGCCAACAAGTCCACACAGCAAGGCACGCACAAATACACAAGCACAGTACACATCCCGAAAACACCCCCGGACAAACAAAAAATACAAAGGCCAGAACACCAGACACAACACACCTGAAAACAACAGACCATGAGGACACACCCACATAGGTGAGTACAAAAGCAGCACTCCCACAGACCACAACCCCTTGCTACATTGCAAACCAGAGAGGAGAGGAGAGGACACAGTGACACAGCAAGGACAGCAGCACACCACAGAAACGCACACATCACTACCACCACCACCACCACCACCACCAAACACCACCACCACCACCACCACCACCACCAAACACCGGCACCACAAACCCCCTGCACATTACACAACACACACCGCACCAGCACCACAAACATCATGGCACCACAAAGAATGCCCAAGTTCACGCCCATGGAGCTGACGGTCATGGTCGACGAGATCATCAAGGTGTACCCACAAATCTATGGGAACATGGTCCAGCACACACCACTAGCCACCAGAAACAGAATGTGGAACCGGATCGTAGACCAGGTCAATGCAGTCGGGACCCTGCCCAGGAACAGAGTCGAGATTAACAAACGTTGGAATGACGTAAAGAGCCTGGTCAAGAAGAAGGAGGGCAAAAACAGAGAGCTGGCTGCCGTCACTGGCGGAGGGAATCCCGCGCTCTTTAAGACCTTCAAAGCGTGGGAGGAGAAGGTGCGAGTCGTAATCCATCCGGAGATCCTCGCCGGATTAGCAGGGGGAGTGGAGGCTGGTAAGTACAAACTAATGTATACCAGCACACCGCTATGTACTCACATGCACTACCACCATGCCACAGCTCCCAGGGACAAACACCCCCATGTCCAGCACACAATACACAACACATCACACACACATGCAACAGACACTACCACACACAGCCCAAACCGAACAACTGTAAGATGCGTGGGGACATGTGTACACTAAGCCAGCCACGTAACCACCAACAGGTCCCCAAATATGCCAGAAGCGCCACAACGAGCACCCACCACACCCATGTGTCCGCCACAGCTGCACTAACCGACAAGTAACAGGTAAGTGGCAGGAACACAAAGTGCAGTGGGTGGGACGGTGGACAGCCCAAGTACAACACACACCAGGCCCCAGTCCCACAGCACAGCAAGGAGGAGCATCCCCCACACCCCACAGCCACGTGTCAGCCACCGCAGTGCACAACGACAGCCGAAAGGCAGACATCACGGTCCACAGCAATCGGTGTCAGTGGGTGTCCAGCCACCCCCACGACCCACAACACCCCCCCACCCCCACAGACCTGCAACATGGAGCACCCCCCGCTTAGAGCCATGTGGCATCCAGTACAGTGCACGCACGAACAACTTGCAGGTGGGAAACTGGACAGGGCTGGATTACTGGAGGCATGAGGACCATAACACGACCAACACATGGGACATGTCACGTAGCAGACGAACACGCAGCACCGCCCACCGTCACGAACAAGTGAACAATATGCACACGGACATGAACAACAGACTCACACCCCACATGACCCATCACAGGCATAGCAACACCCAAGGAGCCACGTCTGCATGCACAAGCCACACTGAATATAGTCCCACACGGCAGCCACTGTGCAACTCATCACACACAACCGAAACACCATTGAAGTCCTGTCCATGTAGCCCCTACTGCCTGTCAACCACACACCCCACAACTACGCCTATGTAAGACAAACAACACTAGACGCAACAGAGCGGAACAACATAAATGCACACGAACACCACTGAACCCATCAAACACACAGACACACCATGCACAAACAACATACCATCCATCCCATCCGTCAGCCCCAGTCTCATGAAAGGCATGTCATCCGCACAGCTGCCACACATACAGCAGTCACGCTAAGATACATGCCCATGACCAACCATGTGCCAGAAGTCAATGAAGTGCACGACACACTGTGAGCAACAACACACAACATGGGCCACACCCCCCCGAGCACTGCAGTGATGCACATGGCACAGGGCAGCACGCACACCAAGGAGATGGGACAACTGCAATACGTTGGCTGGCACACAACCATCACTCACTCATAACGATGCGTCCAATGCCATGTCCAGTAATCACAACAGACAGCAAATATGCAGGCCATGTCAAGCATGCACACACCTCAAACCATGCACTGTCATGCTGCCACAACACATGTCACGTTCGGCACCCATGGCTCACAGCATGTACCCCAAAAGCATATTCCCTCCCAAATGCGAATCTGGGGCATGGCCCCCATGTTGCCATATGCGTTCCTAAGCGTTCTATTTGAACCCCAAAAGCATATTCCATCCCAAATGCAAATCTGGGGCATGGCCCCCATGTTGCCATATGCGTTCCTAAGCGTTCCATTTGAACCCCAAAAGCATATCCCCTCCCAAATGCGAATCTGGGGCATGGCCCCCATGTTGCCATATGCGTTCCTAAGCGTTCCATTTGAACCCCAAAAGCATATCCCCTCCCAAATGCGAATCTGGGGCATAGCCCCCATGTTGCCATATGCGTTCCTGAGCGTTCCATTTGAACCCCAAAAGCAAAGTACAAACCAGACCCAGGATGGGCCAGGAGCCCGCATACACCAGAGTCACAATAAGTAGGGGCACAGCAACACACCCATCGGCATGGCCAATCCGTCCCATGCCACATGTGCACAGCACACAGTCCCATTGCCAATCACACACAACTACAGATGCTACAGCCACACACACGCCTCCGGGAAACCCATGTACGAGATTGCACGAACTGTCAATGTCAGATGACAAATACATACTTCGCCAGGTGCAACACAATAACAAATCTCATTCTCTCCACAGGTGACGAACTGCTGGATGCTGGGGATGGAGCCAGCAGCCAGCACAGCCAGCCTACAAGCCCCCTACGAGGACACACGGATCTGGAGGATCTGTCCTCCTCTTCGGACACGGACAACCAAGCAGGCCCATCTGGTGTGGCAGGGCCCAGCCGCTCCCCAGGACCCCTCCTACCCACCAACCCATCATCCAGGGCTGCTGAACATTCACAGCCCCCTGCTGCCACTGTCGTTGCGGCCACACCCACGGTCATTGTGGCCACTACCACTGCCGCAACCGCCACCATCGCCGCACCGACCACCACCGCCGCCACCACCGCCACGTCTTCGCTGGCACCAGCCCCAGCGCAGGTGGTGGCCCGGACGACTGGATCCACCCTGGGAGCCACAGCGAGGACCGTGGTGAGCAATGTGGCTAGTGGGCAGGCCGGTGGCAGCAGGACTGGTAGGAGGAGCAGGGTCAGGGAAACGCCAGCCTCCCCTGGGAGCCATGCCCTGCCTCACATGGCCAGAGTCCTTGGGGCCTATGAAGAGGCCCAAGGACAATGGGTCCGGTCTGCTTCAGACACGCGTGAGGTGCTGGGGGTGCTGAGGTCCATGGACGCCCGTATGGGCCAAATCGTGGACCTCATGGGACAGCTGGTGGTGGCGGTGAGGTCACAGCCAGGGACAGCAGCTCCCCTCCGCCACCACCTGCCGGGGCGCAGGGTGGAGCAGCAGTGTCCAGTTCCCCTGCGTCCACAGCCAGTGATCACACCTCAACCACCAGCATGTCGCAAGCAGGCACCCCCTCGCAAACGTGGAAGGGGCCGTCCGAAGAGGAAACAGATCTCCCGGGAGGACTTCGCACGCTCCAGTCGCAAGTGAGGCAGCCAGCCAGCCTTCCGCCAGCCTTCCTTGACCAGACACTGCATTGACTTGGACTACGATCCCACTCCACACAGCCATCTGGATGGCATGTGTGTGTTGGACTATGGACATAGAACCAGTGGGTACACCCTGATCATCACGCAGCCATGACCGACAGCTCATTGTCACTGCACGCACCACTTTTGTCATCACCTTACACACAATCACATGTCACAGTTTGTAATAAATGCACCTTTTTCACTAACTGCTGTTTGTGCCCTGTGTCTTATTTGTACGGAATACAACGGCCACCTTGGGCGGAAAGGCACCTGATGCGTGGCATGGCATTTGAATCCGGAGGGCCTGTAGGGACCTAGGGGTGGGAGACAGAACAGGAGCACATTCAATGAGTGTGTCACACACCCATCACACAGTACATGTCAACAACTACAAGCAATGTACACACATCGCACAGAGCAATAGGGCACAATGCCACAGCCACCAACAGTGGCATACTACCCTGGCCATGGAGCGTTGACACACAGCACGCAGTGAACAAACGGCCACCCTGACACAGCACACACACACCTGCACAGATACAGCCACATCAGCCGTCGTACATGGACACTCACCGTCAAGTGAAGTAGCGGGCGATGAGCTGCTGCCGCACATTACCAGCTTCCTCCTCTCCGCTGTCCTCCTCACTCGAGCTGTCCTGGTCTGCGGGCTGGGGCCCTGGTTGATCTCCGTCATCCACGATGAGGGGATCTGCTTCCGAATGGCCAGATTGTGCAGCATGCAGCACGCCACCACTATCCGGCACACCTTCTGTGGGGAGTACGCCAGCGCACTCCCGGTGTGGTCCAGGCACCTGAACCTGGACTTGAGGAGGCCAAAGGTACGCTCGACCACACGTCTGGTCCTCCCATGTGCCTCATTGTAGCGATCGTCTGCTGGGGTGCGAGGATTCCTCAATGGACTGAGCAGCCATGCCCCATTCGGATACGCAGAGTCACCTGGGTGTGAGGGACACAGAGAACCGTTGCTAATCCAACTGGACAGGGGACAGCATCGCACAGCCAGCACGCTACACCACTCCACATACTCACCGACAATACAGGCACGATCCTGTTGCATATTGGACATCAGTCGTGGCAAGATGCTGTTGCGCATTATGTGTGCGTCATGGGCCGAGCCTGGGAACTTTGCACACACGTGGGTGATCACCATGTCCGCAAGGCACACCACTTGCACATTCAGGGAGTGCGTGTGCTTCCTGTTGCGGTACAGGTGCTCAGTGGCCTGTGGTGGAACAAGGCCGACATGTGTGCAGTCAATGGCTCCAACGACGTGTGGGATTCTGCCAAGGGCATAGAATGCACCCTTCACTGCCGCCAATTCACGAGCCCTGGGGAAGCGGATGTACCTGTTCCGGTACAGCATCATGGCTGCCAGTACATCCCTCAGCACCTTGCTGAACATGGGCTGGGACATCCCTCCTCCAATGCCCACTGTGTGCTGGAATGACCCAGTGGCGAAGAAATGCATGGCGGCCATCACCTTAGCCGTGGGGGTGACAGCAGTCGGATACACCCTGCGGGGACGGAGATGGGGTTCTAACATGGCACACAGTCGATGCAGGGTTGGCCTGTCCAGCCGAAACTTCCTAATAACCTCTGTATCGTCCATGTCCGCCAGCAATTGGTATGGGCGGTCAATGTTCGGTCTCCGCCTAGGGACAATGGCAGAGGACACATGTCAAAGCAACACGACACATAGCAATTTCGCATACACATCACTGACATGACTGAGTAAGCACAGGAGCCACAGCCCAGCTGTCAAGCTGGGACGGCACGGCCACAATACACTTACACAGGTCTCCCAACAATGGCAATGGCTAGTGATACAAACCACTGCCATGTGCATGCACATGGGGATCTAGGCCCCAATGACTTGCGGGGCGTGCTGATGGGGACTGACTGCATATCCGTCAAGCGGCAACGCCACGGCAACATGAATGTCTGCTGAGCATGGAACTGCTTCCGCGGCTGGATGAGTATGGCACACGACGACGACGATGTGGGCACAGGCTGAGCGGCCAAAACAAGTGGGACCTGTGGCACGAGGAGATATGAGACAGTAGTAGGTGTCAGCACTGCACCCTATGTACAGCACTGTACGGATCACACCTCCCGAAACATTGACAGGTGTCCACATTGACAGCCCCATGCCAAGACGGCTGTGTGCTTGCAGTCACACGTCACAGGTGAGAGGTTACATTGCACGTGCCAGGTGGCAGTCGTACATAGTGGGAGCTGGCATGTGTGTGCATGTGTCTCCTGTTCAGGATCCACCAGATGGGCGCTGACTCTGTACTGACCATTGGACACAGCATGTTCTGTGGAAGGCTTGTGTGTGTGGGATGGTGGCACTGGATGTGCCGCCGTTGGGTGGGGGGCCATGCACAGGGCGGGTACGTCGATGATTGCGCATTGTTGGTCACGGTGGGTGCACCCACTAAGATGTGTTGCCCTGTGTTCAATTCCTATGTCCGCATGATGATGGACTGTAGATGTGGGCAGATTACACATTGGTCGATGTGCTGTCTATATGCATGTGCCTTCACACCAGGCACAGCTGCCCCTGCACATGTGACCCCTGCTGGACTCGCTGCTGGGTCTGTGGAGCTGATGCACCTTCTGCGCGTGGGGCGGGCAGCTCTCCTCACTTCCCTCATTGCGCATGTCATGACTTTGCCGCAGGTGACATGGATCATGGAGGGCCCACATGTACGCGTGGGTAGGCTACACATGATTGTACACTGGTCGCCACCCCCAGTCAGTGTTTCGAATGGGAAGGTTGTCGTGCTGGTGGTATGTTCGATGTGGCGGATGGGCGGGCCTAGGTGCGGGCTTACATTCCGGACATGGGGGGTAGTTGTATTGGCGACTAGTTGCAGTACACACGGGACACGTCTCTTCCTTTCCACATCTGGGTCATCCCTTGTACTAACTGACAGTGATACAGTCATCTTCGCCCCAGCCCTCATGTCCTCCCTCGCTCCCCCAATATGCATGCTCACCTGCGAGGCTAGCGCTTGCACAGGCAGCCCCAAGCTCGCACCAGAGAGGGCAAGGAGTGTATGTGTGGGTCCAGTTGCACGAGTGGGCTGTCTCAGGGTATGATGTGTTGCGGGACGCCGTCCACCTGCGTGGTGCCCCAAATGGTGACCCGGCCTGCATGGACTATGCATCACAGTCTTCGCCTTCCGGATCCGCCACCTGCGACACCCAGTGGCTGTGGCTGCCCTTGCGGCCAGGCCGCGTCCGTCTGTGGCTGATGGCCCACACATTCACTCTTTGGCCTCTCTGGGGAGGGCTCGGGGGTGGTGGCGCACGCGCTTGCACTTAGTCGCAATGGCATGTGGCGTGGTTGGTATGATGGGCAATGGATGGGATGGTGCGAGCCACCTCCCGTGACGTCAGTGCTGCTCGTGCTGTGGTGCGTCCCCTACACTTCCATCTGACTTGTGCCATGCTAGACGTTGAGGTTCTATTGCCTGCGTGATATGACCAGGAGGAGCGCGAGGAGACCTCTCACACACCATGCTCCACTGCCATCCCGTGCCCTGTATCGCCTGTGCGGATTGACTATGTTGGGGTTACACCTGGTCGACTGGGGCTGTGTGTGCCTTGTCAGGGGCATGGCGGGCGCACAACAGGATCCAGCTTGTCCACAGAGGGTGGGCTGAGGTGCGCCTGGTACCGCTTTGTACGTGTGCCCGGCTGCTGTGCACACACGTGTTCACTCCCCCCGACAGGTGTCCTCTCACAATGCCCAGGGAAGCGGTGGTGTACTGTTCATGACCCCTCCCAACACGGCGTGCTCCAACTTGGCATGTGCGCATCTACCCGTCGCACCCACCCACCTGAGCACTGCGTCCATACGACTTCACACGACACATGTGTGTCTTCCACAGTAGTGCTACTCATTTGCGTTGACATCCAATACCAGTGGACTACATGGTCATGTCACGACTGCCGTGTACTTCACATACTCTCATCCTCTCTCATTCGTACTTGTGAAATGAGTCAGCGGAGACAGTTTTGGTTTCAAACATTATATTGAGTCTTCTGTCCTCTGTGATGCAGTATAGTGGACACTACTGGCAGCGGGATACATGTTGAGGATATACTGAGCATGATTGCAAATGGGATAGGGTGTGGGGTTACATGTGATTGGCTGTTGCATGTGGGATGTGGGCTTCAGAGTGACATCTGCTTGGCCAAGGCTGTGCTAATGTACATTTACGTATAGCTGCGGAGCTGCGGACTTTGACACAGACGGTATACATGTAGCCTACCAGACCGCTTGGCATCATGGGCACAGTCCATCTCAGTTCCATGTGACAGGTTTGCTGCGGTTGTTCCTCATGCACGCGTGCATGTGAGATGACATCAGGGCATGTGCTTGCGTGCATGCAGCGGCGTGCCACTTGTTGTTGCACTGTGGTGGTTACTGGACATGTCACAGTCACTGGGGTCGTGTTGTTGTTGTATGCACTTGTCGTCCATGCAAAGGTCCTGGTATGGGATTCCCGGGGCGGGGGTGGGAGGGGTGCAGCACCCACAGACTCCAGGCGACCTATTCATGTCCACTGAGCGGTGTGTGTGTCCATGGGCGCTGGATCCATGTCGTGTCCTGGTTGTTCGTGCAGTTCCGTCCATGTGGGTGCGATACACAGAGCCCATGCCACTGCCTCCCACGATGCATGCGGTGTTCCTGGATGTGATGGGGAACAGTGTGCATGTCCCGGTCATATCCGATGTCATGGCGATGTCGTTGATGGTGTGGTTACAGTTGCCGGTCGTTTGGTATGGCTGTTGTGGTGGTGACTGGCCAGTCTGTGCGGAAGCTAAGCATGGGTGCGGGGTTGGACATCATAGGTCACTCGGGGAACCTGCGTTGTGGTCCGACGTATTTACAGGTTGTCAGGTATGCGATGCCGTCCAGCAGGGCTTCCATGTCATTGGTGGTGTACATGTTTGCCAGCCAATGAAGCGGATGGTGGCTGTCAAGGTGTTGTTCGTAGGTTGTCCCTTGGAGGACCATGATGGGGCATGCTGGGTGACATTCGATGTAGCTGTTATCGATGATCCGTCGTGTGGAGGCACAGTGGTCCCATTTCAGTGCGGGTGCGATGTTGGCCACATACGCCATGCCCCCATAGGCAGAGCAGGCCCTGTCGTGTGCGTCCAGAGGGAGGAGTAGTGGTAGCAGGTCCGCCTTCAGACATGCCGGGTTGGAGAGGCATATCTCGACGGGATGCTGGTAGGGACACCTCCGACAGTAGAAGACGGGCATGACGCAGCTGAACAATGTGATGCGGTAAGTCAGTCGGTAACTTACGTTCAGCAGGGACAGGAGATCGCATCCCAATGTATGGCACAGGTTGGTTTTGTACAGCTTGAGCTGTTCGGCGTAGTTGGGTAGGTGTGTTGCGGTTGCCATTTCGCAGCGGTTCGTTGAGGTGGCGTGCTCCGGCTGTGTGTGCAGTCTGCAATGTGCACGCTCCGGGGTTGCTGTGAGCTCTGTGTAGTCGTAGGGAGACAGGACTTGTGTTCTGTTGGCTTGTTTGGAGGACACGGGCCCTCTTCCCACATGCTTCTCAGACAGTTCAAGGTCAGTGCTGTGTGACTCCTTCCAATTAACTTGCATGTGGCCGACATGGGGGAGTGTTTTCTTCTTTCTTCCCCGTCCGTTGTGTGCTTCTGTGATATGCGCTATCTGCCCTGTGGTCGGTCTCCTCAGCATGCCTGTGTTGGTCTATTCTTGGACAATGGCTGTATTCACCGGCTTCTGTCGAAGGGCTGTGGTTTCGGAGTTGGAATGGAAGGTCATTCAGTGCTGTCTGCTCTCCCTTGTGTGGGCGGCAGGCTGCCTTTCCGCTCTGCGTTGGGCCTTGTGTGTGAATGTTATTCTTGGGCCACCTGTTGTCGGTCCCCGGGCTCTTTGGTGTTCCGTTTTATATGTCTTGTTCATATGTGCAGGGTGGTATGGGTGTTTCTGTGTGGTACTGGCGTTCCTCTTCCCGAAGGGGCCCTGCTTCTCCTAGTTGGTGTTGCCGCCGCTGTGTGCTACGCCATGTTTGTTACACTGGGGTGTGTCCTGCTGTTGCGTGTCTTCACTGACATGTGTGCGTCGGTTGTGTGGCGTTGGGTGTTGTCCGTGAATTGGGCGTTGAGGACATGTCTGTGGCCGGCCTGTCACGTGTCATGTGCGTTCGGGGTGGGGCTGATGTGTGTGCTGCTTGGTTGTGTCCCTGTGTCTGTGTGCGACGCATGCATGGCGCTGCGGTTGGCCTCTGCGTTGTGCGCATGTGTGGCGGCGTCATCGGCGCTTTGGGGCCGTGACGGGGTGGTTGGTTCCTAGTCCCAGGTGGTGTGTACACATGTGTTCTGCGATGTTACGATTTGGCCTGTGTGTCATATGTGGATGCGATGGTGGATGTGTAGTGTACACGCGCTGGTGGGGGTTGTCCGCTTTTTCCGCCCTTGCACTGTGTGCGCTGTTTGCGTGCACTTGTTGTGTGTGTGCCTACCTGCGTCTCCGCGGTACGTTGCGTCCTTGGTGGTGCATCAGCAGGAGCATGGGGAGGGCCTGCAGTGCTGGATTCATGCTCGGGGAGCCGCTTCTTCGTTGTCCGTGCTCGGCGTCCGTGTTACCGCTTCGGTTTGTCGTACGGCATCTCTTGGCCGTGGGAGCCGTTTGTTTGCGGCATCGTAATTTATGCGCCGGGCGGGACGTGTTTGGTCGGACGGTGTGTGTCAGCTGGAGCTGCGCCGCTACATGTACGGGCGCACTTTGATGGCGGACGGTGTTGCTGGCTTGCCGGCGGTGTTTGGCCTACTTTTCGCATCGTAATTGGGCGGGCGTGTGGACTGCTGCGTGCCGGCGGTAACTGGTGGTTTTTGCATCCGCCAGCACGGCGGTGGTGCTTCCGCCCGCCATCGTAATGTGCCCCTAAAAGTAGCAAATATTAACAAACAAAGAAATTATTTAAAACATAAATGTATTTATTATATTTCATACACTATAACACCACAACAATAACAAAACACTTCAACATGTTTAATTACATTTATTTCCATAATTAACATAATCAATAATCAAATTAAAAAACATCTTATTAATAAAGAAAATACAAAAAAACATTAATTGTGTACACAAGCTTTAACAACACACACCTAAATTAAACTATAAAATAATAAACCACAATTATATATTATGTTTTAAAGAAAAAATAATTCTATTAACAACTAATAATTAAATAACAACATTTTATTTAATACCCACCCTGTACCCCTTTAAAAGTAAAAACAAAACACAAAAAAATAAACATTTACCCAAAATAAATATCAAATAATTAACATTAATTAACAACTATATATTAATTAATCAAACACAAATTACTTCCCACCCTTTACTCCTATAAACACCTCAACACACACATAAAATTAATTACACAATTACCATAATTAATTACCAATTCAATAATTACAATTAATTAACAACTAATTATTAATTAATCAATTAAAAATAATTTACTTCCCACCCTTTACACCTATAAAAACTACCACACACAAATATAATTAAGTACACAATTACCAAAATATATTACAAATTAATTAATTAAAATTGATTAACAACCAATTATTAATTCATAAAATAAAAATAAATTTCTTCCCACCATTTACACCTATAAACACCACAACACAAACCTAAAATTAATTACACAATTATCATAATTAATTACCAATTAATTAATAAAAAATTAATTAACAACCAATTATTAATTAATAATAAATAATCTACACATTTCACGCTATAACATCTCAATTAAACAAATATTAATCAATAAAAATGAATCAATAAATTAAATATAATTAAATTACTTCCCATCCTATTCCCCTATAAACCCACAACCCGCTACAGAACTAAAAATGCAAAATTCAAATAAAATAAATACATTTTTATATAATTAAATTACTTCCTACCCTATTCCCCTATACACCCACAACCCGCTACGGGCCTAAAAGCACAAAATTCAAATTAAAAAAATTAATAACTACTAAAAATGTAACACATATATTAAAAATACAAACAAATCTTAATCAAAAATACATACAACACATACATTTAAATTACATACTAAAATACATAACAATAATAAAAACCACATTTTTAAGAACTATAGGGGCCCATTACGATGGCGGGCGGACTTTGTCCGCCCGCCACCGCAACCGAGCCAGGGACCGCCCGCTGACGTCGCGGCGGTCCCGCCAGGCACATTATGATGCGCCCGACACACTGGCGGGCGCATCCCGCATATTATACATTGCGGCGGGCGGTGCTGTCAGCAGCACCCGCCGCAAGGTACAAAATGCATGTTGTGCAGTAGCATGCACAACGTGACAGGCACCGCGCGGTGCCTGCCACCTTGTGCATGAAAATGCAGGGGGGTACCATAGGTACCCCCCATGTGCACCCCCCACCCCCCCAACATCCTGGGGGCCCGCAACGTGCCCCCAAATGCGAATACCGCCTGCCTTTTCATGGCGGTAATGCTGCCATGAAAAGGCACCTCTCAGCCTACATCCTAATATGGATTCCGGTGTCTCACAGACACCGCCACCATATTAAGGCCGTTTACTGCACAGTCGACAATTCGGCAAGCGGAAACGCGGCGGGCGGTATTTCCAGCCGCCGCTGACCCCCCAGCCATGCTAATATGGCGGGGGTAAATGGGTGGCGGGCAGAGGGAAATGGAGGGCAGATCGCCACCGCCATGCAGCCGGTGGCGATCCGCCCTCCATCGTAATAACCCCCTATATTTTTGCAAACGATATTAAACACTTCGATATTTTTAAAAACAATATTTCTTACCTTAAGTCAATATTCTTGACCATGATATTCTTGCTGTCGTTATTCCTGAGCCACGATATTAATGACTCGATATTTAATCAACTTGATATTTTGTACTCGATATTCTGTCTCTGCACCGATTAAACTAATGGCATGTTTTCCATTAATTTTGTACTTTAAAATTACTTGTTCTTCTTTTTTTAAAGCTTAAAGTTTTCAGTTATGTTTGTGATTTGGATTTTTGGATTAGCAGTTATTTGAACTCTTTTTACGTAGTGTTTGTGCATATGAACTATGACCAAAGAAAATAATTAGGTATAAATAGGTATAGATAACAATTTGTAGTTTTTAGTAGATTTCCAGATTTCATTTATTTTATGTTATTAAATATCAAAATGTGTACTTCTTAGTTTGTAGGCAGGTGCAAAGGAGCCTTGACTGTCTGGAGTCTTTTCCGTTTATGCACCATTTTATTTATTAGTACAGCTCTATAAGTTGACAGCTGTTGTTTTGAATGTAAATAAATGTACTCAGTCTAGCAGTTACATTTGTCATTTTTGTTTCGGTTGTTATATATATATATATATATATATATATATATATATATATATATATATATATTACACACTCCCAGCCACTGTCCAATGAGTTCCTTTTACTCATGGAAACTCGGACACCTTAGGAAGTCGGCACACACGTAGGTGAACGGATTCTACAGTTTTTCATTTCATTTCATTTTCATTCTCCAAGCAAAAGTGCACGTGCGTCAAAGGGGAAAAAGACCTACGCATTTCGTCAGCAAGCCTACAACTGGGTCATAGAGTTACTGTGCAGAATGTCAAATTTAAAGGGCAAAAGCCCTCCTCCCACCACCCATTTAAAATCACCTTAAGGAAGCAGGCCCGCAATTTCCAATTCTCACATTTCCATAAGTGTATATAGCATTCTTCAGATGAAAAGGGTTAGTGTAGCACACTTAAGTGTTATAATTCCAGTAAAGTACCCGATTCAAGAGAGCAATCCAACAAACTGGGGCATGGTTGAAGTGCCATGCTAATAAAGCCAGAATTCAAATTAGCCTTCATAAATATATATCTAGCACTCCATGATTAAAATAAATATTTATACAGTACCTCGATTAATGTGCAAAGTTTACAGAAGCCTCCACTGTGAACTCTAATTATGTATTCGCTTATACTTCTTAACAGAAATACAAGTGTAGACCTGTGAAGCGTTCCAATTATTCACAGTACTGTATCAATGTGCAAAGTTCGCAGAATATCTGTCTCAATTATATATATATATTCCTATTAGTCACGTACGGCTGTAAAACAGCAGGCACTCCAGTTTGTGTGCAAATTGTTTATTTCATTAAAGCATCCAGTTTTCCAGCCACTGACACATTTCGGCTTACACAGAGGCCTTTCTCAAAGTGCGTGAGCCCCATCACTATTCAAAACAAATAGAAACTAATTTCATCAACATGAAAAATATACTATTAACTAGTCTTTTTTCTTTTTTTCTCTCATTACCTTAAATGCTTTCCAAATTCTTAATCATAAATAAGGTTAAAAGCGGTGACATTTTCAATAAATATACATTCATAAGAGACAAGTACAAATGGAATCACTAATAACTTCATGAATAAATCTCCAATCAATAAAATATTATAATAAAAATAACCAACAATTCATGTTATAGCAGTGAAGATCCAAAGACTCCCTCCAAACATATAGTATCCTTCCTGCCTCCTGCTAATAACTATATTAATTAAATAAGGCTCCATTTGGCATGATTGGAGTAACAGTATTTTCATCCTTTACTTTTGTTTGTCACATATTTATATACAGTACTCTTCATTAAACTATCGGGCCAGTGTCCAAAATTTTCACCCCTACAAGAAATTGCAGAAAAGTGTGTACTAGTGGGAGAAAAATAATATCCAAGAATAAGTATATACACTTGTAAAATAGATAAAACATATATTTATAAAATACTCAAAGAAATCCTATTTAAATTCATATTAACAAATTTAAGATTTATCTTCACAATGTTCAATACAATAATTTCATATATGTTCTTTCTCATGCCCCCAAATCATCACTTCAGTTCAATAAACCCTTCATCTCCATAATATTCAAGCCCAGTTTGCTACAGAAAAGGTTTAGCCACTTTATCTCACATGTACTTCCAATTCTTCATCCTATTTAATCCTATGGGGGCCTTTGTTTGTAAGTCAAGAATATACCTTGACACAAAAACGCTTAAGCTGTTTCACTCGATCACCCCCTCTCAATTTGGCCACTACTCTATCTATAGCAAAGAATCTGAATTTAGAGACATCACTATCATGCAAATCGTAAAAATGTCTAGCCACTGGATACGTACAGTCAATATTCTTTATAGCTTTTTGATGTTTTAGAATCCTTTTTGGTAGGGGAATGATGGTACTACCTACGTACATCAATTGGCATGGGCACATCAATACGTATACACAGTGATCTGATCCACAATTATAAAAACTGCATATTTTCCTTTTAAAACCAGTGGCAGTTTTATATTCAATAATATTTGAGATGGACCTGCACGCCTTACAATGATTACATTTAAAAAACCCATTCGATTGTGACAGCCAAGTATCTGTTCTCTGAGTTTTAGCAGGATAACTGTGTGTTATTTCATCTCCTAAGGACCCACCTTTTCTATAGATAATAGTCAGCAAATCCTGACCCATCACCCCATCACTTTTCAAAATTGGCCAATGTTTCACATCAAATTCCTGACTCTATGTGAAGAGGAATTATAGATGGTAATAAATCTTATACTTTGTTCTTTTTTCTTTTTGGTCTCATTGGGATAAAGTAACTGAACTTTTGTTAACGGTAATGCTTTCTCTTTGGCTGTATTCAATACTTTAGGCGTGTGCCCTCTCTCTCTTAATCTTTTTTTCATATGTGAAGTCTGCATTTCTAACTATTCTGGGCTGCTGCAAATCCTTTTAATCTTAAAGGTTCCCCATAGGGGATACGTTTAATTCAATTCTTGTGGTGCTGATTTCTAAAATGTACTGTTCCCTGCTGTGGGCTTGCAGTGTATGGTGGACTGTGTTTTTCCTCCCTGTACTTTCAATAGAACATCCAAGAAAGCAATCTCCTGGGAACTCATGGTGGCTGTAAATTTTACATTAAAGGGATTATTATTCAATTTGGTCACATATTCATGTGCCATTTCCCTCGGGCCATTCCATAAAATGAATAAATCATCTATATAATGGGACCAAATTAAAGCATGCAGTAAAAACTCTTGTCAGTCCTCGCCCCAGGCCACCTGCTCCTCCTACCAGCCGATCACAAGATTCGCGAAGCTGGGGGCAAAGCAGGTGCCCATTGCAGTGCCAACCTTTTGTCTATAAAAGATCCTGTCATAAACAAAAATGTTTTGATGGAGACAAAATGTAGTCATGTTAACTAACATCTTATTATGCTCGAGAAACATGGCAGGTCTTCTCTTCAAAAAATGTTCACATGCTTTGATCCTAAAGCTTTGATCTATACAGGTATACAACGAGACCACATCTAGTGTGATCATCAGATAGGAATCAGACCACTCTATGTCAAAGATCTTTGATAAAAAATCTCCACTATCCCTACAATAGGAACGTAAAGCAGCTGCATAAGGATATATATATTCCTGATTACTCGGGCCTCCTTCAGCTTCAGCCAACTATAGCCAAATGTTTTCCCAGGCTAAAATCAGGAGCCGGCACAAATCTGGTCAGTTCCTGGAATATTTTTTATTTTATCTTTTCAAACCAAAGTGCATCATGTTTGCAAACGGGGCCTGTGTGTTTCGGCAGAAGCCTTCCGATGAGCCCCAAGTGGGACGGCGAAGGCCAGACGTGGGTCCCATGCTTGCCATGCCACTGGTTTCAGGCCAGTCTATCCTGGCTGATGAGAGGTAATACCCCGAAACCAGTCCTAGGATGTTTTTTTCTGGTCTACGAAGGACCTGGCAGTTCAGGCTAGACTGTTCCCATGGGGAGCAGGGTCAAGACTGATTTGCATATGGCTGGGTCCAAACTGGAATAGTGTGGTGGGCAAAATAACAATGGATTTAGGCACCAATCTCTGTACTGGGGTGAGTGTTTGACATTGTTCAGCATTTTGTCCATCATTTATTCTTTTTGCAACCATTTGTTTATGCCATCCCGCACCAGACATAAATATGCACCATATCCTTTGGGATTTGAAATCTGGACTCATGTGAAGATACCGCAGGTATGCTACCACCAATATAGCTGTTGCTGGATCCCACTTGGAGGGCTCAAATATCCAGCTGTCTAAGGCTTAGCTCATGGGCCATCTTCCTTTCCACCATGGCTAGCCTCTTCTCTAGAGCTTGCTCCTTCTCAGGCTTAGCAATGGCAGGAATCTGATCCTTGTCCTTCTCCATCTTGGCAAGCTCTAGCTTTAGCTTTTCTCCTCCCTCCTGTCCACCATCTCCTCTGGGGACAGTCTCTTTAAAGACACACCACTGCCTGGCTTAGAGTGGACTGCCAGTCCTGGGAGAAAAATGCCCCTCACCTCTGTAGGCTGCATGACAAGATCCTCTGTCAGGTCCCGCTCTGATCCTTCCTCAGACACAGATCCCTCCTCGTCATCCATTTTTCCTTCCGGGTGGGCAGCTGCCATTGCCCTTAAGGCTTTTTGAAGCACTGCCTTCTTTGCAGTTCCCTTAAGGAACACCCCTCTCTCCTGGCACAACCCCTTGAGCTAGGCCACTGTGTATACCTCCAGATTGGTCAGCTCAAATTCCATATTACCAGGCAGGATACCGACATTGCAGAGAATATGGAACTTGGGCCAAAGGACTTTGGAAAAAATCAAAAGATGTCAGATCGGGGAGAATTGAAAAAGGCTCAAAATGGTCTAAGCATAGAGTTGTAGTGAACAATGAGTTACTATATGGTATTGCTCAAACACAAGTCCTAGCCCCCGCTGATCACCAATGTTAGGAATAGGATTCCTGATTGGATGAGGTATGCAACCAGGCCAGGAAGGAACCACCACTCTAGTCAGGGTAAGCTAGATACACACTAAAAGATAACCCGTGTTCACCCTCTGGTAGCTTGGCACAGAGCAGTCAGGCTTATCTAAATAGGCAATGTGTAAAGTATTTGTGCAACACACACACACAGTAACACAATGACTACACAATAAATAGACTCCACACAGGTTTATAATAGTAGGATTATTATTTTATAAACAAAACAAGGTCAAAATGACAAAAAATCCAATGTAAAGAAGTTGAGAAATTCAATTATAAAGGAATAAATGCAGTAAAGTGCTTGGAAGCAAGTAGCGCTAAAAGGTTATCTTAGGTTGCTCTGGGTCGGGGCAATGTCAAAGTTTGGTCCGTCCTCGTGGAAACGCAGGCCGGCTACAGGACCCATGCTGACCCCGGTGGTACCTTTCCTGATTGCAAGCAACAAAGTGCATCGATCTTCTCCAGGCAGTGAAGGCAATGCGTCGGTTCCGATTCACACAGGTGGGTCGATACGTCGCAGTTGAGCTTCGTGGTTGGGACTTCGGATCGGCACTGCGTCCTCGTCGAACCTTGCAGTCAGGTCCCTCATAGTTGACGAACCTCACAAGGCTGTCCCCAGCTTGGCACTGTGTCGGCATCAAAGGGCAATGCGTCAGTTCTGATCGGTGCAGTGGTGCCGATGAGTCCATTTTATAGCAAGACTGCTGCAGAACCCACGTCTGAGACCCAGAACGTGGAGAGTGCACCACTGATAAAGGTTGGACCCACAAAAGGCAGAGTCCAGCAGCACCAGCAGAATTGCAGGAAGTCTTTTGTGTTCCTGAGACTTCAGAAAACAGGAGGCAAGCCAGCAAGCCCTTGGAGATCACTTGGAGGGAAGGCAGAGTACAACTCTCCTTCAGCAGAGTCAGGAAGCAGAAAGCAGCAGGGCAACAAGCAGAAAAGCAGTCCTTCCAGCAAAGCAGTCCAGTTGAGTCCTTTAGGCAGCACAGCAGTCCTTCTGACAGGGTTCAGTTCAAGGTCCAGAAGTGTCTGATTTTAGGGGGTCAGACACCCATTACTTATACCCCAAAGTGCCTTTCATGTAAGGGGTGACTTCAAAGAACATCTCTGGAGTGCACAAGGGTCCCTTTCAAACCAGTCATGTCTGCCAGGCTATCTGTGGGGGGTAACTCAGTGCTGTGTGTGTGGACAGGAAGCTACCTATTGAAGTGTAGGTATCAGCCCCTCTCTTTCCTCCCAGGCCCAGGAAGACCTATCAGAATGCAGAGGAATGCAGATGAGTGCTCAGAATGCACATGAGCCTCACCTTCCTGTGTTTGTGGCTCTCTTGAGGGAATGCACAAAGTGTAGCTGTGATCCACCCCAGACTTGTATTGGAAACAGGCTTTCAGGCACATAGAACAGTAAGTGCAGAGACATGTCCACTCTCTAAAAGTGGCATTTCTAAAACAGTAATGTTAAATCCATCTTCACCAGTAAGGAGGAATTGTCATTACTATTCCAAACATATGAAAAGTGATAAAGCTACTCATCTCTGATCAGGAATTACAGCTTAAAAGTGTTTGAAGGAATTCCCAATGCTGGCCTAAGAGAGGGGTAGGCCTCACAGTAGTGAAAAATGAAATGAGCTGTTTGTCACTACCAGGACATGCAAAACATACAAGTACATATCCTACCTTTTCCTTACATGACACCCTGCGCTCAGGGTTTCTTAGGGCATACCTTAGGGGTGACATATGTAATAAAAGGGGCGTTTAAGGCTTGGCAAGTAGTTTTAGATGCCTAGCCAAATTGGCAGTAAACTGCAGACACAGGTACTGCAGTGCAGGCTTGAGACAGGTTTGAAAGACAACCTCAATGGGTGGCACAATCAGTGCTTCAGCCCACTAGTAGCATTTGATATACAGGCCCTGGGTATATGGTATACCACTTTACAAGAGACTTACCAGTACAACAAATATGCCATTCAGGTATTCAACAACGTCATCATGTTTAGGAGAGATAGATGCACATGCACTTTTGCACTGGTTAGCAGTTAGAGTCCTAAGGCCAACAAAAAGAATCAGCAAAACGTGGAGGTAAAAGGCAACAAGTCTAGAGGAAGACCACCCTAAGGATGCCGGGTCTAACACAAGTGGAGAAAAATAAAGGACACAAATATGCAGATTTAATGTAAATTATCACTACATCTAGAGGATGTCTTCATTCGGGGTTGGCTGTGTAAATCATGCATTATTGTTAGAACTTAAATTTGGGAATTTCATTTTCAGTAATACCGATTTCCTCTTGGTATTCCCATACCAAATATGAAACTTGTAGAGGCCCTTAAAAGGCACAAGAAAACCTCCCATTAGCTACCTTGTGAGTATTACTGCACATTTTACTGGTCCATGAGGGCCCAACCGGTATCTGAATGGCTACAAACACACTTCTGCAGGATGGCCCACCATGAAAATACTCTTGCCCGGCCCAATTATCAGTGTGCATTGGTAAGAAATTGGTCATATAGTCAGATTTTCCACGATCATGGATTAATTTTACAATCAGAAAATGACACACAATTTATTGTATGGATCATAATTTAGAAATTAAATCACAATAATTTTTGGTGCATCTAAGCACCACTGTGGTGCGCCACAATGTTTGCGAACCGAGATCAGCAGGCCTGGCTCAGCCTTTCATCATTTCAAAGTTAAAACATTGGGCTGGATAATACCAACCTATTCTTTAGAGTAGAGATTATTATTAACCATCCCAATGTTTTAACGTTGAGTGCTATGAAGTGGCAAAGTGAAGTGGCCAGAGCTATAAAAAAAAATAATTATTCTTTAACAGCTTCAATTTATAGGTTTCTACATTATAACAAACTCCTGAATGTGTTCTCTGTAGCTATTAGTTTAAAATGCAGTCAAGCGCGAGCAGTATCTATCATGCTGCACAAAGTTATGGTCTAGAAATGTCTCTGTTTTATTGAAGAATTAAGCCAGTAACAGGAGGCAGGCTATTCACTTAACAGGCACCCAGACAAATGATTTTCAAATTCAAAAGAATCTTTATTCAGCCAATTGAGGCCCTAAAAGCCGCATAGAAATAGAAGCCATAATAGAAAATAAAATAATCATAATAAAGCAATTAAAAAGAGAAAGATCTTATGCCACATTAATGCTCTATGAGAAAAATGGCACAGTGACTCATTAGAACAGCCAAATCGTCCCAAAAACATCCTAACAGAGAACAAATATGATTTCAAAAATTAACCAGCGGAGGTCAACACTAACAAACAGTAGTGGGCGGGTGGAGGGGGTGTGGGAGAGCGCGGGGAGGGAGGGAGAGAGAGAAAAATAAAAAATAAGACTTACCTGAAGCTGCCCGCCGCCTCGCGCCTCTGTGATTCGCTTCTTCCTGGTTCCAGCAGACACTGGGACAGCATCAGAGACTCCCTGTGCAATTACCACGGTGCTCTCATTCTATTACCAATAGCATGAGAGCAGCGCGGGGACTGGCCTGAGTGGTCTGGTTTAACGTTCGCTAAGGCGCAGGGAGTCTATGCTGTTTCTCCAACCCAGCTGTGCAATACAGCTGGGTTGTAGAAACCTAACTGCGCATGTCTGTTTGGCTGGCCTAAGATGGCCAGCCAAACAGACATGTGCACTTAGAAGTGCACATGCCACTTCACATCTCCTCCCTCCCATGGCCCGGCCCTGCCCCTCTCTACACACGCTGGCTCAGCCAGCAGCTGAAAAATAAAACAATAATAAAATATTGTTTTATTTTTCTGCTGCTTGCTCTGAGCCAGTGGGGCGACGCTCCCCCGCCACTGCAGAGGAGCCGCCGCTGCAATTAACACTTCAATAAAGTGCATGATGCGCATTAAAAATACAAATAGGCTATTTTTAAAAAGGAATTTGTTAAAAAGTAACATACAATATAAAGCACACGTTATATTAATATTGATCAACACCAATCCAACAAGGGGAATTACCCCCATAGTTTTCCTGGCTTGAACTGACGCTTTAAGAAAGGAACACGCCCTAAAACAAATAGCAAATTGTTTCAGTAGTTGTATATGATACAAAACCACTCAACATCTACAATGACCCAGTGAGTTTAAGAGAGGTTTGAGAAGTAGTCTGCAGGGATGACTAAAATGAATACAAAACAACATATCATGTAATAGCGACTGCTCAGAGACCCCATCACAGGAGCAAGGCAGAGCTGTTCCCCCTGGGGCATCAATTTGGATTCCCATGCTCAAGAGCCGCCAAACCGTACCAGCTGTAAAGCGGAAAAGGAGAGACCGCTCCCATTGTGTCAAATCTGATGAAAGATAAAAGGTGGACTCTGCGCTAGCAAATTGCCGATATCAACCAGCATTGTGCCATTCATAAACTCAGTTTGCAACCTTCTCTCCACACAAAACTTCCAAGAGAGACTCTTTATCCCGAGTTTGTCTTCTTTCTTTATACACTTAGGTGACATCAGGGCCGGACTGGGAACCGAAACCTGCCCTGGCAAACTGCTCGCAGGCCCCCACTGGGGGCGAGGGGGGGTGCAGCCGAGCTGTTTACTAGGGCCTGTTTCGGCCCATTTTGTTACAGGGGGCCGATATTGCCGGCCCCCGGTAGAAAAAACGGCCCCCTAGGGGCCCAAACCCGGCCCCCACCCTGGCGGCCCACCGGGGAAACTCCCGGTGCCCGCTACTGCCAGTCCGACCCTGGGTGACATAAACAGAGAGGCCAACACCTGGAGGTTTTTAGAGATATAACTCAGTCAGGGAATAGCACACCCTTCATCCAGACTGAGGCAGTCTGAGATGACATCCCTACAAAGGGGTCGATTCCGATCTCGGCCGGTAGGGCACCGAATCGGATTCGGCTTATCCGGATCCGATTCGGAGCCCTCTTTCCCGACCGATTCGTACGTGCGTCCGGCCGAGCGAGTACGATGCGAGCGCAGGCGAAATGGCAGACCGACTTGTTCGCGGGTCCGAAGCACTCCGACCGACTCGCACGGACACGACTCGCACCGCGCGATGGAGACGTTCCCCGCGCCGTCCGGCTCAAAAGAGCAGTCGGAGCCGGACTTTGGGGGTCCGTGTCGGACCCCACTGTACGCGTAGCCGCGCGAGTCGCACACAGGGGGGACCCATGGGTCCCCCCTACCTGTGCATGTACGCCGCGAGTCGCTTCGAGGCGTACCGGCTGTAGGGGGCACCCTTGTTCGCCTCGCACCCATTGGGTCAATGGGAGCCCGCGTACGCGTTGTACGTCCGGCTCCCATTGACTCAATGGGAGTCCGACCGACTCGAGTCCGATTGCATGCGTGCGCATCGTACTCGTTCGGTCGGACTGCCAGAGTCCGATTCGGTCGGAAATCTCTCCTGGTCCGGCTCGGTCGGAGAGATTTCCGGCCTGAATCGGAATCGGCCCCAAAGCTGTGCTTGCGGTTTGACTCATACACTAGCCCAGGGTAAAAGTGGGACCAATTGAACCCTATCCTCGATGTGGTGCTGGTTTAATTCTGGGTGGGTGATGTAACTGGATGCATTTGGCGGAAGCTGTAAAAGCCTCCGACATAAGCTGTTTTCCTCAAGCTGGAGAGGGGAGCTATTGTATTTTAATTCCCATATGTTCCGGGCAGGTCATATAGGAATTAAAGTATTAATGACTGCATTAACAAATTAATTAATTGAGTTTTAGAGGGCACTCACACTCCTTGGCCTATTGGTGCAAACGTGAAGTTTTGCTTTCATAATCAATCTATACAACTTTATTTGGGATGGCTTCATTTTCCAAGGGTAGAATTGGTTTCTAAAGGCTATTTTCACCGAAATCCACTTAACCAGTCTTTCCTTTTTGGTGTTGTGATTGGCATCTTTTCAGTACCTATAATAGCTACCTAGCTGACTCAAGCATGCAGCCTGCTTTGAAGCACTCTCACGTTAGGCTTGATTTGGTAATCAGTCACAATATCGAATTTTAAATATCGATATGGCAAAATATCGAGTTTAAAATATAGAATGGACATAATATCGACTTACAAAAATATAGTGGTGCAGAATATCGAAATGCAGGTAAGAAATATTGTTTTTCATAATATCGAAGTTAGTAATATCGACAGTCATAATATAGTTGTTAAAAATATCGATTTTTTTATAGTGTTTTAAGTGTTAGTATATGTGTTAAAAGTATGTATTATTTTTGTAATGTATGTTTGAATTTTTAAAAGTAATGAATTTTAATTAAATTTATTTTTGCGTAATTTAATTCTGTAGCGGGTTGTGGGTTTATAGGGGAATAGGGTGGGAAGTAATTTAATTATAATATATTTTTTTTGAATTATTTAGAAATAATTAATTATATGTTAATTATTCTATGCGCAATGTAATTCTGTAGCGGGTTGTGGGTTTATAGGGGAATAGGGTGGAAGTAATTTAATTGAAATTAACTAATTATTTTAATAATTAATAATTTTGTATTTAATAATTTATATTGTTAATTAAGTTAATTAATTTATTATTAATTAATTATGAATTGATTAATCACGATTAATAATTAATTGGAAATTATGTTAATTGTGTTCATTTTTTTATTAATTCGTAATTAATTAGATATTAATTATTAATAATTAATTTGTAAATATGTTATTTGTGTACTTTTTTTAGGAGTGGGGTGAGGGTTGATAGGGGAGTAGGGTAGGAAGTACTTTAGTTTTAATGTAATTTTTATTATTTTTTATATTATATTTATTAAAAGTTATTTTATAGTGTTAATTTTGTGAATTAATTTAGATTTGATGGTTATTAATTTTATTGTTAATTGTAATTAGTTAATTAACTAATTTTTAATTAATTATGTTAATTTATTAATATTTTACAATTTTGTAGGTGACGTTTATAGGGGAAAATGGTGGGAGGTAAATTAATTTTGAAAAAATATTTACTTGTTAATTAATGTTAATTATATTGCAGGAGTGGGTATACTAAATTATTCCCCTACGCTATCAAACACTTTCCCTACTGTTACACTTGGTGGAGTGGGAATATTAAATTATTCCCACCCGCTATCCAACACTTTCCCTACTGTTGCACTCACTGTAGTGGGAATAGTAATTTTTACCCACCCGCTATCCAACACTTTCCCTACTGTTGCACTCACTGGAGTGGGAATAGTAATTTTTACCCTCCCGCTATCCAACACTTTCCCTACTGTTGCACTCACTGGAGTGGGAATAGTAATTTTTACCCACCTGCTATCCAACACTTTCCCTACTGTTGCACTCACTGGAGTGGCAGTAGTAATTTTTACCCTCCCGCTATCCAACACTTTCCCTACTGTTGCACTCAGTGGAGTGGGAATAGTAATTTTTACCCACCCGCTATCCAACACTTTCCTTACTTTTGCACTCACTGGAGTGGGAATAGTAATTTTTATCCACCCGCTATCCAACACTTTCCCTACTGTTACACTTGGTGGAGTGGGAATAGTACATTATTCCCACCCGCTATCCAACACTTTCCCTACTATTGCACTCACTGGAGTGGGAATAGTAATTTTACCCACCCGCTATCCAACACTTTCCCTACTGTTGCACTCACTGGAGTGGGAATAGTAATTTTTACCCTCCCGCTATCCAACACTTTCCCTACTGTACCACTTGTTGGAGTGGAAATAGTTATTTTATCCCCTACGCTATGCAACGTTTCCAGTAATGTTATATTTAATGTAGTGTAAAATATTATTTAAAAAAAAATATTTATTTTAATGTTTTAACTTATTATATATAATTTATTTTTATATTTATAATATAGGTTTATTTATATATATGTAATTATATTTTAAATTATGTTTTTAACATTATATAATTAAAAATATTAATTATTTTTAATATTATTAAGTTATTATATATAATAAATAATAAAAATGCATGTTTATTTTATTTTTTACATTATATTTATTATTTATTAATTTTAACGTTTTTTAATTATTTTTAAGTATGTTTTACTGAATTATATTGATTATTTAATTAATTTTATATTACTTTTAAGACATTTAAAAAAGTCGATATTTTAGCAAACTATATTATTGACAACGATATTTAGGATTCGATATTTTTGTACTTACCTGTTTGTAGATAGGAAGTCGATATTCTGTCATTCTATATTTTTTCATCGATATTCTGGCATCTCAATATTCTGCTCCTCGATATTCTGTCAGTGATCCGCTTGATTTAGAGTCCCATTTAAGCTGCTGCCATATTGAGGATGTCTTGGGAGATTAGGATGTGATGTATTTGGTTTATAGGGTAATTTATTAAGCTTTAGCAGTTAAATGTACTGTGCAGTAAATCAACCCCAGACATAATGCATGGTCTTTGATTATTCCTAAAGGGAACGGGGAGGGGGTGTAAATGTCTACCAATTGCCTTTTAAAGTTGAAGGTACCGTAAAACTAAAGAAATGTTTATATGTTCATGTTATTTCGTGATAAACAGGAGAACATTGTGATATAAATGAGCTGTTATCTCTTTCACTGAAATCTTGTAGTTTTCTAATTTTTCAGGCCATTATTGGTTCGCACTTGAACTGGGGTAACACCATGAGGCATATTTACTTACATTTCATGCAACGTAGCAGGGCAACTTGCTGCAGTGCATTGAATGAAAGAGAGTCAGCAGAAATGTGCCATATCAATTAAGATATGGCGGATTTCTGTTGTTTCCTAGCACTGGTGGATTGTATGCGGCCTGGCGCCAACACAGTCACCCTTGCAGCATGGTACAAGGGATCCTGCGTTACAGGCAGGATTATTTTTATCATGGAGGGGATACCTTCCTACACAAAAACTACCCTGAAAGACATTTTCATCTTTCTGTGTGCGCTGCAAAATGCAGCACGCATCGAAAGAGGAAGTAACAAGGAGAAATAAAGTTATTTCTCCTCATTATGACTGGTTCAGAATGGTGTAGCATTTTTAATCATTCCCCAGTTTACTAACTTTAGTAATATAGGAATGCACCAAAATTCACAGGTAGATGCATAGCCACGCCCATGCTCCACCCATTGTACGGCTCCCTAATGCAAAGTAATCAAAGGCAGCACTATGCTGAGAAAAATCCCACAATAAACCATGCAAATCTGATTTGTGTGGCTTTGTAAATCACAAATAACATGTTGCTCTGTGGCTGTGCCAAAAAGTGGCGCACTCACATTGCAAAAAGTTAGTAAATCTGCTCCCATGTACCTAGGGCTCCTGCCTTTTTTGTTTAACCTTTACTGCTTTGCCAAAATGTGTGCTTTCTTTTGGGGTTGAGGCGCAAATACCATATTTCCAACTAACATGTCAAACTATATTGGCTTCCAATTACCAATCTAATATGTACCTGCAACAAGGCACTTAGGGGCCCATTACGATACCCGGCGTAAATAAATCCGCCAGGCATGGAAGCGGCAAAAATCCGCCCGCACACACCGCCTGAACACCGACCACGCCATTACGATTACACAAACCGAAAACCGCCATCGGCGGAAAAATCACACAAAATACCGCCCGCCAACGTCCGAGTCGGAGTCAAACCGCCCGCCACGGACGGAAACACGCACGACAACACAAAACCGCCCGCCCTCACGGCCGACACACCGCACGTGAAATTACGATCGCACCGACATGAGCGCGGAAAAACCACAAATATACCGCCCGCCAGCGCAAACAACGCCGATGAGAATCGACACGGCAGAAGCCATGGCGCCAACGTACCTGCACAGAAACCATCCGCACACAAAACCAATAGCACACAACATGGCCAACAAGTCCACACAGCAAGGCACGCAAAAATACACAAGCACAGTACACATCCCGAAAACACCCCCCGGACAAACAAAAAATACAAAGGCCAGAACCCCAGACACAACACACCTGAAAACAACAGACCATGAGGACACACCCACATAGGTGAGTACAAAAGCAGCACTCCCACAGACCACAACCCCTTGCTACATTGCAAACCAGAGAGGAGAGGAGAGGACACAGTGACACAGCAAGGACAGCAGCACACCACAGAAACGCACACATCACAACCACCACCACCACCACCACCAAACACCGGCACCACAAACCCCCTGCACATTACACAACACACACCGCACCAGCACCACAAACACCATGGCACCACAAAGAATGCCCAAGTACACGCCCATTGAGCTGACGGTCATGGTCGACGAGATCATCAAGGTGTACCCACAAATCTATGGGAACATGGTCCAGCACACACCACTAGCCACCAGAAACAGAATGTGGAACCGGATCGTAGACCAGGTCAATGCAGTCGGGACCCTGCCCAGGAACAGAGGTGAAATAAACAAACGTTGGAATGACGTAAAGAGCCTGGTCAAGAAGAAGGAGGGCAAAAACAGAGAGCTGGCTGCCGTCACTGGCGGAGGGAATCCCGCGCTCTTTAAGACCTTAAAAGCGTGGGAGGAGAAGGTGCGAGTCGTAATACATCCGGAGATCCTCGCCGGATTAGCAGGGGAGTGGAGGCTGGTAAGTACAAACTAATGTATACCAGCACACCGCTATGTACTCACATGCGCAACTACCATGCCACAGCTCCCAGGGACAAACACCCCCATGTCCAGCACACAATACACAACACATCACACACACATGCAACAGACACCACCACACACAGCCCAAACCGAACAACTGTAAGATGCGTGGGGACATGTGTACACTCAGCCAGCCACGTAACCACCAACAGGTCCCCAAACATGCCAGAAGCGCCACAACGAGCACCCACCACACCCATGTGTCCGCCACAGCTGCACTAACCGACAAGTAACAGGTAAGTGGCAGGAACACAAAGTGCAGTGGGTGGGAGGGTGGACAGCCCAAGTACAACACACACCAGGCCCCAGTCCCACAGCACAGCAAGGAGGAGCATCCCCCACACCCCACAGCCACGTGTCAGCCACCGCAGTGCACAACGACAGCCGAAAGGCAGACATCACGGTCCACAGCAATCGGTGTCAGTGGGTGTCCAGCCACCCCACGACCCACAACACCCCCCACCCCCACAGACCTGCAACATGGAGCACCCCCCGCTTAGAGCCATGTGGCATCCAGTACAGTGCACGCACGAACAACTTGCAGGTGGGAAACTGGACAGGGCTGGATTACTGGAGGCATGAGGACCATAACACGACCAACACATGGGACATGTCACGTAGCAGACGAACACGCAGCACCGCCCACCGTCACGAACAAGTGAACAATGTGCACACGGACATGAACAACAGACTCACACCCCACATGACCCATCACAGACATAGCAACACCCAAGGAGCCACGTCTGCATGCACAAGCCACACTGAATATAGTCCCACACGGCAGCCACTGTGCAACTCATCACACACAACCGAAACACCATTGAAGTCCTGTCCATGTAGCCCCTACTGCCTGTCAACCACACACCCCACAACTACGCCTATGTAAGACAAACAACACTAGACGCAACAGAGCGGAACAACATAAATGCACACGAACACCACTGAACCCATCAAACTCACAGACACACCATGCACATACAACATACCATCCATCCCATCCGTCAGCCCCAGTCACATGAAAGGCATGTCATCCGCACAGCTGCCACACATACAGCAGTCACGCTAAGATACATGCCCATGACCAACCATGTGCCAGAAGTCAATGAAGCGCACGACACACTGTGAGCAACAACACACAACATGGGCCACACTCCCCGAGCACTGCAGTGATGCACATGGCACAGGGCAGCACGCACACCAAGGAGATGGGACAACTGCAATACGTTGGCTGGCACACAACCATCACTCACACATAACGATGCGTCCAATGCCATGTCCAGTAATCACAACAGACAGCAAATATGCAGGCCATGTCAAGCATGCACACACCTCAAACCATGCACTGTCATGCTGCCACAACACATGTCACGTTCGGCACCCATGGCTCACAGCATGTACCCCAAAAGCATATCCCCTCCCAAATGCGAATCTGGGGCATGGCCCCCATGTTGCCATATGCGTTCCTAAGCGTTCCATGTGAACCCCAAAAGCATATTCCCTCCCAAATGCGAATCTGGGGCATGGCCCCCATGTTGCCATATGCGTTCCTAAGCGTTCCATTTGAACCCCAAAAGCATATTCCCTCCCAAATGCCAATCTGGGGCATGGCCCCCATGTTGCCATATGCGTTCCTAAGCGTTCCATTTGAACCCCAAAAGCATATTCCCTCCCAAATGCGAATCTGGGGCATGGCCCCCATGTTGCCATATGCGTTCCTAAGCGTTCCATTTGAACCCCAAAAGCATATTCCCTCCCAAATGCGAATCTGGGGCATGGCCCCCATGTTGCCATATGCGTTCCTAAGCGTTCCATTTGAACCCCAAAAGCATATTCCCTCCCAAATGCGAATCTGGGGCATGGCCCCCATGTTGCCATATGCGTTCCTAAGCGTTCCATTTGAACCCCAAAAGCATATTCCCTCCCAAATGCTAATCTGGGGCATGGCCCCCATGTTGCCATATGCGTTCCTAAGCGTCCCATCTGAACACCAAAAGCAAAGTACAAACCAGACCCAGGATGGGCCAGGAGCCCGCATACACCAGAGTCACAATAAGTAGGGGCACAGCAACACACCCATCGGCATGGCCAATCCGTCCCATGCCACATGTGCACAGCACACAGTCCCATTGCCAAGCACACACAACTACAGATGCTACAGCCACACACACGCCTCCGGGAAACCCATGTACGAGATTGCACGAACTGTTAATGTCAGACGACAACTACATACTTCGCCAGGTGCAACACAATAACAAATCTCATTCTCTCCACAGGTGACGAACTGCTGGATGCTGGGGATGGAGCCAGCAGCCAGCACAGCCAGCCTACAAGCCCCCAACGAGGACACACGGATCTGGAGGATCTGTCCTCCTCTTCGGACACGGACCACCAAGCAGGCCCATCTGGTGTGGCAGGGCCCAGCCGCTCCCCAGGACCCCTCCTACCCACCAACCCATCATCCAGGGCTGCTGAACATTCCCAGCCCCCTGCTGCCACTGTCGTTGCGGCCACACCCATGGTCATTGCGGCCACACCCACGGTCATTGCGGCCACACCCACGGTCATTGCGGCCACTACCATTGCCGCAACCGCCACCATCGCCGCACCGACCACCACCGCCGCCACCACCACCACGTCTTCGCTGGCACCAGCCCCAGCGCAGGTGGTGGCCCGGCCGACTGGATCCACCCTGGGAGCCACAGCGAGGACCGTGGTGAGCAATGTGGCTAGTGGGCAGGCCGGTGGCAGCAGGACTGGTAGGAGGAGCAGGGTCAGGGAAACGCCAGCCTCCCTGGGAGCCATGCGCTGCCTCAAATGGCCAGAGTCCTTGGGGCCTATGAAGAGGCCCAAGGACAATGGGTCCGGTCTGCTTCAGACACGCGTGAGGTGCTGGGGGTGCTGAGGTCCATGGACGCCCGTATGGGCCAAATCGTGGACCTCATGGGCCAGCTGGTGGTGGCGGTGAGGTCACAGCCAGGGACAGCAGCTCCCCTCCGCCACCACCTGCCGGGGCGCAGGGTGGAGCAGCAGTGTCCAGTTCCCCTGCGTCCACAGCCAGTGAGCACACCTCAACCACCAGCATGTCGCAAGCAGGCACCCCCTCGCAAACGTGGAAGGGGCCGTCCGAAGTGGAAACAGATCTCCCGGGAGGACTTCGCACGCTCCAAACGCAAGTGAGGCAGCCAGCCAGCCTTCCGCCAGCCTTCCTTGACCAGCCACTGCATTGACTTGGACTACGATCCCACTCCACACAGCCATCTGGATGGCATGTGTGTGTTGGACTATGGACATAGAACCAGTGGGTACACCCTGATCATCACGCAGCCATGACCGACAGCTCATTGTCACTGCACGCACCACTTTTGTCATCACCTTACACACAATCACATGTCACAGTTTGTAATAAATGCACCTTTTTCACTAACTGCTGTTTGTGCCCTGTGTTTTATTTGTACGGAATACAACGGCCACCTTGGGCGGAAAGGCACCTGATGCGTGGCATGGCAATTGAATCCGGAGGGCCTGTAGGGACCTAGGGGTGGGAGACAGAACAGGAGCACATTCAATGAGTGTGTCACACACCCATCACACAGTACATGTCAGTAACTACAAGCAATGTACACACATCGCACAGAGCAATAGGGCACAATGCCACAGCCACCAACAGTGGCATACTACCCTGGCCATGGAGCGTTGACACACAGCACGCAGTGAACAAACGGCCACCCTGACACAGCACACACACACCTGCACAGATACAGCCACATCAGCCGTCGTACATGGACACTCACCGTCAAGTGAAGTAGCGGGCGATGAGCTGCTGCCGCACATTACCAGCTTCCTCCTCTCCGCTGTCCTCCTCACTCGAGCTGTCCTGGTCTGCGGGCTGGGGCCCTGGTTGATCTCCGTCATCCACGATGAGGGGGATCTGCTTCCGAATGGCCAGATTGTGCAGCATGCAGCACGCCACCACTATCTGGCACACCTTCTGTGGGGAGTACGCCAGCGCACCCTCGGTGCGGTCCAGGCACCTGAACCTGGACTTGAGGAGGCCAAAGGTACGCTCGACCACACGTCTGGTCCTCCCATGTGCCTCATTGTAGCGATCGTCTGCTGGGGTGCGAGGATTCCTCAATGGACTGAGCAGCCATGCCCCATTCGGGTACGCAGAGTCACCTGGGTGTGAGGGACACAGAGAACCGTTGCTAATCCAACTGGACAGGGGACAGCATCGCACAGCCAGCACGCTACACCACTCCACATACTCACCGACAATACAGGCACGATCCTGTTGCATATTGGACATCAGTCGTGGCAAGATGCTGTTGCGCATTATGTGTGCGTCATGGGCCGAGCCTGGGAACTTTGCACACACGTGGGTGATCACCATGTCCGCAAGGCACACCACTTGCACATTCAGGGAGTGCGTGTGCTTCCTGTTGCGGTACAGGTGCTCAGTGGCCTGTGGTGGAACAAGGCCGACATGTGTGCAGTCAATGGCTCCAACGACGTGTGGGATTCTGCCAAGGGCATAGAATGCACCCTTCACTGCCGCCAATTCACGAGCCCTGGGGAAGCGGATGTACCTGTTCCGGTACAGCATCATGGCTGCCAGTACATCCCTCAGCACCTTGCTGAACATGGGCTGGGACATCCCTCCTCCAATGCCCACTATGTGCTGGAATGACCCAGTGGCGAAGAAATGCATGGCGGACATCACCTTAGCCGTGGGGGTGACAGCAGTCGGATACACCCTGCGGGGACGGAGATGGGGTTCTAACATGGCACACAGTCGATGCAGGGTTGGCCTGTCCAGCCGAAACTTCCTAATAACCTCTGTATCGTCCATGTCCGCCAGCAATTGGTATGGGCGGTCAATGTTCGGTCTCCGCCTAGGGACAATGGCAGAGGACACATGTCAAAGCAACACGACACATGGCAATTTCGCATACACATCACTGACATGACTGAGCAAGCACATGAGCCACAGCCCAGCTGTCAAGCTGGGACGGCACGGCCACAATACACTTACACAGGTCTCCCAACAATGGCAATGGCTAGTGATACAAACCACTGCCATGTGCATGCACATGGGGATCTAGGCCCCAATGACTTGCGGGCGTGCTGATGGGGACTGACTGCATATCCGTCAAGCGGCAACGCCACGGCAACATGAATGTCTGCTGAGCATGGAACTGCTTCCGCGGCTGGATGAGTATGGCACACGATGACAACGATGTGGGCACAGGCTGAGCGGCCAAAACAAGTGGGACCTGTGGCACGAGGGGATATGAGACAGTAGTAGGTGTCAGCACTGCACCCTATGTACAGCACTGTACGGATCACACCTCCCGAAACATTGACAGGTGTCCACATTGACAGCCCCATGCCAAGACGGCTGTGTGCTTGCAGTCACACGTCACAGGTGAGAGGTTACATTGCACATGCCAGGTGGCAGACGTACATAGTGGGAGCTGGCATGTGTGTGCATGTGTCTCCTGTTCAGGTTCCACCAGATGGGCGCTGACTCTGTACTGACCATTGGACACAGCATGTTCCGTGGAAGGCTTGTGTGTGTGGGATGGTGGCACTGGATGTGCCTCCGTTGGGTGGGGGGCCATGCACAGGGCGGGTACGTCGATGATAGCGCATTGTTGGTCACGGTGGGTGCACCAACTAAGATGTGTTGCCCTGTGTTCAATTCCTATGTCCGCATGATGATGGACTGTAGATGTGGGCAGACTACACATTGGTCGATGTGCTGTCTATATGCATGTGCCTTCACACCAGGCACAGCTGCCCCTGCACATGTGACCCCTGCTGGACTCGCTGCTGGGTCTGTGGAGCTGATGCACCTTCTGCGCGTGGGGCGGACAGCTCTCCTCACTTCCCTCATTGCGCATGTCATGACTTTGCCGCAGGTGACATGGATCATGGAGGGCCCACATGTACGCGTGGGTAGGCTACACATGATTGTACACTGGTCGCCACCCCCAGTCAGTGTTTCGAATGGGAAGGTTGTCGTGCTGGTGGTATGTTCGATGTGGCGGATGGGCGGGCCTAGGTGCGGGCTTACATTCCGGACATGGGGGGTAGTTGGATTGGCGACTAGTTGCAGTACACACGGGACACGTCTCTTCCTTTCCACATCTGGGGCATCCCTTGTACTAACTGACAGTGATACAGTCATCTTCGCCCCAGCCCTCATGTCCTCCCCTCGCTCCCCCAATATGCATGCTCACCTGCGAGGCTAGCGCTTGCACAGGCAGCCCCAAGCTCGCACCAGAGAGGGCAAGGAGTGTATGTGTGGGTCCAGTTGCACGAGTGGGCTGTCTCAGGGTATGATGTGTGGCAGGACGCCGTCCACCTGCGTGGTGCCCCAAATGGAGACCCGGCCTGCATGGACTATGCATCACAGTCTTCGCCTTCCGGATCCGCCACCTGCGACACCCAGTGGCTGTGGCTGCCCTTGCGGCCAGGCCGCGTCCGTCTGTGGCTGATGGCCCACACATTCACTCTTTGGCCTCTCTGGGGAGGGCTCGGGGGTGGTGGCGCACGCGCTTGCACTTAGTCGCAATGGCATGTGGCGTGGTTGGTATGATGGGCAATGGATGGGATGGTGCGAGCCACCTCCCGTGACGTCAGTGCTGCTCGTGCTGTGGTGCGTCCCCCTACACTTCCATTTGACTTGTGCCATGCTAGACGTTGAGGTTCTATTGCCTGCGTGATATGAGCAGGAGGAGCGCGAGGAGACCTCTCACACACCATGCTCCACTGCCATGCCGTGCCCTGTATCGCCTGTGCGGATTGACTATGTTGGGGTTACACCTGGTCGACTGGGGCTGTGTGTGCCTTGTCAAGGGGCATGGCGGGCGCACAACAGGATCCAGCTTGTCCACAGAGGGTGGGCTGAGGTGCGCCTGGTACCGCTTTGTACGTGTGCCCGGCTGCTGTGCACACACGTGTTCACTCCCCCGACAGGTGTCCTCTCACGATGCCCAGGGAAGCGGTGGTGTACTGTTCATGACCCCTCCCAACACGGCGTGCTCCAACTTGGCATGTGCGCATCTACCCGTCGCACCCACCCACCTGAGCACTGCGTCCATACGACTTCACACGACACATGTGTGTCTTCCACAGTAGTGCTACTCATTTGCGTTGACATCCAATACCAGTGGACTACATGGTCATGTCACGACTGCCGTGTACTTCACATACTCTCATCCTCTCTCATTCGTACTTGTGAAATGAGTCAGCGGAGACAGTTTTGGTTTCAAACATTATATTGAGTCTTCTGTCCTCTGTGATGCAGTATAGTGGACACTACTGGCAGCGGAATACATGTTGAGGATATACTGAGCATGATTGCAAATGGGATAGGGTGTGGGGTTACATGTGATTGGCTGTTGCATGTGGGATGTGGGATGTGGGCTTCAGAGTGACATCTGCTTGGCCAAGGCTGTGCTAATGTACATTTACGTATAGCTGCGGAGCTGCGGACTTTGACACAGACGGTATACATGTAGCCTACCAGACCGCTTGGCATCATGGGCACAGTCCATCTCAGTTCCATGTGACAGGTTTGCTGCGGTTGTTCCTCATGCACGCGTGCATGTGAGATGACATCAGGGCATGTGCTTGCGTGCATGCAGCGGCGTGCCACTTGTTGTTGCACTGTGGTGGTTACTGGACATGTCACAGTCACTGGGGTCGTGTTGTTGTTGTATGCACTTGTCGTCCATGCAAAGGTCCTGGTATGGGATTCCCGGGGCGGGGGTGGGAGGGGTGCAGCACCCACAGACTCCAGGCGACCTATTCATGTCCACTGAGCGGTGTGTGTGTGTCCATGGGCGCTGGATCCATGTCGTGTCCTGGTTGTTCGTGCAGTTCCGTCCATGTGGGTGCGATACACAGAGCCCATGCCACTGCCTCCCACGATGCATGCGGTGTTCCTGGATGTGATGGGGAACAGTGTGCATGTCCCGGTCATATCCGATGTCATGGCGATGTCGTTGATGGTGTGGTTACAGTTGCCAGTCGTTTGGTATGGCTGTTGTGGTGGTGACTGGCCAGTCCGTGCGGAAGCTAAGCATGGGTGCGGGGTTGGACATCATAGGTCACTCGGGGAACCTGCGTTGTGGTCCGACGAATTGACAGGTTGTCAGGTATGCGATGCCGTCCAGCAGGGCTTCCATGTCATTGGTGGTGTACATGTTTGCCAGCCAATGTAGCGGATGGTGGCTGTCAAGGTGTTGTTCGTAAGTTGTCCCTTGGAGGACCATGATGGGGCATGCTGGGTGACATTCGATGTAGCTGTTCTCGATGATCCGTCGTGTGGAGGCACAGTGGTCCCATTTCAGTGCGGGTGCGATGTTGGCCACATACGCCATGCCCCCATAGGCAGAGCAGGCCCTGTCGTGTGCGTCCAGAGGGAGGAGTAGTGGTAGCAGGTCCGCCTTCAGACATGCCGGGTTGGAGAGGCATATCTCGACGGGATGCTGGTATGGACACCTCCGACAGTAGAAGACGGGCATGACGCAGCTGAACAATGTGATGCGGTAAGTCAGTCGGTAACTTACGTTCAGCAGGGACAGGAGATCGCATCCCAATGTATGGAACAGGTTGGTTTTGTACAGCTTGAGCTGTTCGGCGTAGTTGGGTAGGTGTGTTGCGGTTGCCATTTCCCAGCGGTGCGTTGTGGTGGCGTGCTCCGGCTGTGTGTGCAGCCTGCAATGTGCACGCTCCGAGGTTGCTGTGAGCTCTGTGTAGTCGTAGGGAGACAGGACTTGTGTTCTGTTTGCTTGTTTGGAGGACACGGGCCCTCTTCCCACATGCTTCTCAGACAGTTCAAGGTCAGTGATGTGTGACTCCTTCCAATTAACTTGCATGTGGCCGACATGGGGGAGTGTTTTCTTCTTTCTTCCCCGTCCGTTGTGTGCTTCTGTGATATGCGCTATCTGCCCTGTGGTCGGTCTCCTCGGCATGCCTGTGTTGGTCTATTCTTGGACAATGGCTGTATTCACCGGCTTCTGTCGTAGGGCTGTGGTTTCGGAGTTGGAATGGAAGGTCATTCAGTGCTGTCTGCTCTCCCTTGTGTGGGCGGCAGGCTGCCTTTCTGCTCTGCGTTGGGCCTTGTGTGTGAATGTTATTCTTGGGCCACCTGTTGTCGGTCCCCGGGCTCTTTGGTGTTCCGTTTTATATGTCTTGTTCATATGTGCAGGGTGGTATGGGTGTTTCAGTGTGGTACTGGCGTTCCTCTTCCCGAAGGAGCCCTGCTTCTCCTAGTTGGTGTTGCCGCCGCTGTGTGCTTCGCCATTTTTGTTACACTGGGGTGTGTCCTGCTGTTGCGTGACTTCACTGACATGTGTGCGTCGGTTGTGTGGCGTTGGGTGTTGTCCGTGAATTGGGCGTTGGGGACATGTCTGTGGCAGGCCTGTCACGTGTCATGTGCGTTCGGGGTGGGGCTGATGTGTGTGCTGCTTGGTTGTGTCCCTGTGTCTGTGTGCGACGCATGCATGGCGCTGCGGTTGGCCTCTGCGTTGTGCGCATGTGTGGCGGCGTCATCGGCGCTTTGGGGCCGTGACGGGGTGGTTGGTTCCTAGTCCCAGGTGGTGTGTACACATGTGTTCCGCGATGTTACGATTTGGCCTGTGTGTCATATGTGGATGCAATGGTGGATGTGTTGTGTACACGCGCTGGTGGGGGGTTGTCCGCTTTTTCCGCCCTTGCACTGTGTGCGCTGTTTGCGTGCACTTGTTGTGTGTGTGCCTACCTGCGTCTCCGCGGTACGTTGCGTCCTTGGTGGTGCATCAGCAGAAGCATGGGGAGGGCCTGCAGTGCTGGATTCATGCTCGGGAGCCGCTTCTTCGTTGTCCGTGCTCGGCATCCGTGTTACCGCTTCGGTTTGTCGTACGGTATCTCTTGGCCGTGGGAGCCGTTTGTTTGCGGCATCGTAATTTATGCGCCGGGCGGGACGTGTTTCGTCGGACGGTGTGTGTCAGTTGGGCTGCGCCGCTACGTGTACGGGCGCACTTTGATGGCGGACGGTGTTGCTGGCTTGCCGGCGGTGTTTGGCCTACTTTTCGCATCGTAATTGGGCGGGCGTGTGGACTGCTGCGTGCCGGCGGTAACTGGTGCTTTTTGCATCCGCCAGCACGGCGGTGGTGCTTCCGCCCGCCATCGTAATGTGCCCCTTAATAACACCGGCCCAGTATTATTGCAACCAATGATTGTTTCCTATGCATTCGGCAAGATCTCTTCACTCGGCATCTGCCAAATAGTTGGTGCTGTGAAAATTCTGCAGTGCCCGCCAAGGCTGCCATTGGTTCTCCTACTTGGGTGCCAACCAATGAAGCTCCCTCCCCTTTTCTTCACGAGCCTAACTGGTTTACTTGCTTTTCATAAACATTTGAAAACTTGGCTATTGACTCCCAAAAACCTGTGCTCTGACTCCATTTGTAGATCACTGCGCGCCACTGTACCCTTACGGGTAATCGTGCAATACAGAAATATAACAAAGTTAAGCAAAAACATAGAGATGTCAAGTCTTTGGAAGTATATCTCAACAAATAAGCAATCTCACCAAAGAGGGTGTGAAGTTTTTATTACATAAGCAAATTCTTGCATCATCATCTTTATTCGATTATTAATGAATAATCATAAAGAACAATCGCCGTATAAAACACGCAGTAAAGCACACAATAAAACATCAGAATAAACTATACAAAAAACACATGATAATATTTAAACATTCACAGAATTGCGCCAACACAGTGCATTTTTGGTAAAGGCCCCCACAGGGAAACATACGACAGGATCAGGTAACATACAGACAGTAGCGGCCCGTGGTGGGAGTGCTGCCGGGCGGTGACGTGGGGCGGGGGAGAGGCAGGGTGGGGGGTAGTAAACTACGGAATACGGCCAAATAGAGGTAAGTAAACATATAAATAAATAAAACGAATTTCGTTGCGCGCGCTGCATCGCCAAATGCGATGCAGCGTGCGCAACGAAATTCCTGCCCCTCCCCCGCCCCACGTCACTGCCCGGCAGCACTCCCACCACGGGCTGCTACTGCATACAGAGATAATAAAATGCTGGCCTTCATTGTCAAAAGAATCAACGTCTAAAAGGCTCAAAGTACTTACAGAAAACGGTAAAGTGCCTTTGTGTCTGAAGGAGGCAGTGGCGGCTGGCAGGGAAGAGGGGTGGCGAGCGGGGGGGAAGAGGGAACAAAACATTTTTAAAAAACATTTACCTCCTCGCGGCCGCCTCTGTCTCTCCTCCTTCGTTGCTCACGAGTCCCGGAAGCTCACAGACTTCCCTAAGCCAATCACAATGCTGCAATGCAGCTTTGTGATTGGTCTGAGCGCCGTGGTTCGGCGCACAGACCGGGACAGGGAGCCTGTGCATGTTCCCCACAAGGCTTAGTATTACAGCCTTGTGGGGAACATGCAAAGTGCGCCAGACTGTTTGGCCAGGCCAAGACGGCCGGCCAAACCGTCATGCGCACTTAGGGGTCGATTCCGATCTCGGCCGGTAGGGCACCGAATCGGATTCGGCTTAACCGGATCCGATTCGGAGCCCTCTTTCCCGCCCGATTCGTACGTGCGTCCGGCCGAGCGAGTACGATGCGAGTGCACGCGAAATCGCCGACCGACTTGTTCGCGGGTCCGAAGCGCTCCAACCGACTCGCACGGATATGACTCGCACCGCGCGATGGAGACGTTCCCCGGCCGGGCAAGTACGATGCGCGCCGCGAACAGTCCGACCGACTTGCGCCGTCCGGCTCGAAAGAGCAGTCGGAGCCAGACTTTGGGGGTCCGTGTCGGACCCCCCTGTATGCGTAGCCGCGTGAGTCGCACACAGGGGGGACCCATGGGTCCCCCTACCTGTGCATGTACGCCGCGAGTTGCTTCGAGGCGTACCGGCTGTAGGGGGCACCCTTGTTTGCCTCGCACCCATTGGGTCAATGGGAGCCCGCGTATGCGTTGTACGTCTGGCTCCCATTGACTCAATGGGAGTCCGACCGACGCGAGTCCGATTGCATGCATGCGTGCACATCGTACTCGTTCGGTCGGACTGCCAGAGTCCGATTCGGTCGGAAATCTCTCCGGGTCCGGCTCGGTCGGAGAGATTTCCGGCCTGAATCGGAATCGGCCCCTTAGTGTGTGCACGAACCACTCCTCACAGGCTACGACACCAGCCCCACCCCACACTAACCCAGAAGAAGAAAATGAAATTGATAATAAGAAGGTTATCATCGTTTTCTTTTTTCCTGCTCTGAGAGCAGTGGGGCGAAGCTCTTCCGCCTTAGCAGAGGAGTCGCCCCTGAAGGAGGTGCCATCACAAGGGCATTCAAGGTTTCTTGCATATATACAAATGAAAGGCCTGTCAATAGGTTCCACAAAATTATATTTTTCCTACATTTAAACCCCTGCATGGCTTTTCCCCTCAAGCTTTCAATATGTCCCTGGTGATGACAATGCATCTCATTTCGTCATGAGTTAACTTTGAAAAAGCTTTCCACGTGACTGTGAGACTGGATGGATGTTGTCAATATTTTTCTCAGAAAACAACGTAAAGGGGACGTGTTGGTCCTGATCTAAATGAGAACTCCTGCATGTAAAACAAATTCAGGTAGTATGGGTAATAATGTTGTTCACGAGAACTGCAGAAAGTTTACTACAGAAGTTTTCAACTTCGCACACCCCGAATTTTAACACATTTATAACTTGGAACCTTGAGTTCCATCAGGCACAAAGACGGACGTGATTTAGAGGTTGCTAGAGGCCGGAACTGCTGCCCTGAGTTGCACCTTGGCACTGCCATTGCAGGCCTTGATCTCAAAGAAAGGGGTGCGCCATATTTTTGTAAATCTGGTGCATCTCTGAGTTTTAAAAATGTCAGAGCACGGAGTTACCAATTTTGGCGTAACACCACTCTCCGACATTTTGTTGTAAATATCCCCATTAGTTTCCAAATCAGCAGCTTTCAAAGACTGAGGACACTGCAGACAGTGTGCACAATTTCCAACTGCAGCTGTTGCCATTTTCACCTGAACAGCCGAAGTTTTACTTAGCAATCAGCCGCTCCAAAGGCCACCTCTTCTCAAACACCGCAATGATCTGCAGGTATTTGTGTACCACAGCCCCAGAATTTATCGGGCCATGCATAGGGTGTGTCACTCTGAAAAGACCTGAAGTGGCTTCTCGAATATCATGTTGTGTAAAAACAATAACATACTGACTTAGTGCTGTGTTGTGAATATGGCACACTGTCCTTCACTGCCCATGGTGCACACTTAAGTTTGGGGGCTGGGCGCAGACTGTGACAGTATCACATATCACAACAAATGCACTGTTCCCAGAGCAGATGCGAACTCATGCCTGAACCTGGAACAGTGCATTAGTGAAAAATTGACCAGCTGTTTAAAGCTTTCTATATTTCTGGCCTGCTTTTGAACGGGGTCAGTCATGAAGTGCATAATTTGAGCCGTTGGTTTCAGGTCCTGGGTCCCGGTACTTAATTATCAACACCTGCACTTATGACAGTCTGTCACATGGTGGCGCTGTTTGTCTAATTTAGAGATCAGCACAACAACTGTTGTTTATTAATTCAATAAACGTTAAAAATGACTAATACTTGCCGCCCAAGCCATTCGGTAGCTTTGGGGGTCTGGAATAGGATGAATTGTCAAACATCTTAGAGTATGATGGCTAGTAGTTGAGTTGGTACTGTCATTGGCAGCATGGCAAGGGCGATGGGTGGTGCTAGCTGCAGTGGCCTCCTGAGGGGGGACCTGGCACATATTTATGTACAACGGTAGCACTGGGTCAGTGATCCCAGTGTAGGTGGGAGCAGTGACAGACTTTCCCCAACCTGGAGAATGATGACTGAGATGCTTTGAAACTGTTGGTCCCCCCTGCTTGGGTGTGTCCTCAGAGGGAGCACTGACTGTGTGCCACATAGAAGCGCTGCACAGCCAATGAGCCCATCTGACAAGTTCTTTGCTCAATGGTTAATGTGAAAAAAGAACAAGTGCTATGGCTCAAATTTGTGTCAGAAGTTTGCCGGCACCACTGCCAAATGTCGCGGTTGCCAAATACCAAAGCTCTATAGTCTTGATTTCACCTCATTCCTCTTTCTTCCACTAACATAGTCTCCCTGCTGCTTTATCTCACTCTTGCAGGTTCTCTTTCTGATGGCTTTCTCTCTTTGTTATGGTTTTTACTCCCTTTGATGTGTTTCTCTCACTTTCTCTGGGTCAAATTCTAATGATTAAAAATAAGTTTCCAATCCACAAAAAAAGAGTGCGGGTGGGCCACGCGTGCAACCACCAGCTCAAATTAAGAACCTGCTCCACCATCTGTAATACAGCGCAGGCAAGAGGCAGAGTACTCCATAATTTGCATTAGGCCATGTTCCCATTAAAATGGAGGAATAGCCCCTTGACATGACAATTGTGCAATTTTATGCTGGTACCATCTGTCTGGCAGAAGGGTCTAAACACAGGTAACTGTCTCTACTGGGTAGAGGGCTGAAACATTAGTGAGAAGGAGAGAAGACCACGATGAGGAGCAATGCCTGCTTCAGCATTTTGCTTTTTAAAAAAGAATACCAGACTTCCATCCCCCAAATTTAAAATGCAATATGGCCGATCGGCCTCCTGAGCTCCAGACTCTACTTCTCCTGTTAGTCTTATAATTTCAATAATGATTAAACAAATAGCTCTAATTTTCTCCTGCTGCAATAAAGGAGATTTGAGGGGTCTAATTTTCATAAGGAAGCTTCAGCTGCATGCATGTTTTTGCTGTCCCCTTTGTGTGATCAGATTGCACCTAAATGTTCATCTCAGACATATCAAAAGCTATGAAAAATTGGGCTAAATAAGGTTCAAGCTGGTCAGTCTTATCTCAAAATACGTCACTGTTTTAGTAGTGAGTGATGCAACTGGAGCTGCACACCAGGTTGTCTATTGCACCTCATTGGCACTGTCTGCAGGCTTAGGGCCTGATGTAGAATTTGGAGAACAGGGTACTCTTTCACAAATGTGTCTGCCAAATTCGCTCTATTTTGAGATCGGGCAGACCATCATGTTTTCGACTACAGTGCCCCCGCTGGCTCCTCTGTTGGATACCGCACACCAAACAGGGAAACTATGGCGAACCCACACTGAAAAAAATAAATATTACGCTCACACCTTCGGATAAAACTCTGTGGGTGCCAGTGGTATTTATTTTTTGCTTTACAAACACAAACTTTCACTTTGGGAGTTTGGTGTTGAAGCATCAAAATTTTTGATGAATGGCTGCCCGAAACCTGGTAGCAGCTCACCAACATTTCTGTGCCTTCAGAGAAGCTGTCGTGATGGTGGTTCCTCTGAAGGCGTAGAGGTTTCTGCAAAGCATGTGGAGAATTCAAATATATGGTGGGTGGTAGTCTAGCCAGGGTGGTGATGGAAATTACCTCTGTCAGCCTGACAGACAGTAGGCTGCTTGGCAAACTATAAATCAAGCCAGTAATGTGTATGTGGCGGCTCAGAGGAGGGTTCAATCCTGTAGTTTCCTGTCCTTGTTACTGCCCCAGGCCCAGCTCTCCTGTGCTGCTGTACTCTGCTTCCTCCCTGTTTTTCTGAGTGCTTTCTCCTTCTTTTCTCTCGTTTTTTTACTGCTTTCTTCTTTTTCCCCCATTCTTTTAAGTGCTTTCTCCTGCTTTCCCCTCATTTTTGTTACTGCTTTCTCCTTCCTTTACCCCATTTTTAGGTCTCGCCTAGGCAGCGCATGCGCTGTCTCGTCGAGAGATGCTGTATACAGTATAGTGGGGGAAGCTCCGCCCACTTTCCGCCTATCTTTTTGATTGGCCGAATTCCTAAATGCTGCAATCTGATTCGTTTTCCTTTACTTAATCCCGCCTCCTGACGGCCATGTCGTCATTTTTCTCCTTCCGTAGCTATCGGCCCCTTTACTTTTAAAACTGTTTTGTTCCCCTGCCTCCCCCCGTTCCCTCCCGCAGTCCCTCACTTCTCTGCCAACCACAACCCCCCCACCCACTCCTGTTCCTGCCTTCTTCCACGACCGCAGTTTTATTTACAATGCAATAGGACTCGCGTAAATACGAGTCCTATTGCATTTGTAAATGCTTTTGCCCCTCTGATTGGCTGGCTGCATTCGCACTCTATTTTGCCTGACCTAGACTCTTGCATGCGCGCAATGCTATACATCGTACGCATGCGCGCCAAAAGTCTGCCTCTGCCTCTTGCTTATTTATTTGTGTTTTCGCGGCGTCCACTTCAGGGACACCGCGCTCTGTTTTTTTGGGTTTTTTTTCACTTTAACACTGAGCGCAGCGCCCCCATAAAGGACACCGCGCTCGGTGTTAAAGTTAGAAAAAAAGTGCGTGCTGGTTATTGTTATAACTTGGTGTTATGTACGCACACTTGTTCTTATGAGTTAGGCGAACCGTGTGTGTGAGCGGAGCCTGTCTGCCTGCCCGCGACCGGCCGGAGATGCAGTGTACTTGTGCAGGACTGTGCTCACCGGAGCACATTGAGTGGTCCTGGGCAGAGGAGCTTTCCTCCATGCATGGCGAGGCGCTGGACCTGGCATGGGTCCGAGCCCGGACAGCAGAGGTGGAAGTTGCAGTCAGACGTTTGGCTCCGATCATGCTGCATCAGTGTTTGCAGAGGTGCAGAGGGGAAGGGGAGTAAAACTCGGGGCTCAGGGCTTCATGTGAAATGGCAGCGGTGGGTAGAGGCAGTGGTGTTACGTGTATATTTCTTAGTAGGATGAGTAGGTGAATGAAGGACTGTGGAGGAGGGGTGGGATGGGCGAAGGCAGTACATTGTGTAAGAAGGAGCAGGGGAAGTAGGAGGTGCGTGTGTTGAGTTTTTATTTAATGTGACTTGTTTAAGCCAAGCGTGTGATGTTGATCGAGTGCAAACTTCTGGCGATCGTGTACAGACACACATATTTTTTCAGCTACACTGATGTTTATGAGTGCCGATTCCTCCCCCCCCCCCATAGGGTGGTTGTCGGCGCGTGATCCTCGTCCACAGCAGCAGACACTCAGCCAGCGCCCCTCTCTGAGGTCAGGTGAAGCGGCAGGCAGGGCTGCTCGGGAGGAGCGCTTGAGGCAGGCTGGCACGGTGTCTTTTTTTAATGCAGATTTCTATAGCGCAAACTCTACCTGAAGGTATTGGAGCGCTTTACATGAGCTCCGGTTATGTTACACAAGGGCACATTCAGGCACGGGGAGATTATGTGATCGGCAGGCAGGGCTGCTCGGGAGGAGCGCTTGAGGCAGGCTGGAACGGTGTTTTATTTTTTTTATGCAGATTTCTATAGCGCGAACTCTACCTGAAGGCATTGGAGCACTTTACATGAGCTCCGGTTACGTTACACAAGGGCACATTCAGGCATGGGGAGATTATGTGATCGGCAGGCAGGGCTGCTCGGGAGGAAAGCTTGAGGCAGGCTGGCACGTTGGGTTTTTTTTATGCAGATTTCTATAGCGCGAACTCTACCTGAAGGTATTGAAGCGCTTTACATGAGCTCCGGTTACGATACACAAGGGCACATTCAGGCACGGGGAGATTATGTGATCAGCTGGCAGGGCTGCTCGGGAGGAGTGCTTGAGGCAGGCTGGCACGGTGTTTTATTTATTTTTATGCAGATTTCTATAGCGCGAACTCTACCTGAAGGTATTGGAGCGCTTTACATGAGCTCCGGTTATGTTACACAAGGGCACATTCAGGCACGAGGAGATTATGTGATCGGCAGGCAGGGCTGCTCGGGAGGAGCGCTTGAGGCAGGCTGGCACTGTGTTTTTTTTAATGCATATTTCTATAGCGCAAACTCTACCTGAAGGTATTGGAGCGCTTTACATGAGCTCCGGTTACGTTACACAAGGGCACATTCAGGCACGGGGAGATTATGTGATCGGCAGGCAGGGCTGCTCAAGAGGAGCGCTTGAGGCAGGCTGGCACAGTGTTTTTTTTAATGCAGATTTCTATAGCGCGAACTCTACCTGAAGGTATTGGAGCGCTTTACATGAGCTCCGGTTACGTTACACAAGGGCACATTCAGGCACGGGGAGATTATGTGATCGGCAGGCAGGGCTGCTCGGGAGGAGCGCTTGAGGCAGGCTGGCACGGTGTTTTATTTATTTTTGCTGATTTCTATAGCGCGAACTCTACCTGAAGGTATTGGAGCGCTTTACATGAGCTCCGGTTATGTTACACAAGGGCACATTCAGGCACGGGGAGATTATGTGATCGGCAGGCAGGGCTGCTCGGGAGGAGCGCTTGAGGCAGGCTGGCACGGTGTTTTTTTTAATGCAGATTTCTATAGCGCGAACTCTACCTGAAGGTATTAGAGCGCTTTACATGAGCTCCGGTTACGTTACACAAGCGCACATTCAGGCACGGGGAGATTATGTGATCGGCAGGCAGGGCTACTCGGGAGGAGTGCTTGAGGCAGGCTGGCACAGTGTTTTTTTTTTATGCAGATTTCTATTGCGCGAACTCTACCTGAAGGTATTGGAGCGCTTTACATGGGCTCCGGTTACGTTACACAAGGGCACATTCAGGCACGGGGAGATTATGTGATCGGCAGGCAGGGCTGCTCGGGAGGAGCGCTTGAGGCAGGCTGGCACGGTGTTTTTTTTTATGCAGATTTCTATAGCGCGAACTCTACCTGAAGGAATTGGAGCGCTTTACATGAGCTCCGGTTACGTTACACAAGGGCACATTCAGGCACGGGGAGATTATGTGATCGGCAGGCAGGGCTGCTCGGGATGAGCGCTTGAGGCAGGCTGGCACGGTGTTTTATTTTTATGCAGATTTCTATAGCGCGAACTGTACCTGAAGGTATTGGAGCGCTTTACATGAGCTCCGGTTACGTTACACAAGGGCACATTCAGGCACGGGGAGATTATATGATCGGCAGGCAGGGCTGCTCGGGAGGAGCGCATGAGGCAGGCTGGCACGGTGTTTTTTTTTATGCAGATTTCTATAGCACAAACTCTACTTGAAGGTATTGGAGCGCTTTACATGAGCTCCGGTTACGTTACACAAGGGCACATTCAGGCACGGGGAGATTATGTGATCGGCAGGCAGGGCTGCTCGGGAGGATCGCTTGAGGCAGGCTGGCACGGTGTTTTTTTTAATGCAGATTTCTATAGCGCGAACTCTACCTGAAGGAATTGGAGCGCTTTACATGAGCTCCGGTTACGTTACACAAGGGCACATTCAGGCACGGGGAGATTATGTGATCGGCAGGCAGGGCTGCTCGGGATGAGCGCTTGAGGCAGGCTGGCACAGTGTTTTATTTTTTTATGCAGAATTCTATAGCGCGAACTGTACCTGAAGGTATTGGAGCCCTTTACATGAGCTCCGGTTACGTTACACAAGGGCACATTCAGGCACGGGGAGATTATATGATCGGCAGGCAGGGCTGCTCGGGAGGAGCGCTTGAGGCAGGCTGGCACGGTGTTTTTTTTAATGCAGATTTCTATAGCGCGAATTCTACCTGAAGGTATTGGAGCGCTTTACATGAGCTCCGGTTACGTTACACAAGGGCACATTCAGGCACGGGGAGATTATGTGATCGGCAGGCAGGGCTGCTCGGGAGGAGCGCTTGAGGCAGGCTGGCACAGTGTTTTTTTTTTTATGCAGATTTCTATAGCACGAACTCTACCTGAAGGTATTGGAGCGCTTTACATGAGCTCCGGTTACGTTACACAAGGGCACATTCAGGCACGGGGAGATTATGTGATCGGCAGGCAGGGCTGCTCGGGAGGAGCGCTTGAGGCAGGCTGGAACGGTGTTTTATTTTTTTTATGCAGATTTCTATAGCGCAAACTCTACCTGAAGGCATTGGAGCACTTTACATGAGCTCCGGTTACGTTACACAAGGGCACATTCAGGCATGGGGAGATTATGTGATCGGCAGGCAGGGCTGCTCGGGAGGAGCGCTTGAGGCAGGCTGGCACTGTGTTTTTTTTAATGCATATTTCTATAGCGCGAACTCTACCTGAAGGTATTGGAGCGCTTTACATGAGCTCCGGTTACGTTACACAAGGGCACATTCAGGCACGGGGAGATTATGTGATCGGCAGGCAGGGCTGCTCGCGAGGAGCGCTTCAGGCAGGCTGGCACAGTGTTTTTTTTTATGCAGATTTCTATAGCGCGAACTCTACCTGAAGGTATTGGAGCGCTTTACATGAGCTCCGGTTACGTTACACAAGGGCACATTCAGGCACGGGGAGATTATGTGATCGGCAGGCAGGGCTGCTCGGGAGGAGCGCTTGAGGCAGGCTGGCACGGTGTTTTATTTATTTTTTGCTGATTTCTATAGCGCAAACTCTACCTGAAGGTATTGGAGCGCTTTACATGAGCTCCGGTTATGTTACACAAGGGCACATTCAGGCACTGGGAGATTATGTGATCGGCAGGCAGGGCTGCTCGGGAGGAGCGCTTGAGGCAGGCTGGCACGGTGTTTTTTTTAATGCAGATTTCTATAGCGCGAACTCTAACTGAAGGTATTAGAGCGCTTTACATGAGCTCCGGTTACGTTACACAAGCGCACATTCAGGCACGGGGAGAATATGTGATCGGCAGGCAGGGCTGCTCGGGAGGAGTGCTTGAGGCAGGCTGGCACAATGTTTTTTTTTTATGCAGATTTCTATTGCGCGAACTCTACCTGAAGGTATTTGAGCGCTTTACATGGGCTCCGGTTACGTTACACAAGGGCACATTCAGGCACGGGGAGATTATGTGATCGGCAGGCAGGGCTGCTCGGGAGGAGCGCTTGAGGCAGGCTGGCACAGTGTTTTTTTTAATGCAGATTTCTATAGCGCGAACTCTACCTGAAGGAATTGGAGCGCTTTACATGAGCTCCGGTTACGTTACACAAGGGCACATTCAGGCACAGGGAGATTATGTGATCGGCAGGCAGGGCTGCTCGGGAGGAGCGCTTGAGGCAGGCTGGCACGGTGTTTTTTTTAATGCAGATTTCTATAGCGCGAACTCTACCTGAAGGAATTGGAGCGCTTTACATGAGCTCCGGTTACGTTACACAAGGGCACATTCAGGCACGGGGAGATTATGTGATCGGCAGGCAGGGCTGCTCGGGATGAGCGCTTGAGGCAGGCTGGCACGGTGTTTTATTTTTTTATGCAGATTTCTATAGCGCGAACTGTACCTGAAGGTATTGGAGCGCTTTACATGAGCTCCGGTTACGTTACACAAGGGCACATTCAGGCACGGGGAGATTATATGATCGGCAGGCAGGGCTGCTCGGGAGGAGCGCTTGAGGCAGGCTGGCACGGTGTTTTTTTTAATGCAGATTTCTATAGCGCGAACTCTACCTGAAGGTATTGGAGCGCTTTACATGAGCTCCGGTTACGTTACACAAGGGCACATTCAGGCACGGGGAGATTATGTGATCGGCAGGCAGGGCTGCTCGGGAGGAGCGCTTGAGGCAGGCTGGAACGGTGTTTTATTTTTTTTATGCAGATTTCTATAGCGCGAATTCTACCTGAAGGCATTGGAGCACTTTACATGAGCTCCGGTTACGTTACACAAGGGCACATTCAGGCATGGGGAGATTATGTGATCGGCAGGCAGGGCTGCTCGGGAGGAAAGCTTGAGGCAGGCTGGCACGGTGTTTTTTTTTAATGCAGATTTCTATAGCGCGAACTCTACCTGAAGGTATTGGAGCGCTTTACATGAGCTCCGGTTACGTTACACAAGGGCACATTCAGGCACGGGGAGATTATGTGATCAGCTGGCAGGGCTGCTCGGGAGGAGCGCTTGAGGCAGGCTGGCACGGTGTTTTATTTTTTTTTATGCAGATTTCTATAGCGCGAACTCTACCTGAAGGTATTGGAGCGCTTTACATGAGCTCCGGTTATGTTACACAAGGGCACATTCAGGCACGAGGAGATTATGTGATCGGCAGGCAGGGCTGCTCGGGAGGAGCGCTTGAGGCAGGATGGCACTGTGTTTTTTTTAATGCATATTTCTATAGCGCGAACTCTACCTGAAGGTATTGGAGCGCTTTACATGAGCTCCGGTTACGTTACACAAGGGCACATTCAGGCACGGGGAGATTATGTGATCGGCAGGCAGGGCTGCTTGGGAGGAGCGCTTGAGGCAGGCTGGCACAGTGTTTTTTTTAATGCAGATTTCTATAGCGCGAACTCTACCCGAAGGAATTGGAGCGCTTTACATGAGCTCCGGTTACGTTACACAAGGGCACATTCAGGCACGGGGAGATTATGTGATCGGCAGGCAGGGCTGCTCGGGAGGAGCGCTTGAGGCAGGCTGGCACGGTGTTTTATTTATTTTTTGCTGATTTCTATAGCGCAAACTCTACCTGAAGGTATTGGAGCGCTTTACATGAGCTCCGGTTATGTTACACAAGGGCACATTCAGGCACGGGGAGATTATGTGATCGGCAGGCAGGGCTGCTCGGGAGGAGCGCTTGAGGCAGGCTGGCACGGTGTTTTTTTAATGCAGATTTCTATAGCGCGAACTCTACCTGAAGGTATTAGAGCGCTTTACATGAGCTCCGGTTACGTTACACAAGCGCACATTCAGGCACGGGGAGATTATGTGATCGGCAGGCAGGACTGCTCGGGAGGAGTGCTTGAGGCAGGCTGGCACAGCGTTTTTTTTTATGCAGATTTCTATAGCGCGAACTCTACCTGAAGGTATTGGAGCGCTTTACATGGGCTCCGGTTACGTTACACAAGAGCACATTCAGGCACAGGGAGATTATGTGATCGGCAGGCAGGGCTGCTCGGGAGGAGCGCTTGAGGCAGGCTGGCACAGTGTTTTTTTTTATGCAGATTTCTATAGCGCGAACTCTACCTGAAGGAATTGGAGCGCTTTACATGAGCTCCGGTTACGTTACACAAAGGCACATTCAGGCACGGGGAGATTATGTGATCGGCAGGCAGGGCTGCTCGGGATGAGCGCTTGAGGCAGGCTGGCACGGTGTTTTATTTTTTTATGCAGATTTCTATAGCGCGAACTGTACCTGAAGGTATTGGAGCGCTTTACATGAGCTCCGGTTACGTTACACAAGGGCACATTCAGGCACGGGGAGATTATATGATCGGCAGGCAGGGCTGCTCGGGAGGAGCGCTTAAGGCAGGCTGACACAGTGTTTTTTTTAATGCAGATTTCTATAGCGCGAACTCTACCTGAAGGTATTGGAGCGCTTTACATGAGCTCCGGTTACGTTACACAAGGGCACATTCAGGCACGGGGAGATTATGTGATCGGCAGGCAGGGCTGCTCGGGAGGAGCGCTTGAGGCAGGCTGGCACGGTGTTTTTTTTTTTATGCAGATTTCTATAGCACGAACTCTACCTGAAGGTATTGGAGCGCTTTACATGAGCTCCGGTTACGTTACACAAGGGCACATTCAGGCACGGGGAGATTATATGATCGGCAGGCAGGGCTGCTCGGGAGGAGCGCTTGAGGCAGGCTGGCACGGTGTTTTATTTTTTTTAATGCAGATTTCTATAGAGCGAACTCTACCTGAAGGTATTGAAGCGCTTTACATGAGCTCCGGCTATGTTACACAAGGGCACATTCAGGCACGGGGAGATTATGTGATCGGCAGGCATGGCTGCTCGGGAGGAGCGCTTGAGACAGGCTGGCATGGTGTTTTTTTTTATGCAGATTTCTATAGCGCGAACTCTACCTGAAGGTATTGGAGCGCTTTACATGAGCTCCGGTTACGTTACACAAGGGCACATTCAGGCACGGGGAGATTATGTGATCGGCAGGCAGGGCTGCTCGGGAGGAGCACTTGAGGCAGGCTGGCACAGTGTTTTATTTTTTTTATGCAGATTTCTATAGCGCGAACTCTACCTGAAGGTATTGGAGCGCTTTACATGAGCTCCGGTTATGTTACACAAGGGCACATTCAGGCACGGGGAGATTATGTGATCGGCAGGCGGGGCTGCTCGGGAGGAGCGCTTGAGGCAGGCTGGCACGGTGTTATTTTTAATGCAGATTTCTATAGCGCGAACTCTACCTGAAGGTATTGGAGCGCTTTACATGAGCTCCAGTTACGTTACACAAGGGCACATTCAGGCACGGGCAGATTATGACATCGGCAGGCAGGGCTGCTCGGGAGGAGCGCTTGAGGCAGGCTGGCCCGGTGTTTTTTTTTAATGCAGATTTCTATTGCGCGAACTCTACCTGAAGGTATTGGAGCGCTTTACATGAGCTCCGGTTACGTTACACAAGGGCACATTCAGGTACGGGGAGATTATGTGATCGGCAGGCAGGGCTGCTCGGGAGGAGCGCTTGAGGCAGGCTGGCACGGTGTTTTATTTTTTTATGCAGATTTCTATAGCGCGAACTCTACCTGAAGGTATTGGAGCGCTTTACATGAGCTCCGGTTACGTTACACAAGGGCACATTCAGGCACGGGGAGATGATGTGATCGGCAGGCAGGGCTGCTCGGGAGGAGCGCTTGAGGCAGGCTGGCACAGTGTTTCTTTTTATGCAGATTTCTATAGCGCAAACTCTACCTGAAGGTATTGGAGCGCTTTACATGAGCTCCGGTTACGTTACATAAGGGCACATTCAGGCACGGGGAGATTATGTGATCGGCAGGCAGGGCTGCTCGGGAGGAGCGCTTGAGGCAGGCTGGCACAGTGTTTTATTTTTTTTAATGCAGATTTCTATAGCACGAACTCTACCTGAAGGTATTGGAGCGCTTTACATGAGCTCCGGTTACGTTACACAAGGGCACATTCAGGCATGGGGAGATTATATGATCGGCAGGCAGGGCTGCTCGGGAGGAGCGCTTGAGGCAGGCTGGCACGGTGTTTTATTTTTTTTTATGCAGATTTCTATAGAGCGAACTCTACCTGAAGGTATTGGAGTGCTTTACATGAGCTCCGGCTACGTTACACAAGGGCACATTCAGGCACGGGGAGATTATGTGATCGGCAGGCAGGGCTGCTCGGGAGGAGCGCTTGAGGCAGGCTGGCATGGTGTTTTTTTTAATGCAGATTTCTAAAGCGCGAACTCTACCTGAAGGTATTGGAGCGCTTTACATGAGCTCCGGTTACGTTACACAAGGGCACATTCAGGCACGGGGAGATTATGTGATCGGCAGGCAGGGCTGCTCGGGAGGAGTGCTTGAGGCAGGCTGGCACGGTGTTTTTTTTTTTTTATGCAGATTTGTATAGCGCGAACTCTAACGGAAGGTATTGGAGCGCTTTACATGAGCTCCGGTTACGTTACACAAGGGCACATTCAGGCACGGGGAGATTATGTGATCGGCAGGCAGGGCTGCTCGGGAGGAGCACTTGAGGCAGGCTGGCACAGTGTTTTATTTTTTTATGCAGATTTCTATAGCGCGAACTCTACCTGAAGGTATTGGAGCGCTTTACATGAGCTCCGGTTACGTTACACAAGGGCACATTCAGGCACGGGAAGATTATGTGATCGGCAGGCAGGGCTGCTTGGGAGGAGCGCTTGAGGCAGGCTGGCACGGTGTTTTTGTTTTATGCAGATTTCTATAGGGCAAACTCTACCTGAAGGTATTGGAGCGCTTTACATGAGCTCCGGTTACGTTACACAAGGGCACATTCAGGCACGGGGAGATTATGTGATCGGCAGGCATGGCTGCTCGGGAGGAGCGCTTGAGGCAGGCTGGCACGGTGTTTTATTTTTATGCAGATTTCTATAGCGCGAACTCTACCTGAAGGTATTGGAGCGCTTTACATGAGCTCCGGTTACGTTACACAAGGGCACATTCAGGCACGGGGAGATTATGTGATCGGCAGGCAGGGCTGCTCTGGAGGAGCGCTTGAGGCAGGCTGGCACAGTGTTTTATTTTTATGCAGATTTCTATAGCGCAAACTCTACCTGAAGGTATTGGAGTGCTTTACATGAGCTCCGGTTACGTTACACAAGGGCACATTCAGGCACGGGGAAATTATGTGATCGGCAGGCAGGGCTGCTCGGGAGGAGCGCTTGAGGCAGGCTGGCACGGTGTTTTATTTTTTTTAATGCAGATTTCTATAGCACGAACTCTACCTGAAGGTATTGGAGCGCTTTACATGAGCTCCGGTTACGTTACACAAGGGCACATTCAGGCACGGAGAGATTATGTGATCGGCAGGCAGGGCTGCTCGGGAGGAGCGCTTAAGGCAGGCTGGCACAGGGTTTTTTTTTGTATGCAGATTTCTATAGCGCGAACCCTTCCTGAAGGTATTGGAATGCTTTACATGAGCTCCGGTTACGTTACACAAGGGCACATTCAGGCACGGGGAGATTATGTGATCGGCAGGCAGGGCTGCTCAGGAGGAGCGCTTGAGGCAGGCTGGCACGGTGTTTTTTTTAATGAAGAGTTCGATAGCGCGAACTCTACCTGAAGGTATTGGAGCGCTTTACATGAGCTCCGGTTACGTTACACAAGGGCACATTCAGGCACGGGGAGATTATGTGATCGGCAGGCAGGGCTGCTCGGGAGGAGCGCTTGAGGCAGGCTGGCACGGTGTTTTATTTTTTTTATGCAGATTTCTATAGAGCGAACTCTACTTGAAGGTATTGGAGCGCTTTACATGAGCTCCGGCTACGTTACACAAGGGCACATTCAGGCACAGGGAGATTATGTGATCGGCAGGCAGGGCTGATCGGGAGGAGCGCTTGAGGCAGGCTGGCACGGTGTTTTATTTTTTTTATGCAGATTTCTATAGCGTGAACTCTACCTGAAGGTATTGGAGCGCTTTACATGAGCTCCGGTTACGTTACACAAGGGCACATTCAGGCACGGGGAGATTATGTGATCGGCAGGCAGGGCTGCTCGGGAGGAGCGCTTGAGGCAGGCTGGCACGGTGTTTTTTTTTTTTTTGCAGATTTCTATAGCGCGAACTCTACCTGAAGGTTTTGGAGCGCTTTACATGAGCTCCGGTTACGTTACACAAGGGCACATTCAGGCACGGGAGATTATGTGATCTGCAGGCAGGGCTGCTCGGGAGGAGCGCTTGAGGCAGGCTGGCACAGTGTTTTATTTTTTTTATGCAGATTTCTATAGCACGAACTCTACCTGAAGGTATTGGAGCGCTTTACATGAGCTCTGGTTACGTTACACAAGGGCACATTCAGGCACGGGGAGATTATGTGATCGGCAGGCAGGGCTGCTCGGGAGGAATGCTTGAGGCAGGCTGGCACGGTGTTTTATTTTTTTTTATGCAGATTTCTATAGCGTGAACTCTACCTGAAGGTATTGGAGCGCTTTACATGAGCTCCGGTTATGTTACACAAGGGCACATTCAGGCACGGGGAGATTATGTGATCGGCAGGCAATACATATAAGATCCTAATGGCGAGACCGATTGGCATTGCCAATGCTTGTTTGAGTTCTTGCTCCTGCTTTTCCTTCATTTTTTTACTGCTTTCTCCTTCCTTTCCCCCGTTCTTCTAAGTGCTTTCTCCTCCTTTTGCTTAATTTTTTACTGCTTTCTCATTTCTTTCCCCCTTTTTTCTGAGTGCCCTCTCCTGCTTTCGCCATGTTTAGTCTGCTTTCTCCATCCATTCCCCTGTTCTTCTGAGTGCTTTCTCCTGCTTTTGTCGCATTTTTCACTGCTTTCTCCTTCCTTCCCCCATTTTTCAGTGTGCTTTCTCCTGTTTTTGACTCATTTCAACTGCTTCCTTCTTCCTCTCCCCTGTTTTTCTGAGTGCTTTCTCCTGCTTTTCCCTCATTTTTCACTGCTTCTCCTTGTTTTTTTCCTCATTTGCAGCTCCTGCCTGCATTCTGTTTTCCCGCCTAGCCCTGCCCACCACCTCCCAGCACCCCTCCCGCCTCCCAGGACTTACTTAATGGAAGCCGGAGCGCGACCCCATTGAGCAGATCCTAGGCCCAGATCTCCTGTGCTGCTGCACCGCTCTGCTTCCTCACCCTCATTCTGAGTGCTTTCTCCTGCTTTTGCCTCATTTCTTTTTACAGCTGTCTTCTTCCTTTCCCCCTGTTTTTCTGAGTGCTTTCTCCTGCTTTTGCCTCATTTTTTACAGCTTTCTCTGTCCTTCCCCCTGTTTGTCTGCATGCTTTCTCCTGCTTTGCCTCGTTTATCACTACTTTCTCCTTCCTCTCACCCATTTTTCTGACTGCTTTCTCCTGCTTTTGCCTCGTTTTTCACTGCTTTCTCCACAAAGCAGCTAGCAACTCCAGTGCCTTGAGACCCTCATGGGTGATTTGCAGCGCTTTATAAATTCTGATTGATTGACTGCTACGACTTCCTGTACATTCCACTAGAGGGAGTCCACATAGCGCCTCACTGTGATCTCAGTGCTCCAAATGCAGGGCAGTTATATACCCTGACGGTGGCACCTGCCTTAAAGCCAGAACACCTCAGTCCACTTGTGTTGCTCATTCCAGACACGGCTGATATTTTAAGTTTTGTTTTGCGTGGGTTTGTAGGCTTTTCAAAGAGGGGTGAGATAAATGACAAGCACGGAGACTGGGAAGATCTACAGTGAAGAAAGTGGTGGTAGAGAGTAGAATATGTGGTGAATAATGAGGGTGGGAACAGGAGGAAACCGCCTGACAACTGTCAACAAACACAATGAATATAAATAGAGACAAGAGGTTCCAGTGCATGTTTAAACTTCACTACTTTACATTTCAGCATTAATTTATTAGTAGCTACCTTGAGAAGATGATGAGGTGTGGGATACATTCGATGACATTACATACCTTAGGACACTGCTTAATTTATTAAACAAAGTAAGTGCCAGGGCCCATCTCGGGAATGCCACTGTACCCTGAACCACCCATTGCCCCTGCTATGCTGCCACTGACAGAACCAACACAAGTACTAACCATCGCACTCCTAGAAGTGTGACAATTGACCTATTAAACACGGTTGTTGAGCTTATTTCAAAATCTAGCAGACAGCGCCACCATGTGGTGTGTTGCTAAAGCTGGACCTGATAATGAAGTGCCCGTGGGAGCACCGGAAACCACTGGCTCAAATTAAGCACTGCTTAAGATGTGTCATTTAGGAAGGTAGCTGAATGGGTTGACAGCATTTTTCAGAAATTTTTATGTACCCACTGTTGGAGTTTAGATTTCAGTGTGTTCACTCTGCATGCTGTTCTCACAAAATCGGTAACACTCAGTTGTGACCACTGTTTACACATAATGTGATGTCTAGCTAGAAAATCTGTCATAAATAAAAGCAAGTTGCTGTTCTGTTATGATTAGAATTCCGTTTTCAAGGCATGCCCCCAGTCCAATTACGTGACGTATGATTGCACAAATGGACTGTGGGCCAGATGTAAGACAGTTTTTTGCGTGCGCAAATGGGTTTTAGACCCGTTTGTGCACGCAAAAAAACTGTGGCCCATGTACTAACCCTATTTTGCGAGTCGCTAATTAAATAGCGACTCGCAAAATAGGGTTAGCGACTCGCTATTAGGAAGGTAACGTTCCAAGGGCGTCCCTTCCTAATAGCGAGTCCAACACCTATGTAAGAATGTTTTGCGACCACAATTACGGTCGCAAAACACTCGCAGCTTACCACCCTCTTTAAGAGTGTGGTAAACCATTCGCAAACGGGAAGGGATCCCCAGGGGACCCCTTCCCCTTTCTGAATGGGTGCCCAAACATTTTTTCAGAGCAGGCAGTGGTCCCAGGGACCACTAGCTGCCCTTAAAAAATGAAACAAACATGTTTCATTTTTTGTTTTTTTAAATGCATCCCATTTTCCTTTAAGGAAAACGGGCTGCATTTTAAAAAAAAATGCTTTATTCAAAAGCAGTCCCAGACATGGAGGTCTGCTGACCCCAGCAGGCCTCCTTCCATCCCTGGGAGTGCCAGCCATTCCCAATGGGATCGTAAATTGGCGACAGCCTCATTAATATGCATGAGGCATGCAATTTGCGACCCCATTGGGAATCGCAAATAGTGTCTCAGACACTGTTGTACATTGGAAATTGCGACTCGCAATTTGGCGCAATTTGCGAGTCGCAATTTCCAATGGTCGTACATCTGGCCCTAGATTCTCTGAAGGCCCACACATACACACCCAAAACACAAGTGTGTATGTATATTTTGCTTTTGAACAGAATTATGAACATATGATTTCTGTGGCTCAAAATGACTGTACGTTTCGTGGCACATGTGAGTCTAAATACTAAGGGCCTCATTTATGAAAAGTATTTACTGTACAACGCTCCCTGTCGCAAGGAGAGACAGATGCATCAGGAATCCTGACGTATCTGTCGCCGCAAAAATCATGCATTGCTGGAGCTGTGTCGTAAGCATGACGTAACTCCAGCAATGCATGCGGGAGGTCTATACACATTGCACTGCGTCACCCTTACGCCTGCTATGAGGCGAGCATAAGGTTTTGACGCAACGGCGTCCTAGAAGTAGCGGCGTGAAATCTGATAGATTTCACTGCCCCACTTCTACGAGACTTTCTTGTGGGGGAACGCCCACCTTGCATACATTATACCTGACGCAGGTATAATCTGTCACAGGGGTTTACAAGGTGACGCATCTGCCTAGATGCGTCACTTTTAAATATGGCCCAACGTGGCACATTGTTTACACCACCGCTGCATCACGAAAAGTGACGCAACGGCAGCACAAAAGTGTCATTAGGGGCTCATAAATAAGCCCCTTATGTATTCTCTTTAAGTTTATAAGAAATGTCAGTGGGTTTTTGCTTGTTGTAGATGTTGTAAGTTAAAATTCTCACACTGCCTACTCCACATTTCTTCCTTCAAAGATGTATACGTTAGGTACTATTGTTGTAGTTAATGACAACACGTTGTATCAGTACCTTCAAGAGCTTGATTTCTTGTGCTAAAAATGTCCATTACTATTCTGGCACTGCAATGAGAGGCTGTGAGATACCCAATATTGGTGTGGCACTCAATATAAATAAACTTAAGAGGCACCACCAGGGGCCGTATTACAAATATGGCGCATTTTCCTTGATTGCGCCGGGCGCACTTTTTATAATGTGCGGCTGGCGCAATCAAGAAAAATGTGCTGTATTAGGGTGAATGTGGTGCCCCGGGGGCAGCCGTGAACTCACGCTGCCTTGGGACAGCACATTCAAGTGAAAAACGGAGCGGCTGCTTTGAAACTGCTCCGTGTTTTCACAGTGCAGGCGGTAACCCGCCTGCACTTTTGGGGGGGATTAGAGATCCCCTTGCAGATGGGTGCAGTGAGCGACTGCACCCACCTGCAATGGGATGTCTGGGGGGGGTCCATGGGACCCCCTTTCCCCTTCCAGAGGGCTGTATTCAGGGGGCGCACAGACACCGTGCATCTTTTAGGTGGCGCACTGTCAGTGCCCCTCCTGAGAGCTTCTTTACCTCTGCGCCTGTAATAGGGCGCGAGCGCAGAGGCAAAGGGATTCCCTCATTTGCATGGGACACGCCCTCATGCAAATGAGGGAATGCCCCCCTGAAGCTAGAACTGGCGTTTTATGTGCGTCATGGCTATCGATATTACAGAAGGAAACGCACAAGCGTATGCAGCCCCTTCTGTAATACCAAAGTGCCCCAGGGGCCTGCAAAGTGGATGCAAACGCCCGTTGCGCCCCCGGAAGCTTTCATAATATGGCCCCTGGTCTCACTATTACATTTCTCTTGGGCTCACTGTGAAATAAATAGCAGCTTGAAAGTGCTTCAGTCTGGAGACAAGCCACACCCTTCCACACTCGTTCCCCAAAACGTACAATGGTTATGGGCATCAGCGCATCATAGGATGTGTCATAGCCCAGCAGGGAGTTAGAGCAGCTTATGTGATGGTCTTCATGTTGGAAGACATGAATTTTTGAACAATCTATGCCCCTCTGTACCAAGCGTATGCAAGTTGTGCCCTTTACTGAAACAGGGTCCGAAGATTTTCGAGCAGCAGGGTGGTCTGTGTACGTGCATGGTGCCACTCCTTTAATGCTGGTGCATATAAAGCATATTGGGACTTGAGCACAGTACTAGGGGCAGGAAGATAATATTTGGAATTGAAGGCACTGTGCCAAGTCCTTTCAGGGTCCAGAATGCCTTTTGCAAACCTCTCATGCACTGTTGAGAACATCTCTTATCCTCTACCTAAAGTAAACCCAGAGCTCTCCATTGTGGCAGACCTTACTTCACAAGCTCAAAAGGAGAAAGACCTTGTCAGACTACAGATGTGGGCATTTGGGTCTGTGTCTTGGGATAAATTCTCACCTTCAACATTTTGGGGATAGTCGCATTCCCTCATCTATTGTTTATTCCATTGTCTACACTGCATTTGCTGCCATGAGCAAGCAGGGAGGTGGCCAATTGGCAGGGTCATCTTTTTGGTGCAAGGGTAAAAGAGGTCATTATATCCCAGCTGTGCTTTCTCCACTAACCAGCTGTGCAGGAAGTTGTTTTTGGATATATGTGTCTTGGTACTCTGGTCACCTGGCATCTAATGTACTTTGGTATGGCGTGTGAAATAGGGAAGTATTATGCAGAATGAAAACTCACGCAAATCGTTTAGCCAGTGGCTTTCACATTTCCTAAATGAAGAGGTATGTCCCACTCATTTTAGTATGCATGTATGTGTGCATGTATGAGAACTTTACAGAGTGAAAATAGAAATACAGTCACAGAGGAGAAATACCAAGAAGGTTCAAGACTTGACAGAGGTATATAGAGAGGGATGCGCTTGGAGAATTGTGAGTGGGTTCCAGACAGGAGTGACAGGGGTGCAGGTCAGGAGCAAAGTGCAGCGCCTTGAGACCCTCATGGGTGTGTAGCCGCGCTATACAAACCCCTGATTGATTGATTGATTGATTGGCTGTCAGTGCTGTGCGACACTTCCGGTACTAGAACAGCAGAGCGTGCTGCATGTCAAGATTGAGGTACCACCACATTTATAAGTGCCACAGGTAAATATGTAAGTGAATTTGTTTACAGATAAAGAACATTAGCAGAGGTGTGTAACAGTTCACTTCACTGTAATTATAATTGTATTTATATAGCTCTCACCACCACTGACGAGGTGTCAAAGTGCAATTCGACGAGTAGCACGCTACTCCAGAACCCAAAAAAGATTAGCAGTGGATTAGTATAGGGAAATATGAGTTAATTTGAGCGGTGGACATGCAAGTCTGTTGGTTGGATTGAATAGGATAATGGAGGGACAGAAGAGGGAAGATGAGTTGCAAACTAGTATTGAGATGTACTAGCGGAGTTATGTGTAATTATCGGTGCAAGAGTTACAAGGTGTGCTGTTGGGTATGATAGATAATCTACAAGAAATACAAGAGCTACCAAATGTGCCCAAAAGGAGCCTGAGTATATTCATTTATTAAGAACAATGGTCCACTAGGGACAGATATTAAAGTTCATTAATATTGGCAAGGCATCACAGACAGATGCTTGGTGTCCACTGTGCTCACACACAACAAATAACATCAATAGTGACTAAAAGTGTGTATAAATAAAACAAACAAGCAAACTCACAAATTTGAGCTAGAGGTGACTTTAAATCTGTTTTCACAGCATCTATTCCATTTAATGTAAGTGGGCTGCAGTCTGTTTGTTGCAGTGTCTATGATGTTTTGAACCTATCTGCATATGTAGGAGCATCATCAGAACTGAGGTAATTTAGGGACACCTGGAACAAGCCAAATATAAGAAAGTTAATAATTAAAAAACATAAAATGAGTAGTGAGGCTAGTACCAATAACTTTACTTAATTGTACTTACATCATAGGGCAGAAAATCATCCCTTCAATTAACCACACCAACAAGGGCACACCAACCACACCAACGAGGGCAGGAAGACTCTAACTGCACAACCAAGAAACCGCAGGAGACCCGCTTCGGGGCTGGTGCTTGCAGGCCTGCATGAGGAGAAAAGTCGCAAGATGGTGGCGGCGCCCGCGGAACTCTGAGAGCCGTGCTGAGACTGAATCCCTTGTTACGTGCGATGGCCGGAGGCAACAATGTGCGGCCCAGCCCCCCCGGGGTGGATTGCTGGAGCTTGGGGCGGAGAGGCAGCTGGATCTGGGTCCCGGAGGGTGCGGCAGACACCCCCTCGCTCTACTCGGCCGTGAATGAGAAGGAGGCCGGACCATCACCAGCCCTTCCAACAAGGTGGGAGTGCGCCTGCAGGCAGTAGCGGTGGGGGGCTGTCCTGGACCTGTCCCCCGGGCTGCATCCTGAGCCCCGGCAAGGACCCGGGACGTTGGAGAGTCTTTCAGCAGGGGTTGCCGACATTGCCCGACCCCATCATGGCGCCCGCATGGTGCCGCAGAGATTCGGTCCTGGCCGGAAAGCAGAGGGCCCTGCGATGGGGAAAGCTACTATTAGAAACCACATGGCCCATCAGTGACCGAGCCTTCCAATTCTTCCTGGGGCCAGTGCAAAGGGAGGCCCCATCAGCGAGTATACTACAGGTGGGTCTGGACAGTGCTTACTGTAGAAAGGGGTCCTCCTCAGGCTTGACTCCTGACTGTGCCCTAGGGCCCGACGGGGCTTCAAAACTGGCAGGGTTCCCGAAGGAACTGTCCGCCACTTCCTTGCCATATGATGGTGCCCGCGAGTCCACACGCGACTGGTGTGACCCAGGCTAGGAATTAACTCCCAATGAAGTTGATTGATGTGTTTCTGTGACCCTAACCAGACTTGTGGGCTCGTGGATTGTGTCTTTGAGGGTCCCCTGATGCTCTATCTTCCTTTGCCGGTTTGCCTGACTTGGTCCGTTTTCCAGCTTCTGGACTCTATTCCCCTCCCCCACGCACCCTCGATGTAATTATGTACAACCGTGTTTTTAAATTTTTGGGAGCCCGAGCAACATGGCCGATGCCCGGTGGAGCTGTTTTGGTAGCTATAGAGGAGATTGGCTCTGGTTCACCCTCGGCAGTCACCTACCCAGCCGGACATTGGACATAGTTTTCCACGTCTCTCTCGCTGTGTCTCCTTTCCTCCACCGCCTTCCGAAGAATCGCCGAGGATCTGCCGGTTTCGACCGATCCTCATTGCTGCTGGACTGCTCCCTGTTCAACCTGATTGACCTTTACCTCTAGTCGATTTCCCCCCCCCCCCCAATTAGGTCCCCTACAGCCCTCTCATTTTATACAATCACCGAGACACTGGATGTTTGGGATTGCTGGTCCCTAGCCGGTTTGTTTGTCTTTCACCTTTGACTGTTTTGTCTCCCTGAAGTACCTTCCCCCTTACCTGGTCTGCATGTCCCGATCTGCATTCCTTACCCCTTTTTACTCTTCCCCCTCTACCATTTTTTTCCCCCTATGTTTTACTTGGCTCATGTAACTGATGTTATTTTGTAACTTGTAACTCGCTGTTCCTCATGTAAAGCGCTCTGATACCTCCGGGTCTAGCCAGCGCTATATAAAACTCTGCAAATAAACAAATAAAATACTCCCGTGTGGACAAATGGGCTACTCACAAGGTCACTAAAAAAGTAAGGGACACTGTAAAAAGAGTAGGCTGTAACCATTACTGAATGTTCCACTGAGATACAAATTGTACACCCCGGATGCTCACAATATCAATGTAGTATTCAAATTCTGCTAACAGCAAAACAAATCAGTCAGTTAAGGTAAAAGCATTTTCAGGGAGGTGAAGTTGCTAGGGAACAGTTAGGTATATCACTTAGCTAAAACCTTTGAACAAGGTGCAGTTTCAGGCTAATGAATGTGAACGTATCTGTAATCATTAGCATTACATCCAAAGAGCGCGTCAGGCAGCTCACCACTGAGTACAACAAAAGGCCGGTGTGGGCCAAGTCGACTGAAGTGCAAGCATGAGGAAGTTACTGCTGTGACAAGCAATACTATGTCTAGAGTATGGGAGTGGGGGAAGATCAAGAGTGAAGGTGTGCAATTGGATATTGCTGCTGAAAGAGAGTACAAATACTCTGCGGTGCAACCATCCCTGTCAGGTGGAAAAGACTTCTGATGCATGAAGCTACTTTTGTTCATTTCAACATGGCCGCCGACCTGTCAGACGGACCACTCTAAGGAGGTGAACAATATAGAGAAAGTGTGCAAACACAGTTAATGCTTGTTAGATCGGACATCTTTGATGTGGTATCCCCCCAGACTTTTTACCTTCACTCCCCTGTTTTTGCTGAAACCATATTTGTTGGCATTAGGACTCTGTGCACTTAACACATATGCTCTCTTCCTTAGACATGGTAAAATTGGACTACACCCAATTGGTATAATTAATTTACTTATAGGTCCCTACTAAAAGGTACTACATGTACCCAGGGCCTGTAAATTAAATGTTGCTAAAGAGCTGCAGCCCTTATTGTGCCACCCCCTGAAGTAGAATTGTAAAATAAGCCCCAAGCCTCTTATTTACAGCCTGTAGTGCATTTCGACCTGCAAAATAAACCCTTTGCCAGGCCTAAATCTTTATTTTATTTTTATGTCACCACTAAGGTAGTCAGCTCATACGGCAGGGTGCATGGTGCATGGTATTTAAAACGTTGCACATATGTGTTTATGTTTTGCATGTCCTGACAGTGAAAAACTCCTAAAGTCCTTTTTCACTGTAGCCAGGCTATCTCTCCCATTGACTAACACTGCATTACCTTATTACACGTAATAAGTGATAACTTCAGATTGGGAACAGATAGAGAGATGCTTGTTCCACTCATTTGAATTGTAATTTAAATTCCTCTTTCATGGCAAAGTCAGATTTTAAGTTACTATTCTGAAAATGCCAATTTTAAAAAAGTTGGGATTATCAGCCTATGCCGAATGTGCCTTCCTACCAGTGTCCAGAGTCACATGACTGTAGTAGTTCTCCAGTGACATGTTGTGTATTCCTTCCTTTTTTGTGAACTTACTTGGGAAATTATGGTCGCCTGACAATGCTGAAAATGTTCCTACTGACTTGAAGTTACAAATACTATGGTGCTTCATATATCCCTATAATTAATCAAGCAATAGGGAACTGAATATGCACAAGAGTTCCAATGACTGAGACAGGACTTTTGCTTTCAAATCATTGCTTGCATACCAAAATGAAAAGGTTATTTTGATTTGATGCCCCATTATATTATGTGATGCACACTATGCAACCTGGAGACACTGTAATATTTGTCAATGTATATTTTGTTGTTTGTAGTCGCATCCCTGTTATGCCTTGCCATCAATCCTCGAGGTGAGGCTCTTGTGTGTAGTTGCTAAAACATAACAAAAGCATATACATAGACTATTTGAGCTGTTTTCAGTCCAGATATCACAAGAAGCACATTACATTCTTCACACATGGTGTGGTTTATTTTCCTTGTATCATGAATATACTCACAGTCAGAGATGATCTATGGAAAGATGTTGACGTCTAGACTTGTGCTCATTAGTTTTGCAGATAAAGACTATGGTGTATGCATCCTAGAGTCTCCGGACCACTGTTTGTATTATGCAGTTTTTTTTACATTTTACTTTACGATATCCCCATTTAAATGTTGCAGAGTGACTAGAGTATATGTCTTGACGAAAGCCTTTTTGAGTATAATAACAGACCTAAACATGTTGACCTTTCACACATATCTGGACTAAAGCTATTTTACCTAATTGTTTTTAATCCTACCTTTGGGGTCCTAATGGCAGTCCACGGAAATGCATACATTTTTTGTGACTGACTGACCTTGCTGCAACACACTGGCTCCAGAAAGTCAATTGCAACCAAGAGAATGCAAAATTGCATCATTCTTATCTGAAATTATGCAAAATGGCACGAACATGATGCATAAATTATGCAAAATGCACTTAGGGGTATCTTGAATGAAAAATTAACATTATTGCCCACCTCATATTCAAAGGTTACTCAAGATGATGGCATGGGGTCTGGTGCACAGAGAAAATGTCTCACATAAGAGATTTTCTGCACAAACCTACCTCACGGGGTCAGTGGCGTAGCTAGGGGGGGGCGATGGGGGCGGATCGCCCCAGGCGGCACGAGTTTTCGGGCGGCAGCCAGCCCCCCTTCCCCCCCGCTCTTACCTGCGGCCGCTAACACCACCCCCCCCCGCTCTTCTATCATTTTGCCGAGGGCGGCAGGGGCCGCCACGGGCAGCCTAAGGCCTAGCTACGCCCCTGCACGGGGTCCATTTTCTACTTGAACTGGCGTGATTTGTGAAATTTTTCACAATTTACATAATGCAAAATTCCACAAATTACACTAATTACATGACAGTAATAGAACATTTTACACAGGCCAATCTACAAACTTGACCATGATTGCTTATCTATTAACTGCCTGTATTCCTGGTGGTCAAAACCCATGCATGTGGTAGTGCTGCTCAAGAAAATAGATGCCATGGTTCTGCTTTACAATATATACACCTGTCCTATTTTCAGGATACATAAGTGATTATTTCTTAGGAAGCAAAGAAAACTTCCAAGCTCTGTCAACTCAAATTAATTAAAAAAATTAAAACTTCAGTTTTTGATACATTCTAGGGGCAGCTCCTCCATTTGAGTGGAGAAGCATCGCCCCCACAAGCCCGAGCTGAAAAATAAAACGGCACTAAAGTTTAATTATTATCGTTTTATTTTTCAGCAACCCATCCTTAACTAAGGGGCTTATTATGATGGCGGGCAGACATCAGTCTGCCCGCCATCATAACGGCAATGGGACCGACCGCCAGACGTGCGGCGGTCCCACCAGCCCAATTAGGATGCGCCCGCCATACTGGCGGGCGCATCCTGGCCTTTTACCATTGCGGATGGTGCTGTTGGCTGCAGCACCATCCGCAATGGTAAAAGGGCATGCACAGCATTTCCGTGCACCATGTGGCAGGCACCACGCGGTGCCTGCCACTTGCTGCAGGGAACTGCAGGGGGGTACCATGGGTACCCCCCCAAGTGCACCGACCCCCTCCCAAGGGGGCCCGCAACGGGCCCCCAAAACCAATCCCAGCCAGCCTTTCCATGGTGGCATTGCCATGGAAAGGCCTTGTAACCACCCGCATCCTAATATGGCTGGCAGTGCCTGCTAGGCACCGCCACCATATTAATGGCCCAGCTCCACCCGGCCGGCAATCGTAACGATTGCCAACCGGCAGAAAAGCGGCGGACGGACTTTGCGTCCGCCGCGATACCCTCCGCCATCATAATATGGCAGGGGTATTTCACGTTACGTTGGCGTAATGGTCGCCACCACCGGCCCGGCGGTGGCGATCGTTACGCCATCGTAATGAGCCCCTAAGTTTCAGGATGGGGCATGGCCAGCACTGCTGTGTGGCAGCAGCAGGGAGCTGTGCACTTTAAAATGTGCATGTCTCTTTGGCTGGCCATCTTGGGACGACCAGCCAGACATGCGCATTTTAAAATTCCCTAACCTAGTCTTAGACAGCTGGGTAATAGAAAGCACAGGCCTCCAGTGCTCTTAGGAGCGCTGGTAGAGCCTGCTCTATCCAATCCTTGCACTGTTTCATGCTGTGAAAGCAGCACCAGGATTGGGTAGCGCAGTTTCCTGCATTGGGAGCTTCCTGGAAGACTCCCGAGGAAGGAGGGCGTTGCGCTGTGAAGATAAGTGAATATATATCTATATTTCAAATGGAGTTTGTAACTCACCTGCAGCTGTGTGCGGCCTCAAGCTTCTGGGCGTTTTTGGTTACATATATATATATATATATATATACAATTATTAGTATTATTTTTTTTGTGCCCTCATCCCACCACCCTCGGTACAAGCCAGCCACCACTGATACAATCTATTTGACAAACTGAAAATATACGACATTCCATAAACTTTTGAACTCCAAAAGCCAAGGTAAATGTAGGCCATCCCCTGACCTTCGTTTGTCTCAGGAGGGATCAATAATTCTTGTAACAAGCTTCACTGATGTTCGGCTGCCTGTGAATCACAACCTGTGCACGGCACGGTCCATGCTTTTCTGTATGTGTTTTTACTCGCTAGATGTGTTCCAGTGTTCCGATAATAGCATCTGCTTCACCTTGTCTCCGGGAGGTCAGCTACACCGTTCTGATGAATGCCAAAAGTTCACTGCATGCCTGCACGGCGCCATCTTAAAGTAGAAAACCATGGGGCAGATTTACAAGCCCCTTGCGCCACTTTTGCGTCATTTTTAACATGGGAAAAATGACGCAAAAGTGGCGCAAGGGGCTTGTAAATCTGCCCCCATGTCTTTCAGGAGCTGGAAATCCCTGCCTGGGAATACGCACGCTGATGGGGAAATGACCCGCAGCAGATGGGAAATTACAGGTTTCTTGATATCTGTTTATATCATGTTTTTTATTTGATACATTTTGTTAGCTATCTATGCGAAATTTAATTAATAATGACGAATGATGTTTTACTTAATCGAGTACAGAATTCATTCTGCATGACTGTGCTGTCACGGTCAGTGCTAGAGCACCATTGATGAGCCACGGATTAGCTATTTTCTAAATGGCTACTCTGTGTTACCGGGTGGCAAACGTAATGTACTGCGCGCAGTACTTCCATGAATACAGTAAAGTAACGTGGAAAGATGGGAGAGATTTTGTGGGAAAGTATGTCTTACACATTTAGTTGAGGATCTTGCAAAAAGCATCTGCTGTAAAGATACATGTTCCTACATGTTTTGTTTTTTTTAAATTGTAAACAATTTTCGTTATTTTAAAACATGTATTCAGGCCACATCTAAGCATACAACATTTGCGAGCTTCGCAATAAACAGTTCACAGAGAGTAGGCAATAGAGATACAATTAAGAGCAGCCAGGAGTTCCAACAAGTGCAAGCAGTTGCAGGACAGCATCTACAGACTTTGATTAACATTGTTGCATTTATTTTGATTTTATTCATCTATTTATGAAGTTTTAACACATCTGGCATGCTGCATTCTGGACACTGAGAACATCTCTATTTAGGTACAGGTTTTAATTCATTTAAGACAAGATTACTTATATTAGGGAGCCCAAGTCACAAAGATGAGGCTGACTTAACGCAAACAGTATACTCCGTCGCAGAAAACGTCCTCCAACGTCCTCTAACGACCTACTGGAGGAGGGACCATCAGAGGAAGGGCATTACACCACCTGCTCTATTTAGGGTGGATGGTGTAATGTCTTTTTTTCTTGTCTGTCAGCATAAGGAAAAACCTGGCTGTTAGGGACAGTAAAAATGACCCCACACTGGGAGAAAAGTCCTAGGGGCCGATTCCGATCTCGGCCGGTAGGGCTCCGAATCGGATTCGGCTTTACCGGATCCGATTCGGAGCCCTATTTCCCGACCGAATCGTACGTGCGTCCGGGCGAGCTAGTACAATGCGTGCGCTCGCGAAATCTCCGACCGACTCGTACGCAGGACCCGACCGCTCCGACCGACTCGCACGGGGATGACTCGCACCGCGCTATGGAGACGTTCCCCGGCCGGGTAAGTACGATGCGCATCGCGACCGCTCCGACCGACTCACGCAGTCCGGCTCCAAGGAGCTGTCGGAGCTGCACTTTGGGGGTCCGTGTCGGACCCCCCTGGAAGCGTAGGCACGCGAGTCGCACACAGGGGGGACCCATGGGTCCCCCCTACACGTGCATGTACGGCGCAACCCGCATCGACGCGAACACGCTGTAGGGGGCGCCCTTGTTCACGTCGTGCCCATTCAGTCAATGGGAGCCCGTGTACGCGTCGTACGACTGGCTCCCATTGACTTCAATGGGAGTCCGACCGAATCGAGTCCAATAGCATATGTGCGCATCGTACTCGTTCGGTCGGACTGCTAGAGTCCGATTCGGTCGGAAATCTCTCCGGGACCGGCTCGGTCGGAGAGATTTCCGGCCCGAATCGGAATCGGCCCCCTAGTGTGTGGCGGTCATTAGTTTTTTGTTTTCCAGAAACAAATTCCCACTGTGGAAGTTTGTTTCTAAAAAAGGAAAAAAAAGTTTACAGTTTGGTGTGCAGCAATCAAAACAGATAGCAGTAGTCCACCAAACGTTTTGTACATTGACAGAAACCACTGTGACAACGATTCCCTTTAATGCACAGAGATGACTGCTGGCTGGAAATCATTTCTAAGTATGACGAGCAATAGTCCATCCGGACGGTGGAAGTAATATCCTCCACCACACTGGTGAATTAAATACTGTCCATCAAATATTAAATCAGAACTACCTCCTGAATTCAGGACTAAGGGCCTGAAATCGAGGATTAAATCCCTAAATGAGGCAGGTGGCCCAATGTTTGGTGGGGAGGGTAATCTGTTGCGTTTTGCAACACAGTACCTTAATTGCCAAACTCTAAATCAGGCCATATGTCAGGAGTGCTACTCAAAGCACATTTTTTGTGAATCTGGCCACGAGAATTAGAATTTGCAAGTTACATGTCCCTCTGAATGTAGGTAGACTATGGGCAATTGTGAGAATGGAGAATGGTTAGTGAAAGTTGAGAGGTAAAGTGCTTAGATGCTTAAGTCAGTGTAATGTGTGCAGTGAAAGTGAGAGCCAAATCTGAGTGGTAGTCTGAAATATTGCTGCTTTGTGTAATTTCCCATTGATCAGGGGAACAATGAGCTTTTCTCCCAAGACCTATCAGTGTTGGCATGTTGTGGCAGACTACTGTGTTGGGGTTGTTGTGTCAGCAGAGTGATATAGCAATTTCTCTATCTCGCATTGAGAGATAGGGACTGATTAGGATGCCGGTCGGACTCTCGTTCGACCGGCATCGTGGCGGAAGCAGGACCGCCCGACTAGAAGTCGGTGTTCCCGCTGCCCGGATTAAGATGAGACCGCCTTCACTGCGGTCACAATGTGTATATTTTCTATTGCGGCGTGTGCTGCGGGCTGCAGCACACACCCCAATAGAAAATAAACACAGTAAAAACATACCTGCACTATGTGGCAGGCACCATGCGTGGTCTGCCACATGGTGCAGGGATGTTTAGGGGGTACCATAGATGCCCCCTAGGTCGCATAGCCGAGGGCCAGGGGATAAGAGGGCCCAGCCAGGGCCCCCCCCCAAAGTCATTTTCCGCCTGCCTTTTCATGGCGGGTGAACCGCCATGAAAGGGCAGACGGAAAGGGACATTGTAATCCCTACGGCGGTGCCTGAGCAGGCATTGTAGGTATTACTGACCCTCCGACGCACCGACGGGCTCTGCCAGATGCCTCCGCCTGCCGCATCATAATGCAGCATGCTGACTGCAGGGACTCACCGACATCGTAATCAGGCCCATAGTCTTGATTCCAGAAATTGCAATTCTGTGTGCCTACTCCTATCCTACATTGGAAGGTTTTTATTCTGTACTCATGATAACTAAAGCCCCCCTGTATTTTATTAAGTTCATTACTCCTAAGGTAGCTTAGTTCTGCACTTAGGGTTGGACCTATAGGATTGCAAAGTTAAGTCCAGTGGGCTCTGATTCATCTGTCCCCTCATTTCATCTCATCAACTAGAGCATTACATTGAGGGCTGGTGAAAAAAGAGCTTTGGTTTGTCTCTAGTAGAGTGGCAGTTTCTGCATACAGCATATTCCATGGATTTTAAATGCAATTCTGGCCTCAAGTGGGAGCTAACCAAATACTTGTAGAGTAGGTTTGATGGGGTCCTTTCTCATTAGATTAAGGCTCAACCTGATGAGCTAATTGTACACCTGCTGGAGCCTGTTTGTCATGGTCTGAGGCAGACTATATTGCAGTTATCCAAAAATGTCAGCACCAAGAATCTCATTACCTCCACTTAGTGGGTGGTTAGGAGGAATGCCAACATTTTCCTGAGAAAGGGAGGTTGCAAAACTCGTCTTCGTGACTAATTTAATATTTTTTGATGCCAAAGTGAGATATTGTTTACCTTTTCTGTTAGGCTCGCAGAGATCCTCACTGTGAAGATCCGTTCAAGAGAGAGGGGCCCATCCCTCGTGGCATCCACTATCATTACGTCTGTGCTGATGTCATTCATGTAGACAACAATTTTGCTTCATACTGAAATAAATGTGGTTTAGAAACAGGCTGATGCTATACTTGTTCCCAGATCAATTTTTCAGGCAGATGAAAATCTAAGGGGCATATGTACAAGGAAGTTGCGGAGTGAGGCGTTAGCCGTCATGGCTTAACGCCTCACTCTGCCACTTCAGAAGCGCAAGGCTGCACCATATTTACAAGGATATGGTGCAGCCTTGCATTTCCCCCTGCTCTGGCGCTACGCTTAGCAGTGTAGTGGCCCTGCTCTGGCGCTACACTTAGCAGTGTAGCGCTAACGCAGGGACCCTTGCACCTTAGTTCAGGGGTGTCATTGTGCAGGGGAGGATTGTTTATGTGTAGGAAGGTGTCCCTTCCTGCACATAAACAATCCTGAAATGCCATTTTGTCACTTCTAAGTGTGCTGCTTAATGCAGCACACATGGAAGTTACAAAATGTCATTTTTTTAAGGATTGTTTATGTGCAGGAAGGGACACCTTCCTGAACATAAACAATCCAAGGCATTTTGCTTTTTCCATGTGTTCCTGGTCTTAATTTTGGAGCTGCCTCCTATTTACACTGCCTCCTATTTACGCTGCCCTTGTAAATAGGTGGCAGCGTCAAAATCAATGGGTGTTGCGGTGGAACGCCCACCGCAACACCCACTGCCCACCCCTTTCATGCTAAGCATAGCGTGAAAGGGGGCCTTATTTACAAGGCAGCGTTAAGCCACATTAAGTGGCTTAATGCTGCCTTGTAAATAAGGCGAGGCCCCTATCGCCACCACAACGTCACTGAAAGTCACGTTGTGATGGCGATAGGGGCTTGTACCGAAGCCCCTAAGTGTCATCACCATATTTTGGAATGAAAGCATGTGATGTTTTAATACTTTCACTGACCAACAGGTATAAGCATTGCTAAGTAGGAATGATAAAGCAGAGCTATGTATTATGCCACACAGTACTTTGAGTCCGGTAGAATAGGCCAACTCAATTGTTATTTGGCAACTGCAGCCTAATGATTGTACCTAACTTGAAGCAATGACATAAGTTCCCAATCGCTTTTTCAGTATTTTTATTAATACTTTTGGGTCAGCTGTGTCATAGGCTGCAGAAACGTTGAAGAATATCTATATTGAATGGTTTCTATGAACATGGGTGACAACTGTGAAAAATTGTGGAAAAAATATTGTGATATAAGAATATTGTGTCAAAAATATGTTCAACTCAAAAACATTGTGCAACAGAATATAGAAGGCAGAATATTGTTTTTTAGGTATATAATATCATTTTTTGAATATTGCTTTATATTATTTACTCTAATATAGATGTATTAAATAGTGTATTTTAAATTAATGTAATATATTACTTATATTATTTTTTTATATTATAATTATATTTATCTTTGCATTTTTTAGTAGCAATTGTAATTTTTGGGTCTCATTTATAGTTTTTATTAGTAGTTTTTAATTTATTAAATTTAGTAGTGGGTGGTTGGGCATGTAAGATGTTTGGGTGGGAAGTTATTTAAAATATAAATTATTGATTAATTATTTTTCCTGCTAATTATATATTTCATTGGCAATTATGTGCATTTTTTATTGATTTGGTGTCATTTTAATTATTTTAGTGTAGTGTGTACTATTTGTTTTTCATTTAATTAGTGGTTTTTAATTTAGAAGTGAGTTGTGGCGCTTGTAGAGGCTTATGGTGGGAAGTAATTAAAAAAACTATTGTTTTCTATTTTTAATAATTTGTTATGCTTAATAAGATATTATTGGTAATTAATTATTTCAATTATTTAGTTGAATAATTATGTTAATTCTTTTTCTTTTATTAATTGTTAATTAATGAATCAGTGCATTTAACAATGCAATCTAAAAAAAGCTTTACAGTTATGTTTTTTTTATTTTATAGGTTTTATGTAATATAACATTTAATATTAGTAACATTTATTTGCAATTTATTTAAAATAAATATGGTGGTTTTGTTTGGTAGAGGGAGGTAAGTTTATTATTTTAAATATTTTTAATTTGTTTCTTTTTTATATTAACTTTCTGATATGAAATGAGTTTTGTTATATTGCATTTCATTGTATTTATCTATAAATAAAATATGTTTTATTTGGTATATCTCTAAATATTTTTTTTGATTATTTTGTTTTTTATTTAGGAATTGGAAAGGTACAATATTTACCCCACTATTGCTAAAATTGGAGTGGAAATGGCAACTCTAACCCTTCCAATATCCAACACTTTCACTGCTTTTGCCTAAGTAGGAATAGTAAATGCAACCTCTTCATAATCACTTTCCCTTGTACAGAGAGGAGCTAAGCAATAAGAAATAGATACCTATCAGATGGTACAAGTTATAAAAATAGATTGCTGGGAGATGGTTTGCAGACCTGCTTTAGGCAGGTGAAGAGAAGGATGTTGGAACCATTAGAAGAATGTATGTTTCAGTGGTGCTGGGTTTAGGAGCCTCACATTGATGTTGACAAATTTCCAGGCAGTGAATGGCATTTCCTAAACTATTTCCAATAGAGAGTTGTCAGTCATAAGTTTTCTTTTTCCAGCGGCGGCCAAAGCAGGTAAGTGCGGTAGGGCAGGTGCGGGCGGGGTGGGAGGGTGTTGAAGTCAAATGACGATGGAATAGGTCAAATTAACCCCTTCCGTGCGCGCGTCGGCCAACGGCCGTCGCAAGCACTACCTCGCTAGTGCTGCGCACGTCCGTTGGCCGACGCGGCCCCGCCCACTCAATAGAACTCTCGCACCGCGGCGGAATTTGCGCCGCGGTTAAGGAGTTAAATAAATAAATAAAACCTATTCTGTCATCTGACGACTTCCCCCCGCCCCGCTCCACCGCCCCTCTGCGCTTACCTGCACCGGCCGCGACTGTCTTTTTCCTTGAAAAGTTTCACTCTGTGCGTCTGGTGTTTTTGACCTCAGCACTATCTGACGACTTCTGATCAAGCCCCCAAAAAATACTCTCTTTAAAAGGACAGTGAGTTTAGTCTCAAGTTGCAATTTGGCACTAGTAGTTGTGCCAAGCACAGATATTGAGTTGAAGTGAAGGAAAAGCATTTAACAGTGTCACCTAAACTTTAATATGCTTTTTGAACATGCATATTTGATTAAGGAATGTAAAACATACATTAAACCTGTTATCGAGTAAGTTTTGATTGGAATGCACTGTCAAGACCAGGTTTATAAAGTATATGCATCCAGTTTGAAAATATGATTGGACCGATGATAGGATTGCTATTACCCTTAGTGCCTGACCCATTTTTGCCTTCCAGCATCCACCTACCACAACAGTTTAGAAAGTGAAAGGAGTAATGAAAAATCCTGTTAACAAAAAGTAATTTTCTTCAAATTTCTTCAAACTAGAATACATGGCACTGCAGCACCGTGTGGGAGAAGAATACTGGGAATAGCAGTCACACAGATTCCATGCTCTGCGCTTTTTGTCATGAACTTGACAAATATTTGCTTTGGCTGAATGCATAAAGGTGGTGCATTTAAAAAATTGTTACAAACACAATATTATATTTATGAGTAAATTAAGGTTATTTGTGAGACAGTTTGACTCTGTCTAGACACTGAAAAAGATGTGTGTAGGTTTTTCCACAAGTTCTGAGTTGACTGGATGATGTATTTATGTGCAGTGAATTTCCCAAATTCCATACATTTGTTAGCTTTCAAGCAGGTATGTTATAGCGGTGAGCAGGAATTCTCATACTGACTTCTGAAAGCCTGGGCCCTTATTAGAACTTAATGGAAAGAGATGAGATGTTGAGGTGGTTTGTCTACAAGTTAATGAGAGTGCGTTCCAGTAATAGGGAAGAGGTGAGGGCAGAGCCTAGGGCGGCTGACTTCGGAGCACGGGGCTCACGGTTCGATCACCGGTGGCAGCTCTGCCCAGCACCATGTGACTCTGGGCAACAGCCCGACGGCCTCCAGCGCCTTGACACCCTCGGGTGATTGTTTGCGCTTTATAAATGCGGGCATTATTATTATTATTATTATTAATACTATCAAAAAGGAAGATCGCTGAGGAGTTGGTGATCTTTATGGAGGGTATTTGAGCCTTGCTATTTTAAAAACTATGAAGTAGGTATAATGAATAGGGAATCAGACCAATCAATATGAATGAGGTTTTGGTAGCTAATTAGGTATATAGGGGAAAGTATGACATCTTTATTATTTCCAGCTTAATGAGAAAGTATTAGAACATGGTGATTGCATCAACGCATTTTAGAAAGTTGAGGGAGGTGATGGAACCTTTTCTAAAGGAATGGCCATATAGGAAGTGATATGAACTTCCAGAAAGTGAAATAAGACTAAATAAAATAATAGAAAGGTAGTTACCTAGACAATAACAAGAATTCTTAGAGGCTAACAACACACCTACCAAACACTATAGTTTCATCAGACACTCTTCAAACAAAAGTAGAGGAACAAAGTCTTTATTGAGGGACATGTTTACCATTTTATTTACTGGGAGATTGCGGTCATGATCATTCTAATCCCATTGACAGCTCACACCACTGGTGCCTGAAGAGAGATTAGAAAGTTATTTGTAGACTTTCTGAACTTCTCCTAAAATGATATTGATTCTTCATGATCAAATGGATGCAACAAAGCTGGCTAGGAGAACACATATCAGAAATGTTAATATTTAACTGTGGTGTTGCCTTAAAACTCTCACTTTCACAATTACTTTTCCATGCCTATATATGCCTCCTCACCCTCATCATTGAAATCAACACAACATACATTTTCAAGTGAACTCTGATACAATTCAAATACTTGTGACATTCGATCAGGGTCCTCCAGTGTTGGTCCTGGAGGGCTGGATCCATTCCAGATTTTTAAGATAACTACATTTATCTAAATATGGATATGCTAAAAACCTGGCATGGATCTAGTCCTCCAGGACAGACTTTGGAGAACCCTGCATTAGATAGAGAAATTGGTACCCTCACAATAAAAGAAATATAGATGTCTGCCTCTCTAATATCCATCAATTGATGCATTGGAGCTGTCTCTCTCTGAACAAGGCAAAATATAGAAGGGGAACTACCATAAAAGTCATGTCCTATTCATTTGACTGCCGCCCTAGGCCCAACCCAAGCCTATTAACCAAAGCCTGCAGTTTATGAATGATTGTTGTTTCTGTCCTATCATCCCAGTCAGCTACATTTCTAGAAAAAAGCCTATTACCTTTCACAAAGGATCAAGAAGCAGATTTAGTTTATCCTTCCTCATGAGCAAACTGGAAAATCACATTGGTTGATACATTGGTCTCCAAAAAGTAATTATTGCAACTCCAAGGGTTCAAGTCAGAGTATTTATTCTAAGGATGGGACGAGACAAGGCTGGCACTGCAGACCCCACATTGGCTACTTACTGAAAAATGCATAATATTCTAGGTTCTGGGTTGGTTATTAAAACCTTCTGAGAAAAAGGCCTGTCCTAAAAATTGGAAAACATTTGTTGCTAAAGGTCACATACTTGTGTTACCACTCACAAAACATGGCTAAATCATATTCAGAAATATGTATTGTTTCGGCCATCTTTCTGCTAAATCTATGTATTCATTTCTCTCTTGTTTGACATCTCAACGCCTTTATTTTGTAACCTGTAGACATTGATGATGAAATCCTCGTGCAGTTTTTACATATTTCTTCATGACATGCCAGCCAAATAAAGCACCCTAATGTATGGGAAGAAGAGCTCTCTTTTTTAAGTTAAAAGATATGCAAGTCTCAAAAGACTTCCATCACCAAATAGAGGAATTAAGTTGAATTTACTTTTAAGGTCAAATAACTGTTTTATTCCTAAAACGACATGGTTGCACCATCAACCCCCTCCCAGATCTCTTTTTAAATTAAGATATAAGAGGTATACAGAATATGTGTATTTTGAAAAATTGCACATCACTTTTCGGCCTATAATTTGGCGCAAACCTATATTTTAAGCATTTTGTTTCATTATTGTCATATGAAATCTAAATCTGACGATATTACACACCCTGAAAAGAAAGAAGTGCTCAACATATCAAGATCTAATATTCTGATGGGTATTTCTGGCTGAAATAGAGACACACACGACCTACACTGTCAGTGGATTCTATGTTTTGCCATGTCATTTGTTTCTTTAGTCCACTTACTACAATATCAGTGTAATCATTTATTGTTGATGATCCACCGGTAATGCTAAGGAATCCCTCCCACATCAGGTGAATGTCACAGGTTCTGGCATTGTTCCAAAGAGTGACACCACACACCCCTATGCCTCAGAATTGAAAGTGTGTACGAAGAAAGGAGATAACCCTCTGTATATTGATCTCTGCTCAGGGCTGTCACCTGATGCTGTAATGGCTACCCATACAAGGGCTGCTTTTTCTAAAGGTCTTCTTACAAAGTGATTCCAAAATAGGCCACTAAGGGTAAAGTGAACCCTGGCCGCTTTTCTTCGTATAAGTTATTAACTCAGACCAAACGAGGTACATGTTGGTCGCGACAAAATACCATAAGAGGGTCACATTGTTAAAGGGCGATACCAATCTACCTTTTACGCGCGTGGGAACGAGAGGAGAGGAGCACTGAGTCGGTAATTTTTTTTTTAATTAATTTTTTTAATTGAAATCCATAAAGAAAATGTTATCAATACATACATCCATACAATTCATTTAGCATGTCGGATGATAAAAAATCATTAAACACCACTAAAAAGTCTAAAAACAGTAGATCGTAAGATCATTGAAAAAGAGACAATATATGAATTTAAGCCAACATTCAAATAATACGTTAAAATGTACGAGAAAATGAATCTTATAAATCTTATAAATACGACTTTAAAGAATGCAACGCCTGATATTTTAGTACAACGTCAGCTGCCAGTATTAACACAAACTAAGCAATTGATTAAGCCTTAGGTACATTAAAGTATGCAGAAAAATCGACATATGTGCCATGAATGATATTGCATCCTATGACAGCCAATACAGATATATAGCAATGAAAACTAAAGTGTCTTATAGTGCATTAAAGTGCTAAGAAATAAGTGTCTATAGTGCAATCAAATCCCGGAGGATATGCAGTTATATAAAAAAATATGACTATGGATAGGATTCGAACATACTGAAAATACCTCCTGAAATATAGGCTCAATTTTAAGATTTTAATCGAAATAGGCTGCCCAAACATTCTCAAACTTCTTAAGCCCCCCAATTTGCAGTGCATAGACTCGTTCACTTTTTTTACCTGCTTCATTTTCCGAACCCATTCACTTTTGGTTGGTATAAGATCCGATCGCCATCTCAGAAGCAGGAGTGATCTAGCTACTGCCATTGCAATATATAATAATTTGATCACCTTGTCAGGAAAATGTAAAGCAGGGTCATAACCAAACACTTTCAGCCGAATATTTGAATCTATTGTGATTGAGCATTCGGTTTCCAAATAGCAAAAAATATCATTCCAGAACCCCTGGATTGAGGGGCACTGTGATATGAGTCCAATTGGCTGAAGGATGGTTTAGAAACGAAAACACTGCCCAGATTGGTTGGGATAAACCTTAGATAGAAAAAGTGGGGTTCTATAAAGCAGCCATTTACTAAAGAATAACATCCTACGCCAGTTAGCCCCCCTTAACGTGCTAAAGTTAAATTTATTTAATACTGACCACATACTCGCTGTGATTTCCAACTCCTCATGTTTTCCCCATTTAGTTATTGCTTTCTCCGCAAGATCTATACCCATGATAGAGGCTAAACGCTGTTTCCATTCCCCGGGATTCTTAACTATAGTTTCATCTAGTAATTCAAATACTAAATGTTTACGTTCGATAATCTGTACCAAATCGAGGTTACTCAAAAATTTACTAAAAATATTATATGACCCCAGGAGAAGGAAGTCATTCAGAATTAAATCATACATTTCAGCTATATTCAGCCATCTACCATTCTTTAAGAAATCAGAGATTTTCCCAAAGCCAGCCTTGGCCCATTTTTGTGTGATTACAGTCGAATCTCTAATCCCAGATAGTGAAATGAGGTCGGATAACGGAGTTGAAAGGTTGATTACGGGGATTGAATATCTTCTATAGAAAGCCTGACGTTTATAGAAAACCACTGCATACACTTATAACGTACTAGTTTAGGAGATTTTACGATTTTTAGTGGGCAGCGTATCTGATTCTCTTTACAAATTAACTTCATGAAATAGTTTGTAAATAGACCTGTTTGTGGTTCTGGTTTAAACCTTGACATATATTGTGCAAAATATGCAAAATAATAATCCCTGAGGTTGGGGAGAGCTAATCCACCATTTTCCAGTTCCTCATATAAAGTGCTGAGTGCAATTCGAGGGACTTTCTTACCCCAGAGAAAAGATATAAACATGGACTCTAATTTAGCAAAGAAAGAAGCCGTTAATACACAGGGGATCGCAGAAAATAAAAAATTAAATAACGGAAGAACTGACATTTTAATCAATGCGACCCTGCCCATGATAGTTAATGGAAGGGAATTCCATCGAAGGAATAAGTCCTGGACTTTTCGCAGAAGTGGAGCAAAATTTAAATCATATAATTCGGAAATTCGAGCCGAAAAATAAACACCCAGATATCTTTTCGGTTTAGTATTTAGACAAGGAAGGATATCAGCATGTAAATCCGCAGGCTTACAGCCACACTGGATTATTTCCGTTTTTTTTAAATTGATTTTGTATCCGCCGAGCAACTCAAATTGCTCAAAAATCTCAAAAGCTTTTGCTTGCACCTCCTTCTCAGCCTTTATTATGAGCATGATATCATCTGCATATAATTTAAGTTTTCCCATAGTTGGTAGAGGAGGACGAATATCAACACTATTCCGGATGGCTATCGCCAAGGGCTCAATAAAAAAGGCAAATAACACCGGAGACAGTGGGCAGCCTTGTCTAGTCCCCAGTTTATCACTGACTTGGCCTGCCACAGAGGCATTAATAATAATGTTGGCTTCTGTATTCAAGTACAATCTCTGAATCAGCCCCGTAATTTTGGGAGGTATACCGAAATTTAACAGAATACAAAATAAGGTCTCCCAAACAACCAGGTCAAATGCCTTTTCGGCGTTTAATAAAAGGACCAATGCTGGTATCTTCCGAGTCTCAAAATAATCAAGTGCTTCAGCCAAATAGTGCATATTGGCCCCGAGCTGCCTCCCTGCGATAAAACCATTTTGATCAGGATGGATCAGGTGCGAAGCAATTACATGAATCGGTTGGCTAAAAGTTTAGTAATGATTTTATAATCAGAGTTTAAAAGCGTGATAGGGCGATAAGAATTCGGGTCTTCACAATCCTTTCCCTTTTTCAAAAAACTGATTATATTCCCTTTTCTGAATGAAGATGGTATTAAACCACCCTCTAAAATTGAATTAGCAATCAGCAAAAGATATTCCAAAATGGCGCTCAAAAAGGTTTTAAAAACTTCAGCCGGAAGACCATCCGAGCCGCAGGCTTTGCCATTCGGGAGATTTTTAATAACATCCCCCAGTTCTTCTTTAGAGAAAGGACACGTCATTCTCATTTTATCAACATCAGAAAGTACCCGGCATTTCATGTCTCTGGAGAAAATTTCCCAAAGATGCCTTGTCGATAGACTGTTGTTGGCCATATATATTCCTGTAATGTTGTGACATTATATCCCCTATGGCCCCTGAGTCTTCAGAACGAAGACCAGTTATAGGGCATTTCAGTGCACTTATTTGATTGCTTACTGCCTGCTCCCTGGCCTGCCAAGCAAGAAACCTCCCGGTATAATTGCTCTCTTCATAAACCTTTTGCCTATAGTGCTGATAAAAAGATTCACTTTTAACATAATATTTTTCGCTAAGATCCCGTATAGCCTGATCAAATTTCCGTTGGTTAAACACCGAGGGGCTACTGAGAAAGATATCAAAACAACTTTGCACCTCACTGAGAAGGTAATTGTTGGTGAACACAACACCTTCTCCTGCCCAGGTCTAATTTCCATGAGGCATGATGATACAGTTTACCCATGGTTATTGCTGCCTCTTGTGTAAGGCTGGATTATGGAAATAGTGAGGGTAGCCCAGCACTGCCACAATGGCGTCCCTAGGTCCTATTTGTTATAGTGCACTTCAGTTACCTTCCCACTGAGACTTTGGTCTCACTTCTGATTTGCTGGTGCACTCCTGAGAACAATGGTCTTCTAGGTGCATAGGTCATATTAACATCACTGCCAACCCTGGAAAGCACTGCAACCAAATATGCATTGCTGTGTTAGGGTAGCATAGTAATTTAGGTTATGCTCCCTTTGGTGACATTGCCCAATTGACCACTTTTCAATGAGGTCAAAGGTCTGACTGCTCCAGTGACAATGGCCATTTATGGACAGAAGGACAAGAAAAACAACAAACTTTCTATCTTGTTATATTTCACATTGTTGGTGGTGGGCTTCATTATAAAGTTGCTTGTGTCAGGAACATGATGACAAAAATACAAAGAAAGGGGCTTTAAGTCAGATCCCTTTAACAACTGCTTGAAGAAAGTTATTTGCAGCAGGGCTGGCTGTAGGGCGGTGCAACCGGTGCCACGCACCGGGCGCTGACTTCGGGAGGCACAGTGTTTTCAAGTATATTTTGATTTTAATAGCCCCTGCTGCCGCCTTCCTTGCCCCCAGCAATTTTCAGGCAACAATAAAAGTTTCAAAGTAACTCTGGTGATTAATGTTCTTCCTGGAGGGAGATCTGAGGTTTGTCTAGTGGCAGTTTTGACTCATCATATGGTAGCCCAGAGGGTAAATATGCCTGCTGCAAAGTACGTGTACCATTCAGATCACAAAGTGCATATAATGTAGCTAGATCAGGGGGTTACTGCTTTTGTCGGAGAGATCCTTTTGTTACCTTCAGTTTATAGGTTAAAATCCTAAAACAGAACAGTTACCTAAGTGTCATCAAAGAGCTCCATGCAAACTGCAAGGTATAGGTTAGAGAGTTATGATTTCTTATTTCCCCAGTCTTTCATTATTCTAATAGTGTAAAAAGGGTTCATTTGGGTAGAAATCAATTCATATTAGTAAAGACAACCCCCAACCATCATGTTACGTTTTAAATTCTGAGTTGATGCTTCTCCAGACCAAGCACTCTTAAACTATACTGTCTGCCAGTATGGATGGCATGTGACGCCTACACTTTGTAGATCTCTGTCTTATGTAACATTTCCTATACACTGATTTACACACATATGATTCATTGTCTCAGTGTAATGTGTGTGATGTAAAGTGCTCTGACTCCCTACACTAATATGAGTGGTGCTATGAGACAAAAGAAATGCATGAGAGAGAGAGAATGGTTATGGACACTTATGGGGCACTGTTAAAGGGTGGTGATCAGGGAATTGGGGGGAGCCAATAAACATTGTCTAATGGGGCGCCACCAGCGCTAAAGCCGCCTCCGATTCGCAGCTTGGATCATATCGGAAGACGATTTCCATTGGCTCTATTGCAATGTGTGAGGGGCATTTTTCTCAGGAGCTGCAGCAACTGACAAGGACTATTTGCTTGGACGCAGAAGCCATTTTCAAAAGAAGCCCCCCCCCACCAAAAGCAAGATATTCCTTAAGAAACCAAATGCTTACTAAGTAGGATGTAAATTCGTTTGTCAATGTAATATATTTGTCACGTTTTATTTTTCTAGAAAATGTTTTTTGTTCCAAAAAAAGTTCCATCAAAAATATAAAATACATTATTGTCTTGAAAAATATTAGTTGACAGGTATTACTTGCAAACTTAACTCATATTTCAGGTAAACATTTAGCTTATTGTGTCGGTTGTGTGGGTTTAAGTAGTGAAAGCTGTTTCCAAGATTACTTTTTTTTTACGTTTGCAGGCCTGGTGTCCATTTACATTTCCCCACTCCCAGCTGAGTTTGTCCAAACCCAGAACCTAACTTTACTTAGATTTCTTTCATTTTTGCTTTTTCCTCCTGCGTCATAGTTACAAGATGTTCCTCAAAGAACAAATTAAAAATAGAATTCTGTCTATAATGCCGTAAAAACAACAGGCACATTCAAATCAACAATAACATATTTCTCCCTTCAGTGATAGAAGCAATGCTCGCTTCCCCAAGGATTGCCACTCTAGAGAGAAACACAAGCCATTCTTCACTTTTATATCTAGGGGAATTCAGCTGTAAATTGTTGCCGCCGACCACTACCTCCAGAAAAATGTCACCACAGGAGACAGAGCTGGGTGTTCATCTTGCACAGAAACTCACCCACGCGCACACACACACACCCTATGCAGTATGATTGCAGTGACCCCCTGTTGACTGGAACACACACATACACACACACACACCCACACCCACTACACCCTATGCAGTATGATTGCGTTGCCCCCCTGCTGACTGGAACACACACACACCCCAAGGTGGGACCGAAGCAAAACATGGACCGCAAAGCCAGTAACATAGATGGAATTAGTCTGCCACCCTGATCTGGGACCTATGGGAGTTCCGTGTACCACTAAACATCGAGTTTGATCCGAAATGACCTCTCAGCTCCGTACTACAAGAACGACAATGAAGGGGAAGGCAGACAAAGTGTGTAACAGTTGGTCCCAGCAGTGACTCACACACCACCTTCTACTTTGAAAAACAACAAGAATATGCTGAACACTCTCCCACAAACCTACATGTCAAAGCTTCCCACAGCACCTCATTACTCTACGCCTGGGAGATGCTCTCAGAAGGTAGTAAAAGGCTGCTTCTGTATCAGTGGCCCCTACACCACAAAAACGGGCAACAGGCACAAACTTCTGCACCCTGAGCCCACCTGTGGGTTCTCTGCAAAGCAGCTGAACTTCCACCTGCTGCTCCCAGTAAGGCGGAACTCTATAGCAGGATATTCAGTCATAAGGACACAATTGAGGCTCTTCTGCTTTTCCCTGCTCCAATCTTCAGTTGTTCAAACACAGTTTACTTATTTTTTCTTTCGCGTCAGGCCTCATGGATGCCTCTTACTCTTCTACGTTACAGAAATGACAGAATAATCTCCAGATGCAGCCTCATTATTTTCTCCCTGGCTGGCTGAATATACATGGAAGAAGTATCTTCCCTATTAGACTAGGAATATCTTCAATCAAGCTCACTATGTTGCTACTAAACTCCAATATAGGCCCTCTGCATTTCTTAAACATCTCTCTCACTGTAGCCTTGCTATACCTGCAGTAAAGAAAACTGTGCCTGTTAGACCTGCCAGCCTTAGAGTGGTCTTCCCCCAAACTTTTTGCCTGTTTCTCTCCATTTTTTGCTGAAATTCATTTTTGTTGGCTGACGGTCTCTTTGCACTTTACCACTGCTAACTAGTGCTAAAGTGCTTGTGCTCACTACCCTAAACATGGTAGAATTGGTTTACATCTTATTGGCATATTTAATTTATTGATAAGTCCCTTGTAGGGTTGTATACCATATACCCAGGGCCTGTAAATTAAATGCCACTAGTGGGCCTGCAGCACTTATTGTGCCACCCACTCAAGTAGCCCCTTAAGGCATGTCCCAGGCCTGCCATTGCAGCCTGAATGCAGTTTTAAACTGCTAATTGGACTTGGTAATATAAGTCCCGTGTCAAGCCTAAAAATTCCCCTTTTATTGCATATATGTCACCCCTAAGGAAGGTCCTAGGTAGCACATAGGGCAGGGCGAATTATAATCAAAAGGTAGGGCATATACTTTTCAGTTTTACATGTCCTCCTAGTGAAAAACTCTAAAATTTGTACAGTGAGGCCTATCTGTCCTATAGAATAACATTGGGTTGCCTTATTACATTTAATACGTGTTAGCTTTTTATTGAGAACAGATAAGCATTTCATGTTTGCTATCTCTGTAATTGTAATTAAAAATCCTCTATGATGGTAAAGTCTGATTTTAAATTACAATTTTGAAAATACCACTTTAGGAAAGGTGTCATTTTCCTGCCCTTTGCCTTTTGGTGCCTGCAGCCTGTCTTAGGTCACATGACTGGATGTAACTGGCAGTTAGACTTTGTGAATTTCTCCCAGACAGACACACAGTAGCAGGATTGGATGTCCGTGAATGGGCCAGCTGCTGGCTGGATGAGGGGGCGGAGCTGGGCACAGCACCATTTGCAAATGAATAGACTGTGCTCTGCCTTCATGCAAAGAGCTTGTCACCACTGCAATGTTCCTGCACCCAGCTTGGAGCAAGAGCAGGGTAGCCAGGAAATTCCAAGCACTCCAAAGAGAAACCTCTAGAAACTTCTAACTTCAAAATGGGTGCCAGGTATAAAAATAGGACCCTCAAACCCATTCTTCAGTTCATTTTCTGGACCTGCAGAAGGACGTTCAGAGGACTGCCTGCTGCTGTGGCCTACTGTGTACGCCACAAGCCTGCTTTGCTGCACCTGAAAGGACTGCTTTGCTGTGTGGAGCCTGCCTTGAACCCTCAGATGCATGCCCTGCTGCTTGACCCCTGCTTCTTCAGCTGAACCCAGGACTACCGGAGTAACTCCAAGGGCTAGTTTGCTGGCCTCCTGTTCAGAGCTACAAGGACATAACAGTCTCCGACCATTTTGAACGAGCACCTGGACCCATTCTGAGTGAGTCCTACCCCCCCCCAAGAGGTGCCCCTCCAGTCCCGGACCCTTGGTGGGGGTGCTAAGGTGCCCAGACAGTCAAAATCCAAAACTTTTGGCTAAAAACTGCTCTGAGTACCGAGGGAACATCAGGACCAACCTGCTTGTCTAGTCACCCAAGGTGCATCATTTGTCGGCCAGACTTTACAGCTGCTTCCACTACGGTTTTCTCATCAGCATCAAATCCTGTTCAGCAGTCCTTTGTAAAAGGAGTTTCCGACCTCCTGGAACTCTCTTCGTGTACCACCTCCTGCCCCATCCCGCTGGAGATTATCGACTTAAAAAAAAAGTGACTAAGGGCCTGATTTTGATCTTGGCGGATGGGTTACTCCATCACAACCGTGACGGATATCTCGTCCGCCAAAATATAAATCTCGTAGGATATACTGAGATTTATATTGCGGCGGACAGGGTATCCGTCACCGATGTAACAGAGTAACCCATCTGCCAGATCTAAATTAGGCCCTAAGTACGAACATAGAAATGTTCATCGCGACCTTGACCAGAAGCTCCACGATGGCGACGCTCCTTACTCGGACACTGCCTGCAACCTTGACCAGCTGAACTTTACCTTATCAGAACATTTTCTTTTACCTGGTCTTGCATGACCAGATACCGGCAGATACTGGCAGTTGGAGCTTTGAAGTTTTAGGTGCTAGACACTTACAATTTTAAAAATTCATAACTCTGGTTCGGCTGAGTGGATTTTTTGTTGTTTTGGTGTCAAATATTTTATTAAAATTTACTCTATGTTTCTAAATTGATGTGGGATTTTTCTTTTGTTGTGGTTTAACTTTATTTCTGTTTGTGTGCTGTATAAATACTTCGCACATTGCCTCTAATTAAGCCTGACAGCTTTTTGTGCCAAGCTTCCCCGGGTTAAGCACAGGTTAATTTAGTGACTTTTTGCGGTTCACCCTGCCAGGGATTGTGGCTTTTGCTTGACCAGGGCTCATACCCCACTCAACCAACACCCCAATTAGTCACAGTGCCACACCTAGAGTGTCTGTGATGTACTATAATGTTCTGTTTATTAGAAGTGGTGCTGAATACTCTCTATAGTGCCTTAGTCTCCATTTAAAACTTCTACACATAAAGTAAAGTCCCCTGTGACTCAATCGTAGTGCCTTTAAATTAACTGCACACCTGAACTATAGCTTGTCTTTGCCTGAACTACACTTTTGCCTCCCTACAACTCAAAGTATTTTAGCAATAGTGCCTCTAACCGTATCACCACTCCCTGAGTATAGTGCCTCTCCCACACAACAAAACTGTGCACCAGCACTAATGCTCCTCCACCCCCTCACCCTAGCACCTCTAGGCACTGTGAAATCCCTTACTATAACAGCCCACCTTTGCCATAACCACACTCAGCACACAAGTAGATATTCTGGCCCCCACATCTTACCCTCCATATCAGCTCATTCCCCAGGTGTATGCAATTGGCACTGAGAAGAGGTTTTTTTTGCATGTGTTAAAGTGTGAGGAAAATCCCTTAAAGCAAATTGTTGCTGGCCAGCTGCAGCCTCCATGCACCCTTCTTTGATTATGAAGGAGGATCGTTGTGTGAGAGTGGCTCAGCGTGCATCCCGGGATCCAGGATTCATGGTCATGAACGACTCTCCAGGATTTCCTTGAAAGCAGGGGGAGAGCTCAACTTACCAAGTTTAACACTATGGGGCCGATTCCGATCTCGGCCGGTAGGGCTCCGAATCGGATTCGGCTTAACCGGATCCGATTCGGAGCCCTATTTCCCGACCGATTCGTACGCGCGTCCGGGCGAGCGAGTACGATGCGTATTCGCCGACCGACTCGTCCGGGCGTCCCGACCGCTCCGACCGACTCGATCCCGGGTCGAACCGCACCGACCGACTCGCACGGACACGACTCGCACCGCGCAATGGAGACGTTCCCCGGCCGGGTAAGTACGATGCGCGCCGCGAGCAGTCCAACCGAGCCGCGCACTCCGGCACGAAAGAGCTGTCGGAGCCGTACTTTGGGGGTCCGTGTCGGACCCCCCTGTACGCGTAACCGCGCGAGTCGCACACAGGGGGGACCCATGGGTCCCCCCTACCTGTGCGTGTATGGCGCAAATCGCTTTGCCGCGTACACGCTGTAGGGGGCGCACTTGTCCGCATCGCACCCATTGAGTCAATGGGAGCCCGCGTACGCGTTGTACGACAGGCTCCCATTGACTTCAATGGGAGTCCAACCGACTCGAGTCCGATGGCATACGTGCGCATCGTACTCGTTCGGTCAGACTGCACGGGTCCGATTCGGTCGGAAATCTCTCCGGGTCCGGCTCGGTCGGAGAGATTTCCGGCCCGAATCGGAATCGGCCCCTGTGTCTACACTTCCATCTGTCTTCATCCATTGCTGTGTTGGTGTTTGATTCACATTCTGCTTCCTTCCTCTACAGTATATAGCATGAAGCACGGGGTCAGCCCACTTCAGCCACTGGATAACTTCATTATGAGTGACAGCATTTTGCTCTTTCACAAGGAGCACATCCACACACAATGTAGTTCTTTCTCAGTTTACACACCCTGAGCCAATGCTCTCAAAAGAGCATTGTGCATGCCATGCTCTCTCTGTCTTTTTATTCAGTTCCACACCCTTTTCCGTTGTGACAGGGGCTGTTTGCACTGTCTCCTTGGGCGGTCATTCCCTGTGTCGCTTTGTACTATGAGCAGCATCAATGCATTCCCCTCACTACACCTGCCAGCAAACAGCGGAACAAGGGGCTCACCATCCACTTACTACACAGCACCTGGCACTGCACTTTGTGATTCAGGGCAATGACAAACATGACTGCATTGTTTAGAAATGCCACAAGTATAAAAACATAAATAGAACATGCTTACTGTTTAAATAGACTTTAATTTTATCTCTCTCACCATAATCTGACTTTTCATAATTGTAAATATTGAACTCTTCATTGATACATAGTGGTGTTGAGAAAAGTTTAGAAATATTTTGAGACAGCAGAGCCTTTCGGGGAATTAATTTTTTGGGGACAAGTCTTCTCCACCTGTAAATACTATTTTGGGACCTCATTTTACATTGAGGTGATGGGAAAACCAGTGGCGGCTGGTGGAGTTTGAAACTGGTGGGCGTATGCAGAACGAATCAATGTATGCGAGCGAGCCCGACGGCAATAAGGGAGGTTCGGGGGGGTTCTCCCCCGTGAAGACATTTTTTAAAAAATTGGCATCTTTTTGGTGCGATTTTCAGCACTATTTCTGTGATAAATGGACTAAAAATTCAGTTCTTCTAGGCACTCATAAAAGAAAACTCATACATTATTTCAGGGAATTTCTGGGTTGCCAAGCAAGTCTGACTTCTGAAGAGGGCTAGGGTACTAAGCAAGACTGCTTTGGCTCTACCCTTTCCAATAGAAAACACTAGTTAGCGATGTGAACAAGTTCAATGGACAAATCTGGGGTCTAGGGAGAGTCCCTCTCCTGAGAAATAAATTTAAAAAAGATTGGCAAATGGTGCATTTTAAAGCAAATGAATGCAGCGATAAAGCAAGGCTTATTAAGCAGTGGGAACGTATAGTCTTGAAATATTAAACACATTAAAAACTGCCCCGTATCTTCTTGCATTAATTTGTTCAACAGTTACTGTAATATGTAAATTGTTCTGCATGACAACTTTAGCCCTTTAAAATGTATGCTTGCCCAGTGTCTTGCACTGCATGCAGCATTAACTTTGGAAAACTATGCTCTGACCAGACTTCGGGAAGCACCCACAGCTGCTGGCTGTAACCAGTCATATAGAAATATGTGCAGACAGGTCTTTAAGTGAGATGAAAAAAGTGGGTGCTCCCTATAAAGGAACATGCCAAATACATTTCTGTGATTCCCATAGTGTGCCATCAGACCGGTATTTTGGTTTCTGTCTGAGATGTAATTTTATCCAGATAAATGGCACAGCAACTGACATACGCCTAAAGCCTGTCAGTATGATTGGCTTTGTCACAGGGTGTTAGCTGTTTAAAATCCCTGCCACTGGCTGTCTCTTCCTGCCCTTCTGTCTTCGCCTGCCCTTCCACCCCAGAGCCCCTGTCAATAGGTGTCACTGCCTGACCTCCCCTCTCACTAGCTGTCTCGGTTTACTTCATGCACCGCCAATCCCTACTACTGGGTGCGTTTGTTACACTGCACCTGTCTTTTCAATACTCTAAACCCTGTCAATTGCTGTCTACCAACATTATTTGTTTGCCTTTCCATGTACACAGTCCTTTCCTCTGACTGGTGGTCTCTTTACATCATAACCAAGGCCACTGGAATTATGCAGCAGGAGAGGACCAGAAACGTGGGGCATGGTTGACTAAATTATGCAGCAATAAGAGGCAAATTGTGAGGTATTATGCGGCACATTTTGTGATAGTATTACTTTATTATTTTGGCCTTTTTACACAGGTTTAAACACTGTGTGAGCAAAAGCCTCACTCCATTGGTACCAGTTTAACCCCAAAATATAGCAATATGCAACCAAAAGGGAACCAGCCAACATTTACAAAAGTCCTTCCACTGCACTGTAACATTTTGCACCGTTTTAGTAACTGTTGGTCAATTTGTACTAGAATCAAAATTATTTTTTATTAAAATCTGCAGAATAAACAGCAGATGATGAATTATGTAGTGAATTCATAATTATGCGGGCAATGCAGCAGCCGCAAAAATCGCATCATTTCGGTTGCTCTGATCATAACCACCTCATACACTACCAGTGCACCAAACACACAGCAAATAATACTACAAAGAATAGAAAATGCCTAACAAAGCACATATCTGTTGAATTTACCAATACTGGTTTAACATTGTATGTCTGAGATTAAAAGCACAGCATGCAAACTACTATTTGCAAAACAAGGCCCGGTGACAGAAGGCACCATATGTAATGTGGGGCCAATTGGCAGCACGGCTACCTCTCAAATGCCACATGCTGTCTTAAGCTCACTGAACAGTATGAGGTGTACTGCCTGGGTTGCCACATATACATAATGCGTAAGGATTTTTTATATTGCATGCATACTGGATACGGTATATGCAAATCAAGTACTGTGGGGTGCAGGTTCAAATGCTGTTCTTGTGCTGTTAGCATGAAAAGGGCTGAGGAAAGCCCACCAAGCCGTGTTTGTAAGTACTCCACACTAGCACAGGACAAGCTTTGCTGCGTGTGCTCTGATGCAAGCGTTGGTCCGCAGACAAGCTCTACAAAGTATGGTGAAATATCTGGCACCCTGATCCCGAGAACAGACCAACACTGCGGGGGATGCACGCGGTCAGCTTGTTTACGCAGCATGGGAGAACTGCTTCTTGCACAGCGTTATCTCCGGATATCAGGCTGCCGTTTCCGCGGCTGGCCGCAGCGGCAGCCGTGGCGAAGAGGGCACAAGACACGAATGAAGCGAGGCCTGACAGCGTAAGCTGGTCTCGGTCGATCGACGAGGCAGGGTCTGGAGGGAAGAGCCCGCGCCCCATCTGATATGGAACACAAAAATCCAGCATGTGTCCTTGCATCTGGAGTGCGTGGGGCAGTGGAGACATCGCGGGAGGTATTTCAAGAGTTGGCCACCTGCCTCACCCACTCACAGCAGCCCTTGAGCTTTAGGTACCACTGCCTGCAGTACTGTGATGACATGCATGCGGAGTATAGTGCTACCCCTTACCTCTGACTCCAGCATGCCCCGTGCAGGGGAAGGCGCGGCTCCTTGCCGAAGGTACAAGGCACTCTGCACTGCTCCCTTTGCCTCCTGCAGCGGCCGCCAGGAGAGGTGGAGGATCACTTCGGGGACATGGAGGAGGAGAACGAGCTCCAACAGGGGGTCAAAGAGCTTCAGCCTCCTCCACTAATCACAGCTGGCACCAGGATTCCGCATGCCGATGCTAGCAGGGCCGGTCCAGTACATTAATTGATCAGCCGCGGCCGGTGGTAGCAGTGAACACGAGGCGTGTCTGCCTCGGCGAAGAGGCTCTGACGTCACGCTTGCTCCTGGCTGGCTGGCAAGTACTGCCTGCGTCTCAGCCAATCCAGACGCTGCTCCAGCAGCGCCAGGATTGGCTTCAGCAGTAGTATTGCGCATGTTCTGTTTAGGGCTTAAAGAATTTTGCGACCAGCCCGAACATGCGCACTAGGCTGCTCATTAGAAGAGCGGCATGGAACAACCCTCGCTCTTCTAATGAGCAGTCTAGTGCGCATGTTCGGGCTGGTCGCAAAGTTCTTTAAGCCCTAAACAGAACATGCACACTCTTGCTGTGCGCTCCGCCGACCGGCACCTGATACATATTATCGATGTCATGATGATGACTCATGACAGAGACTTGTACTGAACTCCTGCTGCCCCGCCCCCTTCTGAGCCGACTGCCTCCGGCGGCCTGGGATTTAAATAAATGTGAGTGAGAGACTGAGAGTGACGGCAACGCTTGTTAGTTGTTACTCAACTCGAGTGCCTCAAATTAATTGGTGGGGCAACGCCCAAGCGCCCTAATGGACGCACCGCCCCTGGGGAAAACATAAATGTGCAGAAAGTGGTTTTCTGTGCATTTAACACAAATGTTAAATTTAGGAGACAGTGGTATTAAAGAATGCAAAAATGTGGTAACACAGCTTCTCCCCACAAGATATCCTTGGCTATTAGCACCAGCAATAAACTGGTGATAATTTCAACCAATCAATGTAGTAAAATATGTTGACATTGTTGACATAATTATTCCCCATTTATATCTTATTCCGTGTTATTTTCACAACTACCCATTGAGGTAACATAACTCATGGAATTTTCTCTAATTATTTATCCTTATTTTAAATGATGTCCAAGGAGCTTAGATCTCAGTTTGAAGGCTAAATGTCAGCTGACTTTGAGGTTTCAACAAACCCATAGAGGCAATTGAGGCATGCACTATCCATCAGACAATTGCATGAATTATGGTCATTTTGGCTATTCTTTTAATTTTATGGTCACTGATTCCTTGTGATTGGATAACAATGTTTGCAAGATCACTAAATGAAGGCATTTTTTGCACATGACCATTGGCATTACACAACGAAGAACCTGCATACCTCAACCAACGTGTGACTTTTCTCCTGCCCACCAGGAAACTCAGATCCGGATCCCTCGCCCTAGCTGCCACCCGTTGCAATCGCCGGACAAACAGCGGAGGCCGTTCCTTCTCCAACCTGGCAGCCAAGACCTGGAACGACCTCCCCCTGCACCTCAGAGCCTCACCATCGCTCCTGCAATTCAGGAAGGACCTCAAGAAATGGACGTTCGACCGATAGAACAGGCAGTTTATCAGACAGCACCTCGAGACCCTCACGGGTGATGCAGCCGCGCTCTACAAATCCTGATTGATTGATTGATTGAGAAATTGTACTGAGTAGTCATGGTCTAGTTTTGTATGCAGATCTACTAGAAATAGATAGTAGTGTTTCTTATTTGTGTGATATCCAACATGGATACACAAATCTTTTTTAATATATAGTTGTTTATGCATAATCCTAGAGAGTGAAATTGTTACTGGTATATATTTTTTAAATTGCATTCATTTCATGATTTGTGTTCTTACTATGTAAAGAAAAGAATGAGTTTAACACTCATTTGTTTGTAAATATTAGGACAGGAAGACATGTCAAGGTAAAGGTCAATCAAAGTTATGGAGGCAAAGTTCTGACTATCCCAATAAATATTGGAAATCATTGTCTTGGTATTTCAAAGTTTACAGGTACAGGTTGCGGTACCTTAGAGTTATAATGCTTTGTTGTTTATACTGCTTTACAGAATGGAACTGAATGACCATTAGAAGCAGGGCACTTAATTTTTCAACTTTTATGCACTTTAATTAAAAGGCGAACATGATAATAAAGATGTTCTCATTATAAGCTAGACTGGCGGCTTCTTAACCTGATAACTGCGGACTCGTGAAGGTTTGAGACATCTACTCAGGGGGTCCATGACTGTTTAGAAATTTAAATAATATTAATAGATTAATAAATTATGCACTTATAAAAAAGCAAAGTTGAAAATCGAACATTTTAAAGCACTTTATAAATGTGCACATTTGAAATTGGAGGCTAAAAATGAAGTTGGTCTTCTCAGCTTGATTTGTGGAAGCAGCAGGAGTACAACAAACATAATCTATGATGAGAAACTAATGGCCTCAGTTGAAGCACTGTTACGTGTGACAAAAGAGTGAATGCATTAGGAGCAGGAACGGCAAAGTGGTATGCTAGAGAATTTTTAAAAGCTCCAGCGTTCCATTTCAGGTTTAGATTTTGTTTTTTTGTATTTTTTGGTTGTGCATTTACTTCATGTTTGTGTGTTTCTGTAATTTTGAGTATTGTTTTGAAATTTCTTAGGGGTTGGGTCCCCCGGTTCCGGTAGTGAGTCATTCAGGGTCCACAGAAGTCAAAAGTTTTAGAATCGCTGAGTTAGAACATCCCCTTGTACAGGCAGCTGCCAATCATATCCACTTAGAGAGTGATGCTACAGGTGTTATCAGTGCTGCTGTTCAACAGATGCATGCAAAATGTTGTAGGAGCTGCTAAACTCTGTTATGTTTCTTGTTCTTTTTAGCTTTATCCTCAGACGGAAGCTCTTCACTCACTATGCCTCATCTTTCTCATGTGTGTGGAGGGAAACCCAAAACTAATTTTTCCACTCCCACACCTCCTTCAAACAGCCATGAAATCCAGCTTCAGACACATATCACATATTATTACCTACAATATCGTGCTGAGCCACGCTAACACCACCGAACAACAGCAGTAATTATCAGGAAGAGAATGTGGAGGTGACACAGTCAAAGAGAGACACAGAGGAGGAAGAAAGTAGGTCACTTCTGGATCACTCACTACGTACCAGCACTAGCCGGAAGTCTCGGGTCTCAGTTTCTCCCTTTCGTTCTCCTCTCTGCTTCTCACCCGGCTCGCAGGAGGATGCTCCCAGGCTGCCTGGCACTTCTAAATTATTCAGCGACTCCCCCCCCGCACCCCCCCAAAGTTCTGCCACATGACCTAAGTCTCCTGAATTATTCAACCAAATGTATTCAACACCGCAATTTCCAAGGGAATCAAAAGAGACATAAGACAACAGACGTAACCCAGACATGTATTGCAGGCATCCGCGGATGCACCTGAGAGAATCAAACGCGACCTGGAGTTTTTTGTCACCACCTTGTTTTTAAAACAAAAAAGAGCTGCTGTTGAGATCCTGTTGCTGCATGCAACAATACACCGTGTATACGACGAATCACGTGCAGCCGAGGGTGATGAGCAAATATTTGTTAGTCAAAGAAAAGAATATTTATTAGCAGACTGATCAGAAGAGAGGCAGATTCCCAGAAATTGCACGACCCGGGTTCAAGAGAGGTAGATTCTCAAAATAATTAAAAACAAATGACAGGTGCGTTCTTAAACATGACCCAATAACGACTAAAGGCCTTTTGTGTGTTTTGTAGCTGGCTGGCAGTGGGTTTAAAAAGGCGTCTAGTACAGTTTGTGATTGATTGTTTTCACATGGTGTTAAGCAGAGCTTTTGTATAGCAATGTTGACAAACATGAACTGCCAAACCGGATGTGACCAAATGTTTGCAAAATGTGTGCATTGATAATTAGGCACTTTCTTGTTCTATAAACATAATATGATTTGAGGACACGTTTATGTATTTATTTATCAATTTATTTATTCATGTATACGTTTTTTTGAAGCACAAACTGGACCCAGGAGGATTTTAGAGCGACGTTCAGAGCTACAGTTAAAACAAATGAAATAAATACATTTATTACAACAAAGATAGTCAATATAATGGCTTATTGACAAGAATCTCTATTTCTAAATTCAAAGGCAAACCATGTAAGGAGTAGAATTTGGCGTAGAGTGAACTTGAATGTAAGATTTCATATTGTCCTTTGGTATGAGTGGCTGAGAGATGAGAGTTAAGTCTGGCCTCGGTACTGTAATGTTATTGATGTACTCAAGGTACCAACATTCTGAACAACTCTTGTACAAAAGCAGTCCTTCACTGGGGCCAATACTATCTCCTGGCCCTTTGGGCTTGAGAATGCTCTATTACTTACCAGTAATCTTCATTACTCCGGGTCCCGTTGTCCTCGTCCCATTCATAACAAAGTGGAGATAACCCATCTCCCGACAGAAAAAAAGACAGAGGAATGCTGGGACTCTAACCCCACCCCTCCCACTGGGAGTACATAAGCAGTACTTACCCAGCATTCCGCCTGAACAACCAAGCCCCCAAGAGGAAGGCCGGCCATCTGGGAGGGAGGGCGGGGCCTATGAGTGGGACAAGGACAACGGGACCCGGAGTAATGAAGATTACCGATAAGTAATAGAGCATTACCCCCAGGTCCCTCCAGTCCTCTTCCCATTCATAACAAAGTGGAGAATACCAAAGCGGAAAAGCCGGCCTTCCAAAAAAACAGAAGCCAACCCCGGAAATCACACCAAAGGCAGCAACCGAAGGAAAGCAAAAGGCAGAACCGCCGGAAACCCCAGGCAGAGCACCCAGACAGGAGGGTGCCCCACCAAAGCAGGGACGCACCCAACAAAACAACGGGAGACCAGCAAGACACCGAGGGGGACAACCAACAGAGGTCATCCAGCACACAGCAGGAGCACCCCCCAGCGAACAAGGGAAGGGGAGAGCACGGACACAAAAACGAACTGAGGCAGCCAAGAACAAAAACAGCGAGGAGGCCACCCAAAGAAGAAGCCCAACGGTCCACCAGGCCAGCAGGCCAGAACCGGGCAACAGGAACAACACCAAGGCACAGAGAACCCACGCCATCCGAAAAGGAGGCACCGGAAAGAGAAACAAGAGAAGACCAAGGTGCCCACGGGACACAAAGGCTGACAAGCCCCCCAAGGGCAGAACCAACCAGACCAAACCAGAAGAGGAGGGAAGCAATCGCCAGGCCCAAGCAACCCGGCCCCAGAGAGCCCAGAGGACAAAGCCCCCAGAACCCCACAGAAGAGCACCAGGCCCCAGGAAAAAAAGTCCAGCACCAACCACCAGAGCCGACAGCCGACCAGCACGCAGCCCGGAAGACGAGCAGAGCCCAGGGACAGGCCAAGAGGGAAAGCCAAGGCACTGGGGAAAGATGAACAAACACCCGGAAGCCACCCCACAAGGCCCCAGGAGCCAGAAGGGAGCAGGCCCAGCAGAGACAAGAACCTAACAGGCCCAAACACAGACCAAGAAACAAGGCCCCAAACAGAACCAGGACCCGCCAGGATGCCAGAGCAGCAAGAACCGACAAGGGCAACCCCTAAGGACAACGAGACCAGGGGAAACCAAAAAAGAAAGGGGAACAAGAGGTAGCCCTCGACCCAAAGAACACAGCCCCAGCAGAACACCCCAACCGCAAACCCGGGGAGACCGGAGCAGGAAGCCACAGCCCGGAGAAGGCACACACCGACCACCAGAGAAGAGGCACAACAGGCCCCAAACGGAACAGGCAGCCAACCAAACGACCCAGAGAACCCAAGACCAGAGCAAGGGAACCCCAAGGGAGCCAACACCAGCAGCAGACAAGCCAAACCAGAGACCGCCAAGAGAAAAAGCCAGCCAGAGGCGCCCCCAAACAGACCAGGCAGAATGCACGACCAACAACCCACAGGCCCGCAAAGACCGGGGGCCAATAACTCGGAGCCCACAGGGGCCCGAAAGGAGCGGGACAGGCCCAAGCACCACAGCCCGGAAACCCCAACCCACGAGGGGAAAAGAACCCCCAAAACCAGCCCAGCCACCGAGGCAAAAGAAGCCAGGGCAGAAGCAAAGCAGACCTCACAGTCAAACCAAACCCCACGGCCCAGCACGCACCAAGGGAGGGCAGGAGCAGGGGAGAAAACCCCCCAGGGCAGAAAACAGGCAACATAGGACAAAGCAGCTGGGAAGCCAGAGCCTAAGCCAAGCAACCCGCCCGACCAGAAGGACCCGAAGGCCCAACCCACACCCGGGGAAGGCCAAAGAGGGGAAGGCCCCAGTAGAGCACAGGCAAAGCAAAGGCCGGGAAGGTGAAGAGACCCCCAGCATCAAAACGGCAGACCGAGCAGGACCGAAACCAAAACAAGGCAACAGCCCAAAAGCCCGGACCAGTAAGGGCTGAGAACACGGAGGACACACAGTCCCCAACAATCCACACGGGAACAGAGACCCGTAGAGGCCACAGAAGAGAAACAGCCACCAGCAGCGAAACGGACAGAACCAGAAGGCAGAGAGCAAGCCGCCCCGGGGACAGCACAACAGGCGAAGCAGATAAAAGGACAACCGCCCAGAGGAAGCCCACAGCACCCGCAAGTCACAGGCACGAACCAGGACCAACCCAGTCGAATCACAGAGAACAGAGGAGAGCAGGCGCAGGCGGGGAGGCAATGCAGCAGGCCACCAGACCCCCCCCCAAAACACAGCTGCAGACCCCAGGGGAACCAGCAGCCAGGTCGGCAGGTAACCGGACAGGAAGAAGAACACCACCCCGGGACACCCCTCCCCACCCCCCTAGGGGGAGGGCACTCCGACCAACCAACACCCCCAGTGGGAGCAGGCAGGCAGGAAAGACAGGAGCGGGGGACAGGCCAAGACAGGCCCAGCCGGAGCCAGGACGCCACAACAGCAGGAACACACGACCCTCGCAAGGACCAGAACCCGACAGCAGAGGGACCAGCCACACCACAGGCGGAACACATGCCAGAAAAAAAGCAGGGGGAAAGGCCAGGGGAAAACACACCCCAGATCTGGCATAAACCACCGCTCAGCCAGCCCCAACACAGCCCCACCAGGCAGCCCAGGAGTGCCGCAAGCGAGCAACCAGGAACCCCGAGCAGACAGCCCCAGAAGACCCAAGTGGACACCCCACCAGGCCATAACCAGGCACAAAAAGCCAACAGCAACCGGCAGAACCAGCCAAATACCCCAAAAAGGCACAAACCAGGCCGGACATCGTGGAACCCAGGAGACCAGACAAGAACAGGTGCCAACAAGGAGGAAAGGCGGAAGGCACCCGGCGACCACAACGAGGCACTGCCGGGGGGCAAGCAGAAGCAGCCGCAAGCCCACAGACCAGGAGCGACCGGAGCACAGCCCCCAGACCACCAGACACACAAGGAGGAAGAAGAACACCCCCAGCGGAGCAGCACCGGGGACCCAAAACATGGCAAGGGAAGGGCCCGGGACACAACAGCCGCAGGACAGAGCCAGCGCGAAAAATGCAGCAGGACACAAGAAGGACCAACGAAGGCGGAACAACAGAACCACGAGGGAAAGCCAAGGCACAACCCCGGCCAAAGAGAACCACCAGTACCAGGCAGGGACAAGCGCCCCCAGCAAACCAAGCCGGAGAAGAACGCCGCAGGCCAGCGGAGGGGAAACGGAGGCCAACAGCACCAGGGAAACCCATCCAGGCACCAACCAGGTCCCACCCAGCAGCACCACCGAGACCAGACGAGACCAGAGGAAGCAGGGAGGAAAGGCAGAAGGAAAGAAGCACAGCCCCCAGCCAAGAGGCCAAACACAGGACACCCCAGGGGAAGCAAGAAGACACCGAGGCACCAGAGCAGGCGAGGCGCATAGAAACGCCACGCAGCAGCGGGACCAGAGAGGGCCGGCCAGGGCACCCCAAAGCCCACCGGCAAGGGAGGCAGACCCGGAAAATGAGGCCGGACCAGCACCACAGTGCCCGCCAAGAACCAGCAGCCCGGGGAAGCAGAAAAAGAGGAAACCAACAGCACCCGGAAACCCAAGGCGGTCGTCCCAACCCAGGAGAGAATCCGTCCCTATGGAGAAATGGCCACAGGCAAAACCCAGGCGGCCCGGACCAACAACCTCGAGACACTGTACGCAGCCAAGGAGCCCCAGCACCCGGCCCGCCGCAAGACAAACAAGTGCTCCAGAAAGAGCCATGCAGAAGCGCAGGCAAAGTCACGGGAGCCAGAAACTGCAGCAGGAGGACAGAGGAGAGAGACAAACAACACGGCTCCGTAGTCACAAGCCTACCCCCAGGACAAGCAATGGGCAGAGACACGCAGAAGCCATCAAGAGGCACCCGCGCCCGAGCACCACCACAGAGACACACAGAACAAACCTCAGGGAACTGCCATGTCCAGACCAGGGCCGAGAACACTCAAAAAAGAAAAAACGACCCAAAAAAGCCACAGCACCAGGTATACCCAGGCGGACCACCAACCAGGAAACAACCAGGCTGACCATGCAAACCGTCCGAGAGCAGACGAGACCAGGTGCTAACAGGGCAGCAGTACCGCGGGCCCAGAGGAAAGAACACTGGACACACGGGGCAAGAAAAGCCACCCCGGCCACAGTGCGAAAAATAGCCCGCCAACGAACGGATAGCCGCCAAAAGGAACCGGGCCACAGCCGGAGCGAGGACCATGGCACACAGGAGGGGAGACAGCCAAAAGTAATCATCTCTCCACCCCGACCCTGCAACCGTGAAAGAAGCAGAGCACACACTGCCCCATGCAAGCCAACAGCACCTGGCATGCCATGTGTGAGTAAAGGCAGCAGCCCCAGCACAGCGCCAGATTCCCGCAGGGGGCCCGACAAGCCTCGGAGTCAGAAGCGTAGAGCGCAAGCTTCGCATGTACGAGGCCCCGGGTTCAATCCCCGGCATCTCCAGGAGCCTCTGTTGCTCATCTTGGCTGTATCCAGAAGGCTAGCCTGTCAACATTGCTTGCAGGGTATGGTTGTCGTAGGCCATGTAGTAAAAGATAAAAAAAACACTGCTACGCAGAACTCACCCAGAGTGGGGACGTAACACCACCAGGAACAAGGCCCCCACCCCCATAGCCAGCCCGAGGCATCCCCCAAGGCCACGCCAGAGCCGGGATGTTAGAACTGGGGATTTCTAGTTGGCTGAGGTAGGTACCTTAGTCCAAATAGAGACCCTTGCTTCTAAGTCAGGGAAAGGAAGGACACCTTCTCAGATAGCCCCTGCTCACCCCCTCGGTAGCTTGGCACGAGCAGCCAGGCTTATCTCCAAGGCAAATGTGTAAAGTATTTGCAACCACGCTCTCAGTAACACAGTCATAACACCACAAATGGACTCCACACGAGTTTCATAAAAAACAATTATATGTTTATAAAAAAAGATATACCATGAGGCCACACGATAAAAATCCAACATATGCGTATTTGTAATATTTCACCTTGCCGGTTATTAGGCTAGCAAGCACTTGTAGGTTCTTGCAGTATTAATGAGCAATTCTCAATGATCCAATGCAGTCCTAATGAATGAAGGAACATTTATAAAGCGCGTGGTTACCCAGGGGCATCCCAGCGCTAAGACGTCCAGTAAGCTACAAGGAAAGTAAGCTACGAGGAGTTTAATGAAAAAGAAAAGTTTTCAAAAGTTTTCTGAACTTGAGGTGTTCAGGTTCGGAGCGTATGTGGAGGGGAATGCTATTCCAGAGTCTAGATGCGTTATATGTAAACAGTCGGCCTCCACTACGTACACGTTTAATCTTCGGTACACAAATTAATCCTTTTTTCCCCGATCTAAGGACTTTGTTGGGTACATAAGGTTTACTCCAGGGTTGGATCAAGGGCGGGCCCTTTCCTGAAAATGACTTATGGGTGATACACAGGACCTTAAATTGCACTCTTTCCTGGACGGATAACCAATGCAGGGTAGCGAGAGCAGGCCTTGCAGAGGAACGTTTGGGAATGTTCAGGAGCGTACGGGCCGCACAGTTCTGTACTGTTTGTAGTCTTTTAATGGTAGCCTGGGGGGCTCCCAAGTAAAGGGCATTGGCGTAATCGAGCTGTGAGAGAACGAGAGCCTGCACCAGCAGTCGTCTTGCCGCAAACGGGAGCATGGGGAGTATCTTTCTAAACCTTCTTAGTAGGCCATAACAGCTCGCAGCCACTATGCGTGATTGCTCTCTGAAATCGAGATTGCATTCAATCCATACTCCTAGACTCTTTACTTGTTTTTTTGGGGCAGGAGGGGAGCCTAGGCATTTGGGCCACAGGTGATCCACATTTAGGGGGGCAGACTTCCCCAAAAGCGAAAGTTCAGTCTTGGATCCGTTAAGTTTCAGAAAAGAATTACTCATCCAATTAAAAACTTTCTGAAGACAGGTGGATAAATCAGGGTCTGGTTGGTTGGCTTGCTTCAAGGAGACAATTAGTTGTGTGTCGTCGGCATAAGTAATGATCTGTACCCCAAATGGGAGTACTAATTCAGCCAACGAACTCATATAGACGTTGAACATTGTGGGGCTTAGGGAAGATCCCTTCGGAACCCCACAAGTCAACGGAATAGGTTTTGAAGAGCATTCCCCTTCGAAAACCGAATAAACCCTATTGTGAAGGAAAGTCTGTAGCCACTTTAGTGCCAGCCCAGTCACTCCGGTGTCCCTCAGTCTTTGTATCAAAAGTTGATGATTGACAGTATCAAAGGCCGCACTGAGGTCCAACAGGATAAGCGCAGCGCAGCTTCCGATGTCAAGGGTGTTCCTAATTTCTTCTACTGCAGCTAGAATGGCAGTCTCTGTGCCATGTTGGGGTCTAAAACCAGTTTGCGTGGGATGTAGATGATTGTTGTCTTCCAAGAAGGCCGATAAAATCGAATTAATGTATTTTTCGGTAAGTTTACTGACTCCTGGCAGTAAAGAAATTGGACGATAGTTTCCCCAATTCTCTGGATCAAGGTTTGGTTTTTTTAAAAGCGCTTTCACCCTAGCATGTTTCCATTGCGGTGGCACAATCCCGGTGTTAAGTGATGAATTTATACAATCAAGTATGCAATGCTATGCAGTTCGTAATGCAAGAATCAGGCAGTTCGTAATGTAAAAATAATGCAATTCGTAATGCAACCATCAGGCAGTTCGTAATGCAAAAATAATGCAATTCGCAATGCAACAATCAGGCAGTTCGTAATGCAAAAATAATGCAATTCGGAATGCAACAATCAGGCAGTTCGTAATGCAAAAATAATGCAATTCGGAATGCAACAATAAGGCAGTTCGTAATGCAAAAAGAATGTACTTCAGCACCGATCGCGGTGCTCTGGACGGTCTCTACGCCACTCTTACTGACTCGCGGTCAGCTACTGCCAAAATATGCCCTCAACACTGTTATGATGGAAAACAAAGTGCAGCTCCACTCTCCGGCCCCGGTACTGCCACTCCTCGGCAAGTACGGGCTGCGATACGGACTTGGGCGGAGGCTCGCGCTGCAAAGATGGGAAAGGCCGAGAGTGTTTCTCTCGGAGCCCGCACCCCGCCCCAGGCGGCGACACACGCACGCACGCTAAGCTTTACCTGGGGGGTGTGATCTCACTCTCCTCTCCTCGTGGTTTGGGCCTCCGGTGCGACTTCGTTGATCTTGGGCAGTGGAACTCGGACCCCCGTTGGTGATGGTTCGAGGTCTCTCCTCGGCAAAGGCAGGCTCGGGCCGGCGGCGGTGAACTCTCACAGCTCCTCTGGGGACGCCAGTCCGGGCCGATGGCAATGACGATCGTAGCAGTTCTAGTCACGCTGTCGATCGAAGCAGAGAACAAGACTGCTCCGGGACACACAGTTACGGGTCAATTTCTCACGAAGGTCTCAGGCTGCAACAGGGCACACGCACACAGCGTCGCTGAGACTCACTTGAGCTCCGGGTGCACACGATCACAGGGCAATCCTCACGAAGGTCTCAGGCTGCACGAAGCACATGCACACAGCGTCGCTGAGACTCACTTGGACACCGGGTGCACACGATCACAAGGCAATCCTCCCGACGGTCTCAGGCTGCACGAAGCACACGCACACAGCGTCTCTGAGACACACTTGAGCTCCGGGTGCACACGATCACAGGGCAATCCTCACGAAGGTCTCAGGCTACACAAAGCACACGCACACAGCGTCGCTGAGACTCACTTGGACTCCGGGTGCACACGATCACGGGGCAGTTCTTACGAAGGTCTCAGGCTGCAAAAAGCACACGCACACAGCGTCGCTGAGACACATTTGGACACTTTTGTGTTCCTGAGTTTCCACAACAGGGAGCCAGCTCTCCTCGGGCCCTTGGGGACAAGTTACTTCGGGACACAGCACACTGCAAAGTCCTTTCAAGCAGGGGGACACAGCACACAGCAAAGTCATTTAGCCTCTCCTTAGTTAAATCAGCAGACTGCAGGCCAGCCCCAGAACACACAGCAAGGGTCAGCCCTTCTCTTCAGTCTCTTCAGCTGTTCTTCCTTGGCAGAGGTTCCTCTTGACCGCGAAGTAGTTTCAATCCTTTTCAGTCTTGATCAGTCCAACGTTCAGGGGTTTCAGCTCTCATAGTTATACCCCTAAATGTCTTTGAAGTCTTTGTGTTCAGGGGGGCACTGAACCCTGTCCAAACCAGTTCTGTGTGTCTCCCTGCCAGTGACACCTTCTTCCTTTGATAGTGGGGGTCTGGATCTTCAATCACTCAGCAGGAGATGGAGCCATTGTTTTATGGCAGCAGCCCAGGCCTCTTCACCTCCAGGGCTACTCCTCCCCCCTACACTCCAGATGCAGGTCAACCATGGCTGTCTCACCTACTCCTCCCCTGGGTCAAGACATTTCCCAGATCCTATCACATTCAAATCCAGACAGTCAATCCACAACCAGGCAGAGACACACAGAATTGTTAGAACAAGAAAACCAGCCACTTCTAAAAGCATGGTTTCTAAACACACAATTCAAAAACCACCTTCACAAAAAGATGTGTTATTAAATTGTGAACTCAGGCACACTAAACCTCACCTCTCCATCTTAAGCCTATGGGAAGATAGGCTGGAAACATATTACACAGCCTCCCCCATTCTGTCCTATGGGCAAGATGGCCTTGCAACAGTGAAAAACGAATTTGGCAGTTTTTCACTGTCAAGACATGGTACACACCTTAGTACATGTCCTATCTTTCACATACACTGCACATTGCCCAGGGGGCACCTTGGGCCTACCATAGGGGTGTCTGATGTGCATAAAAAGGGAAGGGTAAGGCCTGGCAAGTGGGTGCACTTTTCAGGACAACAAGGCAGTTTAACAAACTGGCGCAGGCACTGCAGTGGCAGGCCTGAGATCTCTTTTCAGGGCTACTTATGTGGGTGGCACAATTAGTGCTGCAGGCCCACTAGTAGCATTTGTATTACCAGCCCTGGCACACATAGTGCACTTTACTAGGGACTTTACTAGTAAGACAAACATGCCAATTAGGGACAACCAATTACCATTACACTTTACACAGGGAGCACTTGCACTTTGACACTGATCAGCAGTGGCAAAGTGCCCAAAGCATCTAAGTTGGCAACACCATGTCAGAAAAAAGGTCTAGGGGGAAGGCAAAATGTTTAGGGAACTTTAGCCAAAAAGGGCCAAGTCCAACACAGGAAGGCCAGGAGACAGAAAGCGTGGCGCGTCTTCCACCCGGCCAGGCCACAGGAAGACGCGCCCAGCGACCCGGAAGCAACCGGGAGGCGGCGCACCAGCCGCAAAGGGCCAGCCGGCAAACAGAGCCAGTCCGTGAACATCCCTGCCCCCAGCAAGCCCGGCAGGCTGGGAGGCAGACCAGGAAACCCCCCACCCGCACAGCCTGGCAGCCGGGCGGGGAGAGGAGAGAAGAAAACTCCACCCCAGCCCAGCAGGAGCAGCACCAGCACCACGTCCATTCTGTCAACAGACAGAATAAAAGAACAGGCGGAATGCTGGGTAAGTACTGCTTATGTACTCCCAGTGGGAGGGGCGGGGTTAGGGTCCCAGCATTCCTCTGTCTTTTTTTCTGTCGGGAGATGGGTTATCTCCACTTTGTTATGAATGGGACGAGGACTGGAGGGACCTGGGGGCAAAGAAGCCCCCCTTCTTACAATCAGAAGCTATTTTAAAGGTCCTGTTTTATTCCTCTCCCTGAAATAATGAAATTAACTTTTTAGTGTCCTAATATGCGTGCTCTTGATGTAGAAATTGCATTTCGACAACTGCAGAATTACCATTACAAGGGAACCACTGGTTCTGGAGGTGCATAATTATCAGGGATTTTAGATGGAATCCTGCAGTCCCCCTGAGAAATATGCGAAATTGAGGAATTACCAGGGTAATTGAGAATCAGGGTCTGGTTCCTCGGCGATTCCTCATTCCCCACAAAGTTGCCCCTTAATTATTTAAAACAATCTTTTCTGCCACTGTCTTTACATTACAAATTCATTGCATTTTTCTCCCACTGTATTATTACTCTTGTTTGAAAATGTCTTTGCCACTGTTCGATATCAAGTGAAAGTGAATTATATGTAAATCTACCAATACCTTGCAATCAACTGTTGAAGAAATTAATACACTGAGGTACTTTCAAATGCCGTTCTGGTCTAAAGGAAGTAATTATGAATGGGTGTTCTAATACAAATTCAGTTTCATTTACTTTGGAAACTAGAGCTACAACATTGCCAGCAAAATTAATGTGAGTGTTACTGTCATCTATTTTTTAAACATTAATTTTCAAGTTCTTGGTAGGACTGCCCTAGCTTTAGAAATAAAGACGAATTATTAATTGCTTGACTGACAATTTCTAGTTTCATACTTACCAAAGTATAGTGTGCTTAAAAATCATACATTGCACAAAACAACTTATTGTGACAGTGTAAATCCATTATTTGTAAATTAAAAGTTTAAGGCAATGACCATCTCTAACTCTACTTCAAAAGAAAGCCCCATCTTCATTTCACTTAATATAGGTGTGACAATGGTGTCATCCACTTAAGCTCCTCAGGATACAAAAGAGTCACTTGTCCATATTTGTTAATGATCTGTGTCCAGTCAGAGATTCTACTTTAAAAGCAAACGCCCTTCAATTATTTAATGCACACATAAGGAAATGGCAGATTTCTCTCCTTGTGCCCAAAGCAGAAACAGTGAAAAGGATCATGGGTGTTGTGAGAAATTGAGTTGTTGGTTTAGGGGTGTATGAGCCCTTCTCAGGCCACATTCCTTGTCAGCGTGGACCACAGAAGTAAGTAAATCAAGCTGTGCTTAACCCTCTGGTAGCTTGACACTAAAGCAGTCAGGCTTATCTTAGAGGCTTTGTGTAAAGTAATTATGCAGCACACAAACAGCAATAAAGGAAAAATACAACACAAGAAGAATTCCACACCAATTTGAAATGTAGAGTAAAATGGCGTTTAATAAAATGAAACCAAAATGACAAAAACCCAATCAGTAGAACCGGAGACAGGCAGTTTCAACGAATTAGGGAAAAGTATCTCCAGAAGGCGCAAAGCACCAACTGAGGGTATCTGGTCACGCGGGACAACGACAAAGTCAGAACTTCAGGCCAACCGCAAGGGAGCACATGCAGGGCACAGGACTGAGACTGCACTGCTGAGGATTGTACCTTATGTCCTCGGTGCACAGTCTGTGCGATGTTGCTTACAAGGCTTTGCCTTGTCAGGCTTCGATTCTGGTGAAACAGCAAGACTTTCCAGGGCTTTACATCAGTTTTGAAGAGGCTGGAAGCTGTGTGGCGAGGCTTTGTGGAGCTTTATATTGCTCACCATCAATGCCGATGATGCTGGCAGCTATGCGGCAAGGCTTTGAGGGGTTTTGCATCTCTTCGCACCGGATTTGATGGAACCATCAGTTTGGATCTGGGGAGTTCTCTATGATTGCAGCCAAGGGCCCAGGACCAGGGGTGGCAACCCTTGGGGATCAACAACTCACTCCAGCAGAGGCCAGCAGGGCTCAGGCAAGTCCAATTGCAGGTCCCGGCAGGTCCAGTGCAGCAGGTCAGCAAGACCATTGCAAGAAGGCATGAGGAGCTTGTTGTGTGCCGGTAGTTCAGACCAGGAGGACAGTCAGCTGACCCTTGGAGTCACTCAGCCTGAAATTAAGGGAGTAGGTACCTTCTTTTGAGTTTTTCACTACCAGGACATGTAAAACCTAAAAGCACATGTCCAACTTTTCGATTACAATGTACCCTGCACTATGGGCTGTAGAGGGCCTACTTTAGGGGTGACATATGTAATAAAAAGGGAGTTTAAGGCTTGAAAAGGGGCTTATTTTGTCAAGTTGAAAGAGCAGTTTAAAACTGCCAATAGTCAGCAATGGCAGGTCTGAGACATGTTTTTAAGGGCTACTTAAGTGGGTGGTACAATAAGTGCTGCAGACCCACTAGTGGGAAAGCAAAAGACACACAAATGATAGACAGAATGTGGAACAAATCAAACATTCTCACCCAGTCATGAGATCTGGGTTAAATCCATTGTTCTTTTGCTCACCATGCCACCCCAGTTTGGACCCAGCCATGAGCAAATCAATCTTGACCCTACTCCTCATGGGAAAAGTCCAGCCTGAACTGCCAAGCCAGGTCCTCCCTGGACCAGAAACAAACATCCTAGAGCCGGTTTCACGGTATCACCCCTTATCAGCCAGGCTGAATATAAAAAAAATATTACAGCAATATCAAATTAACTTTAAATTAAACTTTAATTAATGGGAATGTACTAAATTAAGTTAAAATTATTTTTCTGAAGTTTCAATCAATAGATAAATTTACACATAAAAAATATTTAATGTGCATTAATAATTATTAAAAGTGGTGTATAGAATTAATTAAAATTAATTGAATTATTATTTTTAAATTCAAAATAGGTTATTGTATAATGAAGCAATGTATATGTACTATTAATTGTAACTTTAATTTGTATTTATTTATGTTTTTAACTATTTAAATAATTTAGTTTAGTTTACAATTATTTTCAATGGGGTTTTATTTTAATTTCCTAAGTACAATATTTTCTTTCAGAGGGTATTGCAGAATCAGTTGTTGGCCATGTGTGATGCTGGACCTACTACTTCTTTTGTTTTTAGGAGTAACTTACACTCGGAGTTTGTGAATACCGAAAAGAAGTACTTTTACTCAAAAGTGTAAACTTGCTCAAAAGTGGAAGTTACCTTTGTGAATCAGGCCCATTGTTTAAACAAGTAACCTCTATAAGTCCAAAATGTGCAGTTGAATAATGTAATAGTCCGAGTTCTGCAAACTTCCAAAGTGAGTAGCAATACTTTATCATCTCTATTTCTTTTACTGCAACCATAAAAATTACACATTAATGTTACTTTTTAAACATAATATTCAAATATTGGTTGGTGCCTATTTCATTTCCAGTTTTAGCCCTGCTAATATTTTATTAAGATACGTAACACATCGAAGGGAGGTTGTAGAGAAGGCTATTAGAAATGCAAGTGTAAAGCCGGGTGTGCCACGCAAGGATGGCAAGCATGATTTTGTGAATTTAAAAATAACAAGTATTAACAAAGGCAGTAGGTCTCACTTGTGACACTGGGGTGCACGCTTATCGGCGATGCCAATGGATTATCAGTTTTGCCATTGTTTATTCAAAAACCACTCCAAAAATGCAGTTGAGCCTGGGCATGCATGTTGGACCACTTGCAATAATAGAGGCAAAGGAAAACCATTCCAACATGGCTGCCGTGTGAGTGCAGATGCATGCACACCCACTGGCAGCCACCTTGTAATGGTTTAAAAACCATTAAAAGATGTTTGCTAGCCGACACAGTGGCAGGTGGTGGACAGAGCTTGTATGATTTCTAGCAGGCACTCAGGCAAGCCAGGAATTCAAAAAATGGAGAGGAAGGGTGGGAAAGAGAAGGATGAGAAAATAGTCACTCATGCACTGTATTGAAGGCAAAGGTCTTGACGTCAGCAGTGAAACTTACACATCAGCTAGTCACAACACAGTGAGACCATAATACTGTTTTTGGGCAAACAAACAGAGCAATATGGAGGAAAGCTATCGAATCATGAGGAGCGGGGACCTGACATGGACAAGAAAGTCATTGAATCATGATCATGAGCAAGGGTTGGACCTAAAGTTTATATAAGTAGCAATGTTTGTTTGTAAGTTGTCTGTAGGCAAGACTAAAAAATGTGAAAGAAACAGGTTGAAGGTAACACACAATATTCTATATCTATCATATGAAAAAATGTTAAAATGTGGTCACTCTAAATGCACATGAAATATAAAACAACCATTCTAATCTCATTCGTATATGATGCTAGAAATCCAGTGAACCACTGACAATATATTGGCATTGGGGATCAAGTCAGAAGGATTTACTGAGAACTATCATCCAACCACCACTTCCATAAAATTGCAAAGGCGATGCTGCACAGAAGAATTGAGCATACAGTGATGGGCAAAATGAAGCTGGAACGTTGTTGCTTTGTAAAATACACAACACATAAATATTTTCCATTGATCAAGAGCTGAAAATATGAAAATGTTATATAATACAGAAAAACAAGTTATGTGTGTAATTATGCATATCCCTACATACGAAATAGGGCACACAAATCTGCATTTCTTTTCTTTGCTTTTGCATTGATTTATTTGATAACTTCATATTATTTGCTTGAAGGCAAACGCATGGGGTATACGAAAGTTCATATGTTCCTGCTGAGGAATATCAAATGCCCTTGTTGAAAGTGCAATGCAATGACAAAGCGAGAGGTGTTTATTTGCAGCTCAGTTGAATCAATGTTAGAGTTCTTTATTGACTTGCTCACAGCAGGCCATGCTCATGTATTGATGTGGCCTTCAACCAGGCACACAAGGTTCTTTGTAGAACCTGTTATTTGTGATTGACATCGGGATCATTAAAGTGAACCACGAGCAAAAACAAAATGAGCATTGAAAAAAATAAATTGAGAGTTATGACCTGAATAGCAGAGAAAGTAGGTCCATGTGGCAACATTTCATCTTACAATAATCACAGTTTTGATACACAGCCTGCATCAATCAATGTACACTCTGGACTATTCAGACAAGCCCGAGTAGGTGCATAGTATTAAAAAAAAGTCAGCAAGCAGAGCGGGCGTGGCTATACCGGGCAAGATGGTGCAGCGTAACCAAGTAGCTCTGCCTCTACAGCCCTACTATCTACCTAGCTTGCTGCCCTCGCGCGCCATCCAGGTCGGGAATGTATGAACTGTGTTCATTGGCGTCTGGGGCAGTGGGAGATATCACTTTGGTGAGACTTGGTGGTCAGCGTGTGGCTACACACAACAATCCAGCTGGGTGGCCGCATGATGGTGATGGAGCAAGTACTCACAAATGAGACTTGTTCGGAAGCAATCCTCTCACAGTATTAATTTATTAATCTTTGTAATGTTATACTAATCAATGCACAACACCAACATAAGTAGAAGGAAGCTTGCATATGTGTTTTAAGCTAACAAATAACGCTTGTCTAATCTAAAATGGCCGCTAAAGCGCGGGAACCCTATTGCGCATGTCTCAACCATATCACATGGTGTGACGTCTTTCTTTGCTTGGAGGGAAATTCTCGCTTCTGCGCAGTGTGTATTAAAATTGCTGCTTAATGTTTTCACGTGCTGCAGCTTGCTTACATGTTGCAAACAAATCGTGATATCTAACGCTATTAATGCGGGATAGAATTTATAATTAAATGGGAATAGAATAGAAAGAGTGGGTATACAGTGAAACAAGTTATTTGTGATTTTAATATTTTCTTCTTTGACTTTATTAGTTCGTAAATGGGCCTGGGTTTGGTTGAACTGAAAAATCGAGAGACAATGGTTTTGCGCATGCGCCCTTGCGAGGCTGCACCAAAGAGAGGATGAAGTCAACCTGGACGTCGTCCAAGGCCGTGACCTGATGGCCAACATTATTGTACCCACGATGTCCCCACCGAAAAGAAACAATTTGTATAAACATTGTAATAAACTTATCGTGAGACGGGTGGGAAATAAAGCAAATGTATTAATTGTGATGGGCGGTATTTTAAAACAATGGGCTTTAAGAAATTGAATTAAATCAATATGGTGTGAGGATCAACCCCCTGTCCCCGTCCAATCAGAAGTAGTGGGCCCATAATTCTGCAACATTAAGGGGAGGCACATGGGCGTAGAAGGGTATAATAGATATAGAATTAGCTAATTAGATCAGATCAGGCTTTGGTGCTCGACGAGCTGATTGATTGCAGACTGAACCGCTGTCCAGAGAGGTCCTGAGGTGGGGGAGGCGGAAATCCATTAGAAGGAAGATACGGAGGAACTCGAGGAGGAGCGAAGTGTCAGAGAGGGGAACGACGCAGGCGTCGTTGATAGAGAGGTCACCGGTCCTGTCCTGAACCTGGAGGAGGTCTTTGCTCTTCATCCTTCCTGGGTCCTAACTTTCCAACTCCTTGGCCAAGGGGTTTGGTTACTCGCACTTTTAGGTAAATATAAATGCAAACCTTAGTTGTGCTGCTGTCTCTATCTTCTTCTTTCTGAGGAACTGTCATTGATCGATAGTTTACTATTATGCTTCATCCTTGATATATGATTTAAGTATCATGTGGTTCTGTAATTTACTCTGCTAAATCTTTAGATACATATTTTAAAACTTCCTGACTCAGTGATTATTTCAGGAGTTATGAACTGTATTGAAAGTCACTCATTTTAAACTTCCCAATTAGCAGGGGGTCCATTGGTAAGTCATTACTCTTCAATCAAGAAAAGTAATTGGTAGCAGGGATTTTGATAAAGAGTACAACTGACCCACCAGCGGAAATTACTAGCGTAGTATGAATGTATGGGCCCGAATGAGTATTTTGTGTATGAATGCTTGTTGCTAGTAACGCGCTGGATCAATGGGTTGGAACGACGCTGGGCCTTAGGTGCTGCTGACATGTAACTTGTACAGTTTTGTCACCTGACAGACCTCTTCTGAGCACTCCAATGCTCTGTTTAGGCCACCCCTGCCTCCTTCATTGTACTCTGATCGATGTGGATGACATCTCACTGCTGTTCGGCTGGATCCTAGAGCCGGGACCTGGTGGCACCTTGAGGAGCCCTGACATCCTGGGTGGCCTCGTGGAGGACAGAGCCAGCTCTGGGAATCTGAATACAGCCTATCTGGCATCTGGACTGTAACCCATCGGGACCCTCTCACTTTCTCCTGCACTTGGGGTGATGTGGCCCTCCCGGAGTGGTGCCGGCACCTGGCTCTGAACTCGAAGGCACTCTCCACAAACCGCTACATACTTTGACATCCAGTCTGGGGGATCTGAGACTTTTAATCCAGTGGACGCGCCACACCATTACGAACAAGAACAATGGCTATTTCCCCTGATACAGCAACATGTTGTCTCCAGCAAGGACTTGCTGCCTGTATGAAATTTGCTTATTGGTTGAATGGAGACCCCACTCAGGCAACAACCACAATCCTTGTCAGGGTGTATCACAGAAGTCGCTAAATTAACCTGCGCTTAACTCTCAATTAGGGTGTCACAAAGCAGTCAAGCTTAATTTAGAGGCACTGTGTAAAGTATTTATGAGCACACAAACAGTAATAAAGTAAAAGCACAACACAAGAAAAATCCCACATCAATTTAGAAAATAGAGTAAATGTTATTAAATAAAATGACAGTAGCACAACAGACATACAGTTAGTAGAACAGAAGATATGCAATTTCAAAGTTTTAGATTAAAATCGCACCTAAAATCACAAAGCACCACTTGCAGTCATCTGCTCATGCATATTTTCTCACAGTAATTCCATAAAATCAACTGCTCTGAACATATTTAACAAGTCAAACAACATAGTTGGTTTCAGTTATCCCCTGAAAATAAATGTAATCAGATACAGGATTGCAGACACTAAATTGGCAGCCATGTCTGCTTTAAAGTGTAAAATGACCCAGGTGGACCCTTTAGCAGGAATTATGGGAGGTACTTTGAGGGTTAATTGGAGCTCTCCTTCGATCCTCACTTTGACACCTAAGGGCCGTGAATGACAAAATCATTAGTGATGGCCCCTTTCAGTGTAGCTCACTACCACTCTCTTTTCTTTAATTGAAAACATATCACTATTTTCAGCATGATGCTTGTCTCTGTTCCCTAGACAAAAAGGGCATAATAAATTCTTCTATTAGCCAGGGCTTGGCTTCCCCCACCCCACTCCCCCGAGGTAAATGTAAATTCAGGTTTCCTCCTGAAAGCCGGCCCGCCACAGTTGGAAGACCTCTGATCTACATTAACAGGCATAAACCACAGTCTATCAATAACTGGCTTGTCCATGGGATTGTTTCCTCCAGAATGAGCCACATCATCTGGTAGCAAGGGTATTAATAGTTTTTTTTAACAACTATCTTTAGGTTTTTTTTAGATGCGGTTAGACCTCAGTGTCGCAGGCAATACTCAGGACTAGGGGCCAGATGCACGACCCACCAATTTGCGAGTCGCAAATTGTGTCGCATTTGCGACTCGCAATTTGCGAGTCGCAAATTGGGATGCACAACAGTGTCTGAGACACTGTTTGCGATTCCCAATGGGGTCTCAAATTGCATGCCTCATGTATACTAATGAGGCTGTTGCAATTTGCAATCCCATTGGGAATGGCTGCCACTCCCAGGGATGGCGGCCTGCTGGGGTCAGCAGACCACCATGTCTGGGACTGCTTTTAAATAAAGCAGTTTTTTTTTTTTTTAAATGGAGCCCGTTTTCCTTAAAGGAAAATGGAATGCATTTAAAAAATAAAAATGAAACTTTTCAGTTTCATTTTTTAAGGTCAGGCAGGGGTCCCTGGGCCACTGCCTGCCCTTAAAAATAATTTTCAGAGCCACTCACAAAGAGGAAGGGGTCCTCTGGGGACCCCTTCCTGTTTGCAAGTGGTTTACCACCTTTCTGTGAAGGGTGATAAACTGCGACTGTTTTGCGACCGCTATTGCGGTCGCAAAACAGTCATACATAGCTTCAGGAGTCGCTATTAGGAAGGGACGCCCTTGGAACGCTCCTTCCTAGTAGAGAGTCGCTAATCCTATTTTGCGAGTTGCAAATTGATTTGCGACTCGCAAAATAGGATTAGTACATGGGCCACGCGTTTTTTGCGGTCGCAAACGGGTCTAAAACCCATTTGCGCCCACAAAAAACGTTAGTACATCTGGCCCAAATGTTTTACAAAATGCAAGTTAAACAATGAAGTCATACGTATGGCATATAGTTGGGAGAAACCAAAGCTAAAAGCAGTAACCTAAGTGGGCTTGGGGTGGTTCATGATAATCTTTATTGATTTAAACCAAGAATACCTTGGGAATATCCCACATATGCCACAGGTCTGAAATAAAAAATAACATTTCTTTCCAAGAATGTTAAAAGCAGCCTTAACGCCTATGATTGCCTCTGAGTGGCGTCCAAACTCACGCCTCAAATTTCCTTAAAGTAAAAATATACACCCTCAACCTACACGAATGCCATATTGATTATTTCTTGATTTCCTTGAAACTGCTACATTTTAACAAGAAAACATGATTTGATGACAGATTGCCAATTTTTCAGTTTTTATTTAAGTGCTTGCAAAGCTCTGGAAAATGTCTCTTTATTCTCTCACAAATGTGTGCAAACATTATGTGGGGAAATTTGAATCTGGCCCCAAGAGATAATATTCATATTGTTCAATTCTTTCCCTCTGCGTCGTTTTCTTCAGAGCTAATGTGGCATTCATGGCGTGCCAGGGTTCAAGATATGCCACATTAACCACACAAGAGGGGCGGTATTGTATGCGAAGGGAATGCATTAGAGGAGAAGAAAGCCTGTAGTTACAGTCAGTGAATGATTATATCACTATCTTTTGTTTATTAGGTCAGATGTCAATCCTATCACCTCACTGGGTACACACAACATGGCACTTACCCATGTCAGTGGCTACTTCCCACTGGCTTGTGCACATAACAGATCATGATCAATGACTTGGTAAAAGCAAAACATGCACCCCAGCCTGTGTTGAAAAGGGTTCAGAAAGGGCACGATCATGCCTATGCAGTGCTTAATTTTAGCCAGTGGTTTCCGGTACTTAATCATCAACACCGAGCTGGTGGTTTCTGGTGCTCAGCCCCGGCACTTAATCATCAACACCTGCGCCTTTCATGAGCACCAGTTAAGGACACATTCATTTACCTGGAGATTAATTGATTTGCCCAGAATCACAGGATGTTGAGCCAACACCGAGACTCGAATCAGGTTTCCCAGCTCCAAAGTTGGCAGCTCTGGCCATTAAGCCACACCCTCTCCCCGCTTTCACTCACCACTAGTAGTTGGTTCTGTTTTAGGAGGCGCCAATAGGAGAAATGGTATGGTGCAAGCGGCCTTCTGTCGAGAGCCCCGGCACTTATTTTTTACAAATTAACCACCGTGTCTATGCCTTTCTATCGAACGAGCTGCAGCAAGTAGCAGGAAAGAGATGGGTTGCAAGAAAGTGGTTCAGCAGGAATATCTAAAGATGTTCACTTCAAAATACAAATAAAGTAAACATTGTATTACCAGAATTTTCAAGGAACGATTGCACAGTATGATGAAATGATTCTTGACGAGCAAAGTCAGATGACAGTTGAGCCTAATACTCATTTAGTGAGATAAATCAAATTTCACCTTCATTTATCCAAGTACGGTGATGCATATATAGAGGAGAGCTATCGCTACCCAGCCAGTGTCTGAGAAGTTTCAAGGAGCTTTAAACGTAAATGCTACAGATCATCAGACTTCTAAGCACTTGGCACTTCCTGTTTATTTATTTATTTATTTATAATCTTATGAAGCGCAACAGCTATCCACAGAGGGTTTCCCCGCGTTAATCAAGATGGTAAGGTGACATAGCCGCTGTTTAAAATAACCAAGTCATCAGCTTTTTCTGAACTGAAAGAGGAGAGGTACACTTTCTCAGAGACTCTGAAAGAGCGTTCCACAGATTGGGGCCCAAAACAGTGAAAGAGCGACCACCCATACTGGTCAGTCTGAACCAAGGCACAGTACACAAGTCCTGGTTCATTGATCTCAACATACGTGTGGACTGATAAGGCACCACCAGCTCCTGGATATACCGCAGACCCAAGCCAGCTTTAGCAATGTACATACGGCAGAGGGCTTTGAATTGGATGCGATTAGTGATCGAGAGCCAGAGGAGCTCGTGGAAAAGATGAGAAACCGAAGCATGTTTTGGCAGCTGAAGCAGAAGTTCTGGACAAGCTGCAGTCATCAAATCGAAGTCTTAACAATACCTAAATACATCATATTGCCAAAATCTAGCCTTGATAGAATAAGGGCTTGAATCAGAGTCCTTTGACCTGGCAGAGGGAGCATCCAGATAACCTTTCTCACCCACTTGAGTACCCCAAAGCAAGAGGAGGTGAACTTGGCTACCTGAGGCTTCATAGATAGCTTATCGTCCAGTAGAAAGCCCAGGTTTTTGACTTTCGATGAAGGGTTGGGAAGGGCACCTAAAGAGGCCGGCCAATGCTGTGGGCTCTAAAGAGAAGGATTCTTTCCCAGGACCATGACCTCCGTCTTATCTCCATTTAGCTTGAGTCAGTCGTTGTTCATCCATAAGGACATTTGGCTCAAGCCCTGGTTAAGAGCGGAGGGTCCATGGTCCCATGCAGATGACAAAGCATACATTCGATTAAGCATACAAGGAACCAAAGCAGATATTCCACGGCCTCAATAAGTTTCTTAGGAAGCTGGCTTCTCCAATCATGCTGAGTAGGTTCAGTAAAGCAGGAACTATGGTGCAAGCATAAAATGGAAGACTGTATCTCCAGAACAGTTACTGCAGTTAGATTACTGAACCTATGCAACATACGCAAGATAAAAACACACAAACCATTCAATAAACATGTCACCTCAATTATTTTTCAGCAGATTAGACTCTTGCAACTGTTTTAGTTGGTCTTGTCAAATACTACTTCACTTCATCAAACAAGATCATAAATTTAATAAATTTAAATACTGTTTCAAAACTCAAACACTGACTAACCTTCCCCGAATGAACCCTCCCCCAAGCTCACTGTCACCAACCCAAATGGCTCACTGTCACATATGGGCCTTATGCAGGTTTCTGACACTTATCTTGCTCCAACCATCCTCTCTGCCATGCTATCCCAATACGTACCTACTCTAAACTTACAACCCAACAACCACATCTTTACAGTTTTAATGCCATTTTTTTCTGCACATTTGGCTGGACTCTAGTGCTAGATGCACCAGAGTTGCAGAGACCATGCAGGCTGCAGTCCACAGCAGAAGTCTACAAATAATGTGTTGAAAAAGCTAGAGGGCAAGTAAGATAATTTCAGCCTTGCAATTATACATGCTAAGAGTTCTGACGGTGAAGTTCTGGGTGGCAAAATTGCCCCAGGGAAAAAGCACTACCACAGGGAGATTTTACCTCTCCATTAAGAGTACTGCATAAAGGAATGGAGTATGACATACAGTTTGGGTTTTACTGGAAAACCCTCATTGTGCCTGTGAAACTTGGAATGTGAACTCATTTTCAGGACATATTCCTCAGGTAGAACCTAGAGAAATTTGTGGGCACAAAATGTCTGGTGTTGGATTGAAAATATTACATGAATCAGAATGTAAAATCACATTCAGAGTTCTTTTGCACCTGATTTAACAAACTTAGTAGGTGACTATTTGTGATAGCATTGCATTGGTAAAACACAGAAAAGAAAGAATTCCACAAATAAAGCTTATCTTAAATGCAATTGCTTGAAATCATATTTGTAAGACCCAAAACGGGAAACCGCTGCTTTGATCCAAGGAACTCCATCATTCTCATTCTGGGGTATAACCTTCTCCTTGCCAGACCATATACTCCTTTGCAATTATATTTTTCACTGCGAGGTCTTGTCAAGCCAATATAGGGCTACATAAACCGTTTTCAAACTCACCCTTTGAGAGGCAACTTTTGAAAGTTTGTCACTCTAAGAAAAAAGCTGTCTGAAATTTGACGAGAATATCTGGCACCTACTTATCCTACATCTCTGTTGTCATCACCACATAGTTGGAGCTTTTTTCCTTCATCTTCATTCTATTTAGTTTGCAATTTAACCTGAGCAAAGTATATTGAATAAGCTTGATCAAAGATTCAAATTTTGTAACTTTTTTCTCAGGACCAAAGACCACTTTCTGGTTGGATTGGTCTACCTGCAGCCAGTCTGCCCAATTATCACATCGTTGCTAAAGCAAAACTAACTGTCCTTCCATAAACTTTAACGTGCTTTTGACAAGACGCATTATTATAAAAGTCAATATGACTGTAATAGAAAATGTTAAATGATAATTTTATTTTTATTTCTCTCAATTTACTCCTAACCTTTTAAGGTTATCTAATTAATACAGTTTAACTAGAGCTACATAAAGTTTTGTCTGGAACGTAGGGTCTGATTTAAGGCTTGGCAGATGGAGTACAATCTGTCAGTGTAGCAAAAGGCATTACCTCCGCACCCAAATAAACTCCATCCGCTAAATTTAGAGATGACTGCTAACTCAGTGGTCATCTCTGTACTTTGAAAGGAACTCGGTCATGGGGGTTCCTTTCAATGTACAAAATGTTTGGTAGACAACCACTGTCTGTTTAGACAGCTGTCTGCTAAATGTTTCCTTTTTTTTGTTTTTAAGAAACAAACTTCCAAAGTAGGAGCTTATGACTAGGGCTTCCTGTTTTCCGTTTTTACTGATTTTTACAGATAAATTCAGACAGAAAACATTTATTTTCATGTCTGTATTTATTTTTAAATGTGGATAAAAACGGAAATTGGGTAGTTTTTTAGTAATTCTAAATTCTGTCAGCCATGACCGCCAGGCCAATAGCTGTTTGGATTGATAGGAAAGGGGTTAAAAAGAAAGGGGTTTTATTAAAGAGGCTGTAACAGCAGTAGATATACACAAGGTTGATACTGAAATGTGCATGTTTTCATATAAGTGCATTGATTTAACTTCAGCAGGTGTTAACAGCACTGAAACCTGGCAGGCATTCAAGCATGCGTGCATATTTATGGGTTAAATAAATGAGGAAATATACTAATTTCAGCTTCATTTTTTCACAAAGACCAGATTAAATATGGCTAAACACAAATAAAATTAGCAAAAAATAAATATGGATACAGACAGAAATGTCAAAAAAATAAATACCATAAAACCGGGAGCCCTACTTATGACCTACACACCCTGGTAGGTTTCTCCCAGGGTGTAGGGGTTAATATATTTATATGTGTGGCTCACTGCCGGATTCTTTTTGGTGGTTACGGACACTTAAAAAATACATTACACCCTCCAATCTAAAAAATGCAGGCGGTGTGATGTCCGTCCTTCACTGGACTACTACTTCATCGCAGGAAGTATTTCGTCAACTGAGTCAATGACTGCTCTGTCGATGGAATCCTCTGTGTCTTCCTGTCTCTAAATGAGGCAGACAGAGCAAGGGTTTGGTGGGCAGGGTACACCATTGTGTCTGCCCCTAATATCTTTTATCTTTTGACAGTATTGAACTGAAACATTCAGTCCTAAATACCGAAGACATTCTTGTGGTGGTAAGCTTTGAGTTCCCCCAGAAGTTCTAGTGGTGTTAAGCTTTGAGTTCCCCTGGAAGGTCTGGAGGTGGTAAGCTTTGAATTCTCCCATAAGTTCTAGCAGAGGTAAGCTTGAGTTCCCCCAGAAGCTCTGGAAACTGTATGTTTTGAGTTAACTAAAACCTCCTAGGTGAGACCCAAAGGTCCGCTTCTGAATGTGAGTAGCTGGAAAAGAGTGCTGCAGACGTTCAACGATATTGTGATGGGCTTCAATCCACTTTTTCACATCTACCATGCCTTTGACTTCTTCGCTATGATGAACCTGAAATACTTTGAATGAGTTCAGATGTTCACAAATATATGTTAAATGTTTCCTAATCAATTTCAAGTATGCAATACAGATGTTTTATGTGCATCCATGGAATTTTAGCAATATTTATGGAATAACAAAGTAGTCCATACACTTTCAAGATGGCCTTTTGCTTCATTTTATCCGTTGTTAGTGTATAAAGCCATCACCTAAATAGGCAAAACCATATACAAATATTATGGCAAGACTATGGGTGGCAGATTTCGCCAATCTTTCAATCTATGCATCAAATTAAAATTAATTATTAAACCAATTCTACACAAATCAATATAAGCTATCATGCTTAATAGAACCATTAAGCCTTGTATTAGTTATAATGTTTTTCTCTCAATTTCATCAGTTTCTTTACTACTAATTTTTGATGGGGCATTACTATATCACTACAAAATATGTGCACAGATATAGCATCCACTATAGCGACTAACACTATATTGTCAAGGTAAGTATATGTGGAATAGTAAACATCATTAAAAATATAAATTTAACTTGAGGATATAGTGGTCGACCATGTAGAAGATGCAATATTTTTGTATGCTGATATTTTTGACCTCGCTATAGTGACTTACAACCCTAAACTTTACATGTACATAAGAATGGCAGCTTGTTATTGGATGTTACTGTTGTTTTCTATTACTGCCAGGTACTTTTTCCATAAGAGCTAGGTTTACAATGGCCAATAGTTTTCTATCAGGCTCACCAATTAATGACTGTGATCCTTCTATTTGAAGATTTATTACATAATGACATTGTTTGCACAATAATCTCCAAAGACTCGTTTCATTGTTTAACTATTGAATCAAATCCAAATGATTCTCTTGTATTTTTCAGAATGTTTCTCTTCTTACTGTATCTCCAGGGTGATTACTTTATTTCTCAAAGATTGGGTATTAAAGATACTTTTGCATTCAACAACTATAGTTTGTAAGTATGCACTCATAACTAGCACAGCTGTTCTATTTTTAATTTAGCTTTCATCAAAGGGACGCAAAAGTATAACCAGGTGTCAGCTGCCTCTATTTTAGGATGGAAGACATGAAATGCTGGGCTCTAATGGACACTGAAGAAAACCAGACATTTGCTTCAATTAGTGTTGCTCCAGATGAGCGTTCACAATAACAGTAAGAAGCAAACCATCACCTTCCCTGCTTGTTATGCTGCTGTCAGTTAGTTTCAGATCCTTTATTCTGCCCTTATGCACCATAATTATATAAAATCTGATGTAATCCTGTGCTGCCCATTCTAAATAATGTCATAGAATTACAGTTTACATTACTGCTCACATGGGGAAGTACTGGACTGCTGTGTAACGTCCACCTCTATTCTTATTTAATATTATTTTATCTCAACATGAGAAAGGTATGCATTTAATTCTTAAAATTCCTATTATATATAATAGCTGTGCCCCGGTCTCCTCTCTGTAGAGCCTGTTCACAAACTGCACTTTGTAGAATGTATAGCAGTACTATAATACTACTCGTGTACTACAAAATGCTATTCACTACCTACGTGTGGACATCTTCGCCTTTCTTTTCTATGTGGAGATGTCCACCCTGATTGAGGAAGTCTCTACACACGTACGTCTACGTTTTGGTTGTAAATGTGGGAGGGACTGAATGTGGTTGCTGGCATCATCTGAGTGAGTTTGGGTAAAAAAAAGTCTTGCAAGGTACAAGTTACCAGCAGAAACTTGTTTGAGCAAACAATGGGCCCGAATCACAAAGGTAAACTGAGACGAAAGTCTAACTTTACGCCTTTCGGTATTCCCAAAGGACATTTGCGAGTTGTAAAGTTAGACTTTTGTCTCAGTTAAACTTACGTTTTGGTCTTATGTTCAACTGAGACCAAAAGTCCTTAGGTCTCATTTAAACTTAAGCCCAAAACTTAAGTTTAACTGAGACAAAAGTCTAACTTTACTACTCGTAAATGCCCTTTGTGAATACCGAAAGTCGCAAAGTTAGACTTTTGTCTCATTTTACCTTTGTGAATCGGGCCCAATATCTCTTGGCAAGATATTTTCTGTGCGGCAAAGGCTCTTGCGTGCAAAAAATACATTATATTGCATAATGAGAAAGTTCGAGTATTTTCGGGAATTTCACCTAACACAAAATTTGGAAATGACACAAATTTTGACAGTGAAATTAAAATTTCTCCCATGCCTAATGGCTACCCCATGAAACTTCTCTCACTTCTTTCTTTGTTTGTATACACCATCACATGTTATGAAGAAGGAGTTGTTTTCCACCCCAGGACTGTGAATGGCATTGACTGCTGAAGCTTTGTTCTCATAGTCTATGAAACACATTTGAAACCCTCATTGAAAAGCAATGAGTTGTTGATATTAACCCATGTACATCTATGTGGGGCAGGGAATCACTAGCTTCCCCACTCTAGAGTATTTGCTTATTTGCATTGAATCCGTCCATAATTGGTTACTTAGAAAACCTGTGTGTTGTCACAAATGCTGCTAGCCATTGACATTTTAAATGACTATAATGTTTAACTTATATATTGCCTAATGAAAATGTGCATTCATATGTAACCTTATTTTTCTTTTTCAGGCCCGTGTTCTCGCTTCTCAGCCTGCTTCACCAATTCAGCATTCAGGATTCTGCCCCCAAACAGAAGGCTCTCGTGATGGCAGGATCCACAGATCTATGGACAAATAGCCACAATAAGTCAACGCCTGCCAACTACCATGCACTTATCTACTCTGGGACACCTGCACACTATATCTTAACATGGTCCTACTGCATCCTACATGCAGTTTAAGAACAACCACTGGCAACACCAAGGTTAATTGAAATAACACAAACCTCTGGTGGAAGCTTCCATTTTGTTGGCTTTGTTGAATGATTTAAATCTTTAGTCCATGTTTTCTGTGGATCTCTCTTAAAAACACACTTGGGTGCATATTTACAAGCCACTATCGCCACAGGAACATCACTTTTAAGGACGTTCCTGTGGCAATAGGGGCTTTGCCTTATTGTAAATAAAGCACCTTTTCACGCTATACTTAGCATGAAAGGGGTGGGCAATGGGTGTTGTGGTGGGCGTTCCGCCGCAAAACCCATTGATTAAGTTACAAATCGCCATTCTGGATTGTTTATGTGCAGCAAGGTACACCTTCCTGCACAGAAACAATCATTCCTTCAACGCAGGCACCCTTGCACTATGGTGCAAGGGTGCCTGCGTTGGCGCTAGGCAGCTGAATTTAACACACCAGTGCAGGGAGAAACGCAGGGATGCACCGTATTATTGTAAATACAACGCATTCCTGCGATTTCTAAAGTGACGGAGAGCAGCGTTAGATATTTTGGAGCTAATCAGCTCTCCGTCACTGTGTTGAAAATATGCCCCTTGGTTGTAAACACTATACGCTGCTGTACGTTCACTGTCAGTTTGTAGATTGGATTTTCAACTGCACTCTTACCAGGCATTATTAATGCAAGGATTTGCTCAGAATGAACCAACATGTGACCTACTGTCTTGAATTATCACACACTGGACTTGCTTTGTAGGCCATCCAGTGTGTGGTTAACAAGGTAAGTTAAACTAATGTTTGGTGGTCACACTGTCCACTATTTTCACAGCTTTGCAGCTATGAGTCCCTTACACTTGGTGGCCTCATGAACCTGACTTCATACACAAATTTGAATTTTTGTGGCCATTGTCCTAGTCACAAGCTTCAAGGGATCAAACAGTGGTGAGGGGCTGGTAGCCCCACTTTTGTTCTGCAACCACCACTACTCACCCACTAGCACCCATAGCATTTTCATAACTGGAATGTCACTTACTAGTTGGAGGATTTCACCTTCAAAATGTAAAATGGCTTCTAACGTTTGAAATGGGTGATCTTTAATCCACCATGTGGGCTATTAATAGATGTTCAAGGATACCTTATTTGAAATCTGAGCAATTTGGCACCAGTTGCATGTCAGTTATTTGCAGACTCCTGTCTTCCATATTATTTTTGCCCTCTTTCAGCCTATGCCTAGTTCTTGGGAATCTTCTCCTTGTCCTTTTTGTTTCTGGTGTACCTGCCAGAAAACATTCTAATGCTTAATTTGTGCTTTTTGCTCCCTCTCGCACCACTTTTTCTTTCTTGCAGATTTACTGCACAGCTGAACTTTATTTCTTCCACCTTCAATTTCTTTGCATAGTAATCTCACAGTAATGCATGGAAGATGAGCATTATGATTGCAGAGATGGGTCAAGTTTTCAACTTTTGGACTACAAAGAACATAGGGTAATTGCTGAGGTAAGTCCAGGCAGCGCTACTTCAGCCGTCTATCATGTCAGTGTCTTTACATAATGAGGAGGCGAGTCCTTACCAGGAGAGAGGAACTCTACTCCCCCTTAGAAAAAACATTTGGTTCGAAAAAATATATTTTGTCTCTTTCTCTTCCTGTTTACAAGCAAATCACCAGAAATACTGTTTTTCTGGAATCAGGACTCACTTCCCCATTTCTTTCCAGTGTGAGGGAAAGGGTGTGCTGTCTGATATTAGATCCCCCCTCACTTGCTATCAACGTCTGTTTCATTTTGTATATCCATAAGATCAAACAATAGATGAACTCCTGCAAAAGCCTGTAGAAGAAACTGGTTCGAGAACATAAAAGATAAACTACCAACACCATAAAGGAACCTGCAGAGCTAATAAAACCTACCAGCTAAATACATCATTTTAAAATGTGCATCTGTCTCTCACATTTTCTCATCCATCACACCCCTAAGCGCTGCCTCCCATAACATGATAACTGCATCTCCGTGTTCATCACACACAACATGAGTGAACAATTCTTTTTGTTGTTCTCTTTGGCATTCTGTTTGGTCTCCTACATGCACGAGGTCCTATCTTAGGATTTGAGTTGAGCCGGTTTCATATGGTGTTGTGACATATGCATTGTTACCTCTATGCTGGTTTTCGTGAAAATTTTTGTGCCCGTCTTCTTTGGACCTTGGTTTGAATTATTCCAGTTGGTGTTTTGCTGGTTCCAGTTCTGGGCTTTTCTTTCACTGCCTATAGAAATCTGGGAGTTGTATTGCTAAAATGTGTCAACTCCTGTATGGCAGTACGTGGGGTCTTTTTTAGGTCTCGCGCCTAGCGTTGCAGTGCGTAGCACTGCTCGCGCAGCTCGAGACCTCTTGTATGGGCTTCAGAAAGCTAACCACACGCTCGTGCGTGTGGTTTTGCTTTCGCAGGCTGGCATTGGCTGTAGCGTGCTTTTTTTTAAAAAAAACGGCACGCAATTGGGCAAAGGCGGGCGCATGTCCCGCCTTTGCTCCGCCCATTCCCGTCCGTGTCTAGGACGCGCATCAGCGCGCGGCACAGACGACAGGCTCCCTCGCCCCCCCGCTCCTCTGTGGTGCGTGCGCACCACTGGTTCCATTTTGGATGCAATTTCCAGAAGGAATTCTAAAACTGCGGATCTGCATGACACGGGTAAACGTCTAATGCAAATACATTTTGAGACATTTAAAATGTAATTCACTCCTTATCTCAGCATGCTTGGCAAAGTACCGGCCAGGGTCGGCCTTTTCTTGGTATTTATTGTCCCATGAGAAGGGTTAAGGTACTCGCTCTAGTCTAGATATTTTGGAAAGTAACATTTTAGCTTGTTTCTTCACACTGCCTTACCGATGCGTAGCACAGTAAATAATGCTCGCTACTTCTTCCCAACTACATTCTTAAACTCCGGAAGGATGAAAGGCTGAGCTGACCCATTTGAGATTTGAACATATGAACATTGGACTGGACGGAGATTATCGCCATAACGCCAGTTTAGCCATTTTCAAACAAATCGTTCTAGAACCAAGAAACAAGCAGAACCTAATAGGCGTGTAACTGTATTTTCATTGACCTAAGTTTACCTTTTTCTTTCAGTTATTTCAGGCTAAAGCTCGAAATAAATGGTAATAATCATTTCATAGCAGTATATAGTGGTCTTGCACCAACCGTATTTGGGCGCTATACATAGAGCTCAAGATATCACAGTCTGATAGAGGAGAACATGGAACAAAGCAGACTAGACCTAAGAGCTTTAAACAAGGAGAGGGGAGTGCGACAGAGAAAACAACTTAATCTGAAGTCATAAATTAATGGTAGTATTTTTGAAGGTGGCTTTGTCCATTGTGTTCGCGTCGAGCTCATTGGTCACGGCTTGTCACCCCCACGTCCTCAGAGTTGGTCTCCACAGATTAGAGAAGCCAGACTTGTACTGGCGGTCTTGTGGACTTGACATTAAAGGCGCCATCTAGTTAGTGAAAGATGCGACAGTCGGACTTAAAGCTCACACATTCATTATCTGGCAAATTCTGGAAGGGGTGGGTGGTGCTGCTGTTGCGAGACTGCACAAAATCACAACGTTAAAGTAGTGTCCGTATAATTTGAGGGGCATATTAGCAAGACCGGCGATAAAATTATCGCCGTTTTAGCGGCAGGAAACTGCCGCTAAAACGGCGATAATGGGCTTGCTAATATGCATTATAGAATTCCAATAGAAGCCCAGGTTAGATGTGCAGGACATCTAACCTGGGCTTCTATTGGATTCCATACCGCATATTAGCAAGCCCATTATCGCCGTTTTAGCGGCAGTTTCCTGCCGCTAAAACGGCGATAATTTTATCGCCGGTCTTGCTAATATGCCCCTTAGTTTTATAAATTGCATTTATGGTCCATACCACAAAATTAAGTATCTCATTGCCTAACTATATATTATCATGAGAAAGGGCAGGAGGTGCTCGTTTTAGAGTGACAACCTCATTCCAAGTCATTGTTGCCACTGTCCCCACTCCTAAGCTTTTCACCAACAAATCATTGTTTTCAGGTGTGTTAGTCTAATTAGTGTAGGGGTCTCCATCCTTTTCTATAAGAGGCACTTTTGTTCGGTCAAAAGTATCATGAGCTACTATTATTAGTGTTGTGATCTTGATCACTTCAGACAAGATTACCTTAGTGGCCACCCTATGCAAGATTAGCAGCAGTGATCATCACCGTGCATCAGGAGGGTTGCTAAGAGTAATGTAAGAAAAAAAGTTTTGCCAAGGTGGAATGCCTTTGCATGGGTAATAAGTGACCGCTATAGCTGCAATGTCCCGAGCATCAAGGTAATACTGATAGTAATAAACCTCCCCATAACCGCATGGTTTATCACTCAAATATCAACTTTAAACATTTTTTGTTAATGGAACCATTTTTTGCCAAAAATCCTCTTATGAGCTATGAAAATAGACACATTTCTTATCAAATACACACTTTTTAAATTTCGGTACACATATATGAATTAAACCAAACTAAGGATTCAAATTTAGGGGCAGATTTACAAGCCCCTTGCGCCACTTTTGCGTCACTTTTCCCATGTTAAAAGTGACGCAAAAATGGCGCAAGGGGCTTGTAAATCTGCCCCTTAGTATGCAGGCTGCACACAGGAGAGCTACTTACACGTAGCTGGAGAGCTACTAGTAGCTTGTGAGCAACTCGTTGGAGAATCCTGAATCAGTGCAAAGAAAGCAAAACAGTCTACAGCACCCAGAATGCGTAAGGCTGTTATACAGAAGTCAAGGGTTGGAAACAGTGTCCGTACTGTTGTGGAGGGGTGTGAAAGGTAGGAACTGTGAGAAAGGGAGACATCAGAGATGAAAACAGAGCCTGCAAGAGGGAGGTAAAGAGACAGGAAGTTGGCTTAGAAGAAAAACCCCGGGCCCCTGAACTTATTTTGCTTTAGAACCTAAGAACTGCCTTTGCTAAAGGTAATTCAAGCAGTAATTCACTAGGTTGTTTGAGGATTTATTACTGTTCCTGGTCATGTATAGAGACGAGTGGTTAAAAATGCTGTGATCATTAGTGCTTATTTCAGGTGTTTTGTGAAGCTATGCATTATTGTTGCCGTCACTTCAGAGTGCTAGCCCAGTAAATATACAATGAGCAGGTATGGTTCTAATGGAGATGCAAAGTGTTCCCAAACTGGGCGCGGGGGTGTCTAAAAGCTCAATTTCCTGCCAAATAAGAGCACTTAAAGGAGGGCTTAGCTGTCATCACGAAGCATTTCTATACTTTCTTGAGGCACAAATAATCAGTGTAGGGCCTATTCCATCCGTGTTCTTTCTCTTTCAGAGATCTCTGCTAGGCCTGGCAGTCAAAACAGCTAAAAGTACATCCCCCAAACTTCCAGTGAGCATAATACAGTGTCTGACAAGTGAATAGAAGTTGGGCTGGGGCACCGACTGTGTCCAGGAAACTAACCCCTAATAAATTCTCTGTCACAGAAGCCCATAAACGCCTAGCTTAATTTGGGATAGACCTAGAGGGTCCATGGAAGTGGCGTGATCCATGCCAGACTTCAGCTTAATAACTGTGGGGCATATTATCAAGGGGCCGTGGTAATCATCGCAAATCGCGCTTAGCGCGATTTGCATTATCGCCGTCTATCGCCGGTTCACATCACCGTGTTAGCGGCGTATTTGCAACACTTTGCTGACAGGCGATATGAAACCCGGCGATAGATGGCGATACACATCAATAGCGGCGGAATACAGCGAAATAAGAACAGCGCTAATGAGAATGTTGTAAATAGGGAGATGTGGACTTAACCATGCAATCCACCTCCCATTTAACTTATAGGGAAGTCGGGATTTTTGCAGACGTAGGAATCCGGCGAAAACCGCGGTTAGCGCGGCTTTAATTATCTCTTCGCTTGTTTGGGGCCGGGTTGTAAATACCGCGGTGTTTCCTTGGCGACTTTTTTCATGTTGGTTTTCGAGGGAACGCCTATTTTGCATCTGATTAGCGATGTATATCGCTAAGATGCGAGGCGTCTCGTAAACGGCAGCTAACATGCGCTAATGCATGTTAGCGCCGCCTTGATGATTGTGCGATGTGTAAATCGCCGCTTTTCCGGCGCTATGTGCCGGGAAAGCGGCGATATGGCCCTTGTTAATATGCCCCTGTATATCTAAACATGTTCCTTTTGCATTCATTGTATGCTAATTTATCTTATCTAGATAGCCAGAGAGTCTGGCATGACACTTTTGGCTTATCTGCACAGGCCTGCAGGACTCTCTCAAGTGAAGGGGCTGTCTCGTATGAATGCGAGGCCTTGAGTCTGATTGCTATAGATTCTTGCGGGAAGCTTCTGAGAATCCCCAAAGGCCAATTGGTGCCAAAGACTCTCCTAGGTTGATTCCCAGCTCCTTTTGGGATTGCTTGCAAATGTCAGCTCTGTTGACCATCCCTTCACTGAGCAGTGGATGCCATCTTGGGCTCAAATGTGGCTCATAGTGTTGACAATTACCCTCTTTCTAAACAGCTCCAACCAGAGCAGAAACTGAAAAATCAGGCACTGGCTCATAAAGGAATTTTTCCAGACTCACACAATTTTGTCACCCCAGGATTCAAACTCTGGTCCTCTGGTTGATCGGTTGGTAGTTTATCCAGTGTGCCACATCTTGTCCTACAGTACAATGATGCATAGGCAGCCTCTACATCTGTACGGCTGAGAAAATGGAATATCTTTGTTAAATTTAACTTTTTAAATATATTTGAGATAGTATGTTAATGGTGCTGTCGCAGAAGTTTAAGGCCTAATGGTATGAAAGTCAGAAATATCTTTGGCCATTAATACAGGTGGTTTGTTAAGTTGTGATCCCTTTGCAAACACCTGTTTATGCATAGATCACCCTTATAAATGGTGCAATAGTTATCATACCCAGTAATTACTACATACAATAAAGTTCACATCCTTCTTTACATTTCTGCAGGTCCAACCTCTCGGAATTTAAAGGGAGGAAAAAGCTCAGTATTTCCAGAAACTTGTGATTTTGGTGTGGTAAACACAAAAATCTGCATAATATTCACCAAAAACTTGGAATAAGCAATAATTATTCCATCTGACAAATTCCGAATACTTCGGTGTTTGATTTTATTGTGTGTAATAATTATTTCATCCAACAGGGACCACTCATAGTCCGACCCTTTGTGTGACAAATACTTATGCATTGTGTAGATTTACAGCTAATACACAGATTTACTATACAACCACTTGAGGGATGTACGTGTATTAAGGTCACTTTAATACCTGGCTTTTGCCTTTATAAAAAATCCTAAGCAGCAGTGCTTAATTTGTAAATGGGTAAGTGCCTGGTCCCAAAACGTTTTGCTTACAGGCCCGCAGCTAGCACTATAGAATGTCGAGTGTGCCGACTACCTTAGTCTTGATTCCACCTCATGTCTCTTTTATCTTCTACAGAGACATTTCTAGGTTGTTTTTCATCCCTACTTTCTCCATCTGTCACTGTTTTTCAGTTTTTTTCTTTCTCGTTCTTTCCCCTTTTGTGTTTTTCTCTCTAATGCTTTGGGTCAGTCTTATGGTGAAAAATAAGTTCTGGTTCCCAAACATGAGTGTTGGTGGGCCCACCCCGCAACCACTGGCTCAAATTAAGCACTGCTGCTCTGAGCTTCTGAGTGTCAGAGATTTTGCAAGCATATTATTGGGAAATTATAAAAATATTATTTATTTTGATTTTGTTGTCCTTTCTTAGGGATTATTTTTCATTCATTCTTTCCTTCTTAATCCCTCTGTGAAATTGTGGAACATTGTTGCACCTTGCCCCACCTTACATACCATTTCCCTTTCCAATGTATGCTTAGAAGGGCAGAGAAATGTGGAAAAGGCATTACACATATTTGTGAATAGTCATGACTGTGTGTGCCTGATTGGTATTGCATATCAATGACCACTCCTCTCGCGTTACCCTGGGAAGGCCCAATTCTCCGTATTAGGTTTCACTTGCGGTTGAGGAAGTTATCCCTACATTATGTATATCCCGCATTCGTACACACCTCTGCATGTGCAAAATAGGTATGTCTGGCTTTGTGAAACACATTTAAGTGATGCATGTGTGGCTTAAAGGTTTTTACACGAACGAATCACTCATGCACAGCCCTTGAAATGGAACAAATACGTGAAAGTAGGCACTATCTTACAATAGCTGTTTGCTTCTGCTGCAGGTGCTTTGTACAGACATTCATTTTTGGGGACTAAGAGTAATTTTCATCATCAGACATTGACTGAGAGAAGGAGACAGAAAGGGAGAAAAAAGAGAAAAAGAGAAATAAGGAGGGAAAAAAATAGGAAAAGAGTGGTTAAGAGTGAAGGCAGTGATGAACAAGCGATTAGGTTTTGCCTTTCCAAGCCTTAGATTTTATTTTTATTCTTTTTTGCACACATTTGCAATGAGCATTGACAGTGTAAAGGTAAAAGGAGACTGTCTAAAGGTCTAGTGTATATGCTCGTATGTCTATCAGAAAAACATAAAAAAATACAATAAAAATAAAAACAAAACCAGACATTAGGCTACTAACCCTGGTGCTGAAATGGACTACGTTTTAGGCGTATGTGCACAAGTAAAATGCAGTCACTCACAGTAAAGAGAGCGAATGGCTGAAGTGGTCTGCCCCTTTGCCACATACTGTATGTTTTGGACAGACACATAGGGGCCGATTCTGATGCGGGTTGGAAAAGCTTCCCGACCGAATCGGTTGGGAAATGGTGTCCGACCCACTCGGATCGGGAAAGTCCGACCGGCGGAGTAGGATGCATCCGGATGCTTCCAGATACGATTTGGTTGAACTCCCATTGACTTCAATGGTAACATTTGTTCCTAACCGCATCAGAATTGGGCCCTCGGTCGGGAAGACACGTTCCCGATCCGATTTGGAAGGAGCAAATGCCGTTAGGAGGCCTTCCTAACCGCATCAGAATCAGGCCCTCGGTCGGGAAGCTTTTCCAACCCGCATCAGAATCGGGCCCATAATGTGAATGACGTGAACAGACCAATGGATGAAGAGAGCAAACCAAAGCCCTTAGATGTATGTATGTATGTATATATGTTGTATTTGTATTATCATTTTTTTGTAACAGTGATGCCAGTGTGAGAACTAGAGCTACCACTAGAAGAGTGCGATAAAGAGGCGCTAAGAGTAGGGTGTGAAGGAAGGAGGCATGAGGTGGAATCAAGGCTCTGAACCCTTGGCATTCACAATCGTGCCATTTAGCAGCAGCAGCAGAGGCTACAAAGAAAAACTTTGGGACTCAGCATTTATTTATTTTTTTGAAATTGATTAATGATATAAAGCAGCAAATAAATAAATACGATATCGTTTGACTGCATGAAACTTGGGAGACAGGAGTAAAATCGATTGACAGCTTCAGAATTTATCAGACCCCGGCGGTTACAGCAAGAGCAGGCAGGGCAAAGGGTGGGTTAGTAACTTTTGTGGCAAATACCCTCAGTGTTAGAGTATTACAATTCTTCTATGAGTCTGTGTATTTCCATTATCTAATAATCGAAGGACAGGAAGACTGGGATTTGTTGTTAATTCATTTTTATAACAACAAATTTAAGGGGATGATGGACACTGTGGTAGGAGAGCTAGAAAAAAGCAATTGAGGAAGTTTCTGCTGACCATCCCAAAATATTAAGATTTCTCTGGGTGGATGATTTTAATAGTAGACTGTGTTACCTAATGGATAACACAGCCTGTGGGATCACAGACTGTTGTGGAGATCCAATTGTACATTTCAACCACTCTACTTACGGGGAGGCATTGAACAGGATTTTAACTATATGGGACATGGGGGTTGAAAATAGTGTTGATGATACCACAGGAGATATGGAAAAGACTTATGGTTGCCCCTACTCAGGCTCCACAATTGATTTTATAATCGCCTCTGAACCCATAAGTTGTAGGCGTAATAACAAAAAGGTGGTGTTTACAGTCTTTAGCAATCAAACTTTCTTGGCCTGTAATATGGGGTGGGAGTTCAAGCCCCATACCCAGCTAGACCTAGTACCAAAACTGATTTTGGCAAGAAATAATGGGTACCTTCTAAAATGGGATAAGGTGGAGGGACATGATTTCCTCCACACCCTGCTTGCTGCTAAGTACTCAGAGCTTATGATCTGCCTCGATATTGGAGCCCATCCTGACCAGGTTATATTAGCTCTTGAAGAACTTATGAGAGAGATTAAAAACCAATTAACATGACTATGATTATCTCCAAATATACTCTAGCCAAGGAGGGCCAGCTATATATGGTATTTATGGACTTAACAGCCCCCTTTGATTGCGTATCTCATAGCAAGTTATGGGCAATAATGGAAGAAATCGGAGTGGACCCCCTATCATTGCTTTTATTTGTCAGCTGTATACAGGAACAACAGCATCTGTTCGGTATGGAAGGAACGGAGAATGTACAAGGCCATTTAATATCGGGAGAGGGGTAAGACAGGGTTGTGTACTCGCCCCTTTTTTGTTCTCTTTGTACACTAATGGGCTAGAGGCAATTCTGGGGCGAACGACAAAAGATGTCCCCTATGTGGAGTCATCCCCCTTACCTATACTCCTCTATGTGGATGATGCAGAGCTTCTGGCATAAACTCCCACGGCGCTGCAGAAACTTACACAGGAGTACACAAGTTATATGGCTAGGTTAGACCTGCGTGTAAATGTTTCAAAATCCTTTGTTTTAATTGCAGGAGTATGCTCTAAGAAATCTTAGAGGAGAGGAAATTAGAAGTGGTTGATTCGTTTACCTGTTTGGGTGTATCATTTGACAAAAAGCTTTCTTGGAAAAAGATTCAGTTAATTAGAAAGGCCCTTTTGGAAAACAGGATCAGGACACTTGCAAATCTTTCCAGGAAATTGGGTCAGAAACCTATACTAGAAATGTTAAATATATATCAACGAAAAATGCTGACTAGTGCCACATATGGGGCAGCAATTTTGGGAACTGTAGACCCGGCTCCGTTGCAACATGTGGAGGACGATTTTTGTAAGAAAGTGCTCTCGCTCCCCCGCTCATGGGCAAATTATCTACCACATTTAGAACTGGATTTATCATACCTTGAGGACGTAACTAGATTGGCCCCACTGTTATTATGGCTTTCCCTATGGAAAAGACAATGTGTACATCTAAACCAGGTGATCCTGAGGGATTGCTTAAAACTGGACAAAGCCCATATGATCCCCTGGTTAAAATATGTAGAGAACACCTTGTCCGAGATAGGACTCCAATACCTATTTGAGTCGCCATTGCGGTGTGCCTCATTCTCAAAGGAATTTTTTTTTTTTAAATCCTAGAAAAAGCTGAAAATGATAGGTGGGAAAGGAATAAAGTAAATAATCCAATAATTGCATACAGTCCCCCGCCCCCTTAAAGATCTATTACATTTATACCTTTCATATGTACGGAACCTTCAGCAAAGATATATGTTGATTAGATTTAGGCTGAATTATATTCCTGTAATGTTTGGTTTCCCGGCTAACACTTAGGGGTCGATTCCGATTCCGTTTGTAAAGTGAACTGACCGACACGTCCCGGGATAAAGTACCGACCGACACGTCTCGCCGCCGTACGACCCGCGCAGTACGATGGAAAGCCTGTGAATTCCAACCGACTCTCCCGAATATGAACCGGACGACCGAGTCGTACGGAAAAATGGCTTCCGGCCGGAAAAAGCCCTCGAGCAGTACCGTCCGACACGTACCCGGAACGGAGCCGAGCGACACGTACCCGTGACGTACGAGTTGCAAAGTACGATGCCATACGCGGGAAACACGAACAACTCGCATGGAGCACAAGCCGCACGACCGACACGCACACGATACAAACACTCAAACCAACGGACTCCGCCCGCGACCGACTCGAACTCCCGCGAGCGAAACGAACGCCCACGACCGAGTCGAACGCCCATTGACCGAGTCGCACACGACATACACAACACAGCATAACAACAGCGTGAAAGGCTCGGAGAAGCCTGTACGACTCACCAGCAGCGTCCAGCACGGTCAGAAGAACATCTCGTACACACACACAAACAACAGCTGACCAAACACAAAAAAAGGACCAAACAAGCACTGACAACGAAAATATATAAAAAAAATTATAATCAATTAAGAGAGACACACCCACAACTCAACATATTTAAAGGCCACCAATCACTCCCATGAGCCATTGCCATTTCCTGAGAACCTCCACACACACAACTCTGCTGACACACACCATTGCCATCTCACCAACAGCATTCACACACACCCACCCACAAACCTCACTTGCACCCTCACACACACACACACCAATCACCACCACCACCACCCCACCACCACCCCAAACCCCCCATCCACCCCACCCTCACCACCAATACCACCCCCACTACCCCAAACCCCCATCCACTCACCCCTCACCACTACCACACACCCCCAACACCAGTACCCCAACACCCCCATCCACCACCCCTCACCACTACCACCACCAACCCACCCCCACCCCCCAACACCACAACCACAACTCCCCCATCCACCCCCCTCACCACTACCACCACCACCACCACCCCCAACACCACTACCCCAACTCCCACATCCACCCCCCCTCACCACTACCACCACCACCACCAGCAACCCACCACCCTCGACACCACCACCACCACCACCATGCCCCTCAAGAAGAATCCAAAGTTCACAGATAGTGAGTTGACAGTGTTGGTAGATGAAATCATCAGAGTAGAGCCACATTTGTTTGGCACATTGGTACAGAAGACCCCCATGTCCCAGAAGGCCAAGATGTGGGAGAGAATCGTCAACAAGGTGAACGCACAAGCACCTTGTTTGCGCACAAAGGACGACTGCCAGAACAGGTGGTATGACGTGCGCAGGAGGGTCAAGAAGCTGCTGGAGAAGGACCATCGGCTCAGCAAGCACACCGGCAGCGGCCCTCCTGCCAAACCCGTTTACTTCCGGTCCTGGGAGGAGAAGGTGCAGGCCATCTTACCACCGGAGAGCATACATGGTCTGACTGACATCCCAGAGCCTGGTGAGTACACAAATAATAGACTCAAGATTGTGGGGCCATGTATACATGTCACCGTCAAGGGGACAGGCAAAACAACTTCCGTCAACAAAGCCACAGTAACACAAACAAAGTGATCCCTACAGCCATATGCCTGGCACAGCAACACAACACCTGCTATCTCATACCAACATTGAACTATGTCATCACATGTACAAACCTAGCAAAAATCAGAGCAACTCAGTGCCACAAAACCCCAACAGACACTGCCACACAGTCTGCCACCACTGTCACACCACCTCACAGGGAACCTGACCCACAGGAAGGAAGCTCGGGGATGTTGGGGAAGTCAGTGTAGCCAAAAGCATGATGGGAGTTGTAGTCACAGCCAATAGTCCCCCTCACAAATGGACCAACAACACCACTTCTAACCATGCGCACCTCACAGGCAGTGGAAATGTACCCTCAAGATGGCTGACACTGGGTCCTGCTGTGGGGAGCACAAGGCCCTGATGGGCTATGTGCACATACCAAATGCAGGACCCTGATGCCTGACATCCTGAAAGTCAACTGCCACTCCCTGCAAGGGAAGCATACACAATAGTGGCCCATCTGGCCATGGAGGGAGAAGCACTGCCAGCTCTGACCATGCCCACCACCATGTGCTGTCACACACCCCTCAACACAAACTCCACACAACTCACCTGGGAGAAGGCATTTACCCACACTTCATGCAAACAACACCCAAGACCCACCATACTGGCTACTGCTGTGTGACGTACAGGGACTGTTGCTATTTGGGTACAACCACCACTACACCACTGACTCACAACCTCAACATCAACCCACACTCACCGACATTGAAGCATGTCTCTGTGTGAATTGCCTGGCCCCTGGGGGAGGAGGAGGTACTGCAATGACACTGAAAACCATTGAGGCAGCTGCAAATCACATCTTTCCAGCAAAAACTAACAGCAGCCCTGGGAACACTCACTGCCAAACCAAAGAGCAGGGCAAGATGGCTGACACATGGATACAATGTATGAGTAGGCTGCTAGTCACACACACGCATCGACCAACCCAATCACAGTCACACTGCCAGCTATTGCAAATGTACCTTTGCACTCAACTTCCGGGGATGCAGTGTCCCAGGGACCCCCTCTGGCCTGGACGGGTAGGCACGGATTGTAGTTGACAAGTGCAGAAATGCAGACATACCACAGAGATCCAAACACACAGCAGCTCACATACACAGCAGTGACAGGGGACACCTGACTGACTACAATGGACCTACCAACATCCCTCACACTGTAGCATGCTGACATACACTCAAACCCCCGTTGTCAGCCACATGATACGCAGACATTGTCCAGTATTGTAGGCATCATCCACACCACACAGCACTCACTGACATGGACACTGTGGACACAAGGACTAACATGGGCTGCACTGGAGCAGGCATGCAACTCACAGCTGAAGCAACCGAACACACACCTCTGGTCACGACTCTAGTAAAGAAAGACAGCCGCAGCGAACAGTCCATACCACCATGGAGGACATTGACATCACAAAGCATGTGTGCAACCACAAAACTCAGACACAACTCCATTAGCAACAGTGACACCATCACCTGTGTGAAATGGGATGTGGACTGGGGACACAGACAACACAGAAGAGAACATCAGGACAACCCGGGCATGCTGGACTGTGACCAGGTTGTGCAGACACACCAATGTGATGCACATTGACTGACACAAACTGGCCTTACACATGCCCCAAACAGAGATCCCAAACTAGGTGCCTTTGCAAGGATGCCAGCGTCAAAGCACAAATGTTGACAGGGATGAAACACCTGTGTCAGCACCAGTGTAGGAATGGCACAGTACAGTCCAGCGTGCAATTAAGATGCCAGGCAGGCAGACAGCTAGACATGACAACCAAAGTGCCTCAGGGTGTCAGGTGAATGCACCACACTAAATCCGTCAGTGACAAAGTAGGATGATGCAATGGACAGGCATGCAACACCAACCACAGTGGCCAATGTCATGTGTATGAACCATTGATGTCCATGAATACATCACTAACATTGTGTCTTCCTTCCAAACACAGGGGCAGATGTGGACTCAAACACAGACGAGGAAGAGTCCCAGTCCCAGGCTCCGGTGGACCCACCTGGCTCCGATGGCGCACAGTCTCACTCCTCGGAGGACGACACCCAAGCTGGCCCCTCCGGTCTCGGCCCTCATGCAGCCCCTCGGCAACATTCACCTGCCCCCCTGGCAACCACCCCTGCAACTGCTGATACACCGCAAGCCACCCCTGCCAACACGGACAGACCTACCGAACCATCAGACGGCACAGGGTCACAGGGCACCAGGGCACCTGACAACAGCAACAACATCCAAGGTCCCCCTGTGACACCTGTGCGGGACACCACAGGTGCTGGCTGTGTGGCGAGGGGTGGTGGGAGGGGTGGGAGGCCGAGCAGAGGCCCCACTGAGGGTGCGGGGCTGCAGGATGACACCCACCTGGAACGCATCATGGATGCGTACCAGGAGAGCACCGGAGGGTTCAGCCAGGTAGTGGGGATCCTCACGGACATCAAAGAACAGCAGGCTGCCCACCATGCCCGCTTGGACTCCCACATGTCCCGTGTTGAAACACACCTGTCAAATATGGAGTCCAAGTGGGATACCATGGAAGATATAGCAGTGGTGCACCGGGAAATGTTGACTTGCCTCCGCCAGATCAGCACCAACTTGAGCCCACCTCCCTGTGCGACGACTACATCTCGGGCAACAACATCTGCCACTGCCACAGGGAGTGAGGGGGGGTCTGGTGGAGGCCCCCGTGCACGGCAGCAGCCTGCAGGTGAGGCTCCCCCTGAGAAGAAGAAGAGGGGTCGTCCGGTGAGGAACAAGTGAGACGAAGATGCCCATGCACATCCCCCAGGAAACCAACACCTGTTCTGGACAGTGACCTTTGTGTGCAAACCGTTCACCTTGTTGTACGACATCGTACTCCCCACATGACATGGAGGGTCTGAGTTGGAACAATGTGCTTAACGACTGTGGACTGTACTCTAGACATTTCATCTACCAACACTCCTAACTTGTTATCTGTGAACTTTGGATTCTAAAGCCAACGGACAACACTCCCAATCCTGAGCACCATCCCCACTTATGTGCTAATAAATTCACCTAAACACAAGACGTGACTCTGTGGTGATTGAGAGGTTGCCAGTGGCATGTAGATCTGGATGTGCTGAAGAACACTGTGCATGCAAACCTGTACTGTGATGAGTACACTGTCATGTCAATCAGGCCAATGTGCCACATATGTGGGAGACACACCACCAGGTCTACTTTACACATGCTCACCACGTCCAACCAATTCATTGCCAACATCAATGTTGACAAGCAAGCCTGTGGTATGCACAAACTACACACCCAACCTGAGTCAGTGGTGACAGGCCCACAAGTGCAGTACGTCAATGTCAGTCTGATGTGTAGGCACAAGCAACACACATCAGAAGGTGCAGCACAGTTTATTGTCAGGCAATTGCCACATGTCCCTTATTACACACATGCAAGCTAGCAACACCTGACAGTGGGCACACGGTCACCAAGTGGATAACTACGGAAGTCCTGGGGTGCCTAGCACATCACTCGTCGGGACACTAACGACTCCATCCTGGCAGTGGAGCATGGGCATCAGGGGTCTCTGTACACCAAACAACAGCCACAGTACCCTGTGAAGGACAGACAGAAACACAATTGTTAACACTGCATGACGCCATACAACTGCAACACACATGGCAAACACAAATCACAGACTACACCACCCCAAAATACTAATCATCACACAACTGGTGGGGAGTACAGGTAAACTGGATGGACACATCACTGCAGGCATCCACACAAGTAGCAGACAGCCACACGCAAGGTGCACCACACACACAAAACATGCACACACAACACATTTACAACACATCACTGTATACTCACATTCAGGAGAAGAAGTTGTTGATGAGCTGTGTGCGGACATCCTCCGCAGCCTCATCATCGCTACTGGCATCCTGGCCCAGGCCAGGATCCTCCACAGGTGGCGGGTGTTGGTCATTGTCATCCTGGATGAGGGGCAACTCCCTTCGCACTGCCAGATTGTGCAGCATGCATGCTACGATGATGATCCGGCACACCTTAGCAGGGGCATACGGGAGGGCACCTCCTGTCTTGTCTAAACACCTGAAGCGGCTCTTCAGGAGTCCAAATGTCCGCTCTATCACCCTCCTGGTACGACCATGTGCCTGGTTGTAGCGCATCTCGGCTGGTGTCACAGGGTTCCTCAGGGGTGTCAGCAACCATGGCATGTTGGGATATCCAGAGTCACCTACATACAGACACATGCACATTAGAGGAGTTGGAGAAAAACAGGTAGCAAACAATTGGCAGGCACACACAGTGAGGAAAAGTCAGTACACACCAACAAGCCAGGCACGTAGATTCTGCATCCGTGACATCAGTCTAGGGACACGACTACTCCTCATCACATAGGCATCATGCGCAGACCCAGGGAAACGGGCACACACATGGGAGATTGTCATGTCCGCCAAACAAACCACCAGAGCATTGATGGAGTGGAAATGCTTGCGGTTCCTGTATGGCAGCTCATGTGCCTGTGGTGGCACCAAAGCCACATGTGTCCCGTCAATGGAGCCAATGACATTTGGCATCCTCCCCAGGGCATAGAAGTCACCCTTTATGTCTGCAAGTCGTTGGGGTGTGGGGAAATAGATGTACAGGTCCAGGAAATGTAACATGGCCTCCAACACATCCCGAAGCACCCGACTGAACATTGTCTGCGACATCCCTCCACCAGAAGACACAGTGTACTGGAAGGTACCCGTCGCAAAGAAATGAAGGGCTGCCATCACCTTCACCTTGGGGGTCAGTGCCGTCGGGTATGGCCGGCCAGGTTGCAGGTGTGGGCCCAACTGCCCTGCCAACTCCTCAATCACTGCCCTGGTGAAACGGTACTTTCTGATGGACTCACGTTCCACCATCGTTGCCAGTTCCGGGAATGGCCTAGGTACATTTGGGGCCCTCCAGTACAGACAGAAACAAAGGATGAAGGCACACCCTCCAGCAATGTCACAAAGCCACAGCAACACAGCCCATCATAAACAAACACATAACACAATGAGCTGAGGTGGTTGCCACAGGTTACAGACACTAATGTCCCATACATGGCATCAACGCACATTGAAGCCCAAGATGTGCACATGACAGGGCCCCTGTTGTGCCATGACAAAGCAATGGGCCCTAGCACAGTACATCTGCCCTGTTGCCACCTACCGCACAAAGCCCACAGTGACTAGTGAGGACAGATATTTTCTCCACATCACAGCTCCCTGACTGACAGTTACACAGGCATGATGTGACGTATCGTTGACATTACACACAACAAGCATGTTAGCCACAGTCCATGTGCCCTGTCGCCACAAGAGGACATATGTAGGTGTCTGTGCCACCCCCACACAACAACACTGTGCATGTACAAACCAATGTGATGTGTGGATCAGCTCACATTGGATCACTGACAGATCACACCACATGCACACAGATAGTGTATGGACATCACAATGTCGACACTGGTTCACCCTGCGTTGAAGCTACTAACACTGATGAGGCAGGGTACATGTGACACGACACACACGCACATCCTGGCTGGGACTGTGTCCATTGCCAATGTCCTGTACTGCATTGCTGCACCCCCTGTGGCAATGGGCACACCACACATGTATGTGTCCACCCACATCCGGGTCCAGCCTGGGAGTGCTTGTCAACAAGTGGCACATGACCAAACACATCCTGTGCCCCCAGACACACACATAAGAGGCAGCCATACATGACTGGGGACACACTGTGGCACAGGCAGTGGTGCCATTGGTGTGCCCCATAGTCCCTAGCTAGTGACAGAGGATGGCATCTGTCAGGAATTGACAGCAAGGCTGACCGACACGTTCAATGTCCCCAAAACCCAAATAACTTGTTTGGACCGAGCCGTGCGCACGTCTGGGCCATACATTACAATGGCGACGGACGCGTGTCACGCGTCGGTCGTGTATGGACTGAGCCGTGCGCATGTCTGGGCCATACATTACAATGGCGACGGACGCGTGTGATGCGTCGGTCGTGTATGGACCGAGCCGTGCGCATGTCTGGGCCATACATTACAATGGCGACGGACGCGTGTGACGCGTCGGTCGTGTATGGACCGAGCCGTGCGCATGTCTGGGCCATACTTTACAATGGCGACGGACGCGTGTGACGCATCGGTCGTGTATGGACCGAGCCGCGCGCACGTCTTGCCCATTGAATCTGATGGAGACGGGTGTGTGTTGCCATTCAAAATCCGCGTAGTACAGTCATTTGCCGGGCCCTGCACCCTCATTGGCCATGAGCTGTCATGGTGATGGACGCGGATTTGAAATTTGAACGAGGCGTGTGCAGGAAATTCAGTTGGAGTCGTACAACATTGTTGCAATTGCCAGTGTGTCATGGAGGTGATGTTTTAAATGATGCTGAAGGCGTGTACGAGTCGTGCTATCCCATGGATTGGCAAAATTCATAGGATGCAAGCTTTTTGGACCTATCCCTTTGTACCCCAGGGCAGACATGCCTCCACAGCACAGATATAAGGCTGCCTGGCCCCCAGAGAACCCACTTGCCTGCACCACATGCTACTGGAGCACATCAAGATCATCACTGCTGCTGTCTCTGCTTCCTCTGGCTTCAATGATGGCACGTACTGTGGAGAGGGCCCCAGCCTTCGGTGAGGAGGAGAACCAGGCCATGCTGGACGGGCTCCTGCCGCAGTACACCAAGCTCTATGGGAAACCAGGGGAGCAGGTGAGTGTGCTGTCCACTGCTTTGCTAATTGTGCTACTGGTCTGACCACCAGCAGCATTAGTGTGTACACCAGTGGCTTGGTTGCCCACTGACTACTGCTCTTGCCACAAATGGGGCACCCACATGTACTGCACAGTTGCAGTGCAGTGCAAGGTGGATTGTCACTAGGTTCCCTTCCCAGGCCATGTCTCAAAGTTGTGAGTGCTGGACACCGGTCCCTCAACCATAGTTGCACCACCTGTGTACCTCATTAGCCTTGCTGATGCCCACATGTGTGACTGCCTGTGTGTTGCACTAATATGTTGCCAGTGTAGTAATGTCCTCTGCACTTTGTCATCCTCACAGGTTGCTGCCCAGAAGAAGCATGAGATCTGGAGGAGCATCGTCCGGGCGGTGAGATCCGTGGGGGTCTACAGGCGCAGGATCCGCAACTGCCAGAAGAGGTGGCAGGACCTTCGGGGCTGGACCCGGAGGATCGCACGGGTCCAGCTGAAGCTGTCGCCTCCACGCAGGAGGGGCGGACACCGGACCCTGACCCCCCACATGCTCCGGATCCTGGCAGTGGTCTTCCCAGACCTGGATGGGCAGCTGAAGGCCAGACAGCAGCAAGGAGGGGGTGAGTACATGACTGCACTGTGTGCTGTGTCTGACATGCTATGTGCCCCCTCTGGCCTGGTAACACCTCAACAGTACATTGTTCAGTTGATCCAGGACCCATGTCCCTCTCTGGTGACTTGCCCCCTTCTCATCTGTTTGCCAGGTGTTGCTTTTTCTGTCTGGGCATAGTGTCACGTGGAAACTGTGCCCTTACATGTGAAGGTGCATGGGATGTGGGCCAGCATTGCTTCAGGGGACTCAGTGTTGTGCTTCAAGGGTGGGACCATTGTACAGTACATGCCAGGGTCCTGGTATTTATCTGCATGTACTCCTGTCATATGGCCAATTGACAGCTCGGGCTCACCACATGTGCCTGGGGCATTCGGCACACACCCATGCTGCTGGTTGGGTAAACTGTTGGGGCCTCTGGAGCATGTACCTCAAGTGTGTCACACATGCACAGCCACCTGCCTACTGTCCATGGCTATCACCTGTTCCACGTGGAGCACGACAGTCATGGCTAGTCCAGGGCATGCTACGGTCTGTACTCCCACTCCCGTGTCTCGGTTGGCACTTTGTGCCAGGTGAACAGTTCCCTCAGGTGTCTGCCCCTGTGTCATTGTGCTGTGGCACCATTGTCAGGCCCACTGGTGTGTACATGGGTTTGGGGTCAGCATGCAATCTGAGATGTGCCCATGTGAGACAATACCTCTGTGACATGTATGGATGTGATGACTTGACCGTGCACAATGGTGCCTGCAACTGGGTAGTTCCAGCAGCTGGGTGTCAATCACAGCAGAGTGCGAGTTGCTCAGCTTAAGAGTGCCCTGTCCCATGTCTCTCATGCGTCCAATGGGTCTGGGGTGGGCACATCAGAATCCAGACGATGTTGTTACTGTGGATGGTCATGTGTAGTTGTCAGCTACAGAGTTTGCAGGCCCCATGTCCTGGGAATGTGACACAGTGGTGACAGTTGTTGTAGGGCTGCCCTGCCCCCTGTTCTGGAGACTGTGATGTATGATCTCACAGGCATGGCTGAGCCATGGGACTACACTACCTAGGGGTGATCCAGCAGGAGTGTGTCATGTGCAACATGCACTCCATTGTGCCAAGGTATGCAGGACTTGCGGGGATCAGGATGTCTGGTGCATGTACTCAGCCCCAGCCTCTCAGATGCAACACTGGCCATCCCTATGTCCAGGCAAATGTACAGGTCCATTGTCAGCAGATGTGATGTGTGCATGATGACAGACCACTACGTATTTTCAGGTCTTGTCAAGTAATGGGTAGGTGGTGCATGTGTCTGCAGTGGGGTGTAGGGATCCTACATGCGCAAGGCAGATGGGTGCAAGGGCAGGAGGGATGTGAATGCCATGCTCGACTCTCAGACTAACCATTGGCCTATGCAAATCTGTGTGAGCACTCCTAGCAAAGTTCAACTGATTGATGCCCGCACTTGGCCACTGATGTGCTGTACTTTCTGTGGTGTGTGTGGTCAGTGCAGATGACTAATGTGTTTTCATTCTATTTTCCCTGTGCAGATACAGACACGGACACAGAGGGAGACAGCTCCACGGACCAGGGGGAGCCAGAGAGCCAGACTGGGTCGGAATTTGAGGAGTCGGAGGGACCCAGTGGCACGGAGGGCGAGGGGAGTGAGTCTGTGGGCTCCTCGGCAAACACCACTGCAGCTGAGGACCACTGCAGCAGTGACGAGGACTTCCTTGTGGAGGCGGGTGGCAGCAGCCACCATCCAACACCTGTTGAGGTTGTCCCCGCCCCCACCATCACTGCCCTCCCCATGACTCCCACATCTAAGGTCCGTGGAGGCGCCCGTGTTCATGGGCATGTCTCCTTCCAGTCAGGCACCGCACCCCCTACCCCTGTGTCCCCTGCTGCCCTGACTGAGGAGTCTGTCGACCTGCTGCGGCAGATCCATGTGGGGCAGTCATCCATGCTGCGTGTCTTCCATGTGCACACGGGTCTGTTGAACCAGCTGGCGTCGTACATGGAGGGCATGTCATCATCCATGTCTGCCCTACAGAGGACCAGTCAGGGCATGGCCTCCTCACTGACGGCAGCAGTGTCCCTCCTCCAGCAGTCCCTCCCCCCTCCTGCCCCTACCCCATCCCCTACTCCCAGCACCCTACCTGTCCAACTCACACACACACCTGCACCATCATTGCACACAACAGACCCAGGCACTACACACACACCCAATCCAAAGTCTAAACATGCACGCACGCATACTCAGGGGACTGAACATACACTCACCGGGGATGGGTCAGACACACACACACATGCATCCACAGGCACTCCGCAGTCCTCCGATGCCTCACCCTCCACAGCCCCTTCCACGGCCCCTTCCACTGCCTCAACTGCATCCCCAGCTGCAAAGAGGCTCTTCCTGGTCGACCTCGGACTCTTCCCCACTGATCCATCCACACCAGCACACAAGGGGAAGAGGGGTCCGGCCACACAGAGGGGGTGTCCCTCGCCCCCAGACACCCTCCCCAGGCGCAGGCAGGCTGAGACCCCACGCCGCAGGTCCCCCGCACCCGGAAGAGCAAGACCCCACCACCGGCCCAACACTCCACCAGACAGTCTCCACCCGCCATCCCCCAGGCTCCCACTCCACAGGTCCCACCACCACACCCTGCCCCAGGTTCACCCACCCACCGCTACCGCATCCCCAAGATGGTCAGGCCTTCCCCCCCTGCCTCTTGCTCTTCCAGCACCCCACACCCCACTCAGCCTGTGTGTGGCACTGCTGTGGAGGGCATGCCCTCCCCCTCCGTCCTGCCCACATCACCGGATCCACTTCCTGCTCCCCTGGGGATGGTCACTGCAGTGGAGTCTCTGCCCTCCCGGTCTGACTTGGGCACTGCAGTGGGTTCCGTATTCACTCCCTCTGACCTGCCCACTGCAGTTGTGCCGGCACCCACTGCTCCTGACTTGTGCCCCCAGTTGTGCCGGCACCCACTGATCCTGACTTGTGCCCCCCAGTTGTGCCGGCACCCACTGCTCCTGACTTGTGCCCCCAGTCGTGCCGGCACCCACCCTGTCAGACTCCTCCGCTGCAGCTGCCGCTCCTGCACCCACCAGCCCTTCCCTGCCTGTTTCTGTAGACCCATGATCCTGTACCTGCGGTGCCTGGCTGGCCTCTATGTATGCCCCTCCCAGGGGTATGTCCCCTTCCGTTGGCAGTGCAGGCAAGCCAAATGTGGCATTTGGACACTTGACCCTGTTGGGTCTGTTTATGGACTGGCCATAGGCCTTCATGTTTTTCTTCTTGATTTTCCATTTCACAAATAACTCGGCTGAATAAAAGCTCCTTTTTGTTCACTAGTGGTTTTGCTTCAGATGTACATGATGTTGTTGATACTTGACATGCCCTTGCTCCAGTGATGGTGTATTCCATGGCTGGGAAATGTAGTGTCACTGTGCTGGAGACCATGTGGGCCATGGGGGGTATGTCCTGTTGGGGTGTGTATCCATGTCATCCTTTGCAGAAATCTGACGGGGTCATGATTATGGTCTTTGGAAATGTGTTATCTATCTTTTGTTAACAATGTCTCATCAGTGTCTTACACACATGCACACCTGTTGGCCTTGGCATGGTTCAATTGGGCCATTTCACTGACTGTGTGGCCATCTCCAATGGACATGCAAGTGTATACATCTATGTGGATGGACTCATCTGTGTCCTCAGTGCTACTTCATCTACATGTGTGTTGACTCTGTGTAGTTGACTCAGGGGACCCTCCCGTGCCCAGGCTGCTGTTACCAGGGCCACCAATGTGTGGTATATGTTAGCTGTGTGACAGAGTATACTGCTGACATGCTGGTGGCCTGCATGGACAACATATGGCACAGCTTTCCTTCCACAGGAGTGGAGTCCCCTCATGTCACTGTGCTGATGGGGGTTGAGACCCCCTTTGCACAGTACTCTACATATGCTGCATGTGTGATCCCCACACTTACCTTCATGTCACTGTGCTGATGGGGGTTGAGACCCCATTAGCACAGTGCTCTACATATGCTGCATGTGTGATCCCCACACTTACCTTCATGTCACTGTGCTGATGGGGGTTGAGACCCCATTGGCACAGTGCTCTACATATGGTGCTGTTTAGTACCACACAGTTACCTTTTGTACACTCAAGTGATGGGTGTTGAGGCCATTACTGCAGTGCTCATGTGAGGCTTGGCTTGTGTTAGCCACACTATGGTATTGCAGACACGTGTTGTGAGTTACATTGTGTGTACATGGTCATGTTCACTGTGGTGGGTATTGTACACAGACTACATGTTGTGGTCATGAGGTTGTTGTGGATATCCTTTGGTTTTTAGTCCTTATGTTGGGGTATGGGGTATGTGTTACACATCACCCATCCTATGTGTGTGGGCATTGGTAGTGGTACTCACACAGTTCACTATTGGTGGTGGTGACAGGCAAGAGGCCCCCTATGGGTGGGGGTGTGAGTAGTCCCAGCCAAGAGGCCCCCTATGGGTGGGGGTGGGAGTGGTGACAGGCAAGAGGCCCCCTATGGGTGGGGGTGTGAGTGGTGACAGGCAGGAGGCCCCCTATGGGTGGGGGTGTGAGTAGTCCCAGCCAAGAGGCCCCCTATGGGTGGGGGTGTGAGTGGTGACAGGCAAGAGGCCCCCTATGGGTGGGGGCATGAGTGGTGACAGGCAAGAGGCCCCCTATGGGTGGGGGTGGGAGTAGTCCCAGCCAAGAGGCCCCCTATGGGTGGGGGTGTGAGTGGTGACAGGCAAGAGGCCCCCTATGGGTGGGGGTGTGAGTAGTCCCAGCCAAGAGGCCCCCTATGGGTGGGGGTGTGAGTGGTGACAGGCAAGAGGCCCCCTATGGGTGGGGGTGGGAGTAGTCCCAGCCAAGAGGCCCCCTATGGGTGGGGGTGATGGGCAAGGGGGGGCCTGGGTGTTTGTCACAGGTTTACTGGTACGTGTCGGCTGTTTGTTCGGGGGGGGGTGTCTCTTACCGTCTCCGTCGTTGGCGTCTGTTCCGGATCAGTCCATGGATGTAGAGGATCGGTATGACCTGTGCGATGGGATTCATGTCGACACCGTCTCGTCTGCACTGGTCGTTGGTTCGTTTCGTCCCAGTTGTAGGCTTGTACGTCTCGTGTCCGGGGATCGTGTTGTGGCGCGAATCGTTCCTTTCATGCAGCTTTTCCGGATGCTGTGACGTGCCGTACGTGTCGACTCGCCCGGCGCATAGGAAGTGCGCATCGTACTTGTCCGGCCGGAAACAGCTCTGACATAGCCCCCGTGCGAGTCGATTCTGCGTTTACGGGACCGGGTCGTAGGGTGAATTGAGTATTTATTTGGCGAGTTCGTGTCGGTCGAGTTTTCAGCACATGCACGCATCGTACTTGATCGGCAGGACTGACCGGCTCCCGGGACGAGTCGGTCGGGAGGTAAGCGTCCGGACGGCTCTTTTTGAGCTGTCCGACGCGAATCGGAATCGGCCCCTTAGGGGTCGATTCCGATTCCGTTTGTAAAGTGAACCGACCGACACGTCCCGGGATAAAGTACCGACCGACACGTCTCGCCGCCGTACGACCCGCGCAGTACGATGGAAAGCCTGTGAATTCCAACCGACTCTCCCGAATATGAACCGGACGACCGAGCCATACGGAAAAATGGCTTCCGGCCGGAAAAAGCCCTCGAGCAGTGCCGTCCGACACGTACCCGGAACGGAGCCGAGCGACACGTACCCGTGACGTACGAGTTGCAAAGTACGATGCCATACGCGGGAAACACGAACGACTCGCATGGAGCACAAGCCGCACGACCGACACACACACGATACAAACACTCAAACCAACGGACTCCGCCCGCGACCGACTCGAACTCCCGCGAGCGAAACGAACGCCCACGACCGAGTCGAACGCCCATTGACCGAGTCGCACACGACATACACAACACAGCATAACAACAGCGTGAAAGGCTCGGAGAAGCCTGTACGACTCACCAGCAGCGTCCGGCACGGTCAGAAGAACATCTCGTACACACACACAAACAACAGCTGACCAAACACAAAAAAAGGACCAAACAAGCACTGACAACGAAAATATATAAAAAAAATTATAATCAATTAAGAGAGACACCCCCACAACTCAACATATTTAAAGGCCACCAATCACTCCCATGAGCCATTGCCATTTCCTGAGAACCTCCACACACACAACTCTGCTGACACACACCATTGCCATCTCACCAACAGCATTCACACACACACACCCACAAACCTCACTTGCACCCTCACACACACACACACCAATCACCACCACCACCACCCCACCACCCCACCATGACCCCAAACCCCCCATCCACCCCACCCTCACCACCAACACCACCCCCCACTACCCCAAACCCCCATCCACTCACCCCTCACCACTACCACACACCCCCAACACCAGTACCCCAACCCCCCATCCACCACCCCTCACCACTACCACCACCAACCCACCCCCCACCCCCCAACACCACAACCACAACTCCCCCATCCACCCCCCTCACCACTACCACCACCACCACCACCCCCAACACCACTACCCCAACTCCCACATCCACCCCCCCTCACCACTACCACCACCACCACCAGCAACCCACCACCCTCGACACCACCACCACCACCACCATGCCCCTCAAGAAGAATCCAAAGTTCACAGATAGTGAGTTGACAGTGTTGTTAGATGAAATCATCAGAGTAGAGCCACATTTGTTTGGCACATTGGTACAGAAGACCCCCATGTCCCAGAAGGCCAAGATGTGGGAGCGAATCGTCAACAAGGTGAACGCACAAGCACCTTGTTTGCGCACAAAGGACGACTGCCAGAACAGGTGGTATGACGTGCGCAGGAGGGTCAAGAAGCTGCTGGAGAAGGACCATCGGCTCAGCAAGCACACCGGCAGCGGCCCTCCTGCCAAACCCGTTTACTTCCGGTCCTGGGAGGAGAAGGTGCAGGCCATCTTACCACCGTAGAGCATACATGGTCTGACTGACATCCCAGAGCCTGGTGAGTACACAAATAATAGACTCAAGATTGTGGGGCCATGTACACATGTCACCGTCAAGGGGACAGGCAAAACAACTTCCGTCAACAAAGCCACAGTAACACAAACAAAGTCATCCCTACAGCCATATGCCTGGCACAGCAACACAACACCTGCTATCTCATACCAACATTGAACTATGTCATCACGTGTACAAACCTAGCAAAAATCAGACCAACTCAGTGCCACAAAGCCCCAACAGACACTGCCACACAGTCTGCCACCACTGTCACACCACCTCACAGGGAACCTGACCCACAGGAAGGAAGCTCGGGGATGTTGGGGAAGTCAGTGTAGCCAAAAGCATGATGGGAGTTGTAGTCACAGCCAATAGTCCCCCTCACAAATGGACCAACAACACCACTTCTAACCATGCGCACCTCACAGGCAGTGGAAATGTACCCTCAAGATGGCTGACACTGGGTCCTGCTGTGGGGAGCACAAGGCCCTGATGGGCTATGTGCACATACCAAATGCAGGACCCTGATGCCTGACATCCCTAAAGTCAACTGCCACTCCCTGCAAGGGAAGCATACAAAATAGTGGCCCATCTGGCCATGGAGGGAGAAGCACTGCCAGCTCTGACCATGCCCACCACCATGTGCTGTCACACACCCCTCAACACAAACTCCACACAACTCACCTGGGAGAAGGCATTTACCCACACTTCATGCAAACAACACCCAAGACCCACCATACTGGCTACTGCTGTGTGACGTACAGGGACTGTTGCTACTTGTGTACAACCACCACTACACCACTGACTCACAACCTCAACATCAACCCACACTCACCGACATTGAAGCATGTCTCTGTGTGAATTGCCTGGCCCCTGGGGGAGGAGGAGGTACTGCAACGACACTGAAAACCATTGAGGCAGCTGCAAATCACATCTTTCCAGCAAAAACTAACAGCAGCCCTGGGAACACTCACTGCCAAACCAAAGAGCAGGGCAAGATGGCTGACACATGGATACAATGTATGAGTAGGCTGCTAGTCACACACACGCATTGACCAACCCAATCACAGTCACACTGCCAGCTATTGCAAATGTACCTTTGCACTCAACTTCCGGGGATGCAGTGTCCCAGGGACCCCCTCTGGCCTGGACGGGTAGGCGCGGATTGTAGTTGACAAGTGCAGAAATGCAGACATACCACAGAGATCCAAACACACAGCAACTCACATACACAGCAGTGACAGGGGACACCTGACTGACTACAATGGACCTACCAACATCCCTCACACTGTAGCATGCTGACATACACTCAAACCCCCGTTGTCAGCCACATGATACGCAGACATTGTCCAGTATTGTAGGCATCATCCACACCACACAGCACTCACTGACATGGACACTGTGGACACAAGGACTAACATGGGCTGCACTGGAGCAGGCATGCAACTCACAGCTGAAGCAACCGAACACACACCTCTGGTCACGACTCTAGTAAAGAAAGACAGGCGCAGCGAACAGTCCATACCACCATGGAGGACATTGACATCACAAAGCATGTGTGCAACCACAAAACTCAGACACAACTCCATTAGCAACAGTGACACCATCACCTGTGTGAAATGGGATGTGGACTGGGGACACAGACAACACAGAAGAGAACATCAGGACAACCCGGGCATGCTGGACTGTGACCAGGTTGTGCAGACACACCAATGTGATGCACATTGACTGACACAAACTGGCATTACACATGCCCCAAACAGAGATCCCAAACTAGGTGCCTTTGCAAGGATGCCAGCGTCAAAGCACAAATGTTGACAGGGATGAAACACCTGTGTCAGGCATGTGTCAGCACCAGTGTAGGAATGGCACAGTACAGTCCAGCGTGCAATTAAGATGCCAGGCAGGCAGACAGCTAGACATGACAACCAAAGTGCCTCAGGGTGTCAGGTGAATGCACCACACTAATGTAAATCTCCGTCAGTGACAAAGTAGGATGATGCAATGGACAGGCATGCAACACCAACCACAGTGGCCAATGTCATGTGTATGAACCATTGATGTCCATGAATACATCACTAACATTGTGTCTTCCTTCCAAACACAGGGGCAGATGTGGACTCAACCACAGATGAGGAAGAGTCCCAGTTCCAGGCTCCGGTGGACCCACCTGGCTCCGATGGCGCACAGTCTCACTCCTCGGAGGACGACACCCAAGCTGGCCCCTCCGGTCTTGGCCCTCATGCAGCCCCTCGGCAACATTCACCTGCCCCCCTTGCAACCACCCCTGCAACTGCTGATACACCGCAACCACCCCTGCCAACACGGACAGACCTACCGAACCATCAGACGGCACAGGGTCACAGGGCACCAGGGCACCTGACAACAGCAACAACATCCAAGGCCCCCTGTGACACCTGTGCGGGACACCACAGGTGCTGGCCATGTGGCGAGGGGTGGTGGGAGGGTGGGAGGCCGAGCAGAGGCCCCACTGAGGGTGCGGGGCTGCAGGATGACACCCACCTGGAACGCATCATGGATGCGTACCAGGAGAGCACCGGAGGGTTCAGCCAGGTAGTGGGGATCCTCACGGACATCAAAGAACAGCAGGCTGCCCACCATGCCCGCTTGGACTCCCACATGTCCCGTGTTGAAACAAACCTGTCAAATATGGAGTCCAAGTGGGATACCATTGAAGATATAGCAGTGGTGCACCGGGAAATGTTGACCTGCCTCCGCCAGATCAGCACCAACTTGAGCCCACCTCCCTGTGCGACGACTACATCTCGGGCAACAACATCTGCCACTGCCACAGGGAGTGAGGGGGGGTCTGGTGGAGGCCCCCGTGCATGGCAGCAGCCTGCAGGTGAGGCTCCCCCTGAGAAGAAGAAGAGGGGTCGTCCGGTGAGGAACAAGTGAGACGAAGATGCCCATGCACATCCCCCAGGAAACCAACACCTGTTCTGGACAGTGACCTTTGTGTGAAAACCGTTCACCTTGTTGTACGACATCGTACTCCCCCACATGACATGGAGGGTCTGAGTTGGAACAATGTGCTTAACGACTGTGGACTGTACTCTAGACATTTCATCTACCAACACTCCTAACTTGTTATCTGTGAACTTTGGATTCTAAAGCCAACGGACAACACTCCCAATCCTGAGCACCATCCCCACTTATGTGCTAATAAATTCACCTAAACACAAGACGTGACTCTGTGGTGATTGAGAGGTTGCCAGTGGCATGTAGATCTGGATGTGCTGAAGAACACTGTGCATGCAAACCTGTACTGTGATGAGTACACTGTCATGTCAGTCAGGCCAATGTGCCACATATGTGGGAGACACACCACCAGGTCTACTTTACACATGCTCACCACGTCCAACCAATTCATTGCCAACATCAATGTTGACAAGCAAGCCTGTGGTATGCACAAACTACACACCCAACCTGAGTCAGTGGTGACAGGCCCACAAGTGCAGTACGTCAATGTCAGTCTGATGTGTAGGCACAAGCAACACACATCAGAAGGTGCAGCACAGTTTATTGTCAGGCAATTGCCACATGTCCCTTATTACACACATGCAAGCTAGCAACACCTGACAGTGGGCACACGGTCACCAAGTGGATAACTACGGAAGTCCTGGGGTGCCTGGCACATCACTCGTCGGGACACTAACGACTCCATCCTGGCAGTGGAGCATGGGCATCAGGGGTCTCTGTACACCAAACAACAGCCACAGTACCCTGTGAAGGACAGACAGAAACACAATTGTTAACACTGCATGACGCCATACAACTGCAACACACATGGCAAACACAAATCACAGACTACACCACCCCAAAATACTAATCATCACACAACTGGTGGGGAGTACAGGTAAACTGGATGGACACATCACTGCAGGCATCCACACAAGTAGCAAAACACACAAGATGATGGACGGAATGCTGCACATTGGCAAACATTCACCCCCAGTCACAGATCTGGGTTTAATCCATCGTTATTTTGCTTCACCACGCCACCCCAGTTCAGACATAGCCATATGCAAATCAGTCTTGACCCTGTGCCTCATGGGAACAGTCCAGACCGAACTGCCAAGCCATGTCTTCCCTGGACCGGAATCAAGCATCCTAGGACCGGTTTCAGGCTATCAGCCGTCATCAGCCAGGATAGCTTGACTCCAGTGGCTTAGTGAGCACGGGACCCACGTCTGGGCATACCCTTCCCACATAGGGCGAAATGCAAAACACACAAGATGATGGATGGAATGCTGCACATTGGCAAACATTCACCCCCAGTCACAGATCTGGGTTTAATCCATCGTTATTTTGCTTCACCACGCCACCCCAGTTCAGACATAGCCATATGCAAATCAGTCTTGACCCTGTGCCTCATGGGAACAGTCCAGACCGAACTGCCAAGCCATGTCTTCCCTGGACCGGAATCAAGCATCCTAGGACCGGTTTCAGGCTATCAGCCTTCATCAGCCAGGATAGCTTGACTCCAGTGGCGTAGTGAGCACGGGACCCACGTCTGGGCATACCCTTCCCACATAGGGCGAAATGCAAAACACACAAGATGATGGACGGAATGCTGCACATTGGCAAACATTCACCCCCAGTCACAGATCTGGGTTTAATCCAACGTTATTTTGCTTCACCACGCCACCCCAGTTCAGACATAGCCATATGCAAATCAGTCTTGACCCTGTGCCTCATGGGAACAGTCCAGACCGAACTGCCAAGCCATGTCTTCCCTGGACCGGAATCAAGCATCCTAGGACCGGTTTCAGGCTATCAGCCTTCATCAGCCAGGATAGCTTGACTCCAGTGGCGTAGTGAGCACGGGACCCACGTCTGGGCATACCCTTCCCACATAGGGCGAAATGCAAAACACACAAGATGATGGACGGAATGTTGCACATTGGCAAACATTCACCCCCAGTCACAGATCTGGGTTTAATCCATCGTTATTTTGCTTCACCACGCCACCCCAGTTCAGACATAGCCATATGCAAATCAGTCTTGACCCTGTGCCTCATGGGAACAGTCCAGACCGAACTGCCAAGCCATGTCTTCCCTGGACCGGAATCAAGCATCCTAGGACCGGTTTCAGGCTATCAGCCTTCATCAGCCAGGATAGCTTGACTCCAGTGGTCCCGTGCTCACTACGCCACTGGAGTAGTGAGCAATTCCAGGGTGAAGGAGAAATGAAACACACTAGCGCGTGTTTCCTTGCCTTAGCGCCCGTTGTCAGCACGCCTCGCATCGCATCGCTAATGAGATGCAAGGGGGGCGTGCCTGACAAAACCCCATGTGAAAATATCGCTAACCCAGCTTCGCGATATTATCAACGTGGGGTAGCGATATTTGAAATCGCGTTAACTATGCCTTAACGCTGGAATTTAACGTCTGTTAAATTCCAGACTAAGGCATACCTAACATGGGGGGTGGATTGTGTGGCTAAGACCACAGGCACTATCATCAAGGATATCGCTGTTTTCCATGGAACATCGCTGCAAAACTAGCGATGTTCCATGGAAAACACCGCTATCGCTGGAATAATTATCGCCATTGCGCTAAGCGTTGTTAATACAGCGCTAGCATGGCGATAATTTCCAGCGATAACAATTCTCACGCTAAGCGCGGCCAGCGATAATTATCGCTGCCGCTTGATAATATGCCCCGATGTTCCATGGAAAACAGCGATATCCTTGATGATAGTGCCTGTGGTCTTAGCCACACAATCCACCCCCCATGTTAGGTATGCCTTAGTCTGGAATTTAACAGACGTTAAATTCCAGCGTTAAGGCATAGTTAACGCGATTTCAAATATCGCTACCCCTCGTTGATAATATCGCGAAGCTGGGTTAGCGATATTTTCACATGGGGTTTTGTCAGGCTCGCCCCCCTTGCATCTCATTAGCGATGCGAGGCGTGCTGACAACGGGCGCTAAGGCAAGGAAACACGCGCTAGTGTGTCCTTGTCAATAAAGCGATAATATTATCGCCGCTTTTCGCCCGAAAACGGACGCTAAAGCGGCGATACTCTTATCGCGGCCCCTTGATAATATGCCCCTAAGTCTCTTCCGGACCCCTCTCGAACCAAATCCAAGTTGGAATCCTTATGGGAGCAGGACCTTGGCATTACTTGGGACGTTATTTTTTGGAATATGATATGGGCACTTATATATAAAATTTCCAGATCAGCAAGTATTACTCAATCCTTATTTTTCATTCATCACAGATTACATGTTACCCCCCTAAATTGATCCAAATTTTCCTCTGATGCTTCTGCGAGTTGTTGGTCTTGTGATTTTCCTAAGGCAGATCATATACATATGCTGATTAGGTGTCCAAGTACACTTTCTTTTTGGCATAATGTCTGGCTCCAGATTAGAAAGAGTTTTAAACTAGAACATCCTTTCAATCTACTATACGTTTTTCTGGGCTCTTTAACTAATCATTTGTAACCATCCTTTCCTAAAAATAAATTATTAGATATTTTATTGGCAACTGCTGGTCAACAAATTACCTTTAATTGGAAATCGTCCTCTAAATTATCATATAAGGTGTGGTGGGATTCGGTATGCTTGCATCATAAATTAGATACTACATAGACTACTAAATGTTTATCTGCTAATAATGCTGAACTGTTATGGTTGCCTCTCACTACATTTCTTAGTCAGGTTGAAAAAGTTGTATCCAATACTAATTCTGTATTATCTGAAATGTTTTATCCCCCATGAATATTCCCTCTCTGTCCTTTCTATTGCAATTATATATAGATTGACACTCTTAGGTTTAATATATGATACGTGTTTCATTTTTTCAGTATTGAATTATAAATGAGGACATTCTCCTTAGATGATCATGCTTAAGATATCGAATATGTAAGTCTGTTGTTATTCCCTTGTTATTTCACCCTTTCCCACCTTCCCTTCTTCCCCTTATTGTAAAATGATAAAGACTTTGATGTATTCTGCTCCTATGTTTTTAAATACCATATGTAAGTTGTTGGTTTCTCATTATAGATCTTATACTGTAATATGATATGTATTGAATCTCAATAAAGTCTTTTAAACCCAAATGAGGGAAAGGCAAGGTGCAGAGCAGGCTGTTGTAGTACTTTTAGCTTGTTGATCAACAGTGCATTGATTATTGATACTTTATATTAAACAGAGGAAATTATTGCATGCTCCAGACTAGAAAAGAAATACAAACCACCCAGACTGTTTCCTCAGTTGAATTTTATTTCCGCGTTTGCCCAAAACCTTGTTGTGCCCATGGTATCAGAAATTGTGGAGTGCGTGCACATCACTAACAGAACAAAAGTGCGTTTTATTTCACGTACAATTCACTTCTTTAAAGAAACATACGTGATGACATTTCAGGGACGGACGTGTTGTGACGTGACGTGACGTGACGTGTTGTGAAAATACCATATTACCCCTTTTTGCACACCTATACTCAATCACATCACAAAATGACTAACAATGTCTGAGGAAGTAACTTTGTACATATTTAACTACTCAAATGTTATTAGGCTGCAGTGTTTCTTCGGATATTTAGTGTTTCTTCGGATATTTAGTGTTTCTTCGGATATTTAGTGTTTCTTCGGATATTTAATCGAGCAATTTGCACAGCCTACGTTGACCAACTAGTTACAGCATAGGTAGGGTTTGCTTTTCCATACATATATAGAGGTCTGGCTCATACCCTATTTGTGTACGGACTGCACCCAAAGCAACAAGCATCGGTAGTGGCAAGATGTTAAACTAAATCTAAGACATGTTATTGTGGGGTAGTAATTTATTTCCATCAACATCCATCTAGCATATCCCTATGCACAATCTGTAATAGATGCGTATGTACTACATACAGCTGGGGGTGCACCGACCCCTCGAGTTCTTCAGAAAGTGGGAGACTCAATATTGTGCATTAATGAAGCGGTACTCAAACAGCAGGCAACTGGTAACCCTGTTGATGTAGCAGAGCCCAGAGTTTTCAACACTACATTGAAAACGATTACTGTTCACGTTAACTATTTGCTTGCCTTGCAAGCCCCTCTGCAAATGCAGCTCTGGTTTTATCTTAAACTGTTTTGTGATGAACCTAATGCGAACATTAGTGCACTACCTACAAGGTAAGAGGGGAAACATTAGCTAAAGATCCTTGCTATCCCCACCTCATTGTTAAATTCCACATTTATCATCTCAGTGTGAAAGCAAAAAGTGCCTCTCAGCGGCGCCTTTTCACCAGGAGGCTTACTTCGGAAATTATTTTCTCAGTTAAAACAATAAACTAGGTTTAGGTTCGCTATGTTCCAGATCTCAATCCGTCCAGTACGGCAAGTACAGCGACCACAGATTGATTAAGAGTGACAGCGTAATCCTTCTCTGTGCTCTAAGGGGCAGATTTACAAGAAAGTGACTCAGTGCGTGCTGCAAGCCAGTTGGCTGCGCCGCACTGAGTCACTTTCAAAGCACAGGGATGCGACATATTTACAACAATATGTTGCATCTCTGTGCTTCCCCCTGCGCTGGCGCACAAACTGCTGCCATGCGCCGGCACAGGCACCCTTGCTCCATGGCGAAAGGGTGCCTGCGTCGTGGGGAGATTGTTTATGTGGAGGAAGGATTCCCTTCCTGCGCATAAACAATCAGACATGGCGTTTTTCAACCTATATGTGTGCTACATTAGCACACATAGAAGTTGTAAAACGTCATTGTTTATGTGCAGGAAGGGACACCTTCCTGTACATAACCAATCATTAGAGGGGATTTCCTCTTTCTATGTGTGCAGCAGAATGCAGTACGCATAGAAAGAGGAAAACAACGAGGAGAAATGAATACATTTCTCCTCGTTGCGCCTCCCTACGTCTCCCCTGGGGAGGCGTAGCATTCAGACGCATTTCCAGATTTACGATTCCTCGTAAATCTGGAAATGTGTCTGGTTCTATGGATGTTGCGTGGAAACACCCACAGCAACACCCATGGAACGCCCCTTTTACGCAAAGTGCTGCGTGCAAAGGGGCCATATTTACAAGGACAGGGAAAGTCACGCAGGGTGGCTTTTCCTGTCCTTGTAAATATGGAGCAGTAAAATGCGCCACCAGTACGTCACAAAAAGTGACTCACCGGAGGCGCAAGGGGCTTGTAAATCTGCCCCTAAATATCTTACTATCCATTGGAATCGATAGCCAGTTTCGGAGTCAGTGGCATAAATCCTGCTGCTACCGCTGACTTTGTTTTACCAAATAAATATCCTTCATGCCAGCCTGGTTGTGGCCTCGTTGGGAACCGGGAAGAGCCGCAAGGCATAATGTCCGCATCAGAACCCTCCCCCTGAAAGGCTTTGTCTGCCTCAACGGGCACCGTTTCAGCCCCCCGCCCCAGGCGCTTCAGATCGTGGGGCCATGTAGAATAACCACAAAAAACTATAAATAACTCATGTATTTCACTTGGTACAAGTACAACAATTTTACAAATAAAAAACTTCTAAATAAAAATATCACCTGCTCTGCAGCGTCACAGACTGCAAAAGCAAGACACATGTTGTGCAGCCTACAACAACTAAAAATAAACCAGGGCAGTTGTAAAACACAAACAGCACATCCTGCATGCTTGTGCAGCTAAACAAAGAACCCATTAACACCTTCGCCGCGATCGGAATTCCGCTCAGGTGCTGGACATTCCGATCGCGGGCGTGGTTGTGACGAGCTCAGCTCGTCATGCGCACACGCCCACCGCGCAGCATGACGAGCAGAGCTCGTCATGAGCATCGAAGGGGTTAATTAAGTAAATAGTCCTCAGAAACTGGTAATAAAAGCTGCCGAGTAACAACACAAGTAAAAGGTCCTGTCTGCATGGGAGGTTACAAATGCTGACAAGGTGGTACTAAGGAGGGACTAACAAGCCTATTCATGAATCAAAAACAAGTAGAAAAGTCTTAGAAAAGACAGGACCCAATTGAAAAGATAGGCGGAAATGGGCAGAGTTTCTATTCCAAACCTCAATACAGCATGCCACAGAGCAGCGCATGCACTGCCCAGGCTCGACCTAAAAGTTTCAGGAAAGTAGCATGGGAAGAAAAATCAAGGGAAAAGCACATTTTCTGGGCAAAGGTTTTGTGTCTCTCCAAGAAGAAAAAGTCAAGGGAATTTTGGCAATTAGTTAGCAGATTGAATCGAGCACCAGCCCAAGTCATTCGCTCGAATCGAACGGAGACCAGATGGGTAAAATACTTGACGGAGCATTTTAAACTCTTTTCTAAATTAAGTTCACTTCATCCATATAAACAGATTCATGGCGTAAGGGCATCATCTTATTCCCAGGAACATGCCCCATACCTGTTCTAGGATGACCAAACATGTGAGGTAATGCAAAGGTGCAGGAAAGATGAGGCCCCCTGGACCGAATGGCCTTCCACAAGCTCCTTTTAACTCAAACATCCTAGTGTTCTGGTCAAGTATGCTAACTCCGGTTTATAACTGGTCAATGCAGCAACAGATTATCCCAGAGTCACGGAGGGCATCAATAATAAACCTTATCTTGAAGGGTGGCAATCGGCATCAGCTGGAAAATTATCGTTTAATCACCCTCTAAGATGTCAATGTCAATGCCAAACATTTCGCCAGCCAGTTACTGACTGATCTGTTAAAATTGTCCCCCAAACCAAACAGGTTTTACCCAAGGGGCTGGCACAACAACCAATTTACTGGCTTTGTCATTAACAATGGATAAACTTAATCTCAAGAATCAAGCGTTCTCTTTATGCTATGTAGATTATAAGTCATCTTTCAACTGCGTGAGTCATAATCTTTTATGGAACAAGCTATCACTCTGGGGCATCCCGGACCATCTTTTAAAAACAATTCAGTTACTGTACACAAACAACTGGGACAGGGTGAGAATTGGAGATGGATCTATGCTATCAAGGAAAATACAAATATTCCAGGGTCTAAAGCAAGGTTGTGCTTTAGCATCATATCTACTCAGTCTGTTTTTAGCCGACCTTTCAACTGAACTGGATGCAGTAAACTCATGCACCAAATATAGGATCTTTGCACATTTCCAACTTACTATATGCAGACAGCGTTACTTTGATTAGTCAGACAAAAATTGGCTTCCAATGACTTAGACGAGCTTTGCGCATCTTCGCTAACCAATACCATGACAGTTAACTTATAGAAAACAAAGGTTATGGAAGTGAGCTGTAGAGTAAACAAATGGCATAAATGGTTCCTAGGTGGAGAACAAATGGATCAGACAGCAACATATAGATATCTGGGCGTTCTTTTTGATGACAGGGTCACTTTCAAACAACACTGGAAGGACTTGAAGAGAAAATGAACTTCCTTGACCCTTGCCTTCTGTATGTTAAAAAAGAATTCTGGCTGGTCCAAGTTTCACTCCCTTATTGAAAGTTATTGCAGCCAAACTTATTCAGAGAGTTACGTACGGAAGTAAAGTTCTTCGGGTAGAGATGCTGCACTCATAAATTTAATTTCATTGAACGTATTCAGGTCACTGTTCCACCTTTCCCGAATGCATCCCTAGCCCAGATGAGACTGGAGTTTTGATTAATTACCCAATCACTAGCAAGGAAAGAGGCCTATGTAAAAACCTGGAACCTGGATATGGCGCAGTTTGTGTTTCCCAGTTGGCAAATAGCTCTTTGTGCCCAGCCTACCAAGACGATCGGATCAATGGGGGTGGCTGACTCCTTGGCGTGATAACCTAGCTCAAGTATTTTGATTAGGGGCCCTGATCTGTCAAGTATTTTATCTTGGCACCCATGCCAAGCTCTATCGACACCTTTCTTTGGATCCTTGAAATATTTTTTCAGGTAGGTACCTAGGGGTGGGATCCACCACAGCTGTGTCAGTGACCTTTCCTGAAAGGTCGGGTCTTGGGCACTCGGATCGTAGCTGAGCACTGACATCCTTATCGAACTCTTGACAGATATGGGATTGAACATAATCCACTACTTCTTGTGGTGGGAGTCACACAGTAGACTTTGGGTGGATGTTCTCATTAGGCTCAAAGGTAAGCACTTTAGCGTAATGTGTTACATTACTGAGGCGTGTCATGCATTTGCACTTACTAGGGCCTGGTTTGTCTCCTTGATCTGAGCTCTGAGACGAAGTGGAGCTGGAAAACTCCTGCCTCTGGTCCAGAACTGTGTGGACAGGTGTAGTGCCATAATCATGGTTTTTCGCAAGAGAACTGGCCAACTTCTCAAAATCTGTTGCATGGGGGCCCTTAGGCCAACCTTGCTGCTCAGCATACCCACATAGGTGTCACTTTAGAGGTTCAATGACCCTCACCAGGGCCTTGTTCACAGAATGCCGTTCCCCAGCTACAAGTGCGTCCACTAGGTCCTGTTCCAAAGACCCATCAGGGTCATCATAATAATATTTTCATAAAAATACTCTGTGATCCTCAGAATTCTGCCCAGCAGAGATATAAGAGCCTCAAGAGGGGATAGGAACAAAGGGCAGGAGGAGGTTACAGCCACCCAATAATCAGGAGCAACTCAGGGGCAGGTCAAGTCCAATCACGTTGTGTGGCTGGAAAAAACATTTAAAATGTGGAGGGGGGACCTGCAATTAAACTCTAGGCAGAGCCTATGCCAATTTTCCAACCCTGTGGGATAGCCAACCCATCAGGGTGTACACGGGGAGCCAAAACAAAGGGCTGAGGCAAGGGAGAAACAACACACATCTTACCACATTCAGAAATTGCCTGTGAGCACTAGCATGAGATTATATGGCCACCGCCCATGCGTGTGTGCCAACCAATTGTTTATATAGAAAGAGTGTGGCACATCTGACCGCCATCTTGATGGAATCAAAGTGGAAAACTAACGCATTTTCTGCTTAGCATACTGCAGTAAATGAGGTTATTAGGGAGCTTCATAACAAAAAAGTCTCCCAAGATGGCCACAGGAGGGAGAAAAGAGCCCAAATGTAGCACAGATATCACTCAAATGTAGCCCAAGTAAAGTCCAATGTCAGAAGTGTGCAAAACACCCACACATATTGGGCTTCTTTATAAAATTGCACAAAATGGTTAACACATACTAACCATTCAGGAATGAGTGACAAAATAAAAAAATGAAAGATATGTTTTTATTTGCTCCCTTCCACACTATCAGAGGGTACAAAATTGAAAATGATGCCATCAACAAATTCAGTGTTCAGGTATGTGAATTACATTTAATTTGGAGAAAAAAATGATTGAAAAAGTATATGTGTATGTTAGAATGTTATAAGAGAGTATCAAATATTTTTGAGAAAATATTGGAACTATATGAGGTAATGTATGAGTGGTTTTGTGAGTGACTTTGAATGTTTAATAACAGGGGAGTAAGATGCTTTATGAGTGTATGAGAATGTGACAGTTTGTCTGATTTGCAGACTAGGGGGGAGACTTACCAAAAAGTCACGCAACGCAGCGCAGCCCCCCGCGAGGCTGCGCTGCGTTCCTCGACAGGGAGGGAGCAGGAGACACGCCATATTTTGAAAGATATGGCTCTCTCCTCCCCTTTCCCTTGCGCCGGCGCTGATTTCAGCTGCTGTGCGCCATGCACACACCTTAGCGCCGCAGCGCTAGGGTGTGTGCATGAGTGTAGCATAGGTTTTGTACAGGACGGGTAACCTTCCTGTACAAAATACTATGCTAGGCACATTGCAAAGTTATTCCCACTTTGCATATGTGCTGCACAGTGCAACACGCAAGCAAAGTCGGAAAAGGAAGGAGAAATGAAAGCATTTCTCCTTCCTTGTGCCTAGTTGAAAAGGGCGCGGTTTTCTCACGCTAAACTCAATCTACTGTTTTTAGTAAATTGGGTTTAGCGTGAGAAACCTTGGGTGATCGCATGGGAACGCCTGTGCACCACCCTTGGCACGCCCCCACGGCACAAAGTAATGCGAAGCAGTGCAATGCGCTGCTTTGCATTACTTTTACGATATTTCCAGCGCTAAACAAGTTTAGCGCTGGAAAGTTAATTAGGAAAAAAAGATTTTGCGCCATTTTGCATCACTTTTGTGACGCAAACACGGCGCAAAATCTTAGTTAATCTCCCCCTAGGTGTGTGAGCAGTTGGTTCACAATCTGTTGCTTTGAATTAATATGTTGTACCTTTGCTGCTTACAACATGGTGTAATTGATAGTAAAAAAACTAGATTAAGAGTTAAACATTTAGTTATCAAGGCATTAGAAGATGTGGAAATATTGACATGTTTATATAATGTGCTGTTCTCAAAGAGTGTTTTCTTTGAATTCTGGGTGTTGTAGTTCTGTTACACTAGTTTGTCAGACAGCAACAGAAGCACATATACATTCAGTTACTTACCCAGAAACTACTTGTGGATACAGCAGATTCGAACATAGTGGAAGTGACATATATATTGCTCTCTTTTTCGTAACAGAGGCACTGAGGTGTTTGTTTATAGCCACTTACATGGATATTTAGAGAGTCATTGCGCTACTAAAATAGACAGTCTAATACCGGCACATTTACTTGAATGTCCCATGGCACTGCTACAGGTGTACTCCGACAATTTCTCAGATATGTTAGCAAGTACTGACACAACCTTATCATTCATGTAGAGAAATATTCTTTCAAACATGGATGATGCTTGGTAGTACAGGTCCCGTGTGTACACTTTCACTTGTAGCTTGATTTGCGATGTAAAAACTGTTTCTCAAGTCTTAAATCCACGTTTCAGTATGCACAAGTCACACGTGAGAGATGCTCTAGGTGTGCTATAAAGCATGCTGGTTTGTGCTTAAAAGATGTGCGATTTCCTTGTCAGTACACTAAGTTACTTGTGCACTTGCATGCCCCGATGCCAAGTACTACATAGAGTATGCTATCCCTAAAGCAACAGACATACATATTCAGAAAAACAGAAAGCCTCTGTTTCCGCTATTGAGACAGCTACAGAAGCACACATAGATTCACTCACTCACTATTAATACATGCACCAGACTCAAAGGTAGTTGCAGCCACACCTACATAGCTCAGTATTGCCTAACACAGGTGCTGAAGTATTTCTGCAGCCACTTACATACACATTTAGACAGCCATATAGATATTATAGCAGGCAGTTACATACCAGCACATTTACTTAAACATCTCATGATACTGATAGAGGTGCAATTTTGCACTCTCTCAGTTATGTAGGCAAGTACTGACACAATCTTCTCAACCATGCAGAAAAATAGTATTTCAAAATTGGTGATGGCTACTAGTGCAGACCCTGTCTGTGCACTGTCACAGCAAGTTTCACTTGGCATGTTATAGGTATCTCTGAAGTGTCAAACCCATGTTTTAGTACATATAACACACTTCTAAGATATGCTGTAGGTTTGCCATAAAGGATGCTGTTTTGTGCTTAAGACAATGACAGATGTCCTTTTGAGTTGAATAAGTTACTTGTGCACTTGCAGGCCTCTATGCCAAGTAGTATTTAGAGTATGGCCTCCCTAAACAATTGACATACATGTTCAAAAAAGCATAGAGCTTCTCTTTCAGTTACAGAGGCAGCTACAGAAGCACTTATACATTCAGTCACTCACCAGAAACTATTTATGCATGCAGCAGGTTCAAAGGTAGTTGCAGTGAGACATACATAGCTCTCTATTGCCTAACACAGGTACTGACGTATTTGTGCAGCCACTTAAATGCTCATTTAGAGAGCCATAGAGCTATTATAGCAAGCAGTTACATACCAGCACATTTACTCCTACACTCTCTGAGATATGTGGGTAAGTACTGACACAACCTTCTCAACCATGTACAGAAATAGTCCTGCAAACATGGGTGATGGCTACTAGTGCAGACGCAGTCTATGCTCTCTCGCTGCAAGCTTCACTTGGCATTTCATAGTTCTTTCTCAAGTGTCAAATCCTCTAAAAAACTCATGCACCTAGTCATCGATCCACTCAGACACTCATGCGCCTACTTAGACATCTACTCAAACATTCAGAGACTCACTCAGACAGTGATGCGCCCACTCACAAACCCAGGGAGACACTTATGCAGGTTGTCTCAGACCCACTCAGACACACACACACACAGTCACACACCCATTGAGACACTCACGCATGCAGTCACACACCCACTGAGGCACTCTTGAACTCACTCACACACTCATTTTCAAAGGTTACAGGAAGAAAATAGAATTTAAAAAAACAACCTTAGTATTTCACTGAAAAAAACAAAGGTTACAGCGATATTATTGTTAGGAAATAGAATAATAAAAACCTTAGAAATTCAATGAATAAAATAAAGGTTACAGGGACGTTATATTTAGGCTCACATTTCACTCACACAAAACCAGTGAAATTGAGCAGTTATGGTTACCTGAGCTAACTATAACTTTCACCACTACAATGCACTGCTTATGGCCTCACATATTACATCACTCATGACATGGTCAGTGACATCACTGATGACATCACTGATGACATCTCAAATGATATCACTGGTGACATAATCCAGTGAGTGTGAGTGTTTTCTAAAAGTTTAAGACATATACTAAGATACTACAAAACTTAAATAAGTATAGTTTATGTACCACCAAAGAGTAATACTATTTGTAACACATTTTATTTGAGTGGCTGTGTGACTGTGTATATCCGTGTGTTAGTAGATGTCTGAGTGGCACTATGGGTGTGAGTGGGTGTATGAGTGAGTAGGCGGCTGTGTGAGTGTCTGTATGGGTGAGTGAGGGACTGTGTGGGTGAGTGAGTGGGTGTGTTAGTGGTGTATGGGTAAGTGGGTATGTGAGAGGCTGTATAGGTAAGTGATGGGTTGTGTGAGGGGCTGTATGGGTGAGTGAGTGGGTGCATAAGTGATGTATGGATGAATGCGTGGGCGTATAAGTAACTGTATGGGTGAGTAAGTGAATGTGAGAGAGGCTGTAAGGGTGAGTGTGTGCTTGTTTCAGTGACTGTATAGGTGAGTGAGTACATGTGTTAGTATCTGTATGAATACATGAGTGGGTGTGTGATTAACTGTACGGGTGAGTGAGTGGCAGTATGAGTGACTGTATGGTTGAGTGAGTAGGTGTGTGAGTAGTTGAATGGGTGACTAACAGTGTGTGAGTGGCTATATGGGCATATGAGTGGGCGTGTTAGTGTCTGTATGTCTGGTTATGTTAGTGGCTGTATTCGTGAGTAAGTGGGTACATTAGTGGCTGTTTGGGTGAGTTAATGGTTATGTGAGTGGCTGTATGAGTGAGTGAATATGTGAGTGGCTCTATGAATGAGTGAGTGGGTGTGTGAGTACTTGTATGAGTCTGTGAATGGATTTGTGAGCGGTTGTGTGGAAGTGGGAGTGGGAGTGGATAAATGAGAGGTTTTATAGCGGTGTGAATGGATGTGTGAGTGGTTCTTTGGATGTTTTTTATCAGTGATGTCATTTGAGATGTCATCAGAGATGTCATCCGGGATGTCACTGACCATGTCATGAGTGATGAAATATATGAAGTCATAAGCAGTGCATTGTGGGGCCATAAGTTATAGTTAGCTCAGGAAATAACTATAACTGCTGAATTTTACTGGTTTTGTACGAGTGAAATGTGAGCCTAAATATAATGTACCTGTATATATACATATGCCAGGGGCAGAGGAAGAGGCAAAGGTCCAAAAAGAGGAAGAGGAAAAGAAACCAAGAAAGATTCCGAGAAATGAACCGAAGAGGGGGAAGGACCAAAAACAAATGGATAAGGAATTATATTAATCCTAATGAAAAATCCACTGTCAATCTATCATCCAGAGTACTTACCACAGAAGAATAATCAGTACTACAGCTGGGTCTGTCCTTCTGTCCCACTTATGACATGAATTATGTTGATACTCAAATTGACTTACTCCTCTTCATAAGGAAATTGAAATTGCTTAAAATGTACAAAATGACGGTTGGACAGAAACCCACACCAAGTCGCAACCATATACCAATGGATTCCCCAGGATTCCGCATTGATGAAATTGACTTTATTTTGAGCATGCATGAACTGGATGCAAACAGGGATGAAGGGTCATTGCATGATATAGGGACAACACTAGCCGAGATAGGATTTACAGCCAATCAGGCCAGTCACAGCGGCCTAAAGTTAAAGTCAAGATTTAATCCAAATGTCCCACACGACAATATTGAGGCATTCAGTATCGCATTGACACATGAACTCAAGAAAAGAAGAAAATAACAAAGTTATCAACAATGGGACAATATAACTAAAAAACAATGACAGGCGCTCACAAATCTGGAAAAGGACTTCAATATAGTCATAAAGCCCTCTGATAAGGGAGGAAACATTGTAGTAATGGACAGGAAACTGTACAGAACCGAGGCCTTAAGACAACTGGCTGACACAACCTGCTATGAGGAAATTGGATGGCAGGTATACAAATCATCAATCACCAAATACTATGAGCTTCTTCAAGGTTGGTGGTCATCCGGACTCCTAGATGATGACGAATTGAAATTTCTGAGGACTGAAAATCCACTAGTCCCATGCCTATAGTTGCTTCCCAAAATTCATAAAGACCCCATTAGACCACCAGGAAGACCCATTGTTTCGTCTGATGGAGGGTTATTGGAAAATACTTCTATCTTTTTGGATCTCGTCTTATCTCCTTTCGTATTGGGTTTAAGATCTTACTGCAAAGACAGTACTGATTTCCTGCGTTGCATACATGATGTGAAATGGGAGGACACATTCAAGGATAGCTCTTGATGTGTGTTCATTGTATACATGCATTGACCAAAGAAAGGGGGTCGAAGCATGTATGTATTTTTTACGAAGTCGTAACATCTCATTGTGGGAACACACTGCGATGTTGGAAGCAATGATGCTGTATTTGTTTTTCCCTCATATGACCTCCGTAACTATAGCAACCTCTCAGCCTCATCCACCCCTGCTGCTTATAACTTGGGGATTACAATCTCAGCTGATGTTCTTACGGGGACCACCCATAGCACACATCATGACCAAGAGGTATAATCATAGGACCTTATAACATAATCTAATGTGATCTAATCAGGTACTAAATCATCTAGCAGATTCCAGAATAACCCAAGTACTGTTCTTTCTCTATATACATTAACCTTCTGATCTAAATCGCTATAGTATATTACTGAGTTCCACCAGGCTCTCCATGTTGGGGGTGCCATCTGGCGCCATAGTTTACAGATCTCCCTCCTAGCCAACAGAATCAAATAAAACACCAATTTATTCTGTATCCCCGTGAGGCCTAGCATCCCTTCAGGCGTCAATACAGTGCCAAACAAGATAAAGAGTAGGGCTTACCTCAACCTCAATGCCCAAGGCCTCGGAGAGCGTCTTACCCATGTTGCCCCAGAATTCTTGAATCATGGGACAGGAAACAAACACATGGATATCGTCCGCCTTCTGGGCACCACATATCATACATCTGGCTTCTCCGCTGCCCTTTATTCTGGATATTTTAAGTGGGGACCAGTATATCCTATGGAGCGTAAAAAGTTGTTTCTCCTAAGTGAGGCAGATTTAATCACTGGATAAAGTGTGTCTACAGATACTTGCCAAAGATCTTTCAGCTCCTCGCTCGGCAAGCTCTTCTCCCAGACCAGGTATGGGCATTCCAGCTTCCTGTCCACTGCAGCAAGGAGATGATTATACCACTGCGCTACTTCTTTCTTTTTTGGAGTCAGTGCTTGTAACTCATTTTCCATGGAATTATCCTCCGAGGATGGCCAATGTTGGCTCTTACACCATGATGAAATTTGGTAGTACTTAAACCGGGAGAGAGCTCCGCTGGTAAGATTCCTCCAAAAGTCCCAGGGGAGACATTTGTTGCCCACCACAATGTCCTTCCAGTATGTGACTCCCACATCTTTTAATGGCTGAACTAAAGAGTCCACAAGACATTCCGGTGTTCCAGGGGAGTCCCACACTGGGGCCCAATCACTGTAGTACGACAGTCCCAAACAGACCCGAAAGTCCGACCAAAGTTTGGCCGCCGCATACAACGTCTTCAGCTGAACTTTTTTTTAAAATGTAGTAGTGCCAAATTTATACATCAATCCTACCTCCTCTACGTCCGATAGCATGGCTTTAAACATGCTGCCAGTCAGCAAGCTATCTGGTCTGAGAAGTAGCATCCTACAGTTTTTTAATTGATACGCCCAACAATACAACTGGAAATCTGGTAGGCTCATACCCCCATGTGAGAGTTTACGTCTTAATTTCTTCCAGGACAACCTGATCCCTTTACCTGCCCAAATGAAAGAAGAAATCTTGCCCTGTGTTTTAAGCAGATCACCTTTATTGAACTCCAGGGGAATGTTATTAAACAGATAGGTATACTTCGGGAGCACACACATTTTAATCAAATTCACCCGCCCATAATGGGATAGCGGGATATTCTGCCATCTTTTTAATAGAACATCTGCCTCTTTGGAAACTCTCTCCAGATGAATTTTGGGGATATCTCTGAGATCTTGGGTTATTATTACTCCAAGGTAACTTAGCTCCTTGGCGAACTTCACCCCTTGATCTATGATGTTCCAGGCCATGATCTCAGATTTATCGCTATTAACTTCATAGCCAGATAGCTTCCCAAAAACCTGAACTTCAGTAAGTAGCTCCGGTAGAGTAATATTAACATTTGAAGACAGTAAGATTAAATCATCAGCATATAATGCTAGTTTCCTCGTAAACCCATTTGTTGCGAAGGGGGTAATCTTTTCATTCTGCCTTAAACTCTGAGCCAAAGGCTCTATGTACAAGTCAAAAAGAATGGGGGAAAGCGGGCATCCCTGCCTAGTACCACGCTCTATTGTGACTGCCGTGGAGAGGCTGCCATTAACCAAAATCTGAGCCAGAGGAGCTTTATATATTTTTTTAAGGACCTCCCTAAAACCATCGCCAAAACCAAAAGCCCTCAAGGTCCTATTCAAGTAGTGCCAGTTAACTCGGTCGAAGGCTTTTGCTGCGTCAATGGTAATGATTGAAAGAGGGAGGCCCTGTACAGTTGCCAAGTCAACCGCACCAATTAAGGTGTAGACCAAATCCGACATCTGCCTGCCCGGGAGGAAGCCCTTTTGATCTTCATGAATTATAGGCCCCACGATCTTACAGAGCCGGGCAGTCAGAATCCCTGCAAAGATCTTGTAATCACAGTTTAGTAATGAAAATGGCCGGTAAGACTGGCACTGGGTTGGATCCTTCCCGGGCTTCAGAATCAGTGTATTAACAGCCTCACTCCATGAATCGGGCAGAGGGGAGGTGCCTCCTAGAATTTCGTTAAACAATTTCAGCCAAACCGGGATGAATTCTTCAATCATTAAGACATAAACCTCAATTGGAATCGCATCGGGTCCTGCAGCTTACCCTTTCTTAGCTTTATTTAGGACCGCCAATATTTCACTCCCGGTTATATCTTGGGTAAGGATTTTTGGCTGTCCAGATTAAGCTTTGGAAGCTTTTTCCCGTTAAGCCAACTATCAACGGCTTCTTCCTCAACCAATAGATCTTCACGATATAGACCCTGAAAAAATTCCATAAAAGCCTGCTCGATATCCCCTTTGTCCTCCGTAACTTGGCTACCCACCTTATTCTTGCTGATATAATTGCATGATCTATCTACTCTACTCTTCATGGCCAGAAGTTTACCACAGTTCTCACCCTGATCAAAATCCCTCATTTTGATCAGGGCAACAGCAGAGGGCTTCTTAATTCTTGCATGATGCATGGAGTATCATCATGGAGTATCATCATGTGCTTCTTCTTCATGGGATCACGGATGTAATGAGTTCCTGATGGAAAGCGGAGCTTGAGCATATAATGCGCCCATTCTAAGACGATGATCTCTCCATTGGGAATTGCATGATCTTCCCAATCCATTATGTGGCAGAATCTCTTCCTCTGAGGTCAGTTCAGTTTTTGCCATTGAAATGGACACTTGATTATCCGCTGTTAACCACTAATGAACTGTGAACAAACAACTAATTGCCACCCATCACTCTATTCATCTACCCTGTGTTTTGTTGTGCCTAATACCATAAGACATCCACAACTTCCTTGAAATGAACTACAAACTCTCCTCCCCAAAACCACTGTTATAGTAAACAACAACTATTTACCACCATCCCGCCAATCATCAACATCATACTCGATTGTAGCCAATACCAAACCATACTATCCTATACCCTTTAAATCCCCTACCACCTAGAAATTGAATCTAGTATTTCTTCTCTGAAATCGCCACTATATTATAAACAAACAATCGCCACCCTCTTCTCTGTTCATCTACCCTATGCTCTCTTGTACACATAACTACAACATGCCATTGACCAACCATGCTGAACTGTACATAACACAGAAATCCTCTACCACCTAGAAATGAAACCTTGACCTTTTTCACTGAAACCACCACTATACTGTAAACAGACAAATTACTGCCACCCTCCTCTTTGTCCATCTACCCTATGCTCTCTTGTACATAAAGATTGCTTAATTTGAGCCTGTGTTTGCTAGTGTTGGGCACTAGGTACTTAATTCTCTACACCGGCACTTATGACAGTGTACCACATGGTGGCGATGTTTCTCTAATTTTGATGTGAGGGCACCCACAGTGTTTTTAATGGAATGTACTTTAAAATGTAAAAGTACATACCACCCTGTACATTGTTATAGATTTGGGAGGCCTGGAATAATCTGAATTGTCACACTTGTAGGAGTGTGATGGTTAGTAGTTGTGATGGTACTGGCATTGGCAGCGCTGGTATGGACAATGGGTGGTGCAGGCTGCAGTGGCTTCTGAGAAGGGCCCTGGCACTTTTTTTTTTTTTTTACAAACTAAGCACTATACATAATACTGTACTATGACATTCACTACACCATCCTATACTATACATAACACAGACGTTCCCCATGGACGTCAATTCACCAAAATGCCAGGGGTAGCGGAAGTGACATTGCTCGCCATTTGATCTTTACTTTGACTCACACACACATGCTTACACATACTAACACATTCACACACTTTCACACACATAAACACACTCTCACCTGCAAGCATGCATACAACATAAATTGAACAGCATTTTTTACTTACCTTAGCTTCCAGATAGGGTCATATTCAAGCCAATGTACTTTTTTTTTTTATTACACTAATAGTGAATAATATTATTTACTATTTGTACAATAAAATAATTTACAGAAACCAGGCAAGTGGAGATCCAACCAGCCTCCATTAGGAAGAGCTGCCCCTGTGTTCCAGGCATTGATTTTAACACCTCTGAGACCAGGGGTCGCAAAAGGGGTAGCAAGAGGCAAGCCAGGGGTTGCAGTTGCGACCTCTGGCGACCCCAAAATGACAATCATGATGTTCCCTACCCTTTAAAATGGGCTCCAGACTCTTCTCTCCAAAGCCAATGTTATACGGAAAACAAACACCTGTTTGCCACCCACCCGTATGTACCCTGCACCCTCTTCTAGCCAACACTTTGTAAACCTACAGAATACCTGCTTTGTTTCTTTAAAACGCTCAGTTGCCCTTTGTATTTAGGTCTGATGTATCCTCATTTTAGCTAATTGTGTTTTGTGAGCATGTAAACACCATGGGGCCCCTTACTTTCTTCCTGCAATCCCCAATCCTCTTTGTGGTTCTAAAGCAGTTCAGCCTATGGAGAATGAGAAAATTTGCACGGCAGTGGGAAATTTTGCCCGCCTCTCACTGGGGTTTAGGAACAAATATGGCTCAATATAAAGACCCCACCTTTTTCATATATGGATGTTAGGATCTGATCTCATTTTCGAGTTTTTAAAACTTTTTATTCTTTAGTATGAGACCCATCGGTCCTTTTAAATATGTTTTATGCATCTTACCATTGGAATGTACCTTATGTAGTGTCTCCCTTGAAAACAACTGTATTATCCCTGGACGTGTCCTGAATTTTATAATGTTGCTCTATTTATTTATGTAATGTTTTTATCAGTTGTGCTTTTATGGCTGCAATTGGCTAAATAAAGCTTTATGACTGACTGACTGGCTCAGTGTATTGTACCTAGAAAATGTCAAGTAAATAAATGTACTGAATTGTTAAAAAAGCATTATGAGACGGCACACAAAAGCATTGCCAACAAAATGGAGACGTAATGAAAGTAGGCTGGTGCTTTGTAATGTCTTTAAAACTGGCCCTGGCACGGTATTTTGTTTGCTGCATATTGACTAGTCAACAAGTCAAGGAGATCTCGCGCCCGGCTCTTGCGCGCGCACCTGCGTCACGCAGGGCCCTCTCCGAGCCTTCAGAGCCGCCAGCCGGCTGCATGAGTCACTTGGTGAGGAGTCAGACAGTGCATGCCAGGAAGTGCTCTGGCGCTCATCTTCTGTTTATTCACTTTATAGAAAATCAATACAAGTGAGTGCACATGTAAAGTAGATTTTGCAATATTTTCTTTCCTCTTTCCATTTTGTCACACAGTAGTGTACTTCTAAGATCGGAGAATATGGCGCAGACTGTTAAGCATATGTGTCCTTGTTTGTATAAGTGGCTAACCTACAAATCTCAATTTCGAATTAGGGCGAGCTCGGATTAGCTGTTAATCCTTCGGCGGTCGATATAATGAGCAGCATTAAAATGAGTATGTGTTAGAACTGTTGTTGACAGGGCTTTAAGTAAGATGAAAAAACTGGGGGGGGGGGTCTTTCAAAGGGGCGTGGCCAATGTAATTAAGGGCGTGGCTTAAAAACGCGTAAGCTAAAAATTTGTGCCTAGCATTATGTGCTGCCCGACCTGAAATTTTTTGATGTTGCTGTCATTGCATCCAGATATATGATACAAGTAACATCATACCTACAAAAAGTCACCACTATTGGCTTTGTCAGTGGTTGTTAGTTGCATAAGATAAATAAGCAGCAACCATGACTTGTTTATAATATTGAAAAAGCTTCCACTTAAAGCCCTGGTGACACCACGACGATGTTGCTGCTCCTGCGTTTCAAAAAGAGAAGGGGAATCCCGAGAGAAAATGACTCTCTTTAAAGGATTTCCCTTCCCCTAGAACGCTCACCTGGCATGACGTCATGCCGTAACTTCTCCACTAGTGAGAAGTGAGCAGTGTGAGCACGCGCACATCGCTGTGCCTGCTGTCACTGCAGTCCGGAAAAAAACGGACCCCCTGTGCCAGGGCACGAAACAGAGCCCGATAAAGACCCGTTTCGAGGCCCCCTTTAAAAAACTGCCGGTGCTCAGCACCGGTGAGACCCGGCCCACTTAAAGCCCTGGTTGTTGAGACTTTTAAGCCCTCACTGTGAGCGGCCCTGCCTATTATGGTATGTGCAGTAAATGCTGTTACCGCACATATGGAGCGCCATGAAACCAATCGGTGTACGAGCGCTTTACAAAACCCTTTAACATTAACATTCACATATAGCAATCATGATTTTTGTGATAGACACAGAAAGGTCAAACATGCCAATATAATATTAAAGACTTATGTTCTATAAACGACTGTCGTTGTAGGGAGAGAAAACAACATGCATCCATCCGGTTTCCGTAAATCACGTGGAGAGCAATGCTAGCGCGATGCAGCTCATCATGTGACAAGTCCAGAATGTTGCCGCTAGAACTCTTCTTGCCATGCCCAGTCGCTGCCCCACCTCCAGCACCATTCGGCGGCTACACTGGCTGCCAATGGAGAGGCGGGTGGAGTTTAAATCTTTCTGCTTTGCTTTTAAGATCCTGATATCCCCCACCTCTGGCATAATATCTGGCCTGCTCTCGACCTACACTCCCTCGCGTCATCTGCGCTCTGCAGGCAAACACTTGGTCTCTATACTACGTGTGAAGAGGACTCGTGCTGATGGTCGCTCGTTCCGCGTTCTGGCTGCCAAGCTCTGGAATGATCTTCCGCCTCACATCCGGAGCATGGACAACTACCTGACCTTTCGAAAAGCGTTAAAGACCCATCTGTTCCCTCATTAGGTCCCCCTTCCTCTGACCCTTATGTCTTCCCTGGTCCATCTTGTCTTCTCTTAGGAGGGATACTCGCTGCTTAGCCTCTATTTTGCTCAGCGCCGGGACGCCCCGTTGCTGGGGCAGCTGTGCGCTCTACAAGTTATTTTAACATAACATAACATACATCAGGTTTGACTGTTCCTGTAAAACATTTCGGCTCGAGCCAAGTCTTGTGGCAATAGAGCTACTCAGGTGATGTATGCGTAAGAAAAACAGGAAATCGGGTGAATTATGGGTAATTGGCAGAGGTGGCTGGTAACATATGAAAGTGATGGGGCAAGTGAAGTGTCCCACCGCTTCACAAAACACACAATAAAACAAGCATGCAAAATAAACACACTGACATGCGTTACAATAAAATTAAAACGAATATAAATGTACTTACCCGGGCTGCGTCCCCCGTGTCTGTGGCTCTGAGCACGATTCGAAGTGCAAACTTCCCTAGGCAATCCTGACACTGCTCATGAGAGCCGCCGCAGGTTTTGATGGAGCGGGCTGGCTAGATGCTCCATTAGGCGCTGGAGGCCTGTGCATGGTCTCCACCCAGCTGTCTAAGACAGCAGGGTGGAGACCTGCAAAGTGCTCTTGTCAGGCTGGCCATCACAAGACAGCCGGCCAAACTGACATGCATACTTTGCAGTGTCTGGCCAGCCTTCCTCTAGTCCTCCATGCTGCCAATTGGCAGCATAGGACAGGACACGCACTCATTTCTCTGGCTCAGAGGCAGGCTGGCTGACGGAGCGCCTTATAAAAAATAATGAAATCATTTCACTGCCATTCTATTGTTCACATTTACAGTGGCTCACAGAGGGCAGGGGGGGACGCTAACCCCGCTCTCAAGAAGAAACCAACACTGGTAATTGGAAGTATAAAAGTGCAGGAACCCCTTGTCCTGGAGTACCTGCATGCTGCTGGCAAGTGCTGGTACTCTCCCATTATAAGCGCTAGAGCATTGCTCGGAAGTGTCCGTACTATCCCTTCCATATTGAAGAAGTGCAGGTACTGAGTACCTGATAGTGCCTGCCCATTTAAAGCACTGGATGTAAGCAAGACTGTGCTCACTTAATAAAAATGTAAGTGAGACTGCGCTCACTTAAAAACGTAATCGAGACTGCACTCACTTAACAAAAATGTAAGCGAGACTGCGCTCACTTAATGAAAATGTAAGCGAGACTGCGCTCACTTAATAAAAATGTAAGCCAAACTGCACTCACTTAACAAAAATGTAAGCGAGACTGCACTCACTTAACAAAAATGTAAGCAAGACTGCGCTCATGTAATACAAATTTAAGCGAGACTGCGCTCACTTAATAAAAACTACACATGGCCATAGTCTTAGCTTTAAAGTGCAGCAGTTTTCACTGCTGTAGGATTAAAACTATGAGTTTTGAAAACCACAATTGTTGTAAGCATGTTGTTTATGTGAGCAATTTCTCTGCAGATAACGGGTTCTTGGTATTGGCAGCATTAAGTCTCCCCTTGGTTCCCTCACCCCTCTTGTTAATAGAATTGTGCTGTAAACATGGCTCCCAGCCTCCCCTTGGTTCCCCCGCCCCTTCTTAAGTAAATAAGTCTGCGGTATGAATAGAGTTCCACCTCCGATTTGTGCCCTGACCTAATTTAAGCTGACATTTGTGCTGTCTACACTACTCCCTGCCCCACTTGTGTTTCCTCGCCCATTCTTAAGTAAAGTGTACAATATATACACCTCCCATCCCCCCTTTTTGTTCCCTCTCCCATTCTTAAGTAAAGTGTGAGGTATAGAGAGCTCCCACCCGTCCTATGCTTCCCTTGCCCATTCTTAAGTAGAGTGTACTGTATGAACAGCTCCCAGCCTCCCCTTGGTTCCCTCGTCCCTTCTTAAGTAAAGTGCGAGGTATAGACAGCTTCTAGCCTCCCCTTGGTTCCCTCGTCTCTTCTTAAGTAAAGTGTGTGGTATAAACATCCCAGCCTCCCCTTGGTTCCCTCGTCCCTTCTAAGGAAAGTGTGAGGTATAGATATCTCTTAGCCTCCCCTTGGTTCCATCGCCCCTTCTTAAATAAAGTGTTCGGAATTGACAGTGCTGGTATAGACAGCTCCCAGCCTCCCCTTGATTCACCTGCCCCTTCTAAGTAAAGTGGGCGGTATAGATATCTCTTAGCCTCCCCTTGGTTCCATCGCCCCTTCTTAAATAAAGTGTTCGGAATTGACAGCTCCCAGCCTCCCCTTGTTCTCTTGACCCTTCTTAAATAAAGTGTGCCGAGTTGACAGCTCTCAGCTCTCCTGGTTCCCTCAACCCTTCTTAAGTAAAGTGTGCTGTATATACAGTTTCCAGCTTCCTCCTGGTTCCCTCGCCCCTTCTTAAGTAAAGTGTGAGGTATAGACAGCTTCTAGCCTCCACTGCTTCCCTCACCCATTCTTAAGTAAAGTGTGTATTATAGACAGTTCGCAGCCAGTGGTTTAGGCAGCTCGTAGCCTCCCATTGATTTCCTCGACGCTTCTTAAGTAAAGTGTGCAGAATTGACAGCTTCTAGCCTTCATTTGGTTGCCTCGTCCCATCTTAAGTGAAGTGTGGGGTACAGACTGCTTCCAGACTACCCTTAGTTCCCTTGCCCCTTCTTAAATAAAGTGTGCGGCATAAACAGTTCCCAGCCTCCCCTTCGTTTCTTCGCCCCTTCTAAGTAAAGTGTGCGGTATAGACAGCTTCCAGCTTCCTCCTGGTTCCCTCTCCCCTTCTTAAGTAAAGTGTGCAGAATTGACAGCTCCCAGCCTCCCTTTGGATCCCTCGCCCCTTTTAAGTAAAGTGTGCAGTATAGACAGCTCCCAGCCTCCCCTTTGTTCCCTCGCCCCTTCTTAAATAAAGTGTGCGCTATAGACAGCTCTGAGCATCCCCTTGGATCCCTCACCCGTTCTTAAGTAAAGTGTGCAGTATAGACAGCTCCCAGGCTCCCCTTGGTTCCCTCGCCCCTTCTTAAGTAAAGTTTGCAGTATAGACAGCTCCCAGCCTCCCCTTGGTTCCCTCGTCCCTTCTTAAGAAAAGTGTGTGGTATAGACAGCTCCCAGCCTCCCTTTGGTTTCCTCACCCATTCTTAAGTAAAGTGTGTGTTATAGACAGTTCCCAGCCAGTGGTTTAGACAGCTCGTAGCCTCCCATTGGTTTCCTCGCCGCTTCTTAAGTAAAGTGTGCAGAATTGACAGCTTCTAGCCTTCATTTGGTTGCCTCGTCCCTTGTTAAGTGAAGTGTGCAGTAAAGACTGCTCCCAGACTCCCCTTAGTTCCCTTGCCCCTTCTTAAATAAAGTGTGCGGTATAGACAGCTCACAGCCTCCCCTTGGTTTCCTCGCCCCTTCTAAGTAAAGTGTGCAGTATAGACAGCTTCCAGCTTCTTCCTGGTTACCTCGCCCCTTCTTAAGTAAAGTGTGCGGAATTGACAGCTCCCAGACTCCCCTTGGATCCCTCGCCACTTTTAAGTAAAGTGTGCAATATAGACAGCTCCCAGACTCCCCTTTGTTCCCTCGCCCCTTCTTAAGTAAAGTGTGCAGTATAGACATCTCCCAGCCTCCCCTTCGTTCCCTCGCCCCTTCTTAAGTCAAGTGTGTGGTGCACACAGCTCCCAGCCTCCCCTTGGTTTCCTCGCCCTTCTAAGTAAAGAGTGCGGTATAGACTGCTCCCAGACTCCCCTTGGTTCCCTTGCCCCTTCTTAAATAAAGTATGCGGTAAAGGCAGCTCCCAGCCTCCCCTTGGTTTCCTCGCCCCTTCTAAGTAAAGTGTGCGATATAGACAGCTCCTAGCCTCCCCTTGGTTCCCTCACCCCTTCTTAAGTAAAGTGTGCAGAATTGACAGCTCCCAGCCTCCCCTTGGTTTCCTCACCCCTCCTAAGTAAAGTGTGCGGTATAGACAGCTCCCAGCCCCCCTTGGTTTCCTTGCCCCTTCTTAACTAAAGTGTGCAGTATAGACAGCTCCTAGCCTCCCCTTGGTTCCCTCGACCCTTTTTTTTTTTCTTTTCATAAATTCTTTTTATTAACTCAAAGAACAAGCTTCAGATACAAGCAAATCTCAATATACATATACACTTAATGTCGAAAACAAGGCAATTACCAGGCATTGTAACGCATAATACATAAGTACCTTCTATGTAATACCGCACACCCCCCCGGAATACGACACTGAACATTCCCAGGATAGCCTATAAAACGCACCGCATGAATCCCATCACAGACCTCTGTACAATGTCCAAGCCCCCCATATTTTCTCCCACTTGCGAGGGCATCCACGACTTTGATAGACCACCTGCTCCGCACTATGACACCAGTCCATATCACAGAGCCATGCAGCTACTGTCGGGGGTTCCGTCGCCCCCCCATGCACTTGCGATGTTCCTCTTAGCGACCCCCCCCTGCTAAAGCTTGCCACAACTTGGCCCACTGTGGCCATGTAATCTCTCCCGTGACGCAGAGGATATGCCATCTGGACTCTAGCGGAACCTGCTCACCCACTACAGCCTCCATTATGCAGGTGACGCCCCTCCAGAACTTCTGAATCCTGGGGCAGGACCACAAAATATGGAAGAATGACCCCCTCTCACCACATCCCCTGGCACACAACTCGGAACCCCCGCCCTTGATACGGACCTGCACCATTCTCGAGGCATACGACCTGTGGAGGATGCGGAGTTGAACGAGTCTAATGCGCGCTCTGATGGCTAATCCTCTGGGGCACTGGAGGGCCTCCGCCCAATCATCATCCTCCAAAAGGCCCACATCAGTTTCCCAGGCCTCCCGCAGGGGACCCAGGCAGTCCGGGGTGTTGTTTACCAGTTTTTTGTAAGTAAGTGACACCGCTTTCTCAATCATGGGATCCAAAAGGAGCCTATCCTCTAGTGGGGAATATTCTGGAAGGACAGTCCCTTCTGTCAAATGGCAATGGAGTGCCGAGCGCAACTGTCGGTATCTAAGGAATTCACCATCCCCATTTGCAAGCCCTCCAGCAGGCTATCGAATGTCACCATTCTACCACCTTTCCAGACGTCCCCGAGCACGTTGATACCTATCAGGCTCCACTTCCTGAAGCCCTGCAGTCTTCGTACTTCTTTCAGAAAGTCTCCCTCCCAGAGTGGTGTCTGTTCAGTGAGTTTCCACTCCCACCCCGTCATTTTAGTTGCTTTATGCCAGATGTCGATGACCGTCTTCGTGTGTGGTGGCAGATGTACGGAGCCCCTACCCCTGCAGTACAGTTCACTCAAGCGACTACGCTCACCCAAGACCAGTCTGTCCACCCTGTAGGCTGGTTCCTCAAGTGAGGAAAAAACCCAGCCCTTGACATTGATGAGATGGGCGGCCCAGTAGTTTTTCCGAATATCCGGGACTGCCAGCCCCCCTTCGTACACCCCATTCTGTAGCTTCTTGAGCGCAATCCTGGGACTGCCCCCCCCCCATAGCAACTTGCGTAGTTCGGACTCGATAGCTTGAAAAAAAGAGTCCTGAATGCGATAGGGAGTGTTTTGGACGGAGTAAAGTAATTGCGGGAGGGCCATCATCTTAAAGAGGACTGCCCTTCCCATAAGGGAGATCAGGAGCCCCCTCCAGTGCATCGCATCATCTCGCAACCTGGTGAGCTGTACCTGTAGATTCAGTTGTGTAAACTCCGCCTCAGACTTGGTTATCCAAATGCCCAGGTACTTAAACTCATTCTGCAACGCCATCTCCGAGCATGCCGATGTCAGAACCGGAGGGTCCCCGGCTAAAGAAAAAACCAATGACTTGTCCCAGTTAATACGATATCCCGAGTAGGAACCGAAGGATCGTATTATATGAATGAGCCTATGAAATGTTTGTCAGGGCCGGTGCGCGTAGAGAAGGATATCGTCCCATACAGTAAAATGCGTTCTTCCCAGCCCCCCCTAGATCAATGCCCCTCACTACCGGGTCTCTTCTGATCCACGCCGCTAATGGTTCCAGCGCCAGCGCGAATAACATCGGGGACAGAGGATACCCATGACGCGTTCCCCTGTGCAATGCAAAGGCTCTGGAGACGACCCCGTTAACCCGAACGCGAGCCATCGGGGCAGTATATAACAACTGGATCCATTTTTGCAACTGCAGGCCAATGCCCACCTTCTCCAGCACAGCAAAAAGGTATGACCTTTCAATGCTGTCAAACGGCATCCTCGGGTCTAATGAGAGGAGAGCAGCTGGGACATCTGGCTGCCTTTGAGTCATGTGAATGACTCCGTACAAGCGTCTCAAATTGAGCCTCGTGCTCCTATGAGGCATAAAGCCAGATTGATCTTGGTGAATCAAAGATTGCATGACCAGGCCCAGCCGGTTTGCGATAATCTTGGCTAGAACCTTGTCCTCGAAGTTTAAGAGGGAGATTGGTCTATAGGAGCTGCAGAGGTCATGCGGTTTGCCCTTCTTAAGGAGTACTACTATAGTCGCCATTCTCGTGTCCTCTTGGAGTTGTCCCACATCGAACGCGTCCCTAAACATGTCAAATATGTAAGGGGCTAGCTTGCTCGCCACACATTTAAACAGCTCAGTGGGGAGCCCATTCGGGCCCGCCGCTTTCCCAGACTGCAAGTCTCTCATGGCGTTTTCTACTTCTTCCAGATGGAAGTCAGAATCTAGCGCTTCCCTGTCCTCCGACCCGAGAGTCGGTAGAGAAATGTCACATAGGAATTCAGTACAGTCCGACTCCCCCCATGTGGATTGAGACTGGTAAATGTTTTCGTAGTACTTGGCAAAGATTTCTGTCAGGGCCGCCCCTGTACCACCCTGTGTTCCCTCTGTGGACCAAATCTCAGAAACCCAGTTGCGACTCCTGTCCCTCCTTTCCAGCCACGCAATCAGTTTGTTGGCTTTATCGCCCAAATCGTACACTCTGCGCTGTGTGGCGATCGCGTGAGCCCGAGCCGCGTTTCCACTAGGTCCCAAAGGGATTTTTCTTTGAGTTTGAGCGAAGGCTTGAGCCCACCGATGCCCCCAGATTCCGCATTTAATGTGCGCTCCAAGGCGAGTATCTCCTGCTCGACGGCCTCGCACTGGACTCGTTTTTCTTTACGTTGAGCACCGCTCGCCGCCTGTACAAACTCCCTCGCCACCGCCTTGTACGCTTCCCAGAGGATACCGGCGGAGCTAACAGAACCGACATTCTCTGCAAAGTACAGTTCCGTACGTTCCTCAAAGCGCTCCTGAAATTCCTGATCCCAAAACATAAAGGGATCCAGTCTCGGATGAAGGGACCAGTTGCGAACTGGCCCGTGTAGCTGCACCGCAACCAGTGAGTGGTCTGATATCCCTCGCGCTTTATGGCACCCACCCTGAAAAAGACCCACCGAGGTGGTGTGTGTAAAAATATAATCCAGCCGCGCCCCGCTGCCGTGTGCCGCAGAGATATGACTGTATTGTCTAGACCTGGGGTTGTGGCATCTCCATAGATCCACCAGTCCTAGCGCGCGCGCGAATGTGTACAATGGACGGGGACCCTTTACCCCCGGGCGGAGGATTTCCCTATCCAATTCGGGCGTCAGTGTATCATTCATGTCACCCCCCAAAAGCAAACGTCCCGGCGGGAATTCCAGCATGAGCGTGCTGAGATCCGGAAACGTAATGTCATGCAGTCGCGGGGGAATGTACACAGAGCATATATTTATCGCCTGTCCCTCCCAAGTTCCTGACAGGGCCACATAACGTCCTAAGTGGTCACATCAAGTGCGCTGTATCAACAGAGGGATCGCATTTTTAATGAGTATGGCCGTGCCCCTGGACCCTGACGTGAAACCCGCATGGGCCTGTAGTGTGTAGCCGTATCTATTAAAGGCTAAGTAATTGTTACCCTTGAGGTGCGTCTCTTGAAGTAAGACAATGTCTGGAGAGTGTCTGTGCAGATATTGTAGAACCATAGTGCGTTTAATTTTGTCCCCCAGGCCGTTTACATTCCATGAGAGGATCGTCAGCTTTTTATTAGGTCGTGTGGCCATGTTGTCAGCCTGTCCCACCCCACCCCCCTCCCAGCAAAAAGAGACCCCCCTTATGCGCGGCAGGACCCAGCCCGTAAAGACATGTCAGCTGACTCAAATGTTGAAGCATCGGATCTGAAGCAAGAACCAAACATTGAATAACACAGAAAATGCAAAAGCCCATAACAGTATCCCCCCACCCTGCAACCCTGCCTCGTAGGTCTAGAACTACCCACATCCCCAATAGCAGAGCGCCTGTCGCCCCAATGCACAAATAACTAATGTAGGGCTGTCCGGCACCTCCACCCAAGAGCGCCCCCTCCCGGGTCCCCAATTCTACCCCTCAACACATCGTAAAGCTGGAGCATACAAACATTGTCCCATCCGGACGAGGCCCAGCCTTCTTCATAGCTTGAATATGAGCTCCATTAACGGACATTAAAGACTGTACCTCAAGCCCCTCAAAAATCATACAACAGTGCGCAGAGAAGGGTCCTGTCCCTTACTTCCCAGGATACATTGCTTCACTCGTGGGACTTTCAGACCGGGAGCTCCTGGATCTGGATTCTGACCTTTCCCCCTCTCTGTGTCGAGGTGGAGACTTGAGAGTGAGGAAGCGACTCCCGTGCCAGTCCTCCTCATGACGGCGATTGTGTGGTCGGTGGGGTCCCCCATCCAGCCATTGTTGGACCTCTGTAGGCGACGTGAAGAACAAGGATTTATCGTTGTCGAGGACCTTGAGCTTGGCCGGAAAAAGCATCATGTATTTTATCGCCTTGTCTCGAAGGGCACGTTTCACCCCATTGAACGTACGCCTTTCCTGCTGCACCCTCAGCGTGAAATCCGGGAAGAACCGTACTGTAGAGTTCTCGAAGGGGAGATCGCCACTCACTCTAGCCGCCTGCAAAATTGCGTCCCTGTCTCTGAAGTTCAGGACATGCACAATGATCGTCCGAGGGGGAGCCCCGGGTTTCGGTTTCGGGATTGGGTGCCCTTTGTGCTCTCTCCATAGTAAACAGGGTAGACAGTCTCTTAGGTTTAAGGTGGTTCAAGATAAGGTCTTCAATGAAGAGATCCATGCTGGGGCCTTCCGCCCCCTCAGGCACTCCCACCACCCTAATGTTATTGCGGTGGGCCCTCCCTTCCTGGTCGTCCAACCTCAGGGCCATCTGCTTATGTTGGTGCGCCAATTTCTGTACGCGTTCCTCCAGCTTATGCATCACAGATTGGAGCTCCCCTACGTTCTCCTCAGTCGCTGTGACCCTCTGTGAGGTTTTTTGCATGTCCGCCCTCATCAAATTCATCTCAATGGTAACCTTATCAATTTTTGTCTCCAGAGTCGTTCCCAAAGATTTAATCGCCGACATGATTGAACTGAGGGACGGCTCCTCTCCGGCCGATTTGTCCCCAGTCGCCCCCTTCTTGGACGCCAGCCAACATGGTACTGCATATTTGTCCAGTTTATTCGTCTGCACAGCAGCCGGGGTCCCTTTTGGTTTGGTCATGATCAGGTTCACGGTGTTTGGGAACACAAAGTCACTTCACCACCGTGCAGGCCCCCTGTGAGCCACCCTCTTGACTTGTCTCCGATCACCGAGTTTCACAGGCGCGAACTTTGATTGCGATTTCTCCCCTTTGCACTCGCTCCAATAAGTGCAAAACGACCCACTTGCAGTACCCGTGAACCCCACAGAGAAGAGGGCATCACAGAAAGTTCGCAGGGCAGACACATAGAAGTCCCTCCAGCTGTACTCACTCTTGACCCGCTACAACCGCTGGCACTCCACTTCCAGAATGGGCTTGGGCAGAGGGACATGCAGGGGAGGTCGCCGCTCCTCACGCCCTATGGAGCTTCACCGCCCAAGGATGGCACACATGTTGACTACTGCGACCCCTGCAGCCCAGCTGAAGCCGCTCATCCACCCTCCGCTGATGGCCTCAGTCCACCCCAGGCACTGGTCCCACGTCGTCGTCGGTGAAGTAAAAGGCCTACAGGGGCTCCAGCACCCTCCTACAGAACGGCCAAGGATGGCCCCCCGTCTCTCGCACAGTGCCCGGCCTCACCTCCGTATCCTTTCTCGGCGTGGTCTTGTAGGCACCAGTAGGCTCACCGCAACACAGGGCACGTCGTAAGACCCCAGTCGCAGACCCCACTCGATCTGCGCGGCTCCGGGAGTCGCGCCCCAGGTGCAGATTCTGGCGTCGACCGCAGGTCCCACTCAGCGGGTCATAATGAAGCAGGTCCCGGGCTAAGCCCACTGGAAGCAGACCATCCAGACGTGCCACAAGCACAGGCCCAACGTCGTCATCACCAAAAAGGGGGGGGGCCCGCAGATGCCGCCGTGCACCCCTTAGATCAAACAGGGGAGTCCCTCCACCGGTCACTCCAAACCCAGCTGTGAAGTTACGGGTCACACCGGTACCTCACTGGAACCACCAGCGGGCTCCCCCAAGTAGATGGCAGGCCATGGGGAGCTCAGCGCCGGTAGGTCTCAGGCTCCCTCGCCTCAGGATGGTGTCAGGAAAGCAGCGCTGGCCGTCTTCCCCCTCCAGCTACTGGATCAATGACGGATATTGCGGGGTGAAGCGAGGGCCCGGACAGAGCAGAAAAGTTATGCCGCCATCTTAGCCGACCCCAGGCCACTCCCCCCCTCGACCCTTCTTAAGTAACGTGTGTGGTATAGACAGCTCCCAGCCCCCCTGGTTGTCTCACCCCTTTTTAAGTACAGTGTGCAGAATTGACATCTCCCAGCCTCTCCTTGGTTTCCTCACCCCTTCTTAAGTAAAGTGTAAGGTATAGACAGTTCCAAGCCTCCCCTTGGTTCCCTCGCCCCTTCTTAAGTAAAGTGTGTGGTATAGACAGCTCCCAGTCTCTCCTTGGTTCCCTCTCCCCTTCTTAAGTAAGGTGTGCGGTATAGACAGCTCCCCGCCTCCCCCTGATTTACTTGCCCCTTCTAAGAAAAGTGTGCGGTATAGACATCGCTCAGCCTCCCCTTGGTTCCATTGCCCCATCTCAAATAAAGTGTGCAGAATTGACAGCTCTCAGCCTCCCCTTTGTTCCCTCGCCCCTTCTTAAGTAAAGTGTGCGGAATTGACAGCTCCCAGCCTCCCCTTTGTTCCCTCGCCCCTTCTTAAGTAAAGTGTGCTGTATAGACAGCTCGCAGCATCCCCTTGGATACCTCGCCCCTCTTAAGTAAAGTGTGCGGTATAGACAGCCTCCCCTTGGTTCCCTCGTCCTTTCTTAAGTAAAGTATGCGGTACAGATAGCTCCCAGCTTCCTCTTGGTTCCCTCGTCCCTTCTTAAGTCAAGTGTGTGGTACACACAGCTCCCAAATGTAAAATCTCACAGGGAGGGGCGGGGGGCTTGATAGGTCCAGCATGTGAGCCCCAATCATGAGTTAAAGACAAAAGGTATGCTGTTCCTAGGGGGCTGGGGGGGGGAAGGGGAAAGGAGTGTGGCCTTGTCAGTAATGTCAGATGTTAATAGGTGCTAGAGAGAGCAAGGGAGTTAGTGCTCGTCCAGGGATAGCTCCAATTAGGAGCAAGGGCCCTCACACACCCCGAGGGGTGTCATGCTTCATCATAGGGCAGCTCCTCGTTGGGCCGGCACGGCAATGCCCAATGGGCCCCGCGAGGGGGCTCTTTGCCGGAGGTCTTCTCGTTTTGCCGTCGTGAAGCTAGATGATATTATATAACAGCTCCCAGCCTCCCCTTGGATCCCTCGCCCCTTTTTAAGTAAAGTGTATGGTATACACAGCTCCCAGCCTCCCCTTAGTTCCCTCGCCCCTTCTTAAATAAAGTGTGTGATATGAACAGCTCCCAGCCTCCCCTTGATCCCCTCACCCCTTCTTAAGTAAAGTGTGCGATATAGACGGCTTCCAGCTTCCTCCTGGTTCCCTCGTCTCTTCTTAAGTAAAGTGTGTGGTATAGACAGCTCCCAGCCTCCCCTTAGTTCCCTCGCCCCTTCTTAAGTAAAGTGTGTGGTATAAACAGCTCCCAGTACTCTCTCAATACACACAAACAAACACAAATCCAGACATACTCATGCACTCTAAGACCTCATAATGAGTCAACAATGTTAAACATTATAGTGACATACAATACATAAATGGTCAAATACGTAAATCAATTAGAGCTATGCATAGAAATACATAATAAACATCCAGCTGTCATTAATTTTAGTGGGTTGGTACAGTCCATAGACCAGTCTCTTCTTTTTAGGGAAGGTGGAAACAACGGAGGCAAGTAGTTCTTCAGTGTACTGGAGAACTACTTGCCTCCGTTGTTTCCACCTTCCCTAAATTGTTGTTGACTCATTATGAGGTCTTAGAGTGCATGAGTATGTCTGGATTTGTGTTTGTTTGTGTGTATTGAGAGAGTGTTTGTGTGGGACTATTTATACGTTTACCCTTGTGGAAATTTCATTATGTTAAATGTCTCTTTTAGAATCTTTGATAAAATGTGATAAATAAAAAACATATTTCTCCAAATATTTTTTTTTTCCTACTCTGTTTGGGGAAATTGTTCTGTCTGTATGGCTAGGCTTTAATATATCAGCGATTTTTTGAGCGCTCTATAAACAATTTTCAGGCAGTTTGGGTCTTTTCAGATTGTACACAGCACCGAATCAGCCATGACCCACATAATTGATGACGCATTAAAAATTCTTGACCAAAAAGAAGCATGTCTACTCATCTTGCTCAACCTATCTTCGGCCTTTGTCACCGTCAAACATGACAACCTGCTAGATCTCCTGAAACACAGAATGGGATTATCGGGACCTGTTCTAGACTGGTTCACCTCCTTCCTTCAAAACCGATCACAAAGATTCAAGGTTTTTCAGTCCTTATCCAAGCCCGTCCCAGTCACCTTAGGAGTCCCACAGGGTTCTTCCCTCTCGCATACGCTCTTCAACCTTTTCATGGAACCGCTCGCCAAACTTCTCAGCTCCTCTAATGTACAGTATCACACGAACGCAGACGACACACAACTTTATATAAAGATCCACTCACTAGACGACATCAAATCGCTTAACGTAACGCTTCAAAAAACACAGACCTGGCTGGCCGAAAATTATTTGAAACTAAACACCCTCAAAACGGAATTCCTCCTAATCGCTCCGCCTAACCAATCGACCAACATTCTTGAATGGATGAACCACCTAACAGCACTCAACTGTCAACCTCTTATTATTGACTCAGCGAAATCGCTGGGACTAACGTTGGACAGAAATCTAAATATGCAGAAACACATCAGCGCCTCTACAAAAGGTGCAAATTTTCAAATGAACACCTTGAGGAAATTGAAACCATTCCTCCCCGCAAATGACTTCAAACTGGCAGTCCAAGCACTTGTAATCCCAAGAGTGGAATATGGGACTGTCTCTCTCTCTGTGGCCTTCCCAGATCGCCGACGGCCCCTCTACGAGCCTCAATCAACGCAGCTGCTAGACTCATAACAGGCTCCAAAAGGAACTGTCACATCTCGCCTGACCTTAGAGCCCTCAACTGGCTACCTTTCGAGGCCAGAATTCAACTAAAAATCGCGTGTATGACGCACAAGGCCATACACCACAACACCCCGAGTTACCTAGCTCAGAAACTGGTGTTCTCTTGTGGTAATAGATCCTCCAGGAGTTCAAGCAACCTTCTACTGAAACCACAACGTTTTGCCAAGAAAAAAACATACAACCGGACCTTTTAGGGGATGGCTCCTAGGATTTGGAATGCGCTTCCCCCAGAGACTAGACAGAATCCTTCTACTGCCTCCTTCAAAAAAGAAGTGAAATCTATCCTCATGGCCAAATTCACTTGAACTATGTTTATCTCTTGTTATTGTGCTGCTATTTTGTATCAGATGCTAGTTTGTTTTATTATCTCCTATATTTTTCTACACCTGTTTTCGGTTGTTTACATCTGCCCTGTAAAGCGCTCTGATACCCGCAAGGGTCTTGTTCGCGCTATACAAAACCTTCAAAATAAATAAATACACAGCTCCCAGCTTCCTCCTGGTTCCCTCGCCTCTTCTTAAGTAAAGTGTCTTTTTTAAGAAGGTGGCCAGAGAGGTGGCAGCCAGGTGGAAGTGAAGTTACTTATTGCGGGTTGGGACAGAAAGGAGCTGATTGAGTCTTTTCAAGGCTCAGTGACTACTGAGGCCCTGATTCACAAACAGCCTCCACACTCGTGGCGGGATCTCCGCACTGCAGTTTCCCGCTGCGGAGATCCAGACACGAGTGCGGAGATGGAGATTCATCCACGACTGCAAAGTCTCCGTCCAAGTGCGGCAGCTCTTTATGAATCTGGGCCTGCACAATGTTATCTTACATGTGGGCTCCTCTGATGCTGCCTAGCCCCCAACCCTGCCAGCACCACGTATCAACACTAATCAATGATGCAGCTAATCAAACCTATTAACAGGCGCAGCCGGTGCAGGTAAGAGCGGTGGGGCGGTAGGGTAGTCGACAGACGTCGGAATAGGGTAAAAAAAAAAAAAAAAAACACTTACCTTGCGCTCGGCGATGAGCGCAAGATAATTGTTTTTCTTCTTTTTAGGTCTTGCGCCTAGCGTTGCAGTGCGTAGCCCTGCTCGCGCAGCGCGAGACCTTTAGAAAGGGCTTCTGTTGCACGTGAATATTTTAGTGACCTGCTTGTGATGTGAGACAGTCTATCAAGTTGTCTGTAAATATGGTATCTTGGTGTTTGTCCAACATGTCCTTCCCACGTGCACAATCTAAAGTGACCTGGAGACTTAAAGCACACTGTCAAACGTGTTTTTTTTTTTTTTTGGTTTTTTTTACCTGTGAGGTCTGCACACCCAACCAATGAGATGAAAAAGCAACGCGAGTGGCAGCAGGTATGTCTGGCCACCATGCAGAGAACTAACAACCAACAAGTTTAGGCAAATTACGTTAAATGCCTCCTTATGTCGACATATTTTTTTGTGTGAAACAAGTTAGGGCAGCTATGAACACAAGGAAACTCAACGAACCGACTGGTAAAATGAAAATTGAAATGTGTAATTTTCTTAATACACTAGCCCCTAAACAGCAGATGCAAATGGACGCCATATTTTCAGTGCCGTTTGGAGACCAATTTTCAGAGTAAGGCTTTTTTTCAAAACTTTTTTTTTTTAAAGTTAATCAGCTGCGCTGGTCCAGTTGTTTCCTTTGCACTGAACCGAGACTAAAACTCCCAAAAAGCACTGATTGATGAATTAAAGTATAGAGCGGGAACATCGTGCCATGGTTACATGCAGTTATTTGATCACCATATGCATGCCACGCAAACCGATAGTTTCAAGCAGACATTGGCTGAAGTGAAATCAAGATGCCAAGAAATGAAGCAGTGCCCAGATATCGCAAGAATAAAAGGGTCACAGGAAAGGCACCATGTTGCTCCAAAAACCAAGTACCAGCATGCAGCTTATTAGAATAAACTCATTAATCCATTAACCACAAGCAAACACATGAATCATCTGTGTACTAAGTGATAAGTCAGAGAGCAGCACAAAAACGCAATACATGGCTTGCTGACTGGACCATAGGTATTGGTTTGTGCATCGTTGGTGCAGCAGCTCTAACTTCTCTGAGTGCTGCTATCCACTGGAAGCCTGTGATGTCAGGGACAAGCACTGAGGCTGGAGATGCAAATACTGCTTCACATGCTGCGCTCAGGGCTACACTTCAGGAGAGTTGCATAGGTGGCACTGGTTGTGGGATGGAAACTGTCTGCCTCCGGTGTGGTGAATGACTTTAACTTAGGTGCTGGATGAACTGGCAGGCACAGATGTTTATTTAGCGTGCGTGTCCATTTCAGCCCAGTTCAATAACTGAAAGTCAACTGGCAGCTGCTAGCTGCTTCTCTGGTCACATCAGTAATTCCTCATTCTAAGTCCTCTCGGCAGTGCTGCAGCTGCTTCTCATGTCCAGTCGGTATTTCCTCATTCTAAGTCCTCTAGACAGTGCTGCTAGCTGCTTATCTGGTATCATCAGTAATTCCTCATTCTAAATCCTCTCGGCAGTGCTGCAGCTGCATCTCTGTTCCCAGTGGTAATTCCTCATTCTAAGTACTCTAGGCAGTGCTACAGCCGAGTCTCTGTTCCCAATGGTAGTTCCCCCATTCCGAGCCCTCTAGACATTGCTGCAGCTGCATCTCTGCTCATACATCCACTACACTCAAAAACAAAACACATAGGTAAAAGACATTGTCATTTACAACGCAAATAGCTCTAACTCTAAAAAATGCGAGACCTATTGCATTGCAAATGCTTGTTTTTATTGTATTTTCCCTATTCCTTCGTCTGTCGACTCCACCCCCCCGCCCCACCCCGCCCCGCTCCGCCCCACCCCTCCCCACTGCCCCACTGATCTTACATGCACCGGCCACGCCTGTCTATTAAGTAACTGCAGGAGCGATCAGAATGCTGCATTAGGGTGGTCACAGGTTCTAATCTTGATGGGAACGAAAAAGCCTTCAGCCTATCTCAGTTCAGTAAAGTGCTCTCTTAGGGGGAGGGTCTGGAGAGGCAAGCCCCTGGATGGAGAAGTGGACATGTGAAGAAAGGCCAGTTCACCCCTAGAACAACAGGCTTTTTGCATCTTAATATCCCTTGTTAGCCCATTAGGAGTAGGAGGGAGTGTTCCCTCACCAGGAACTTATCACGACCCAGTAGATCTCTCTTGGACCTTAGGGAAGAGCGGGTATACACCAACTTACCAGCCTGAGAAGGGAGATCGCACAAGTTATGGCCCATGCTTCTCTCTCAACTCAATCGTAGTGAAGGCGTGTTAGGCACTCAACCAAAACTGCCGGAGGCTGTCAAGCACATGATTTACTGCTTTGAGCTCTGGCACCCCGGAGCCCCAAGCGTGTACACACGAAAAATCCACAATGTCATTTTTAACACGTTATATAGAACTAACTTTAGTGCAGAATAACTTTAAAAAGTATTATCTGAGACATCAGAACAATAGAAGCAAACGTGAACAAACAAAATATAAAAATTATGAAAGAAAGCAATATAGTACATGATGAGATTCTCTATATTTCTAACACTAGCTAATAACAGTATTAGCATTAAAAGTCTGTCGCTTTACGAGGGTTCAGTATTTAGATGTTGTTGTTCCATATGCATACCTGAAACTCATTTATTTTTCAGTCTTCAGCCTGAATCTCCCTGACAAGGCTAAATTGTGTCTCTGTGGCCACTTTTATTATCAGGTTGTGGCCTTGGTGCAGTTACACTGAGAGCTGCTGCAGTCTGTGTGTTTCTTTTGGGACATGAGAGGGCTGTGAATGATAAGTTTACATCATTTATTTACATAATTTTCAGGAAAATAAACTCTGTTATTGGTGATGAAAGATGTGAAGCATGCCATAAGAATTTCACCTACACATTCATGTTAAAGCTTTCATGCCTTTCTCTAAACATCTAACATTCAAATGAATATATGAATATATGAAGTAGACGCATACAATCTGGATATATGATAAATCTAGCACACATTATTATAGGATAATTAACATATATGCATATGCGCTAGTCAATATTTGCAAACCAATAATGATAAACTGGGCCTGAGGCTGTGATGAAAAAATGCTCAACATTAAGGGTTCCTAATAGATATTAAGGCAAGACACGTGACAGGAGGAGATGGGGAGGAAGGGTAAGGGACCGGATTAGGTTAATGAGCCCTTGCATTCTGCAGTTTTATGATTTATTGTTATCCGGAGACGCATCGATTCCCCCAACTTTCTTCCAGCTGCTCTTTGTCTCCATGTAGCACTGATGCTGTGTTTCATCTGTGACTGTCGCTGCTTCTAGGCGCTCCCTTTTCATGCACTCCCACCTCTCATCCTTCACACAGCATGGCACGCCACAATAGCCCGCGCTAGTCCGCCCTGACCCACATGAACGCTTGAGGCCATTCCATGAAACTTGCAAGAGATTTCGTCCACTTTTTCCACCCAAGTCTTTATTAATGAAAAATGATACACAAATTTTCCAAAAATATACTTTTTTAAAAAAAAGTATTGGCATCTTTCTAGAACAACTTGTGTCATTTTTGTGATTTATAAAAAAAAGTTTTTGGGGGATCCACATGAGGATTTTTTGTGTTTCTCGGCTCGTGCGTAGGCTCTTAGAGCCAATAGCTCTTGTCTGGCTCTGCTCCCCCAGTGAATTATCTGCCTTGCCCCTACTTACATACAATGCACTTAAATCTAACTAGACCGGGGAAATTTGTGTTACGCCAGTGTAATCTTGCATAATTTCCTACATTTTGAGTTGCTTTTTATGTTTAATTCTGTAAATTACACCAGTATGCCAAGTCCCATAATTTTAGGATTCTAGTTTCAAAAAAATCCTATTGCAAGAGCACGGGAACAATGCGTACAGACAGAACGTGAGTGGCTATTGTTTACTGCATTTATGTTTTTTGCACTGTTTTGTAGCACGAAATTCGTCCTTGTGTCCAAAGTAGGCATTAGGACACATTTCATGCTAAAATATAGTGCAAACTGTCAGATTTGCACTTTGTGTAATTTGACATATTTTTGCTGAAATTTCGCATAGTTATGCAAAAAGAAATTATGTGAATTTCACACCCACCTAAATCTAATCCCTTGTCGCCGCCATAGCACCCGAACTAGGCTGGACCATCAACACCTCCCTCGAATCCGGCATCTTCCCCGACGACTGGAAGCGGGCAGAGGTCAAGCCCCTCCTCAAGAAACCCTCGGCCGGCCCGACGGACCTGAAAAACTACCGGCCCATCTCTCTCCTTCCCTTCGCAGCCAAAGTCACAGAGAGGTTCATCAACACCCAGCTGACCACCTTCATCGAAGAGAGTGCCATCCTCGACTCCTCCCAGTCCGGATTTCGCAGCAACCACAGCACCGAGACTGCCCTTCTCACCGCCACCGATGACATCCGCATGCTACTCGACCAGGGCCACACTGTGGCCCTCATCCTTCTAGACCTCTCCGCAGCCTTCGACACCATCTCACACCGCACTCTCACAGCCAGACTCCATGACGCCGGTATATGAGGAACCGCCCTCGACTGTATCCGCTCCTTTCTCTCCGGCAGAACACAAAAGATCAGACTCCCTCCCTTCCTCTCCGAACCTACAGAGATCAACCGTGGAGAACCCCAAGGATCCTCGCTCAGCCCCACGCTCTTCAACATCTACATGGCCCCCCTCGCCGCCATCGCCAGACAGCATGGGCTCAACATAGTATCATATGCCGACGACACCCAGCTCATCCTCTCTCTCACGAAGAACCCCGAAGACACCAGACTCAGCTTCCAAGAAGGAATGAAAGACGTCGCAGCCTGGATGAGCGACAGCTGCCTAAAACTGAACTCGGAGAAGACAGAGGTCCTCGTCCTCGGACCCTCCCCCACTGCGTGGGACAGCTCCTGGTGGCCCCCTGCCCTCGGAAACCCACCCACCCCGACGGACCACGCCCGGAACCTCAGCATTATTCTAGACTCCTCTCTCACCTTGACCCTCCAGATCAACGCCGTCGCCTCCACCTGCTTCAACTCCCTCCGCTTCCTCCGCAAGACCTTCAAGTGGATCCCCCCCGAATGCAGAAAGACCGTCACCCAAGCACTCATAACCAGCAGACTGGACCATGGCAACACCCTCTATGCCGGAATCAACAAAACCCTGCTACACAAGCTCCAAACCATTCAGAACACCTCAGCCACACTCGTCCTCGGAACCCCACGACACGAGCACATGACCCAGCAGCTACGAGACCTCCACTGGCTCCTCATCGAGAAGAGAGTAACCTTCAAGCTACTCAACCACGCCTACAAATCCCTCTACAACATCGGACCCAAATACCTCAACGAAAGAGTCTCCTTCCACGTACCCAAAAGGAACCTCCGCTCCGCGACCTCGCCCTGGCAGAGACCCCACGCATCCGCAGAACCAGAGCAGGCGGAAGAGCCTTCTCCTACGTCGCAGCAAAGACCTGGAACGAGCTCCCAGTCAACATCAGATGCTCCCCCACTCTGCACACCTTCAGGAAGAGCCTCAAGACCTGGCTCTTCGACTGATCCGTAGCTGCACCCCCCTCCAGCGCCTTGAGACGCTCACGGGTGAGTAGCGCTCTTTATAAACCCCTGATTGATTGATTGATTGATTGTTTGCCAGTTGTGCCTTATGAAAGAAAAAAAAAATCTGATATATGTGGTATAGTATAAACAACCATCAACACTAAGGAGTGAGGAATTGCTATAGGGTAGACCCTCAGCTTCCCAAACTCTAATCCAGAATATACACACAGGAGGGTTAACCTCACTCTCTTAAATCACGTCTTGTACACCGTTGTAAGCGTGCCCTTTCAAATATTTCAAGCGAGTGTGCAGTAAGCACCCAGGTAAATCAGTGCTCTCACCATATTTCTTGGACATATTTGTTGGGTCCTCACTCACAGGTACCACCTGTGGCCTGCTTCATCATTGGAAAAAGAATGATTGATGGACAGAACGCAGAACAATGTCATACATTCACCCCAGTACAGGGATCTGGGCCTAAATCCATCATTTTTTTGCTCACCATGCCATTCCAGTTTGTACCCAGCCATATGCAAATCAGTCTTGACCCTGCACCCAATGGGAACAGTCCAGCCCGAACTGCCAGGCCAGGTCCTCCCTGGACTGGAAACAAGCATCATAGGACCGGTTTCGGGGTTTCACCCCTCATCAGCCAGGATAGCTTGACTCCAGTGGCATGGAGAGCACGGGACCCACATCTGGGCATACCCGTCCCACTCGGGTGACAAATGCAAAAAGAACGATTGATGGACCCACACCTACATTACCTAATATGAGTGGGTGAGCTCTACGCGTTTGAAAGCGGAACACTTAGAAGGTGAGAGGCAAGGGATTTGTGAGTGAATTAAAATTGCCTCATAGACCCTAAAACTATGATTTAATAAGTAAGGTCTTAGGCAAGATTAAAAACAGTTAGATGTCATCAGAATCTAGTGGTCCTAGCCATCACAAGGTCAACATGTTTCAGCTGTATCACTGCCCCTAGGGGTCAATCTGGGCCTAAATCCATCATTCTTTTGCTCAACATGCCATTCCAGTTTGTACCCAGCCATATGCAAATCAGTCTTGACCGTGCACCCAATGGGAACAGTCCAGCCTGAACTGCCAGGCCAGGTCCTCCCTGGACTGGAAACAAGCATCATAGGACCGGTTTCGGGGTTTCACCCCTCATCAGCCAGGATAGCTTGACTCCAGTGGCATGGAGAGCACAGGACCCACATCTGGGCATACCCGTCCCACTCGAGTGACAAATGCAAAAAGAACGATTGATGGACCCACACCTACATCACCTAATATGAGTGGGTGAGCTCTACGCGTTTGAAAGCGGAACACTTAGAAGGTGAGAGGCAAGGGATTTTCGAGTGAATTAAAATTGCCTCATAGACCCTAAAACTATGATTTAATAAGTAAGGTCTTAGGCAAGATTAAAAACAGTTAGATGTCATCAGAATCTAGTGGTCCTAGCCATCACAAGGTCGACATGTTTCAGCCGTATCACTGCCCCTAGGGGTCAATCGGCTTTCTTCGGGACCAAGTTTTGTATTTTAAATCCCTGCGTGGTGTTGTTGAGCTTTCCAAACAATTTTAATGCAATCATAATAATTTTAAAGAAGCATGCACTCAAAAATACCGCCCATACTTAGGACACTTTCCTTGATATGGTCATGGATAGCCGATATATTAATAAGGCATCATAGGATATTGCGGGAGGTATGGTCCCTGTAGTCAAATCTTCATCAAGGAATCGCATTAGTGGCGTGTCCTACATATATCCTTAAAAAAAAAAAAATCTGATATATGTGGTATTGTATAAACAACCAGGGCCGGCTCTAGGACGGGGCGATCGGTGCCACTGCACCGGGCGCTGACTTGGGGTGGGGGCGTCATTTGTGCAAGTATATTTTCATTTAAAAAGCACCTACTGCCGCGTTCCTTGTCTCCAGCAATTTTCAGGCATCAATAAATGTCAAGATAACTCCGGTGATTAATCGTCTTCCTGGAAAGAGACAGAAGTTTGTCTAGTGGAAGTTTTGACTCATCCAAAGGTAGCACAGAGGGTTAAAATGCCTGATGCTAAGAACGTGTACCATCCATATAACAAAGTGCATGTAATGTACATAGGTCAGTGGGCTACTGCTTCTGTAAGAGAGCTCCTTTTGTTACTTGTCGTTTGTAAGTCAAAATCCTAATATAAAACATTGAACTATTAACTGTCATCAAAGAGCTGTGTGCAAACTGCAAGGTATATGTTAGAGCTATATGTTTTATTCCCCAGTCTTTCACTATCCTAATCTTGCCAAAAGGGTTCATTTGGGTAGAAAACAATTCTTATTATTAAAGAGAACCCCTAACAATGGTGTTACATTTTAAATTCTAAATTTGTGCTTTTCCAAAATAAGGACTCAAACTACGTTGCCTACCAGTATCAATGACATGTTACTCCCACACCACACCTTGTAGTCCTGTCTGATGTAACATTTCCTGTACACTGATTTACACACATGTGATTGTCTCTGTGCAATGTGTGTGTGATGTAAAGTGCTGACACCTTACACTGGTGTAAGTGGTGCTATAAAACTAAATGAATCTGAAAGACAGTGGTTATGGAGACTTGAGGGGCACTGTTAAAGGGCGGTGGTGAGGGAATCAGTGGCAGAGGTGGCCATTGGGGGGCACCAACAAATATTGTCGCACAGGGCACCACCAGTGTTAAAGGTAGCCCTGTAAACAACATCAGTTCTCAGTTCTGGTTTTATTGCACATGATATGTTACAGAGTCATTGGAAATATGCTATCTTGACGACTGAATGTAGTTTCAAACACTAATTGCCAGGAACGCCACTGGAAACCATTGTAACTATAAACAAGCAGCAGGGCCGTTCCTTGCCCCTTCACACACATTTCTTTCATGAACCCACTAAATACAGTGAAGGAAGTGCAGCTCTGCAGGGGGAGAGGTTTCTGCGGAGGTTGCAGTATGTATTGCTCACCCCAGAAAATTGATTTCCCTACAGGGCCTGCATTTTCCAAGGAAAAATAACAAACCCGCCCATCACCATTACTGTTTTAATGCACGGCAGGCTAATGTGGGCATCTTGTCGGTGGCACAATTAGACGCAGCAGCGTGCTTGACATAATAGGAACAACTGGGAACATGCATTGCATATCAAACAACAGCACACAGAGGGAGCTGGATGCATAGAATGACACTGATTTAGTTATGTTCCTTATATTTCTGAAACTCATGATCCAGCGCAATATTAGCCAACAGCATTCATACACCATATACTCACTTGGGCCCATACATTCATACTACACTAATACTTACGCTGGGTGTCAGATGTACTCTTTTATCAAATTCCCTGCTACCAATTACCTTCTGATTGAAGAGTAATAACTTACCAATGGATCCTTTGCCAATTGGGAAATTTAAAATGAGTGACATTCAATATAGTTCATAATCCTGAAATAACCACTGAGTCAGGAAGTTTTAAAATGTTTATCTAAAGTTTTAGCAGAGTAAAATACAGAAAACACGGTACTTGATTGAAATACCCAAGAAAAAGCATAGAAAATGATTTTGCTAATAAATGACGGTGTTTAAGGAAAGGAAGAGAATAGAGACAGCAGCGCAACTAAAGGTTGCAGTATAGTTACCTAAATGCGAGAACCAAGCCCCTTGGCCAAGGAGTTGGAAAGGATAGGACCCAGGAAGGATGAAGAGCAAAGACTTCTTCCAGGATCAGGACAGGACCGGTGACCTCTCTACAACGACGCCTGCGTCGTTCCCCTCTCTGATACTCGACTTCTCCTCGATTCTCCCGTTCTAATGGACTCCGCCGCCCCCTCCTCAGGACCTCTTCTGGACAGGGATTCAGTCAGCAACCGATCAGCATGGCAGTCTGGAGCTAAGAGCTCTCTCGCAGCATGGACGCCTGTTCTTCGTGAACGCATGCTCTGACTAATTAACTAATGCTATATTCTATTATACCCTTCTACGCCCATGTACCTCCCCTTAATGTTGCTAAAATATGGGACCACTACTTCTGATTGGACAGGGACAGGGGGTGGATTCTCGCACCATGTCAAATTCGGCCTAAATTGTGAAGCCTATTGTTTTTAGCTTCCCGCCCCTTCAAATTAATACATTCACTTTATTTCCCACCCGTCTCACGACAAATGTTATACATTTTACAGGGGAAAAGTATCAATTTGTCCACAGGAAACATAAAGTACAGCATCTTCGGCCAATGGGTCATGGCCTTGGGAGACGTCCAAGTTGACTTCACTTGGCAGGCACACAGGATACATGCGCAGAACCATCGTCTCTCGAATTACAAGTCACCAACCCAGGCCCAAGTTTACGAATTACTAAAAGTGCAAGAAGAAAATATTAAAATCACAAATAAAATGTTTCACTGTATGCCCACTTTTCCTACTCTATTCCCAATTAATTATAATACTATCCTGCATTAGTAGCATTAAGAAAACGACAATTTAATAATGACATGAGAGCAAGCTTAAGCATGTGAAAACATTTAGCGGGCATTTTAGCGCACACTGCGCAGAAGCAGAAGTTTCCCACCAAGCAAAGAAACACGTCACACCATGTGATCAGGTTGCGACATGCGCAATGAAGTTCCCGCGCTTTAGCGGACATTTTGGATTACAGGCAAGCGTTATTCATTAGTAAAACACATAGGCAAGCTTCTGTCCCTCTTGTGTTTGTGAATGCAAAGGTTAGTATTGACAATACAAATTTAATAAATTAATACTATGAGGAGGATTGCGTACAAGCAAGTTTCATTTTTGAAACCTTGCTCCATCAATCCCCTCTCTGATGGCGTTTCTGAGCCATCAAAAACACTACCCTCAATCAGATGCCAACTTCTAGCAATTCGTTTCATTCTCATTTTTACATTTTCTGTTTTTCACATCCCCTTTCAACTTTTTGTATAATTCACTTCTCCATTCTTCAAGTTCTATTTCATCTAGTTTTCTCTTCTTTCCTTTTCCTGTCACTTTATATGTTCCACTCTTTCTACAGCATTTGCACCATATTGTTATTCCCAATATTATTATTGCTATCCCTGCTAGGAGTACTAATATTTGACCTATAAGTCCTTTTCCTACATTTGCAAACCAGGTTCCAATTGACGAGATACTATTTGTCAATCTTTCCCATACACTATCAACTTCCAGTGGTTTAAGTTCTTTCTCAAGTTTAGTTATGTTCTGAATATACGTTCCAATTTCTGCACTCTTATCAGGAATATAAGTGCAACAATGTTTCGTCTTCAATAATTTACAGACTCCTCCCTCTTTTGCCAATAGAATGTCAAGAGCAAGTCGATTTTGCATCACTATAGATCGAATCGCAACCATCTCCACATTAATCATTAGAAAACCTCCAGCAGTATCTGTTGATAAACGATCAACTACTGTAGACAATTTGCATATTTTCCTTGAGTTCAGAATTATTCCCACTGAAGGTATCAATGCACCAAATATATTGTCTACAATTTCTGAAAAACTAGCTCTTTTACTACGTATTAATTCGCTATTGTTTTCATTGCTCCCAGTGTTTCTTTTTACGTGGTATATCTTTGGAAAAACTATTCCAAAATAACAACTTCCATACCACCGTGCAGGAAGCCTAAAGTAAGCCTTATTCCCGCATACATAATAAATTCCAGGAAAAACTGAATCTGTTCCTCCTCTGAGTCCCCAACCTCCAAGAATTAAAAAATTGTGTTCACATTCACTGGTACCGATGAAAACATTGTTATAATCAGTCTTTAACCTATGAAGACAAATTTTCCCTGTCTTTACGAAATCCAGTGCCATTGCAGCTTGAGCCTTGCCAGGTGTGTAACTACCTTCTTTCTCAGCCCAAGGTGGTAAATGAGCCTTATGCTCAGAAGCTTTCTTTTGAAAATCTTGTCTTCTATCTTCTACTAAATTCAAAAATATCTTTTCTTCTTCAAGTAAAGAACATGTTAGATTTTGTCTATGTGCATGTGTTATGTCTATTGATTTCATTGTTAAGAAAAATTCTCCCATAAACTGTGCGTCTTGACTACTAAGCACTGGGTTCATACTCTTGCGAATCGGAACCTCAGAAAATATCACATCTAAATTTGAATAATAATACTGAAGTTTCCCTGTTCTATAAAATAAACTTGTTAATACACTACATGAGATGCCATATGTCAGTGGTAAATGATGGTATGTTAATCCTTCCGCTACTGATTCAGGTAACTTCATACAGACATAACAATTACTAACTTCCATTGTGTCTACATACTGAAACAATAACTTTGTGAAAACATTTAAACTAGTGTCGTTATCAGCTATTTCATGATGAATTTCTGCCTCATCTTCTGTCATTAATTCTACTCTATTGCCCTTCATGTTTGCTGTCCTCCCTTTAGTTTCATTATTAATCTTCTTATCTATTATCATAATGTAAGGAACTGCTACAATCAGGACTAACCATACTATAAGCACCAATACTAGACTACATATGCAGATTGCACAGCATCTCCTACAACAATTTCGTTTTGGTCTCCCAGTAACTCTATCGTCAGGCATTTTTCGAAAAGGAAGATTGCTCTTCTTATCTCTTCTTCTTTTCTTTAGAGGATTCTTTGTTTAATCAGGGTGGTCTTGTTTCTTCTTCGTATGTTAGTTCTGCACTTGTTCCTTCGCCACCACTGTCACTTGACTCTGAGCTTTCAAAATCTTCAAGAATGATATAAGTCCAGTCAGGACCCTTGAATTTATTATTCACAAGTTTCAGTCTTTTGCTTTTTCTTTTCCCTGACTTTTTCTCTTGATCAGTTTGACTTGTTACTTCAGGTACTTGATCTGGATTTTCACTTCTGGTTGTTATGTGGTACTTTACTCTTTTAATGACACTTGGCCAATGATCTCCTTTTCTTGTTTTCTTTGTTGGCACTGTTTCTTTGCTTTCGTCTTCAGGGATCTCGTTAATTTCACTTCTTAGCACTGTTTCGTTTTCTTCAATTACTGTGTTTCTTGTTTGCTCCTTTTCAGGTCTAATTGGTTTCTCTGTAACAGCTCCGCTGTGAGTTTCCAATAACTGACCTTGTTCTTTATTTATTTCTTCAAGTTCATGTTTTTCAAGGTTTTCTTCTTCCGTGTACTCTTCTTGATCTAACTTGTTCTGATCAGGGCTTATTGCACTGTGAACTTCTGCAGCCTGACCGGATTCTTCTAGATCTGTCTGTCCCTGTTCAAAGTCTATTAGGTTTTCACTGTTTTGAGTCCAATTTTCTTTCCCTATCTGACCTTGCTCAGGTTCTCTTATTGTCTTTTCTTCTTGTACCTGAGCTGCTTCTTCTTCACCTATCTGATCTTCTTCTATTTCTTCCAATTTCGCTTGACTTCTTGTTCTGTGGTATACTTCAGGAACTTCTACCACTGGTATCCAATCCTGACTTGTGCTCGGTTGTTCTCCGTCAGCTTCTCTCGAACCTCGAGCCTGAGATTCCTCTGCTGGGCAACCTTCAGCTTCTTCAGTGATTGGTGTTGTCTGTGAATTCTCCTCTTCAGGGTCTGGTACTCTCTTTGTGTGGCTTACGTGAATCCAATTAGGAAATCTTGCACACTTCACTGCTGTATTGGTGGTCAATATAACTTGACAAGGTCTGCTCCACCTGGGTGATAGACACGTTTCTCTGGTGTGATTCTTCACTACCACCCAATCACCAGGATTCAGATCATGTTCTAGTTCAGGCTGCCTGGAAACTGCGTCTTCTCCAACCTGATGAGAGACAGAACGCACTAGGTCAGCCAATCCTTTGCAATAATCCAGAACCATATCATCAGATATATTCACTAATTTGTTTGTGGGAACATGTGTTTGTCTCATTGCTCTTCCCATCATTATTTCATGGGGGCTTAATCCTGTCGTTCTGTCAGGTATGCTTCTGAGTCCCATCAAGACAAGTGGCAATGCGTCTGGCCACTCTAATGATGTTGATGCACACATTTTTCCCAATCTTGACTTTATAGTGCCATTTAATTGTTCAACCACTCCAGAAGCCTCTGGGCAATATGCACAGTGCAATTTCTGTTTGATTTGAAATGCTTCACAGATTATCTGGATCACTTCGCTATTAAAGTGTTTTCCTCTATCTGATTCCAAAGATACTGGGAAACCAAATCTAGGTATGAGCTCACGTAACAACAGTTTTGCAACTGTAATACTGTCATTTCTCCTAGTAGGGTAAGCCTCCACCCACTTTGAAAACAGACACACTATGACTAGTACATATTTTAGTCCTCTGCATGGTGGTAACTGTATGAAGTCGAACTGGAGTCTTATAAATGGGCCCTCTGCCTTTCCAATCTTTCCAAACCCAATTATCGTTTTCCTGCCTGGATTATGCATATGGCAAGTTAGACATCTCTGGCAAAGACTCTCTGCAACAGCCCTGAATTTGGGATTATACCAATTTTGTCTGAACAGCCTAATCATTGCATCTCTCCCTATGTGTGAGTCTCCATGGTGCATTCTAGCCATTTGTGAGAGTAAACAGTCTGGCATGACTGGTCTGCCATCAGCACTGATCCATACTTCATCCTCTCCTCTTTGGGAGCAACCCACTTTCATCCACAAATTCTTCTCACTTTCATCAACCTCATCTTGCAATTTCTTGACGTCATTCCAAGTTTCAGGTGGCATATACAGCATAAGTTGGCAGCTGATTCCCATTCTTTCCACCCTCTTATTGACTGACATTCTGGTTTTGGCACAATGTTGAGCCACCAGATCCGCATATCTGTTGCCGACTACCACCCAGTCATCTCCTGACTGGTGTGCGGCACATTTCACCACAGCCAATTCTTTTGGTGATTGTATTGCTTCTAGCAATTCCCTTACAAATTGTTCATTTTTAATTGGGGATCCTGAAGAAGTCATGAAATCCCTCTGCATCCACAGTTGGCCAAAATCATGCACAACCCCGTAACCATATTGACTATCTGTAAATATGGTCACTCTCTGATTCCTCCCAATTTTGCAAGCTTTTATCAAAGCAATCAATTCAGCTACTTGTGCAGATTTGACTCCTGGTAAATATGATGCTTCAACTATTCCAGTTAATTCACATACCGCATAGGCAGCAGTTAGTTTACCATCTTCATGTCTTTGACATGAACCATCGACAAATAGCTCCCTGTCTGGCTTTTTAAGAGGCTGTTCCTCTATGTCTGGGCGTGGTTTTATACATAATTCTGTAATTTGTACACAATCATGTTCATCTTCTTCGTCATCTTTATTTGTTTCATGATATGGGTCCGGCAATAAAGTTGCTGGATTTATTATTGTACACCTTACCATGGTCACATTTTCAGCACCCATTATTAGCCTCTCATATTTAGTCAGCCGACTAGGAGTAAGATGCTGAGTTCGGGTTCTTGTCAACAGAATCACAACTGCATGTGCAACATACACTTTTACAGGATGTCCCATCACAATTGACTCGCTTTGTTCAATGCTCAAACAAGTTGCTGCCACTGCTTTTAAGCATCCTGGCAACGCGGCTGCTACTGGGTCCAATATAGCAGAAAAGTACGCTATAGGACGTCTGTCTAGTCCATGTCTCTGAGTTAGGACAGAAAGTGCACAATTTTCTCTCGCTTGACAGAATAATGCGAATTCTCTTTTATAATCAGGCATGCCTAAGGCAGGTGCTGAACAAAGTGCGTTTCTCAATTTTACAAAAGCTTCTACACTTTCATCCTCCCACTCAACAGGGTCCTTTGCTTTCTTTTTCGTCATGTTAATTAAGGGCTTAGCTAACATGGAAAAATTTGGCATCCATTGTCGACAGTAGCCTACTATTCCTAGGAACATTCGCACTTGTCTTTGGGTTACAGGCATTTGCATTCTCTTTATTAATTCTACTCTTTCAGAGGTTATTCTTCTTTTTCCCCTCTCAATTTGATGTCCCAGATATTTAACAGCTGTCCTGCAAAACTGTAACTTTTCAGGTGAGACTTTATGCCCTTCCTCAGCCAAAAGATTTAATAATGCTATGGAGTCAACAACACAGTCTTCTCTGGTGGTCGACGCCACCAATAAGTCGTCGATATATTGGACTAAGACTGAGCTTCCTGGCATCACTAGTTTTTCCAGGCACTTTTTCAGTATCTGGTTGAAGATGGAAGGACTTTCTGTGTACCCCTGAGGAACACGATTCCACACATAGACCTTGTTTTCAAATTTAAATGAGAAAAGATACTGGCTGTATGGATGCAATGGTATTGAAAAGAATGCTTGACACAAATCAATTACTGTGAACCATCCTGCATTCCAAGGGATCTGGTATAGAATTACTGCAGGATTTGGTACTATGGGACAACATGGTTCCACAATCTTATTTATTTTACCCAGGTCCTGAACAATCCTATATTTTCCACTAGGTTTCTTTAGTCCCATGATTGGTGAATTACATGGGCTACTCATTACTTCTTTTAGAATGTTTTGTTCTACCATTCGATTGATTTCTTCAATAACTCCTGTTTTTACTTCTGCACTCATTTTATACTGTCTAGTATTTGGGAAAATTGCACCTTCTTTTAAAGTAATTTTAACTGTATCTATTTTTGCCATAAGTCCTACTTCTTTTCCCGTGAAATCCAATACTATGGGGTTTACTGTACCTTTTATTTCTTCTGGCAACTCATCTTTTGTTATTAACGAAAACATTTCGTCTATTTCTGTACTTTGTTTTGCAACCATAATTTTATATACATGGTCCTCATCTGGTGTCTGAACTGCCACACCATCTGGCGTGCAGAAAATTGTACAGTTCATTTTGCACAATAAATCCCTACCTAATAAATTCACTGGACTAGAATCACACACTACAAATTGATGCATTTCTCTAAAATTTCCTATTTTGACTTCCATTGGTTCTGTAAGAGGTGTTCTAATTCTTTGATTAGCTACCCCTACTACTTGGATATCTTCACCAGAGAGAGGAAGGTCTGGGATGTCTGCTGATCTCACCGTAGACCTGGTAGCACCAGTGTCCAAAAGAAAAGTAATATCATTACCTTTCACATTCCCTTCAACATATGGACCAGACTGATCTACCTGTAAGGATGCGCCAAGTACGCACTCCTTCTTCCCCTCTCCTAGGCACCGTCATGAGTTGAATTCACAGAAATTGTCCTGCAAAAGAAATTGTGATGTCATATAATCATTCTTAACACTTCCTCCTGGGTATCCGATGTCTGTACCGTGCTTTGCTCTGCTTACATTACCCTGAACAGGTGGAGGTGGCAATTGACTCTGAAGATTTACACCCTGCTGTGAGTCATTCTGCGTCTGTGGATTTAAGTTTTGATTTGGGCCATTATTATTCCGAATCTTTTTACATTCGTCCTTCCAATGCCCCAATTTTCCACATCCATGACAAGGAAATTTCTTTTTAGCTTCTTCTCTACTCATTCTTCTTCTAAATTTTCCTCCATTTCCCGTATCACCACTCGTTCCAGAATCTTTTCCTGGATTTTCACTCGGATTTTCCAAATTAATTCCCTGCTTCTCTGCCATTTTCACCTGAGCCCACATCACTTTTTCCTGCAATTTCTTGTGTCTATCCTCAATATCGTCTCCACAATATTTTGCATACTTCAGAATCTCATCTATGGGCTTTCCCTGCCAACACAGCATATGCTGTTTAATCATCTGGCAAATCTCTGGCTTCAGACCGTAAACAAACCGATACACAAACTGACTCATGTTTTTGTCTCCAATGTCCTCAAATCCACTATACTGTTTAAAAACCTGCAATAGGCGCTCATAGTAAGAATGTACTGATTCACTGGCTTCTTGGGTGGTTCGATCTATTTTCACCCAATCTGTTTCTTTTGGTGGTATTTTCCCTTTCAGGTAAGTTATCACTTGCTGATACTTTTTCATTACATCATTTGACGGGGCACCTGTCTTCGGATCTCTAGGATATTCATCACTAGGCCAATCGACTGTAATTTTACAATCTGTCCACAAATTGGCAGGTACCACTATGTCAAACAGACCATCTAAATCCTTCAACAATACCTTTGACACCTTCACAAACCTATCAACCTGCTTGTACCATTCAATTGGTTTTTCTCTCAATTTTGGAAAATCATTCGTAAATGACAAAATATCCTGTCTGCTCCATGGGACATGTACATATCCTCCTCCCGCAACTTCTCGCATTGGATACATCTGGTCTGCTTTCACTGTTTCCTTCATCACATATTCTGATGCTGTTCTACTTGTTCGTGCTTCTTCCTTTTTCTTGGCCCACCTAGTTTTCCATTTATCTAGGTCTCCCCATTTTTGCAAAATTAACATTAATTCTCTTATTTGTAATCTTCTTCCAGAGGCATTCATATTTTCTAAGTCTTTGTCTGAAAATTCTGCTCTATAGGGTTTCTGTAGTACCTTTGATCTCCCTATTTCTATTCCCATCTGTAGTGCTAAATTGGATAATTTTTCATGAAATATCCTTACATTTCTGGTGATACTCCTACACAGGAATAATAATTCTTCTTCATCATAGGTATTTAAGCGTTCTAGTCCTACATTTCCTGCTATTATTTCTTCTAATTCGACTTTCAATTTATGAATGTCCATTATTTTCGGAGGTGTGCACTGTTTAACTGACCCTTGCACCCATCTTTCTAGATCTTCAGGTGTTACTATGGTAGCACTTTTTGCTCCCGATGAAGTTACTAAACTTACATCTTTTGAACCTCCAGGTACATCTTTTCTTGGAGTACTATTTACAGAACCTCGAATAGGCAAGTCCATAAGTGATATTGTGGATTCACAGTCACTAAATTGATCCTCAATTATAACTGGAGCTTCAGGTTTGGGATTATTCACAGGAGTAGGTGTAAGTATCGGTGGAGGACAGCTTCCCTGAGTACCATATAATGGAACTACTGGACCAATTGTTACAGGTATGGTCAACGAATCAGGATGTACTTTTATCTGGGTTATTTTCTGTATTAATTCTGCTCTGGTTTTTTCTAGGGCTTCTTTTTCTTTGTCATGAAGTATTCTACTCGTGGTGAATTCATGCATTACCTGTGGCACTAATGGAGTTTTTGGTGGTGCACTTGGGGTGCATCCACTTGTCCCTTCCTGATATGGTGGGGGATTTCTTAACATTTCTTCCATAAATTCGTCTTCTGAATCCTCATTTCTCATTAAATGTTTTGTCTTTTCTGTACATTTGCCTCCTGATTTCTCTCCTTCTGTGAATAATGGATACAGTCCTTCTGTAATCATTGCCCTTCTCCATTGTTTCATCTGACCATCCCTAGACTCACGTATATATCTGGGAAAAAATCCTGGATAACTCCTATTACTTCTAGATCTATCCCGCTCAAATACCTCGGTTTCCCATTCTTCTAGAGCTTCGTACTGAGTTAATCTAGGTCTGGGTTCTAAGTCATTCATCCTCAATCTCAAATTCTGAAGAATTCGCCCATTGAACGTGCCATTCTCGGGAAATGCTAATATTCCATCATTTTTGGTATATTCTATCCAATTCTCCATCCATACACAAGTATGATAACCTCTCTCCATCATCATGAATGAAGCGGGCGTTTTAGCTGGTGGAATAATAATTCCTTCTCTAGTTTTGAGTGGTTTATCCTTTTTAAAATAATTCTTAATCTTTTGCAGAAAGGACATTTTTCTCTTTTCTCCGTACATTCTATCTAATCTTTGGTGTACAAAATTATATTCTGCAAAACCTAGGAATCTCCTATCCGGACGAGTTCCTGTTAAAGTCGGATCGCGTTTTAACATGCAATCCTTATCCACTAAGAATTTTGCTTCTATAATTTTGACTAATCAAATCTCTGCTAACTTTTATTTCTGAACCAATCCTTGCGCGGCCTTTTGGTGACGTTTATCTGTCAACCCCTCCTTTACAATCTGCTCTTTTCTGTCCTTGCTGGTTTAACCAATCCCAGCGCGGCACCTGTGACGTCAGTACTACTCCTGACTACTGACCCCTCCTTTACAAGGGTTTTTCCACACCCGCTGATTCAACCAATCTCAGCGCGGCGTTTTGTGACATCAGCTCCCTCTCCGGGAACTGACCCTCCCTTTACAAAAATTTACGCAAACTTATTTTCTCTATAAATCTTAATTAAATTTCAGTAACAACATAAAACATTCGCTATCGTGCCAGTTTCTCTAAAATAGAAAAGATAGTTTTCTTTCACACTTAGTAAAACCTTTCCGTTTACTAAACATACACTATGAGTAAAACACTTCCGTCTACTCTTCACACAAGCTCCAGAAGTACCTGTTACTTCTCCAATGTTACCCTTTCTAGGTGATATAACATCAAATTTTTACCAGCGTACTCTTTTTGCTATTACTCACACGCATAGAGTCCCTAACGAGTACTGAAAGTCCTGCTTAACTTCTCAGTACTATTTCTGCCTGACAGATAACCTCACTGCAGTATGGCTTCCACTTGCCACCCACTATTCTTTTTACCCCGGGGTATTCTGGACAACATAAAACAAAACTCAATATTTAAGCGGATGTTAGTTCATAAAAATACAAATAAAAATTCTCATTACCCAATTAACAAAGAGTAACCATAACCGTCCTCTGCTTACCAGAAAACTGATCCAGCGCAATATTAGCCATATACTCACTTGGGCCCATACATTCATACTACACTAATACTTACGCTGGGTGTCAGATGTACTCTTTTATCAAATTCCCTGCTACCAATTACCTTCTGATTGAAGAGTAATAACTTACCAATGGATCCTTTGCCAATTGGGAAATTTAAAATGAGTGACATTCAATATAGTTCATAATCCTGAAATAACCACTGAGTCAGGAAGTTTTAAAATGTTTATCTAAAGTTTTAGCAGAGTAAAATACAGAAAACACGGTACTTGATTGAAATACCCAAGAAAAAGCATAGAAAATGATTTTGCTAATAAATGACGGTGTTTAAGGAAAGGAAGAGAATAGAGACAGCAGCGCAACTAAAGGTTGCAGTATAGTTACCTAAATGCGAGAACCAAGCCCCTTGGCCAAGGAGTTGGAAAGGATAGGACCCAGGAAGGATGAAGAGCAAAGACTTCTTCCAGGATCAGGACAGGACCGGTGACCTCTCTACAACGACGCCTGCGTCGTTCCCCTCTCTGATACTCGACTTCTCCTCGATTCTCCCGTTCTAATGGACTCCGCCGCCCCTCCTCAGGACCTCTTCTGGACAGGGATTCAGTCAGCAACCGATCAGCATGGCAGTCTGGAGCTAAGAGCTCTCTCGCAGCATGGACGCCTGTTCTTCGTGAACGCATGCTCTGACTAATTAACTAATGCTATATTCTATTATACCCTTCTACGCCCATGTACCTCCCCTTAATGTTGCTAAAATATGGGACCACTACTTCTGATTGGACAGGGACAGGGGGTGGATTCTCGCACCATGTCAAATTCGGCCTAAATTGTGAATCCTATTGTTTTTAGCTTCCCGCCCCTTCAAATTAATACATTCACTTTATTTCCCACCCGTCTCACGACAAATGTTATACATTTTACAGGGGAAAAGTATCAATTTGTCCACAGGAAACATAAAGTACAGCATCTTCGGCCAATGGGTCATGGCCTTGGGAGACGTCCAAGTTGACTTCACTTGGCAGGCACACAGGATACATGCGCAGAACCATCGTCTCTCGAATTACAAGTCACCAACACAGGCCCAAGTTTACGAATTACTAAAAGTGCAAGAAGAAAATATTAAAATCACAAATAAAATGGTTCACTGTATGCCCACTTTTCCTACTCTATTCCAATTAATTATAATACTATCCTGCATTAGTAGCATTAAGAAAACGACAATTTAATAATGACATGAGAGCAAGCTTAAGCATGTGAAAACATTTAGCGGCCATTTTAGCGCACACTGCGCAGAAGCAGAAGTTTCCCACCAAGCAAAGAAACACGTCACACCATGTGATCAGGTTGCGACATGCGCAATGAAGTTCCCGCGCTTTAGCGGACATTTTGGATTACAGACAAGCGTTATTCATTAGTAAAACACATAGGCAAGCTTCTGTCCCTCTTGTGTTTGTGAATGCAAAGGTTAGTATTGACAATACAAATTTAATAAATTAATACTATGAGGAGGATTGCGTACAAGCAAGTTTCATTTTTGAAACCTTGCTCCATCACTCACATAGAGGGCTGTATGGTTTAGTGTTGATGTATGCACTTTGCCCATTGCTGGCAGATTCTCTAATACTTTTTTTTTTTTGTAGTCTTATATAATGCGAGCTCGACCCGAAGGTATCAAAGAGCTTTTCATGAGCACCAGTTGCGTTACAGACTGACAAATTCATTTTGTAGGCACAGAAAGATTAAGTCATTTACCCAGAATCACAGGATGCTTGAGCCGCCCGCCAGACGCGAACCTGGTTCCCCAGCTTCAAGGTCGGCCGCTCTGGCCATTAAGCCACATCCTCTCCCTTCAAGGTGTCAGAATACCTAGTAAAAGGCAGCTGTGAAATGGCGGGTCAAGATCTAGTCTATGGATGACCACACATGTTGGCTCACATGTTGTAGGCACGTTTTTTGTAGGCATAGTTCTCTTTGTGTCGACCTGTATGAGCGACATGCGCAAGATAAATAGGAATTTACTCGTAAGAGGTCAGATTAGGTGCATCGGTTCCTGTGGTTTCAGTGACTTCCTCTTGTAGTGGAAGAGGATGCTCTTGCAGTTCTCCTACAGGCATGGCACTTGGCACTAGTCTGTGACATGCATGGCTGTGGTTGGTTAATCTTTCTTGAATGCCTACCTTGATACAATCCATTTGAGCATAGGCTGTACTGGGCAACTTTCCATACATATTTTAGCATTTTGATACTGCTTGCTAGGTCCCTTCTGTAATCATGCTCGCCAGCTCACTTTTTCTCTAGATCACTGGATATTTACATCACATGAAAAAATTGCTGTTCTGGAATTATTCTGCTCCTGCAGGTAATGAACTTTGAAAGTAAATCACTTCATCACGTTTAGCTGGTGTACATCATGCTTGAGATTTGACCCACAGTAAAGCACACTCATCAGTTGTCAAACAAGGCAACCTTCCTTTTGGAAACTGCTTGCAAAGTGCACTATAAAATCCAGTGTCCTGTTTGACCAAACACATTGCAGAACAAAGGCGAGTCTCATGCCTGAAGGAGGTTGTTAAAGTCCCCACAACAGTGCTGACTTTGCAGGCTGGATATGGCCTAAAACAGTATGTCTTTGGAGTTGCTGCTGAACGTCATGACCCCTCTGAGGTCGGTCTGTGTGTCAGTGTCCCTGTCTTTTGTGCCTAATTACATTCTTGCAGCCAGGCCCTGTTTCCAACTCCCTGCCGGCAGCCAACCCCACACTGCATGCAGCCTTGAGCCATACACTGTGGCGTGTTGTCCACAGGGCTTGGCCTGCAACCAGGCCTTGCGGCCAAACCTACATCAGGCTACTAATACTACACCACACACAGGCTTTGGTGTGCGCAGCCTAGGACTGGACTGGGGCCCCGGTGACCCCTTACCCTGGGGCAAAACATATATATTAAGGGAAGGGGGTATGCAGATCCCTCCCTGACCCTTAACTTGCCCCGGAGACCCCATCCCTGGGGCCAGTCCCAATAAGAAGGTGAAGGGGCCTCGCAACCACCCTTCCCAAGCCTTCCAGAGACTACATCCCTGGGGCCAAAATCAATAGGGAGGAGGTGTGCAGCCCCCTTCCCCGAGGCTTATTAGGCCTCAGGGACCCCATCCCCTGGGACAATACCAATAAAAAATGGGAGGGGGACTTGGTGGCCCCCCTGTCCGAACCCTATTAGGTCCTGGGACCCCATCCCCCAGGGCTGTTTTCTTTTTTTTAAAGGGAAGGGGGGCCATGCAACTTAGAAGACATTTTGAAGAAAATGGTGTGAGAAGGTTAGGTTCAGCAGGGCAAGGCTGCAGGCGTTGTACGAGAAGGGAGCGTTGTCATTGGGGAGCCGCTGGACTTAGTCACGATGAAGATTTCTATGTTTGTACTCAGTCACTTTTTTGGAAGTCATAAATCTCCAGCTGGACGAGACAGGAAGCTGTAGTTGATGAGAGTTCCATGAGGCTGACTACCTCATTGGTGAAGGTCCGCTGAACAGGATTTGCTCTTTTGGAGAACGATGTAGCGGGTGCTCCCACAAAGTCAGGCTGACTGGCGATAGATAGACGAGCAGGATGGTCCCGGTCTTCCCTTGGTTCTTAAAGCAGTTTTTAGCCAAACATTGTTTTAGCCAAAATGTCCTGTCTCAAGTTTTGGATTTTGGCTATCACATCCCATCACCACCAAGGGTCTAGGACTGGACGGGCACCACTTGGGAGGTTAGAACTCACTCAGTGTGGGCCCAGGTGTGAGTTCAAGATGGTGGGAGCCTGTTATGTCCCTGTGGCTCTGAACAAGAGATCAGCAGACTGGCCCTTTGAGTCACTCTGGTAGTCCTGGGTTCAAGTGATGAAGCAGGGCTTGAGCAGTAGAGCAGGCCTCTGAGGGTTCAAGGCAAGCTCCAGACAGCAAAGCAGTCCTTCCAGGTGCAGCAGAACAGTCTTGTGGAGTACACAGCAGGTCACAGCAGCAGGCAATCCTTGTGAGAGTCTTCTGCAGGTACAGAAAGTGAACAGAAGAGTGGAACTGAGGGTCCCTTTTTTATAGAGGGTGCGTTCTTTGAAGAAGGAGAAGTTTGTAGACGATTCTCTTTGAAGTCCTTGAAGTTGCCTGTCTCCCCTGCTCTGGCTTCAAGCTGGCTGCATGAACAATGCAGTGGTGACAAGTCCTTTGTGTAAAGGTAAGGCACAGCCTTTTCAGTTGCAAGTGGGGCTGTGCCCATCTCCGCCATTCAGGCAAACCTAATCCCTCTACTGTGTGACTGTCTGGGAGGAATAAGCAAAGTCCAAATGCCAGCCACACCCAGTCATGTGACCTAGGACAGGTTGCACCAAACAGCAAGACAGGAAAATGCCAACTTTTAAAAGTGGCAATCCAAGATTGTAATTTAAAATCTGCTTTACCTTTAAAGAGGATTTTTAATTACAATTTCACAGACACCAAACATGAAATTCGCACCTGTCCCAAATCAAATGTTAGCACTCATTAAATGTTAAAAGGCGTCACAATGTTATCCCATGGGAAATGTTACATTTTTTACTACCAGAATGAGTAAAACTTAAAAGCACATGTCCAACCTTTTAATTACAATGCACCCTGCCCTATTGGCTACTTAGGGTCTACCTAAGGGTGACTTATATGTAGTAAAAGGAGAGACATATGCAATAAAAGGGGAGATTAAGGCTTGGCAAGAATGTCATATTTCCAAGTCTAATTGCAGTTTAAAACTGCATTAAGGTTGCAATGACAGGCCTAAGGCATGTTATAAGGGGCTACTTAAGTGGGTGGCACAATAGGTGCTGCACGACCCTATTTAATTTACAGACCCTCGGTATATGTATACCACTCTACAAGGGACTTATAAGTAAATCAAAATGCCAATCAGGTGTAAGCCAATTTTACCTTGTTTAAAGTAGCGAACACAAGCATGGTAGTTAGCAGTGGCAAAATGGACAGAGTCCTAACATGGACAACAAAAACGAAACCAGCACAAATAGGAGAGGTGAAGGCAAAAAGTTTGGGGATGACCCTGCAGAGAGGGCCAGGTCCAACATTTATTATGTATGTGTGTATACATATACACACACACACACAACTAGGTTGAAATCCTGTTTTGCAATAGGGCAATTGTGAAGCTTTTTGAATTTTTTTTTAAGTGTGCTTTTATTGTGACTCCTGGGTAAACTCAACATAGCATTCTGTTGTGAACAGTGGAAGGTCCAGTCCAGGTAGTTTCTTAAGTAGATTTATTCCAGGTATGATGTAATGTAGAGAGCCCCACCAGGAGCAGCCTTCCTGCTGCTCAGCCCATACACCAACTGACATCCTCACTCATCCAACATTCCACAGTCACCTCTCACACCAACATTCCACTCCACAGTCACACTGGCTGAGCAGCAGGTATAACACATCTCCCTTTCATTATACAAATGAGAATCACATCCAAAAGAATCACAATAAAAATGGTGCATGCAAAAGATGACAATATGATAATTACATGCAACACAGGGACATCAGAACAAAAGCAATAATATACATGTACTGATGGCAAGGTACATGCAAGAAAGATGACAATGAATATAAATTTGAAAGAAGTAAACACAGCACGCAAACCAGCAATTACACACACACCACTTCTCCCTTTCCACCAACATACACTCCCTTAAACCAAACCAAGATAACACACACGCTACAACGCCACAAAACACAAACTAAACCCCAATACCAAATCAAGCTGGCTGGCCAGGCCAACAAGAGATAGAAAGAGTACAGACTAGAAGACGTGGTAGGAAACCAATCAAGACCTTAGAAGCTGTGGAAGATGATTCCACAGGGAACAAACGGCAGAAACATTGCCCTCCACCCTTACCCGTAGTAAGGGTGGTAAGTGTGGCATAAAAGACCACACAGAACCTAGAATGGAACAAAGTAGTTCCACAACCTAGTAGGAACACATAAGCACTTCCCCCAACCAAAGTTGAGGTGGAATGTGTGATATAACACCACACGAAACATAAGCAAGCGCACACTGCAACACCCAACAACTACGGCACTTCCCCCAACACAAGTTGAGGTGGAATGTGTGGGAAACATACCACACGGCACAACGCAACACCCAGTAACTTCAGCACTTCCCCCAACGAAAGTTGAGGTGGAATGTGTGATATAACACCACACAAAACATAAGCAAGTGCACACTGCAACACCCAACAACTACGGCACTTCCCCCAACACAAGTTGAGGTGGAATGTGTGGGAAACATACCACACGGCACAACGCAACACCCAGTAACTTCAGCACTTCCCCCAACGCAAGTTGGGGTGAAGTGTGTGGTAAACACACCACACAGAACACAAAGCATGTGCAGAACACTACACCCAAAAAAGAAAACTTCATCACTTCCCCCAACAAAGTTGGGGTGGAATGTGTGGGAAACACACCACACGGAACATCGGAACACAGGACACAGAGCATCCACAAGTTTCACTGAAATGCAAATTAGTTCACTAAAGCATTCAAAGCACAAAAATAAAAATGGCAGAAAGAATTTCCATACTTAACTTCTGGAGTAGAAATGAAAAACTCATACGTTTTTATAAATCCACCCATCATCATTCAAACAAGACACACTTAAGGAGAAAAAGTAAATATGCCACAGAGAACATCCTTAAAGTAGAAAGAAAAAAAACAGCAGGTATACACTGAAAATGTAAACTGCCCACAACAACAGTCCTAACGGGTACTACACGCACACACTCTACAAAAGTGTGAACAATAATCATTAAAGAAAGCACATAAGACATTAAATTAGTAAATGCAGAATGGTAAAAGTGAAAAGAGCAGAAAGCACTGGTGAGCGACCTCTCACCCGAAGTATGGCACTGTCCCCAAGCTCACATTGCTGTCAGTTGCTGCAAGAGTCTTGCGAAACCAGTCAGGAAGAAAGTGAGAATAAAGTCACTGAAGACATAGTAGATGCAGCAGTGGCTGGGCAATGGGCCGAACATTAAAAAAAACAATTGGAGAAGTTGCACTCTCTTTACCACAGTACACGCCTCACCATAAAAGAGAAAAAAAACGGAACAGTCTGCACTGCAGAAAAGGATCGGAGGTGGTGACTCACAATTACACTGAAGCAAGCGATCACCTGAAGATTGAAAAGTTCACTTTGAACTACGACATCACCGACATCACTTGAAAACGACATCACTTGGAAACTCTTAGGCTCGGCTCGGATTGAGGATGAACTTTATTGAGATATAAATAATTTTTTTTTAAACTGAACGTGGTTGGCAAAACGCACTGATAAGCAGTGCACCTTGAAGAATGCAGCGTGGCCCCAGTGTATCGGCAGTGACTCCAAACACAAGATGGCGGCACGTACCGGTGACGCCGCGCTGGATGGCTCCCGGCATCACCGTGCTCCCAAACGTGCCGAACAGCAAGAAGCCTCGTGGATGAGCAGACGTCACAGAAGACCGAAAGAAGGCATCGCAGGGCAGCTGGAAGAAGGTAAGAGTGCACGGGCTCTGTGTGTGCACGTGATGTGTTTTGAATGTGTGGCAGCGGTTCAACTGCCACGGTGCAGCACAAACAGCACTCCCTAGGCATTGAAATAGGTAAAAAAAAAACTCAAAGTCCTCACAGTTAAATGCCAATACACTGTCAGCAGTTCTTGGATCACAAATAAAAGCATAGGCTCACCAGCGGTGCTGCTCCTCCTCACAACAAACCGCACCAGCCAATTCCTCTGGGGTGCATGGGGCTGGCGAAATACAACGCAAGCACCAGTGATTCACTGAGGGGCATGCAACTTGGCTCTATACATCACGGCAGGTACTTCCATGGTGTAATTGCGGTAGAGCAGATTGATACGTAAAACAAACAGGAAACACAACAGGAAGTATCATGCACGGAAACGGTAAATATGTTGCACCTCTGGAAGACTCTTGTCACTGGTGATACTCTCCCAAGACAACAGGATAGGAACAGCTTTACCAAGAGAGGAGGGTAGGGAGAGAGAAAGTGCAACAGGAACTGGCACACTTGGGTTGGGGCGACCGATGACAAGGTCACTGGTGGGGCTCAGGGGTGCCAGTTTACTTTAAATACCAAGCTTTAGTTTTAAAAGAAAGTCCTTTACCTAAAAGTTTCTTCAGTCTTTAAATTTCAGTAGAAAAAGTTTCCATCAGGTAGCACACGTAGGTTCTTTTCCTCAAAAAGTCGCCAAAATGTTGTGAACAGAAGAAGGACCAACCCAAGTAGTTTCTTAAGTAGATTTATTCCAGGTATGATGTAATGTAGAGAGCCCCACCAGGAGCAGCCTTCCTGCTGCTCAGCCTATACACCAACTGACATCCTCACTCATCCAACATTCCACAGTCACCTCTCACACCAACATTCCACTCCACAGTCACACTGGCTGAGCAGTAGGTATAACACATTCCTTGCTGGTTTAACAGCACCTCCTGTTGCTCTTTTGCTCCTGGATGTAGCTCTTGCTTAGTGGATTAATAGCGCCTCCAAATAGCTTGGTTTTTGATGCAACTGAGTCAACTATATACACCCTATTAAACCCAAATGATGCACAGCAATGACAAGTAAACCCTTTTTCAGGCCCAAACCTTCCTTTTTAATACATAAAAGTCACCCCAGAAAGTTGGCATTTTCTTGTCCTAACCGTTTGGTGCCTGCAGCCTGTTCCTGGGTCACATGTCTACGTGTGGTTGGCAGTTGGTCTTTGTTTATTGCTCCCAGACAGTGAGACAAAGGAAAGATAGGTGTTGGCAGGATGGTGCAATCTGACTTAACGAGGGGGAGGAGCTGTCTCCTACGACACTTGCACATCAGAAAGGCACTCCCTGAGCACTCTTACTAAGGGAGTTTCACTAGTCTATTGTGACCCCAGACAAGCTGGGGCCAGAACAGGGAGGAAGGGGGTGCCTGACATCTCAGGTGGTGGAAACCTCTGGAAGCTTCCTCCACTTCAAAGTGGGCACCATGTATAAATATTGAACCTCAGACCTCAACTCATCTGTACACTTCTGGACCTGTGGACTCTGCCGGCACTGCTGTGCTGCTGAAAGGAATGCCACTCTGCTGAACTGCTGTTCTGAAGGCCTGCTGCCCTGCTGTGCTGAGCTGACGACCTATTCCCTGGGTGAGAAGGACTGGACCTGCATCTATTGAACCCAGGAACACAGAGTGACTCCAAGGTCAAGTTGGCTGGCTCCTGACTAGAGCCTCAGGGACAGAAGGCTCCAACAACCTTGAACCCAGCACCAGAACTCTGCATCTGTGACTCCTACTCTGGCACGTGGTACCATCCCCATCCTAGACCTCTGGAAGTGGACCTGAGTGTGCTGTGCCAGCCCATCTGTGGATCCAGCAGATCCGACGCATCCCCTCTGCTGCGCGGAGCAATCCGGAGCAGAACTGACGCATCGCCTCTGCTGTGTGGACTTTACCGGTTTACGAACACCGCATCGCAGCCCGCAGCCTCATCAGAACCCTGTTTGCATGATGCATCTTTGGCTCAGGCTCTCGCATCACATGTCTTGCATCAATGGCAGTCTCAACGACAATGAAGGAGTTTGCATCGCAACCTCTGCAGCTACTTCAGAACCAGCCGGTGAACGATGCATCCTCGATGCAGGACTTTGCCTCACAAGCCCCCCTCATTGACTGCAACCTTTAGGACAATGCAGTACCTCGCATCACAGCCACGCACCCCCTCAGAACCAGCGCTGTGCTACACATCTCCAACTCAGACCTCACATTACCATGGCAGTGCAGCACATCCTCGATGCGGAACCCCACAACTCTTTGCAACCAGCATTTAAGGTACTCTATTTCAACGGGCCTAACAGGGTCTCTGTAGCCAGCCCATGCTCCATCACGGTTAGCCTGAACTTGTGACTTTGTTCCGGTCTAGCGCAATCAGATATCATCACACATTAAGGTTGGAGTGCTTGGACCTCACCCTGACAAGGATTGTGGTTTCTGTTTGAGTAGGTTTTCACCCCCGCCCAACCAGTAACTAAACTTCTTACTGCATCCATGAAAAAAAAACTAGAGAGATTCACAAACTCGCCAGGGGTGTGAAGCACTATCTACATAGTGCAATTTGACCACCTAAAAAGTGTTTTAGGCCTCACAAGGGAAATTGAAAGCATTATTTAAATGCCAAAAAAAGAAAACAAAAAAAGGCAAAGAAAACAAAAAAAAACCACTTACCTTGCCTGCGGCCGCTTTCCTCCGTTCTGGTTGACGAACCAGGAAGCACACAGGCTTCCGATTCCCCTGACCAATCACAACACTGCAGTGCCGCCCTGCCAGCACCGGCTTAGCATAGCCAATAATGAAAAATAAAATGATAATAATACTGTTATTATCATTTTATTTTTCTTGTGGGGCGACACTCCTCCGCCTTAGCCGAGGAGCCGCGACTTCATGCTTCAGGATCTTGTCATGTAGCTTAGAGAAAGGTAGCTAGCTGTTTATCAGAAGTACAACTGGTTTGCAATTTCATCTTGCAGTGCCTCATATATTTTATTCACAAGAATTGATATCATTGTTTACACATCACCAGTAAAGAATATTATTTGCTGTCAACCATGAAAGAAAACTCTATATTTCGAGCACCTTTGTAATTACAGTTGTCAGTTATCATACCTCAGTTGGTTGACACACATTTAATTTCCTCACAAACCTTGAAGAAATGTGCTATTGCTCTGTATCTGTGGCTGCTCACATAATGCCCTTCATGGCAGTTTCTTACAGAGAGGCTTCTGTTTCAACGGTGATGAACTGAAAGACTGACATTACTCTTAGAGCATCTGTCAATCAAGCAGAAAGAGATAGGCAAAGCAGGTGAAGTTTTCAGATCTCATTATTTCAAGCAGGACAGACTGCTTCCTAGTTCTTGGTCAGCTGTTTGAGCTCTGGACAAAGTCGATGTAATAATAACAATCACAAAAAACACACTGTTCCCAAGGAGCAATACTTTAGATGCAAAGAACCAAATGGCAAATAAAATGCATTCAAAGGGGTTTATGAAAAAGAATTTGAAGACACGTAGCCGCTAAGTGAATATTGGTACAACACAAATATGCTCAGTGCTCTCTCTGGGGGTGATACACTCAAGTGATGAATCGCGATCAACAAGTGTACCCACAAACACAAGAACAGCATGGCCCATTACAGCAAGTTCTGAACAGTCGTATAGGGTCTGTATTTCTAAAGTCGATGGCGTTCCGATCCCAATAAAAATGGCAGGATCATCAGTGGAACTCAGGGGGATACAATGAGCCAAAGAGAGAGATTATGAAAGGTAATGCAGTGGATAACGGAGGGGGTCCCTGGTGACAAGCCCCAGGAACAGGGTGGCCAGGAAAGGCCTGAGCTGGAAATATGCTCGATACCCATAGGGGTCTCCAGTCAGCCAGCAGTGGGAAGCGGGTTTGGGGGTCTTGATCTCAAGGTTGAGTCCCAGATTCCTTCACTGGGCTCGAATCAGCCCAAACATGGAGATGCGCCGGTAGCACTGACTGGCAGCATGGAGTCTTTTCTGGATAAAGCAGAGAGCAAAACTACAGGTGTATTCCTTCAGAACACATTGAGGAGATTTATCACTCGGATAAAACTAAAATTATGGTTACTCCTTATAGATTTAACTAGGTGCGATAGAAGATAATATTGCTTACACTTTCGCATCCAATATTCGCATAGGGGCCTACTCACAAACTACATTTTGTAGTATGTGAAGTAGTGCTATAGTAGTGCTACTCACATGCTACAAGACACGTTACTAACTTATGCCTCTGCCTGCGTATTAGTAGTAAATGTGGGATTACTGTGTGACTTGAAAAAACAGAATGCCAACTACTAAATGGGAGGGGTTAAAGAAAGGTAAGCAAGGGTATAGAGAGGACAGACTACTACAAACACCCACCTACAAAAGAGAAAGCCCATTGCTATTCACAAACTACCCTTCTAAAGTTACTAAAGTTCTAATGGCAACAAAACAGTAATAGTAAGTGCAAACTCACAGTGAAATAAAGCAACTGCCTAGGATCACACAATTTGGTCAAGCGGGGAGCCAGAATTAATAGAGCATCTTGAAATACTTGAGGATGCATGCTGTACTAAAATATCTCAGAATTTTTAATAGACTACAATAATGCTCCATCTAACATCACAACCTAGGCCACATCCAAGGTACATGTGATATATCACTTGTCTCTCGTTGTTTTCTGACACTGTCTTCTGGTTGATGAGGTGAGGAGAAAAACCATTCATGTTTAGAGGCTATCTCATCTAATAAATGTCACTAGTTGTAGTATACAGTCTAACGCATTAAACTGAAATGCTTCCACACATTAAAGAAATACTGTATTTCTTTAACATGCATAAGCGTTTCTGTTTAGGTACATTAAATTGGTAATAATTGTGTAATAATTTAATGCATTAAACTTAAAAGCTTCAGCTTGTTAAAGAAGTACTATATTTCATGTCAAATGTGTTGATGGCTTGTGCTCATTAGATACCTTAAGCTACTCTCCCTCCCCCCACCCTCTAAGCAGGGGCGTAGCTTCAGTGGGGGCGTGGGGGTGTTTGGGGTGTTACACTCCTGAATAAATGTATTTTTCAGTAAATAGTTGGGTACAGGTGCTTTCAGTCGGGTATGGTGAGGTGTCTGTCAGATTTCCCCAGAAATGTTTACATTCACACAGACAAAACGCACACACTATCTCACCCTCTACTTTGAAATTCCTCATAAATGTTAGTTATTTTACCAATATTGTGTTTTCTCTCACCTAGTGTCCCTACCAGCCATGGCCTGTGCAGGTAAGAGCAGTGGGGTGGTGGGGCTGGGTGGGGCGGGGGATTTCGACAGAAGACAATGAGGGAAAATTTATGATTTATTTAATTTTCCCTCGTCATCGTCTGTCGAAATCCCCCCCAACCCAGCTCAATCACTCTTACCTGCACGGTCCACTGCTGGCCCCTACCAATCTGCATTTCTCTCCCCTTCCACTGCCCCTTGGGCCCCTCTAATGCACCCTGCTTGTGGTACAATGTATTTTAACATATGCCTGTGTAATTGTTGTAAAATCTGAAATTTACACCCCCCCAATCTTACTGATCAAGCTACACCCCTGCCTCTAAGCACCTGCTGAGTCTGGCCTCACCGCTTGGAAGTGCTCCACCTGGAGCAAATTGCTCCAGAGTGATGACAGGAGCAGTCCTGGAGGGAATAGGCTAGCAAAGGGGCTTACCTGTGCGCAGGACACAGGGCGCATGACTAAGGGCTTGGTGCTCGGGTTGGGTTGGGTAATGGATCCTCCATTTTGGCCTCAGTGGCATAGCTAGGCACTTTGCCGCCCATGGAAGTCCCTGTCTTTGCCACCTCACGGCTGCGCTGAAGAGCAGGGGGTGGGTGCTGGCGATGAATTCTGTGCTTGCCGCCACCACGGCAAACTCATGTAAGAATGGGGCGGAGGGGGGGGGGCAGGGAGCTGCCGCCACCCCCAAAACTCTCCCCCCCTTGCTACGCCACTGTTTGGCCTGGTCCATGCCGGATCATGTTCACTTAACTGCAAGTGAATCTGATGTCGTAAAAGCAGCAATAGTTTGCATGCAGCCCGAACAGCACAGGTCTTACGCCCAAAGTCCCCAGGGCTGGCTTTTAAATGACATTGTGATAACGCCGATTCTTATCTAATTATCTATAAGAACCTTCTGGTCGCCAAGATCTTTTTACCTGTTGAATAGTGTAAAGGAGAGAATCTCATCAGGTTATATATCAGCATTCATTTTGTCTGAAAGGACCACAGAGTCCGAATTCAAGTTTAAGAATTTATAATCGCCAAAAATAACTGAACGTGCAAGCACCTCAACACGAGGTTAAAGAAATAGATGGGCACTAATACAAATAATAACCTACGCAGGAATCTCATCCGACTCAAGATAAAGAGAATAGAAAGTTCTAGAAGGATCAACCAGACTATGATTGCTCCAAATTCTAAATTGCTCTTCATTGGACTAAACAAGCTTTACATCAATTGCTGTCCCTACACTAACGCTAAGTGACATCCCTGCATAACTATTTTCCCAGGCAAGAGTGAATAAAAGGTGTCAGCTGTGAGGACTTCCTAAGAAGTGCAATCACATAATACCTAAGCTCAGCTCTGTCCTTCTCTCAGGTCTCCCCTACCTCTTCTCTGGCCTCCTCCCTCAGGGCACTATCCCTAATACAAAACCACAATACAATGGTACACGCCTTTGTCACGCCTCCTTGGCCAGGTCTTCTTTCTTGTGCTTTTCCATCGAAACGGTTACTTCATCCTGGACGGTTGCGATGGCCTTGAGTCCCAGGCACCTTCTCCGCTGAAAGTATCATCCCTAAATTCCATTTCACTCTCCGTACCATGCCTCCCATCTCTCTAACTTTTGAAAACAAAGAGTTAGTCTTTACTAACGAGACATGTGTCCTTGCACCTGCAACAAGAGATACGTTCAACAGAAACCTTCTACTGTGCAAATTAAATCTACCGTTTGTGCCCAGAGAGTCTTACCAAGAGAAACTTTTCTCGGCCTACAACCTAAGCTAACATAAAATAAACCAGGCCTTCCCTAAGCATATATGTAGTCAGGCCTTTACATATGACTTTTAAACACTCGTCTTACGTTTCCCTATAAGCATTTTCATTACGATTCATATGCAAACAATGAATTACATGTGCAACTTTAATATGGTGCACGTTTAAACTACTGCAATTACATTACACACACGAACTAATTCCTCTATGCATTATGTTCACACAATTCAATAAGCATTACATTACATCGTTATCCTAACACCATTATGCTGCTGAGTTCACTTTGTCTCAACGAACTATTCATTCTTTACTAAACATGCATGAGTATATAACTGAATATAACGAATATATGTCTGAATATATGTGGGTGCGGCCTATCAGTGATTATGATGCACCCCTACAATTCACAAGAACATTTCGCTCTATCAGTTCCCCCTTTGATGACTCCTGTCATCACATCTCATTCTACTCCCTCAGAGAAGGAACCGACCTAAACAGAACTTTTTGCCATCTTCCCTGATCTAAATTTCTCCATGCTCTTGAGCCTTTGATACTGACTGTCCTGCAGTCTTGCCAATCTCATGTCATTTTCCCTCAACGCTCTCTTGACTCGGCCTGCTCGATACCACTTGTAGGCCTTGATCACAATCCACAAGCCAACCACACAACCCACCAAGATAAGGAGGGGTCTCAGAAAGTATCCAAGGAATCCCTTTCCTAGGTTCGCAAACCAACCTCCCACTTGACCAAAACCCTTTCCGACCTTTTCCCAGGCCCCTTCTTCGGTCAAATCCGCTATCTTTGTGTGGATCGTAGTGATATTACTTATATATTTCTCCAGATCCTTGCTACGGTCTGGTATATAAGTGCAGCACTCTTGAACCTTCAACATTTTACAGACTCCGCCCTCTTTTGCCAATAGGACATCCAAAGCAAGGCGATTCTGCAAAACCATTCCCCTTATCGACAACATCTCTCCTTCCACCAACACCAACAACTTTGCTGTGTTCATCGAAAATTCATCCACCACAGTCGCTAACCTCCGGATCTTCACATCATTCAAGACTACTCCCAGACTGGGTATCATAGCTCCAAAGATATCTCCCACTACGATTCCTGCACTTGCAGCTCTTCTCGTTCTTGAATGCTCTCCACCTTCTAGAAGATCTAAATCTTCTGTATGGTAAATCTTTGGAAATATTATTGCCAAATAACATGTTCCATACCAATTTACAGGCAACCTCACATAAGCATTCTTCCCACATACGTAATACACCGTTGGTATCACTTGTACAGGACCTTGGAGAAAATCTTTTGCTACATCTGCCATGGTGAAAACGTGATCACAGGTACTCTGTCCCACCGCTACCTTCTCGTAGTAAGTCTGATAACGCCTTATACACAACTTACCCCTCTGTTCCTTATCTAACGCTATAGGACCATAGCTTCCCTTGGTCTTATGCAACTGTTCTTCCTCTGTCCAATCTGTCCTGTGATGCCCCAAATCTCGGGAGTGAGTCAGCTTGCTATACCTATCCTCGACCTGATCTACAAACTTTCTCTCTACATCCGACATCAAACAAGTCAGATTGTGTCTGTGTGCGAATGCTGTATCCAATTCCAAACTCGGTATGAAGTACTTCCTCAGCCTGTCTTCTGTCTTATAATAGTCATATTTATTCAAATGCTTGTAAGCTGGGACTTCAGGAAGCACTGCGTCGAAATTGGAAAAGAAATACTCAAACTGATCTCTCTCATAAAACAAACTAAGCAAAAGACTACATGAAATACCATAAGTCAGTGGAAGATGATGATACCTAATACCCTCGTCCACTGAAGTAGGCAACTGCATACACACATAACAATCTTTCGCATCCATCACATCAACATACTCATACAACAACTTAGCATATGCATTCAACTTAAAATCACCTTTAGATAAATCTACATGTAATCTACGACTTTCTTCTAATAGCAAAGCTCTGTCAGCTGCCCTGTCTACCCCCTTCTGGCTAGGTGTGATAGGTGTCGGTGTCCCTGTCACCTCCTCTACTTCTTGCTCGTGCGAACCAGTATATGAGACTACAACTACTATGATTATAGAAATTATTACACTACTTATAAGAATGCCTACAATCCACTTTGATCTACGATTGGGATCTCCCGGCTCCATGGTTTCGAAAGTTCTCAAAAGTCTTGGTTATCGCAAAGAACCCTGAAAAAGTCTCTGTCCTTTATTTGTGTCTTGCTCAACCAGCTCGAGCAACCATGAAATCTCCGGACTTTCCCTTTCCGATCACAATCTTATTTACACAGTCCAGAAAAAGACTTCCCTAGTTTTCGTTCCTCTTCTGTGGAAAGTCCCTAAGTTTATTCTTCTTCCACTCGGACCTAGGTTATCTTCTTCTTTTGGACTTTTATTTACAGTTTATAGTTGATCCACAATAAGATCCTCATTGAGCAATACCAGAACGTGATACAAAAGTTCAAGACGCAAAATCAGCACTTCATGTGAAAACGGCTCAACTCCAAAAGGCGGGAATTCGAGTCGATGCAAAACCAAGTTTCGGACTTCACTCAGAAGCGGGGGATTCGGAACCGTGAGGGACAGCGTTCCTTCTATCTCGAGCCCTGGCAACTGCAGCACCACCTTCACCACCACATTCGGGCTCCGACGGACCACTTGCACTGACCTCAGCCTTCCCGTGCTCACCACCCCCTGCATCAAACACAGTGTAAGTCCACTCAGGGGTAGAGTACCTGCGACAAGGCACTCTTGTTCTCTTTGACCTTCGCCGACTGTCTTGTGCTTGGTCTTCGTCACTTGCTTCCGTTTCAGATACTTCAGACACTGGAGCAAGGTCTCTCTCAGGTGCTAACCTCAGGTTCAGTCGCCTCTGTCTTTCGGGCCAACTTTCTGCACTTCTGTTCGTGCGTCTGCCTTCCCCTTCTATACCCAGTGCACTACTTCCTTTTTCGGCTGAATCTGACTCTTCTCCGCCCACTGCACCGTTTCTGTCTTCGGTGTCTGAGTCAGGGTTCGAACTGTGGAAACCCCCTTCAGCTTGCTCTAGTGCACCACCTGCTGTGTCAGCGACCCTTACAGCTTGACTTGTCCTCCCATGTGGCCCTGCCACATCAGCTGGATTTTCATTTACGAGAGGAGCTGTTTCTTCCAAGGGTGCTGGAACTCTGCGGGTATGGGAGGCATGCACCCAGTTCGGCAATCCTCCACACTTCACTGCTGTGTTCGTGATAAGTATCACCTGATACGGGCCACGCCAGCGGGCATCCAAGCAACTCTTCCTCACGTGCTTCCGGACGAGCACCCAGTCACAGGGACACAAGTCGTGGCACAGATCACTCGAGGCTGGGACCACTGCTGCTTGCACCTGCTGGGATACAGAACGGACCACATCAGAGAGTCCTTTACAATAATCGAGAATCAAATCATCAGTGATGCTTATCAAGGCTGTAGCTGGTACTGCTGGCAATCTCATTGCCCTCCCCATTAATATCTCATGGGGGGACAACCCGGTCTTTCTGTCAGGGACACTTCGCATGCTCATTAGCACGAGTGGCAAGGCGTCGGGCCATTTCAGGGATGTCGAAGAACACATTTTTGCCATCCGGGCTTTTAAAGTTCCATTAACTTGTTCCACCATCCCAGAAGCCTCTGGTCTGTAACTACAGTGGAGTCTCTGGTCAATGTTCAATGCAGCGCAAAGCAACTTCATGATTTCACTATGGAAGTGCCCTCCTCTATCTGATTCCAAAGAGGTCGGGATCCCGAATCTAGGGATGAGCTCCCTCAAGAGTAATTTAGCCACTGTGAGAGTGTCACACCTGCGTGTGGGGTACGCCTCCACCCACCGTGAGAATACACATACTAGCACTAAAATGTACCTCAATCCATTGCACTTAGGCATTTCCACAAAGTCGAGCTGTATTCTGTTGAAAGGCCCACCTGACCTCCCAATGTGACTCAATGTAACTACAGTTTTCTTTCCAGCGTTCATCTGCTGACACGTAACACACCTCTGACATACCGTCTCAGCCATTGCTCGGAACCGTGGGTTATACCACGTCTGTCTAAACACTCTCATCATTGCGTCTCTACCAAGGTGTGCCTGTCCATGTATCAGTCTTGCCATCGGACTCAACAATTCTTCAGGCAACACGGCTCTCCCATCATTGGATACCCACACATCCACATCTCCTTTCTCACACCCAGCTTTGATCCATCCCTCTCTCTCCTGGTTTGAAACTTCATCCTGCAATCGCTTAAGCTCTTCCCAAGTGTCTGCCATGGTCAACATTATGCTGAGCTCGGTTCCTTCTTGGCTCTCCCCTATCTCTCTTTCTGTGAATATGCATCCTTGTTCTGCACAGAAACGGGCGACTTCGTCCGCATAATTGTTTCCCAATGACACAAAGTCCTCCCCTTTCCCATGGGCTGAGCACTTTACAACAGCAATTTCCTTTGGATGCTGTAATGCATCCAACAATTGTCTTACATATTCTCCATTCCTAATGGGTGAGCCAGATGATGTCAAAAATCCCCTCTGAGACCATAACTGCCCGAAGTCGTGCACCACGCCAAACCCATATTGGCTGTCTGTGTAAATTGTTATTCGAATTTGATCAGCGGCCAAACAGGCACGGGTCAAGGCAATGATCTCAGCTACCTGCGCGGAGCGTACTCCTTCTAGGCAAGCAGCCTCGACCACTCCTGAAATGGTACATACAGCAAACGCTGCTCTCAATTGCCCCACACTGTCTCTTAAGCATGAACCATCGACAAAGAAAATTTCATCTGGGTCAGCCAATGGTTCATCGACAATGTCAGGTCTCGGTTTGGTGCAAAGTTCGGTCACATCGAGACAATCATGGTCCGCACAATCTTCATCATCCGTGCTCGGTGTAGGCATTAATGTCGCAGGGTTCAAGACAGAGCACCTTTTCAGAGTCACATTCTCTGCGGCAAGTATGACTTGCTCGTACCTCGTTAACCTATTGTTCGTTAGGTGCTGGGTCTTGGTCCTGGTCATCAATAACTCAACCGAATGTGGCACATGTACAGTCAATGGATGTCCCATTACAATGCTTTCACATCTTTCAATGCTGACACCTGTTGCAGCAACGGATCTTAGACATCCGGGCAACGCAGAAGCTACTGGATCTAAAGTAGCTGAAAAATATGCCACTGGTCTACGGACACCTCCATGGTTCTGAGCTAACACTGCTAATGCACATCCTTCCCTCTCGTAACAAAACAATGAAAAGGCCTTGTTGTAATCAGGCATTCCCAATGCCGGAGCCCTGCACAATTCCTCTCTCAGTTTCAGGAATGACATCAAGCACTCCTCGTCCCATGGTACCGGATCACTCACATCCTTGTGCGTAAGCCTCTGCAGAGGCTTCGCTCTCAAGGAGAAACTAGGAATCCACTGTCGACAATAGCCAACCATACCTAGAAACATCCTAACTTCTCTCTGTGTCGTGGGTACTGCCATGCTCATTATTGCCTCAATTCGATCTGGTGACACCTTCCTCTTGCCTTTTTCCAATCTGTGTCCCAAGTACTGTACCTCTTTCAAACAGTACTGCAGCTTGTTCGGGGACACCTTATGTCCGTTCTCTGCTAAATGGTTCAACAGAGCTACAGTGTCAATTCTGCAAGCATCTTCTGTTTCTGAGGCAATGAGCAAGTCATCTATGTATTGCACGAGAACCGAGTTCTGCGGCAACACGAGACTCTCAAGGTTCTTCTTCAGGATCTGGTTAAAGATCGATGGACTTTCCGTATACCCTTGAGGGATACGACACCATGTTAACACGCGATTTTCTAGCCTGAACGCAAAAAGAAATTGGCTTTCCTCGTGGAGCGGTATCGAAAAGAAGGCTTGACATAAATCGATAACCGTAAACCACTCGGCTTCACATGGGATCTGGAACAGTATTACTGAAGGATTCGGTACCACTGGACAACAAGGGACAACTATCGTGTTGACCTTTCGCAGGTCTTGCACGATCCTGTATTTCCCGCTCGGTTTCTGTAGTCCCATAATGGGTGAATTACAGGGGCTACCTCTGATCTCTTTCAAAATGCCTTTCTCAATGAAAGTCTCGATCACAGGTCTTATCCCTGCAATCGTTTCTGGCGACAGGTTGTATTGAGGTGTCCTGGGGAAATCAACATTCTGTTTCACCTCAATCCGCACTGGTTCAACCCCTCTGATTAGACCTATTTCGTCGCCTGCGAAATCCCACACCACAGACGACACTGCGTCTCTCAGATCAGGTGGAAGTTCTTCCACTGTCACCATTGGGTACAGATCTATACACAGATGCTGATTGGTAATTTTAAAGTCAGCATCATCATCTCTCGTCTGGACCTCCACTCCTCGTGGCGTACAGTAAATCGTGCAGTTCAACTTGCACAACAGATCTCTTCCCAAAAGGCAAACTGGACTCGTATCACACACTACAAACTGATGTCTAGTTTGGAAGGAACCTATCTTTACTAGGATCGGTTCTGTCAATGGGCTGCTTATTCTCTTGTTCGCTACTCCAACAACCTGGATTGATTGTCCCGAGAGGGGTAGGTTAGGGACTACTGCTGATCTTACAGTAGACCGGGTAGCACCAGTATCAACCAAAAGTGTGGCAGGATGACCCTCAATATCTGCCTCCACAAAAGGTCCCCTCTGGTCTACCTCCAAGACCGCTCCAAGTGTGCAGTCTTCCTCCCCCCTCAGGCACCGTCAGGACAAAGGGTCTAAGCTATTCTCGTCGTAATCTTCGAACAGGGGCATCTGTTGGTACGTTCGTGTTCCTTGTGAAATCCTTGGAGCTTGGGGAACCTGGGCGTGAGAACTGTAAACCGCCCCTTTCATCGTCCTAGGTCTCGTTATTGTGTTAACTACCTCTTGCGCGGGTGCCTGAGCCCCCTCTTCCTCTTCCTGCAACTGATTAGCTGGGTTCAAAGGACACTCGCGTTTCCAATGTCCGACCTGGCGACAAAGATGACACGCCGTGGTCTTCTTTAGCGTGGCTATGTCCACTCCTGTCTTGGGGTCTACTGGTTTTCCCCTTCCCTGTCCTTGCCCATTCTGGTTCCCCTGGAAATTTCCTTGCTTTCTTCCTAAGGTCCCTCCACTAGGCTGACCCTGTGCTGTCTGCATCTGGCCAAGCATCAATTTATCTTTTAACTTCCGATGTTTTGAGTCCACCTCATCACTACAGTATCTCGCATACCTCAAAATTTCATCTAACGGCTTGTTCTGCCAGCAGATCAAATGATGCTGTATCATGAGGCTGATTTCCATCCTCAGACCCATTACAAACTTTGAGACAAACTGTCCCATATCCTTGGGGTCCAAAATATCTAACCCACTATACTGTTTAAAAACTTGCAGAAGTCTTTCGTAATATTCATGCACCGTTTCTTTGGGTTCCTGTACAGTCCGATCTATCTTAACCCAATCTATATCTTGGGGTGAAATCTTCAGTTTCAACCATGTAATCACCTGCTCATACTTTTTCATAACTAGGGGTGATGGACCATTTGTAACCGCCTCTCTATCCGGTTCCGAAGTCGGCCACTCAATAGCGACTTTACAAGCTGTCCACAAATCTCCCGGTACCACTATGTCAAACAAAGTGTTCAAATCAATCCACAATACTTTTGAAATTTTCACAAACCGCTCAACCTGTTTGTACCATTCTACTGGTTTCTCCCTCAGCCGAGGAAAATCATTTGTAAATGCAGCCAAGTCACCTCTATTCCACGGCACATGCACGTACCCTCCATTCTGTACTTCCCGTAAAGGAAAATTTCCAACACCCGTCGCCCCCCTCCTGGCGGCGGCGTTTCCCTTCTGCTCTCTTTACTGGTTTCTTCTTGGACCACCTTTCTTCCCATTTGTCCAACAAAATCCATATTCTCATTCCTATAATCAGGTCTCTTGTGTGTGTCCTTAATCCTGTGATTCTTTTCTCCTCCAGCTCCTGATCACTGTAATGCAATCTATGTGGTCCCTGCAACGCTTTAGTTTTATTCAGGTCCACCTCATATCTTTTGGCCAATTCCTTCAATCTATCATGTGCCATTCTAGCTTTTCGAGTCACATCTTTTGCTACAAACAGCAGTTCGTCTGATCCATAAATTTCTATCCTTTCCAAAGGCAGACCCCCACTGATCATTTCGTCTACCTCTGCTTTCAGCCTCACCACATCTAGCAACCTTGCCTGTACTGCACTCCTCAGTACATCTCGACAACCCGAGCCATCCCGCTCATCACAGTCACTATTCTGTCCTTGTGACCTATTCCCTTCCCTCATATCCCTGGAACTTGGTCTGTCTTCCGAGACGTTCTGTGCCCTATCTCCTTGCATCCTATCCTCTTGGTTCTTTACTGTTGGTGTCCACTCCCTCAAAGCTGACTTAGATTCCCGCAAAGACCTCAGTCTTTCTGGTCTCTCCTCTTCTCTCCTAAAGGAAGAGTCCGCAGTAGCCGGTAACGGCGTACTTGTCTCCATTGGTCTTGGGAAATGAACCACTCTTACTCCAAACCCATTCCCACTCTCACTGTTTCCTTCCTCCCTTCCCGTCGGTACGGAGCCCCCTTCTCTCACTCGGTCTGGGTCATATACCGGTACTATAGGGCCTATGGTAACCGGTACTGTCAAAGAGTCCGGTAATCTTGTGTTCCCCGCAGGAGGCTGTGTTATCATAGACGCCGTTGCCCCTCCGTTCCTGTGGAAATCCTTCCCACCACTCTCATGCTAGTCTGATTCTGGCTCTCATCAACTATTGCTACTGCTGGGGTCGTCTTTCCCTCTTCTGAATCTGGATTAAATGGTGGTGGCCTCTCTGCCAACAACCTATCTAACAAGCTGTCATCTAGATCACTGTCGTCCTCATCGATTCTTATTATCTTCCCATTTTGTACTAACAATGGGTACAACTTGTCCACTTCAACCGTTGCCACCCTCCACCGTTTCTCCAGTGCATCCCACTTTGCATCTTGAAATGCCCTGATCGATTTCTTCACCCTTTCCTGACTCTTGTCTCTATTCCTTTCGTGTGCTGCTCTAATCCACGCATGCAATGCCTCAAACTGTGTCGGTCTAGGTAGTGGTCGTAATGAGGCCATTACACTTTTTAGCTGGTACAATACCTCCATCCTGAAAGTACCATATCGAGGGAACGACAATTCTCCTTCTGCTTCTGTCATTTTATGCCAATTCTCAAGCCAAATTATAGTATGCAATCCTACATTCTTTGCCATATAATGTGCTGGTGTATCCTCGGGAGGAGCTTCCTCTCCCTCCCGAACAACCACATGTCTATCACCTCTACAAAGTTCCCGTAAAGCTTTAAAACATTTCATGATGAATCAACTTTTTGTTTGCACTCAAAATGTCCGCTTTTACTTCCTGATTTCAATCCACCAATACCAGCGCGGCTCACACCAACCGGCCTATCGCAGCGCGGCACTTGTCTGACGTCACTTTTCCTCCGCTCGCAGCAGTTCCCCTCCTTTCTAATTCACTCGTTCTCGCTCGCACCTGTCCCAATCATACTCTGAAATAATGTCCGTCCTACCGAACAATTACCTCTCTGACCGTCAGTCTTACCAATGACCGATCAGCCTCTTGAGCTTGTTGACCTCAATCTGGCAATCGTCTGTCCGCGAAACGACCGGACAATCGCCTTTAACACACTCGATAGGATTCAATCACTCGATGTTCTGCACACAATAACCTACGACCTGCGTTGGTTATTCACACACTCACTCATGTGTTCCCTATCTTCAGTGGGTCTGTCAATGACGTCTCGTGACCCCCACAACCTCTGGTCAACGTTCTCACTCTGGGTGTATTCTACACCACAATAAATCTCCCGGTCCCGCGCGCGCTCACGGTCCGTTCCTCAATCACACAACTCTCTTTCCAACTCCGCAAGACATCACACAACAATAAAACACCGCAATCTACCAAACATCACTCTTTTCATACTCACTCTACTACGAACTGCTACTTCCGCCGCACCGGCACTCTCCGTCAGTTTTCCACGACCTCCGACATCCTTCTCCCGCGGTCCTCTGGATCTGCGTCACTCGAGCTCTATGGGGCAACTTAATCTCCTATCTTGCTCTAGATCTCCCCTTACCATCAAAGGTAACCATCCTACTCTGCTACCAACTGATAACGCCGATTCTTATCTAATTATCTATAAGAACCTTCTGGTCGCCAAGATCTTTTTACCTGTTGAATAGTGTAAAGGAGAGAATCTCATCAGGTTATATATCAGCATTCATTTTGTCTGAAAGGACCACCGACTCCGAATTCAAGTTTAAGAATTTATAATCGCCAAAAATAACTGAACGTGCAAGCACCTCAACACGAGGTTAAAGAAATAGATGGGCACTAATACAAATAATAACCTACGCAGGAATCTCATCCGACTCAAGATAAAGAGAATAGAAAGTTCTAGAAGGATCAACCAGACTATGATTGCTCCAAATTCTAAATTGCTCTTCATTGGACTAAACAAGCTTTACATCAATTGCTGTCCCTACACTAACGCTAAGTGACATCCCTGCATAACTATTTTCCCAGGCAAGAGTGAATAAAAGGTGTCAGCTGTGAGGACTTCCTAAGAAGTGCAATCACATAATACCTAAGCTCAGCTCTGTCCTTCTCTCAGGTCTCCCCTACCTCTTCTCTGGCCTCCTCCCTCAGGGCACTATCCCTAATACAAAACCACAATACAATGGTACACGCCTTTGTCACGCCTCCTTGGCCAGGTCTTCTTTCTTGTGCTTTTCCATCGAAACGGTTACTTCATCCTGGACGGTTGCGATGGCCTTGAGTCCCAGGCACCTTCTCCGCTGAAAGTATCATCCCTAAATTCCATTTCACTCCCCGTACCATGCCTCCCATCTCTCTAACTTTTGAAAACAAAGAGTTAGTCTTTACTAACGAGACATGTGTCCTTGCACCTGCAACAAGAGATACGTTCAACAGAAACCTTCTACTGTGCAAATTAAATCTACCGTTTGTGCCCAGAGAGTCTTACCAAGAGAAACTTTTCTCGGCCTACAACCTAAGCTAACATAAAATAAACCAGGCCTTCCCTAAGCATATATGTAGTCAGGCCTTTACATATGACTTTTAAACACTCGTCTTACGTTTCCCTATAAGCATTTTCATTACGATTCATATGCAAACAATGAATTACATGTGCAACTTTAATATGGTGCACGTTTAAACTACTGCAATTACATTACACACACGAACTAATTCCTCTATGCATTATGTTCACACAATTCAATAAGCATTACATTACATCGTTATCCTAACACCATTATGCTGCTGAGTTCACTTTGTCTCAACGAACTATTCATTCTTTACTAAACATGCATGAGTATATAACTGAATATAACGAATATATGTCTGCATATATGTGGGTGCGGCCTATCAGTGATTATGATGCACCCCTACAATTCACAAGAACATTTCGCTCTATCAATTGTGGATCTGTAGACTCTCCAAAGCAGCAGGTGTGGGCTGGAAACAGGTCAGTCCTTAGCCTTCTCTAAATGCAGTACCAGGCACACTTGCGCAAGGGCTTGGTAAAAGTGTCTTGCTATCTGGCCCTCACTAAGGCAAGGTCAGAGAACGACAGCCAATATGACATTGTCAATACAGCACTGTATTGTAAAAGTGCCACTTTTAAAAATGAAAGTTAAAGATGGTAATACAATGCCTAGAATAATAATGCGGAAAATACGAGTGAGGTAGCCCCAACTGCCTAAAGAAGCAGTACCCCTGCACCGAAGTGCAGTAGTAGATTTGCAAATGAGTGAATCTACACATGTAAATTTACCCTTGTGAATCATGCCATAGTTTTGGAGTTTTCTGGTTACAAACTTAAATTTGCGTACTCCAATGTTGTTTGTTTCAGATTCTGGTACAAAACCAACTGGAATGAATGGTAAAGAAAGGAATCAAAGTTAGGCTTTTTTAAGCAACGCAAAGAAGGGGAAGAAGTGACCATAATGAGGGATTTATATATAGTAGTAGTTTGACAAACCTTCACTAATCTCTTCAAAAAAAGGTTGAGCCACCTCAGCTCCTTCCTGGAATGTTACGGGGTGATCTGTTCATGTAGGGGAGAGAAAAAGGGGATTTCCCAAACACGTTTTCCTCATGCAATTTCCCATAGGAACTTTACCAAAACAGTTGAATGGATACACCAAATTTGGGCAGAAAGATAGAAATTAAAGTGCAGTTGTACTGTGGTACTACAGTAGAATTTTTAAAAAAAGGGCAGCCTCCTGCTGTTTTTCATTAGAATCCTCATGGGTGGGCAAGGGCCTATGGGTCATCATAATACTTTTTTTTTAAAAACATTTATGATGGGTGTGCATAGTGCACCCCTCCCTGAGGCAATACAAACTCCTGGGAGCCCCCATCTCCCCACTGGTCACCACATTCTTTATTTTTTTAATTTATTGGGAAGGGGGCTTGTGCGCCCCCTCCCAGAGCCACTTATTGGCCCCAGGGACCCAATCCCCATGAGTCTGACAACATTTTTGTTTTTATTAAAATGGGGTGGGGGCAAGTGCATGGCCCCCTCCCTAAGTCACGTATTGGCCTCGAAGACAACATTCCCTGGGGCCTACAATCCTTATTGTTCCCACCTTGGTGTGCACAAATGCTCCATTCGTTTGGAAGCACAGAACAACACCCTTGGAACAGTGAATGTGCTCCTGCTGTGGGAGCAGAAATTAAGCTCCCGCCGGGTGGGAGCACATTCACTGTTGCCGGCTCCTGCTCGCACCCAGGGGTATGAGTGGGTGTAAAACAGAAGAAAAAAACATACCTGATTGCCGCTTCTCTCCTCCGTCTCTGGTCTGTCGTCTCTCCTGGCCGTAACAGGAAGCAGGAAGCACACAGGCACCCCATAGCCAATCACAACGCTGCAATGCAGCATTGTTATTGGTCTGGACGCCGTGGTTCAGCGCTCAGACAGGCAGTGGGAGCCTGGGCATGTTCTCCACCCAGGCTGAAATGCAGCCTGGGTGGAGAACATGCAAAGTGCGCATGACTGTTTGCCTGGCCCGAGAGGGCCGGCCAAACATTCATGCACACTTGGAGTGGGCAAACCACTCCTCCCCCTGCTATGAGAACAGAGCAGCCCCGCCCCGCCCTGAAAAGCTGCCACAGCATAAAAAAATAAAATTATAACAACCTCGAGCTATTATCATTTTATGTTTCCTTTATTTCACTGTGGCAAAGCAGTGGGGCGACGCTGCTGCCTGTGGGTTCCAATGCGTTATGCGTAATGCACATATAAGTATAGGCAAACCTCACACTTTGCAGTGCATTTTATAGTACGTGTTGTAGTACTACAAAGTACAGTTTGTGAATGAGGCAAATTGTGCTGAATATTTGTTATTTTTTTCAGGTTCACCTCAAGAGCAACATTGAGATTTCAGTAGCCCAATTTTGCTCCGAAGATAAACCAAAAATAGGGCGCTTTCCTCCCGATTCGCTTTTCTTCTACATTTTTCACCCAATCACCTATTTCAGGCATCAAAAGAACATAAAGTCTATAGGGAATGGTGCACAACTGGTCGTTACAATCGAACAAAGAGATGACGAAAGACAGGAGCTGAGGAACAATAATATGAATAAGTGAAGTGTAAATCTGGCGGCCAAGTAGGGCTTGGGATTAATGAATATGCTGAGAAATTACATGTTTCTCTGGTTTTAAATTTTTTTGTGTAGAAGAGGCATAGAGCTTTATTTCTGAGAAAGACTGATGGGCATTAAAGTGTATAGGCTGATCGAAGAAATTAACTGCAAACTGCTTTCAGAACCCAAGAAATATTTGCATAGTCACTCCGAAAGGCACAGTCAGTCCGAGTGCTGGTGACTCATTTCTCGGACTGGCACCTCTCAGAGTGCCCTTTCATATGAACCTCTCAAAGCCTTCAGCTCCAAACAGCGGTGTCAACAAGCATCAGAAAAGGAATATTGAGGGCAGTGACACAAGGATTATCCATCCCTTAAGTCTCACAATAGAATGAGCTGCTGCCAAGCAACGAATGAGATGCAATGTGGATCAGAAACTGATGCTCGAGAGCGCGCGCGTGTCACAGTCTATCTGCTCAGACTGGATTTCATTCACTCAAAATTTATATTTATGTCTGCATCACTTAAATCTTCCAGGAGCAAGTACAACAGGTCGATTTATCCCGATGAAACATTAGGCTGTCCAACACAAGGCATCCTCTCCATCACCGGTCCATGATTCACTGTTCAGTGGCTTAAGAAGGTGTACAGTTGACTGCAAATTGGTAGTTTCTTCAATAAACTGTGAGCCAATCGACAGGGAGGCTACGTGATTAATGCAGACAATATCATGCTTGTCAACATTGTAGGACCGTAAAGAGATAAAGGGCCTCATGCGTTAACAAATGCACCTGATGAAAGTGGTAGCAATTTGTGCACCAACCTTTACAGAATGTATTGGTATTTTGCGAACTGACCTATGTGCTAGTAGGTCGCTTCACAAAACAGTGAATCGAATGAGTAGCAATTCAACCTCCCTCATGAATATTAATGAGGTGGGTCATAAATTGCTGGCCACTATGATTCGCTGCCATCACAAGGATGGTGGCCTGCTGGTGTCATCAGACCACCATGTCTGTGATTGCTTTCAAATAAAGCTATCTTTAATGCAGCCAGTTTGCCTTAAAGTGAAATGGAATACTTTTTTTAAAAAAGGAAACTGTTTTTAGGAATAGAACCATCTGCTCCTAAAATCTTTTTTGGTCAGTCTTCACAAAGGAGAAGGGGTCCTTATGGGACCCCTTTCCAGTTGGGAATGGCTTGCCACCTCCTTTGAGGTGTTGGTAAAATATTAATGTTTTGTAATCAGATTTCGGTCACAAAACAATAATACATTACCATAATGAATGGTATTTGGAGGTGACACTCTTAACATGCCGTTTCTAAATACCAATTTGGGATGGTTTCATACACCCTTTCAAAAACGTTAAATGGGCTTAGTACATTTGAAAAAGAGGTTTAGCATTCACAAGCCCCCAGATTTACTGAATCAAAGGGTTTGCAAATGCTAAAACCCTATAGGTCTGGCTTAAGATTTTTAAGGTTTTTGAACATTCTAATTTGCATATTGTTGACATTACACAAAGTGACCTCACATTACATGTGATCACACCTTAAAGTACAGCAGACATTGCGTGGGATGACTAGGATGAACAGAACGAAATGACTTATTAATTGCAGATGAGGGCTGCAGGCAGTTTAACCATTAACTACCTATGCTTTATTCATCAACCATATATTGTCTGCAGTTTAATTATTCCTTTCGGTTTGATTCATGCACTATATCTGAGGGCCATCCATTGTCACCGTTTCCAAATTACTCATTTGTTCGAATCGTCCCTCACTGCAGGGTCACCCCCAAACGTTTTTACCTTTGCCCCTTCTATTTTCTGAATTTGTTTTTGCTTGTCTTAGGACCCTGTCCACTTTACCACTGCTAACCTGTGCTAAAGTGCTTGAGCTCATTCCCATAAACATGGTAAAATTAGCTGACACCCTATTGGCACATTTAATTTCTTATAAGTCCCGAGTAAATTGGTATTACATATACCCAGGGCCTATAAACTAAAAGTTACTAGTTGGCCGGCTGCACCTATTGTGCCACGCACTTTAAGTAGCATTTTTAAACATGTCCCAGGCTTGCCATTGCAGCCTGTGTGTAGTTTTAAACTGCCAATTGAACTTGGCAAAAAGAAACCTTTTGCAAAGCTTAAAATTCCCCTTTTTAAACATTTCTCACCCCTAAGATAGGCCCTAAACAGCCCACAGGGCAGGGTGCATTGCATTATAAGAGTTGGACATGTACTTTTAAGTGTTACATATCCCGGTAGTGCAAAGCTCTTAAATTTGTTTTTCACTACTGCAAGGCCTCTCTCTCCCATAGGATAACATCAGAATTACCTTATTACAATTAATAGCTATAACTTCCAAATGGGAGCAGGTAAACTGTTCATGTTTGGTGTCTTTAGAATTGTAATGATAAATCACCTTTTATGGTAAAGTCAGATTTTAAATTAGAATTTTGAAAATGCCACTTCTAGAAAGTTTGCATTCCCCCCCTTAGCCATTTAGTGCCTCTAGTGTGTTTATGGGTCACATGACTGGGTGTAGGTGGAAGCTACACTTTATGTATTTCTCCTAAACAGCCACACACAATAAAGAGCTTAGGTGTGCCTGGATGGGTCATCACTGGCAGGATGGGAGCGAGGAGCTGGGCACAGCCCTACTTACATTTAATTAAGCTGCCTACTGCCTCCATACAAACGGCTGCATACCCCCTGTAGTTAGTCTGGAACCAGGGCAGAGGAGGCAGGAAACCTGGGCACTTCAAAGAGAAGCCTCTAGAAGCGTTTTACACTTCAAAGGAGGCACCTGATATAAATATTGAACCTCAGTCATCAACTCTTTAGTTCACCTCTAGTGCTGTGGAGACCCTGCCAGGCAGAAGGACTGCTGTGCTGCTGAAAGGAAAGACACTCTGCTGGACTGCTGTCTTTCTGGACTACAGCCTGCTGCCCTGCTGCCCTCCTGCCCTCCTGCCTGAGACAGAGCGATTGGACCTGCATCTGAACCCAGGACTCCCAGAGTGACTCCAAGGGCTAGTCTGCTGGCCTCCTATTCAGGGCCACAGGGACATAACAGGTTACCAACCACCTGAACCAGCACCCAGATCCCAGAGAGAGTGGAGAGGAAAGATGATGATTTATAGGGAAAGTATGAAGAAAAACATTATTTCACAACCGGACTAGGGCCCAGACAGACTTACAAAAACTTTGTGTTTGCTTTTGTCATACAGACTCAATGCAAAATCTAATTGCGGGATTTACAATCCAATGTAAATTGTGATTTGCATTTGATTGAAACTCAAATAATATGCAGTGCAATGTGCAATGCAAGGGTATCTGTGTTGGAACATGGCTGTCTGTAGTGCGCCAATGAAGGGAGAGAGCAGATTAGCATCACGTCTTAGTGGATATTGTGCTTTTCTGCTCTCTCCCGCTCACACAATGCAGCACCACAAATTCAGGTGCTGCGCATGATGGATGATTTCTTTGTAAATCTGGCTCTAGGCTTGGAGAAATAATTTATGGCGCAAAACCTATTAAAGAAAGTTTGGTTGGAAAATGTAGGTGGGGGGGTCAAAGTAAAATGCAATTGACATACACTTTTGTACCCATCTGGCATTTGACTATTACAACAATGATCCCCATCATTGAAGTATTATTAAACTTGAATACACAAAGTTTTCGTGGCAGGACAGGATGATCTACCCAACTCTGTGCAGAGAGGCATTGATTTTGCGCACAGGACACAGGCCCCTTCATTCCCCTCCTCAGGAAGTGACCCCACAAAGAGGCTGGGTAGTTCTGAAGCAGCTCTGTTGCTTCACCCTAATGGAAAGGAGCTTGTTACTTTAATGGCAGATTTGTGTGCATCTGCTTCCACTTTCCCTATGCAGTTGGCATACTGAGAGTAATGCAGAACAGAAAAGAACCAATAAATCAGTTAACATCTGATCACACTTTCACTTGAATTGATTTTTGAATCCTGTAGCTGTGCTGGGTCTTGTTTTTCATACCTTTGAACTAAAGCAGCACTGCATTTGCCAATAGAGCCCTTGCCTCCCAGTAGGATAGCAACAAAAATTGGTAGGCAGTAGCGTTGCCGAAAAGCCGACTACTGCGTAAATTGGTAGTGTTGTCAAGTGGGCAATTTTGTCTCTTTATTCAGATATCCAACTTGCAGTTTTTTCTGTTAAAGATTGAACTCTAAGATACAAATTCATTTTTAAACAATACCTCCAGCCTGAAGGGCTTGCATTTTAGATGGTGAGCAAGGAGTTAAAAAAAGTTCACTAAGCCACTAGGGTCCTGATATCCAAAATCATAGGGCTTTCAACCGCAAAAGGGATTTCTACAATGCACTAAAGCTCTTTACCAGTTGGATAAACTATTCTGACTGGAAAAAAGACTATTTTGCCCTTTTGGGATTGCAAATAGTAAGTGGTGTGAAAGCGGCGTCACCATCATATTTGCAAATTGAAATGATATGTATCCATGGTTTGTGGCCGAATGTGCAGACGCAAATCATTGATCAGTTGTGGAACCATGAGCTGGGGTGGTAACTAATTCTATTGAGGAAGCTGCTCCTTGTGGGTCAGCTTCCCCTTTGGGAGGAGTGTTCCCAAATCAGTAACACTTTTTTAAAGTACCACCTGCTCCTTTAATAGACATAGACTTCTTAAAAAAATTTAATTCAGGGAATGAAGTCTGCTATCTCTTGCAGACTTCCATCTTTACATTCCCACAAAATCACAAGGGGTGGCAAATTATAACCTGCCTGATTAATATTCATTAGGCCAGTTGGTGTCCAAATTGCACACCCCCGGTTTACGAATGGGTATAGTACACCAGCCCATAGGTCTGGTTTTCAGGGACCAATGCATACAAACTCAGGGATGCACAGAAGTGGGCAGAGTATTTCTGCCATGCCACTTTGGTAACCAGCTACATGCAACTCAGGACATCTCTGTGAAAGCACAACATCTGCAACGCCACACTGCACATCCAGTCGACGTCAGGCACAATGCATGCCCCAAACAAATGTCAGGAGACTGCTTGTGCAATTACTGTGGAGTACACTGTCCAAGGCCTTCACTTAAGCCCAGATAGTGCTGGATAGTGCCTGAGCCATTGCATCCACTTGGCTCAGGCACTATCCAGAAAATATCTAAAACAAACAAATACACACCCACATAAACACCCACTTACATATACACACACAGCGCAACTGAAGGAATGCCCTTTCCTGCCGCCATCATGGACTATAGAACGGCAGCCACAACATGTCCAAAGATATCCTGAAGTGTCAGCTCCATAATGCCCAGAACTCAGACCCCCGCTGACCCAGGAAAAGCAAGATCACAACCACCCACCATTTACGGCTCAATATGGCTTACTAAGCTAGGCTCACTATGGTCTAACCAACTTATGCATACAGAATGCCCACTAAAGTATGCCAAGAAAAGGCAGACTGGGGCAGGCATATGGGTGGTCAATTCAAGCCATCCCTACTGGAGACCAGCCAAAGCAGGCCCACTAATGGATTTTCCAAATAGATCCAAAATATATTGTTTACCAGTGCAAGCCAAAGTGTGAACCACCGTAACATCCCACAGATGACTAACTGCTGTAGGAACATAGCTGGCTAATGAGAGCATGTCCTGCGTGGCATCTGATTCAAGCTTCTACAGCGCCACATGATCCACAGAGCCCAGAAATCAGGCCTCAAATTGCCTACCAGACATAGCCAAGCAGTGAATATCACAGGCTCTCCGTACTAAAATGGGAGCATTCACAGAGATCCATAATCCACAAAGAAAATAGACCAAAAAACTCACAGATTAGCAGGTTCACAGACTGCTTAAAAGCAAACAATTCCAGATCCATCCACAACAAAGACAGTCCCACATGCAGTCCTAAATCATTACTCATGCCTTGACTTAACTTAGCCAGCTTTACAAAGATTGTCAGGAATGGGTACCTTTGTGATCCTCAAATTCTTTGTTTTCCAACCCTCTACTTTGCAGTCCTTTTTGTTTTAATTAAAATCCTTAACTTCACTCTCCCCCCAAATGATGGCTGGTGTAACATTAAAGCATGGCATGCTTGAACCTGCGGCTAATCATCTCACCTCACCTGTATTTTTAAGGAATCCCCTTGACCCTTGCATACATCCTCATCATTCCCTGTGAACACTGTTATCACTGTATCTGGTCAGCAGAGACTTCCAACATATATTCCCTCCATTATTTTGGGAACTTACTCATTACCACCCTAGTGACTGAAGCGATCCGAAGGTTCAATGACAATTAGATCCAGATTGCAAATTGGCCAAGAATGGGAGAGGTATTGCAGTAAACAGCAATTGCCCAAGGAGCCAAATTTCCTCCTAAAAACGAGGAATTGCAAGTGAAATTTGTGCGTAACGTGTAAAATTCCCAAATTTGCCATGCATTCTTCACCAATACATTTTGACAGATTTGAATTGCCATAATTTACCTGCGAAAAATTGCAGGAGTGTAGTCATTATCAATGTTCTCATAATTTGATCCCTGTACAAAAGGGGATTCACACAGGGATCCAGTTGAAATGGATGGCTCACAATTAGAACCTTATCCAATTTCCATGGGTTTGAAAGCCTGCAAAGACTTTCTGAGGATTGGTAAATTTGCTTCCTGAAACATAAAAAATGATTAGCAAACTGGGACACATGATTTGTGTTTGTTTCCAGTTATAAGTCAAATTAAAAAAACATTACCCTGCTCCTAGAAAATAGAACTATACATCTTGTATTGATTTTTCATTTGGTCACCATCCACATGGGAATTGCGCTACAGGCATAACATAGCGCAAACCTTTCTGAACCAGTTAAATGTGAAGGCTAATGTTTATTTCTTGTACTGAATAATGAAGGCCTGCTGCTTACACCCTTGGTGTTTCCAAACATGATTGTCTAGACTGTCACAATGAATTGATCTGAAAGACCACTGTTCTCCCTCTGAGCCTTAGCAAGACCATCCAGTGAACTGAAAAAGTCCGTTTTTCACCCAGTCATGCATCTCTGACAAACACTAACAATACGTATTCTAGAATGTTGCTTTTTAACCCCTTTATTGTGGGTGTCGGCCAATAACAAACACTTGCACTACCTCCAAAATGTGTCTGTAGGCCATTGGCCGACACTGGGGAGGTAAAGAAAGGCCCTCTGGTCCCCTGGCACCAGAAGGATTCATTTATTATTTTTTAATCTCAGGTTGCTTTTTTTTAAATTTAGTGTAATGATGATCAGGGCGCAGGATGTGCTGACGTCATTACATTAAAGTGAAAAGAAAAACAAGCCAATGGGCTCATTTTACTTTCACTTCACCAGTGCTCGGGCGACATATCTCAGCCCGATCACTGATTAGGGTGGGAGAGGTATTGTTGGAAAGGGGAATCTCCCCTTTCCAATGATATCCCTGCCCAGGGGATCCCTGCTTGAAGATTGCCATAGGAGTGCTATCCCCAAGCAGGGTTCCACCCTCTAGACTCCAGGGATTTTGGATTTTGAGGCAGCAGCCCCATAGGCAAGGGCTTGTACTTCCCCCACCCCCATATGAGAACAGTCTTCCTTCCCCGGGGGTGGATAGGGGTAATTACCCTCAATCTGTCCTCGTGGACGAGGCGGAAGCACACTAGACACCAGGGTCTACGTTTAAAATAAATATAGCTTTTGGGGCTGCCCACTATGGGCATAGAAATACCCCCACCTCCCAAAAACTACAGAGACAGTCTTTCTGCTTCCCTGAAGGGCAGATGGGGTGATTAGCCATAATCTTCCCCCCCATGGGGGCAGAAAGCCCACTAGACACCAGAGAATATTTTTTTTAAATATAGGGGCGGGGGCTGTCAAACATGGCCATGCCCCCACCCCAATAAGAACAGAGCTAGTCTTTGTGTTCCCCGGTGGGCAGATGGGTGTAATTGCCTCTGATCTGCCCATGAGACACCTGGGTCTATTTTTTAAAATAAACATAGGGGTGGGGACTGCCCTCTATCGGCATGGCCACGTCCCCTGCCCCTAAAATAAACTATGGTGACGGTCATTCTGTCCTTCGGAGGGGTGAATGGGGGTAATTGCCCCCAATCTGCCCCCTGGGGGGCAGAAAGCCCATTAGACACCAGGGTCTATTTTTAAAATAAATATAGGGGCAGGGGCTGCCCACCATGGGGATGGCCATGCCCCCAGCCCAACAAGATGCCAGATGTATTTTTGCCCCCCTCAGGGTGGAATGGAGCAATTACCCCATATTGACCCCCCAAGGGGGTAGAAAGCCCACTAGACACCTGGGACTACATTTATGTAGTATTCTTGGGGGGGGATTGCCCCCCTGGCAAGGGCCCTGCTCTCCCCCATTACTTGGGCTGTTAGAAATGGGGGCTTTAGTTGGCAGAGGGTTGCACACTGTCGAAGTAGGGACCCTTATTCTAAGTCAGGGTAAGGGAGTCACATAGCTAAGAAAACCCCTGCTCATCCCCTTGGTAGCTTGGCACAAGCAGTCAGGCTTATCTCACAGGCAATGTGTAAAGCATGTGTACAAACACACACAGGAACACAGTGAAAACACTACAAATGGAAACCACACTAGTTTAGAAAAATAACCAATATTTATCTGATTAATAAGATCAAAATGAAAAAAATCCAACAGACACAAGTAGAGATATCACTTTTAAAAGATTCAGAACAGTTCAGTTCATAGAAATCTATGGATGTGTCACTTTTAGCACAAAGTACCTGGGATGCATCAAAATCAAAGACCAAAAAAGGCGCAGGGGTTGTGAGGCACTGGAAAAGCAAAGCAATGCATTTGTTCCTGACTCCCACGGGAGATGAAGAGTCGGTTCCTTACTGCCAGGGGAGGTGATGCGTCGGTTCCTTACTGCAGTGCAAGGGAGGTGATGCACTGGTTCCTTACTGTCAGGGTAGGTGATGCGTTGGTTCCTTACTGTCAGTGAAGGTGATGTGTCGATATCTGGACACATGGCCTCGGTCTTTACTGCAGGGCAAAGTTGATGAAGAACTTGGTGTCCAGGGACGATGCATCGATTTCACACACTGTGTCAATACTGCAGTGGCAGAACAGGCACTGCGTTGATTTAACCCATGAAACAGGTGATGCGTCGATCCCTTCAGCCGCACAGCAGGGCCTGCGACAGAGTCAGAGCATGCACCATGGACATCAGTAATGCGGTGCTCGGGACTCGGGTTGCTGTGATCTTTCAGCCGCATGGCAGGTGCTGTGTTGATTCTTTGGCCGCACAGCGGTGATGGGTTGGTTTTTCAACCACACGGCAGTGCTGCATCAGAAAAACTGGTGCTGCGAGTTGATGCTTGGATTTTCTTGGCTCTAAGCAGCCAAGCCACCTCCAAGGGTCCAGGAACTTGAATTTGCATCACTTGGCTGGTCAGAACTCCCAGCAGAGGAGTTCAGGGACTGCAGTCTTTGATGGCCCTGAGACTTCTTATTAGGAGGCAAGCACACACAAGCCCTTGGAGAACCTTGGAAGCAGGATACAGAAAGCAAAGTCCAGTCCTTTCACTGCCCAAGACAAAAGCAGCAGGCCAGCACAATAAAGCAACCAGCATAGTGTCAGTCCCTCCTACAGCATACAGCTCGTTTAGTCCAGAAGTGTTCTGAAGTTATGGTGTCACAGCTCCAGTACTTATACCAGTTTTTGTATTTGAAGTAGGGAAACTTCAAAGAAACGTCTCTGTAGTGCACAAGACCCTGCCTTGACCTGATCTGGCTCCAGACACACTACAGGGGGTGGAGGCAGATTTGTGTGAGGAGAGACACAGCCCTATTCAGGTGTCAGTGACAAGTCCTCCCACCACTCTAGCTCAGGAAGACCCATCAGCCTGGTAATGGGCCATCAGGATCTGCAGGGAACACCTCTAATTCCTTTGTGTGAGGGTCTAGAGTGAATGCACAAAGAGCCCAATTGTTAACCAAACCCAGACATGGATTCCACAGGCAGGCAGAGGCACAGAATGGTAAAGCAAGAAAATGCCTGCTTTCTAAATGTGGCATTTTCAAACACACAATTTAAAAACCAACTTCCCTAAAAGATGTATTTTATAATTCTGAGTTCAGGGACGCCAACCTTCAAATCTCTATCCGTTCCCAATTGGAAGTTGCACTTGTAAGATGTTATAAGGCAGCTCCAATGACAACCTATGGGAGAGATAGACCTTGCAATAGCGTAAAATGAAATTAGCACTATTTCACTATCAGGACATGTAAAACACACCAGGACATGTCCTCCCTTTGAAATACACTGCACCCTGCCCATCATGTAGTATTGCATCTGAGCACCAAAGGGATGGCACAATTCCTATATCAGGCTCATATTGGCTCAGTGGTTGGGGTGGGGCTACCTTGGGCCTACCTTAAGGGTGCCTTACATGTAGTAAAAGGGAAGGTGTGGGTCTGGCAAGTGGTTGCACTTGCCAGGTCGACATGGAAGTTCAAAACTGCCCACACAGACACTGCAGTGGCAGGTCTGAGACATGTTTGCAGGGCTACTCATGTGGGTGGCACAATCAGTGCTGCAGCCCCACTGGTAGTATTTGATTTACAGGCCCTGGGCACACCCGGTGCACTTTACTAGGGACTTACTAGTAAATCAAATATGCCAATTAGAGAAAAGCCATTTGTAGATACATTTTTTATATAGGGAGCACTTGCAATTTAGCTCTGGTCAGCAGTGGTCAAGTGCCCAGAGTCCTAAAACTAGCAACATCGAAATGCAGCACACATTCAAGAACAGGAGGTTTGGAGCAAAAAAGACAGGGAAAACACACACCAAAGATGCCAGGTCTAACATGCTCCAATAGAATTTCTGCCCCCCGGGGGATGGATAGGACTATTCACCCCCAATCTTCCCCCCCTGAAGGGGGGCAGAAAGCCCACTAAACACCAGGCATTTCAAACAGGAACTAAAACAAAAGGAGTGTGATTCCTACCCTGGCATCCAGCCATACCCCCTCCCCAGAAGGGGCAATAGTATTTCTCAGCTCCCCTTGGAGCAGGTTAAGAGGTTTGTCCCAACTGGGGAGAATGACACAAATATGTACCGGGGGATAGAAAGTCTGACACCTGGGATTATTGCCTTTGTGGCAAAAGAAAGTGGTGTAGTTGTTGCACTGTGGCATTGGCCCCACCCCTACCCCCAAAAAAGGAATAACCCAGTATTTTGCCCTCCCTCCACAGGGCAGACAGGAAGTTTGCCCCAATTTTCCCCTGGGGACCAGAAAGCCCACTGTATGGCAGGAATATATTGTTTTAATAAAAAATATTGGGTGGGTCTTGCCTGTCCTAACATCCACCCCACCCTCACCCCTAAACCCTCAACAGCCTTTCTGCTCCCCTCCAGACTTAGAAATCCCATCCCAATGACAAACAAGAAGATATTTTATTCCTTCGGGTGTTATTTTTACATATAGGTCGGGAGAGTGTGGCTAACAGTTCTGAAAACTAGTCACCTGGGGGAGTCTAGGGAGGCGTGCTTCGCATGGATCCCACAACATTTTCTTACTCACAATGCCCTGCACACTGCAAACTTTGACTAAAAACATATACTTTCCTAATATGTATGTGAGGAAAACTTCTGGAATCTGCGAGGAGCCACAAATGTGCTGTCACCCAGTTTCTCCCAAGTCATTCGATAGCAATGTTACCTTACTTGTGTGGGTGGGCCAAGAAACCTTGACAGAAAAGGCCCAAAAGCGCTATGTGGAAAGATAAGAGATGGGGTAGCTGCAGGATTTTGCGTTGTGCTCGACTGCCACCCTTGGAAACCTATGAACCACAGACATATTTGAAAACTAGACAACAGGGGATTCCAGGGTGGTGTGCCTTGTGTGGGTCCAATGAGTTTGTCTTACCTGCCATGACCTGCAAACCTCAAACTATGCCTGAAATCACACATTTTCCTTATATTTCTGCAATGGAAACTTCTGGAATTCACAAAAGTACTGCCACCTCCCATTGGCCCACTTGTGTCGTTAAAAGGCTGCTAGGGGACTCCCATTGACCTTGGTTTGTTCTGTTCCTATCCCGACCCTAGTCCCAACCACACAAGTGGCACAGCATTTTTATCAATCTTTTCAGGATCACCCATGGGTTTCTTACTGGTTTCCACCACAAACTAGAAGTAGATTGTTAGCTCAAAAAATAGGAAAAATGGGCTATCTTTTTGAAAAATGCCAAAATTGTGGTAAACAATTATGGGGCATAGTTACTCGGAAATGGTGCAGCATGGCGCTGCGAGCAGTTTTGCAGCGCTGCGCTGTCATTTAAAAAATGCAGCGCTGCGCCATATTTATGATTGTTTTCCCATGCACCATTGCTAAAAAAGCTGCCTAGCACCAACACAGACACCCTTGCGCCATAGTGCAACTGCGCCTGTGTTGCAGGGATGATTGCTTCTGTGCAGGAAGGTGTCCCTTCCTGCATATAAACAATCAATAATAGCGATTTGCTACTTCTATGTGTGCTGCATTCTGCAGCACACATAGAAGTAGCAAATCGCCATTATTTAATGATTGTTTTTGTGCAGGGAGGGACACCTTCCTGCACATAAACAATGGTTAATGGAGTTTTGTTCCTTCTATGTGTGTTGCAAAGCAGCACACCTAGAAAGAGCAAACAACTAGGAGAAATAAAAGTATTTCTCCTTGTTGCACCAATCTAACTCCTGCTATTCAGTGGTGCTAGTTTTTAGTACTGCCTCAGATTTACAAATCCTTGTAAATCTGGGACAGCATCAAAAAGCAATGGGTGTTGCAGTGGAACGCCCACAGCAACACTCATTGCATGCCCCTTGCATTCAGAAAACTGTGTGAAAGGGTACTATATTTACAAAGCGGCATTAAGCCACGCAAAGTGGTAAATATGGTGCAGGGCATTGCGCTACTGGAACGTCGGAAAAAGTGACATTCCAGTGGCGCAATCCCCTTGTAAATATGCCCCTAGGTTTTTTTTACTCAGCTCTGGATGTTCCTGAAAGCTGGGAATATGGTTACTTTAGCACAGCAAACCATTCGTTGATGCCACTTTTAGGGTTTAAAACCAGACCCTTTTATCCAGAGCATTTTTTTTCCTATTTTTCCCCGAAACTCAAATTGTAGCTGTATTTTGTTTAATGTCACCATCCCCAGCAGGAGAATCCGCAAATCCTGGGATACTTTTAGAATCCCTAGGATGTTGGTAAAAAGGACACAAGTTTGGCATGAATACCTTATGTGGATATAAAGTTACAGTGCCCCAAGTGCCAACTACCCCAAATAGCCAAAAAAAGGTCTCAGCACTGGTGGGGTGGAGCCCCAGCAGTTAAGGGGTTAATGACTAGTGCTTGATTTTTTTGATTTATTATGTCATCATTCACCAAATGGTCCCTTTAAAGGTTCCATTACATGTTAGTTTGAATTGCCGTGATGCTGGTGACACTCTGCTGCATACATTTTAACATTTTCACAAACATGCTTCCCCATATGTAGCTCATTTAGATGGCCCCATACTCTTTGAGCTGCAGGTGACAACCTCCATCATGAAATGATAAAATGGGTGTTTGGGTATTCACTATGACATCACATAGTATTGCATCTAAGCACTAAAGAGATGGCACATTTTATATTTCAGGCTCGTGTTGGCTCAGTGGTTGGGGTGGGGCGCATCTTTCAGTGGTGAGTGGGAGGGGAAATTGCTCAGTACAAGCTGTTATTTTAAATTTCCATAAAATAGCCAGCATATGGGAAGTTTATGAGCCCCCTCATTAGATTGTGCAAGAATGCAACATTTTGCACTGTGCCACAGGTGTATTCAGGGCCGGACTGGCTACCGGGCGTTTTTTGCTGGGGTGGCAGGGTGGGGTCCAGGTTCACTGTTGAGGGGCTGATTTTATTGCTGGGGGGCTGCCGGCGCTTCTCAATAAACAATGCAAAACAAATAGCTTTAAAGTGTACTTTTTAAAACATTTGTTTTGCATTGTTTATTAAGGAAAGCCCGGTAGCCAGTCCGGCCATGGGTGTATTGAAGCCTTGTGTTGCATTTATGAAAGAGTAATGAAAAAGCTCCAAACACTATGACCTGTGACAATGGCACATTTTCTCAAATGTGGTCTGTATGTTTACACATTCACAATTCATTTTGTATTTTATTGTTTGTACAGATAAATTATTCTAAATCATATTAATTGCATCATGAACACATAATACACAATTAATTGTTAATTTCATAAAGGTAAAACAATCAATAAAATTGGTGAAAAGGTCATGTGTACAAATTAACAGTGACAAATCGCAAATGAGAAAGTTATTTAAATCTCCCTTGAAAAGAGTAGATAATATTCTTATCAATTGCAAAACATATTGAAACCTCCTACAAAAACAAACAACACAAATATACAGATATGTTGTGCAAAAACTGTAGTTATAAGGCCTGTGCTGATTATAAGGGTATATCGGTTGTTAAATGACCTACGCCGGAGTTATAAGACCAAGCTGCAGGCAAGAGCCTATAACACGGGTGAGGGCCTTTATCAACTGGTATAGCCCGCAGTAGAAGGGCTATAAGGCTATTAGAACATTCTACCCATTATGTGTAGTATGTTCAAAATTAAAACTGGAGGAATATAAAGGCGAACATTGGAATGTTGGAGAAGAAGGCCATTACAAGCCCGGGCTACTCCATTGTTTTCAATGGAGCTCTCTACATTCCAATGTTTATTACCTACTGGCGATCGCCAGTAGGTAAGTTATAGTTAGGACCTAATTTCCAAAGGAAAAGCATTTTTTGTTTTGCCAATATCTTTAGCACCGTTTGATGAATCCTCGCGTATTTTCAAAACTAGTTTGCCACTCGCTTCAGCTGCTGCCTTAAAAGTTTCAGAGTGATCCATCAAGCGGGAGGCTGAGAAAAAGGGGGGTTCCAAAACGTTTTATCCCAATGCAATCTCCGAAAGGAATTTTGAACATGACTACAGCCCAAACCACTGGACCGAATGACACCAAATTTGGCAGAAAGCTAGCTCTTGGTCCAAAAAGTGTGCTTTTTGTGATTTGGTGTAAATCCGTTCAGTAGATTTAGAGATGTTAACTGAAAACAAAATTTGTATATCTAGGGACACAAATCCTCTCCGGATCTGACAGTCCATGTACTAAAATCTGATTGGCTGTCAACACTTCAACCAGGAAGTGGTAGTAGCCATTTTGGGACTCGCCCTCTGCCGAGTCCCAAAAAAAGATGTAAAAATAAAGAAAAGGGGCCAGGGCAAAAAAGCATAAAAAAAAAAAATCTGCAGTGAAAACGTGGCGGTCAGCAAATTCACGGAAAAATAAAAAATAAAAGTAAGTGCGGTCTCCCACGCTTGTTTCTATTAGAGCCCCCGGGTGGGCCAGGTCCTGGGGGCCTATTTTAAGATATATTATTGGGAGGGGGTGCATGCGGGCCCTCCACCCTATTGCCGCTATGGGCCCTGGGGACCGCCACCTCCATGGGGCTTGATTGAAAAAATAAGAGGGGGCCGCGCGGACCCCCCTCTTCAGTTATAAATTGCCCGGGAACCACCACCTCCCTGGGGCAAAGGAAATTGAAGAGAGGGGCCATATTCGGCCCCAGAGACCACCACCTTCCAAGAGAGTTGCCAAATTTAAACTGGGAAGGAACCATGCAGACCCTCTCCAGGGCCGTTCACGGCCCTGGGGACCACCACCTCCCTGGGGAAGGCCCTACAAGAACAAAGGAGTCGGGTTGTGTGGCCTTACTCCTGGAGCCTTTAATGGCCCTAGGGACCACCACCATCCAGGGCCAGCTCCCTACGTCCCAGAGTGCCCACCCTGGGACATAGCTGTTTGCTGTCACTTGGCAGTAGCTGTGACAGCTCCCACAAAGTGAGAATAAACATGAAGTCCACTCCCAGCAGACAGGACCAGGAAAACTGCTCACGCTGTCAAGTATGCAGGAAAACAGATGAAAGAATTGCTCCTGTATGCAGGGAGCAGCATTTTTGGCTGCTCCCTATGTGCAGGAGTAATGCAGCTCCCGCTGGAGGCGGGGAGCTGGCAGGGATCGCGGGGGATTGAGGCTCCCCCCCAGTCCCCAACTCAGCAGAATGGGTGCCCTAGATGGCCTCCATGGCACCCAGCACAGAGAGGTCAGGTCCTGGGGATGGGGTCCCCAGGGCCAAAATCAGCCAGGGGATGGGGGGCTGCGTGGGCCTCCTCTTCCCTTTAAATTACTATGAGTAGGGAAATGTGCAGAATAACCTGAAAGGTCCACCCATTTCTCCCACCCCGTCCATGATAGAAGTATAGATGAAAGCATTAGCCACTTGTGAGAGTCCCAGAAGGCTCCATTTTTCCCGGAAGCCACTAGAGAGAGGTGTTGTGGCAGGATTAATGGATGCAGAAGGCCCTCTGGATCCAGAAGTAGGTTTCAACAGAAAGAAGTCAGAATCGGACAGGCACAGGCCAATGGAAAGGAGTCAGAATCGGACAGGCACAGGCCATTACCAGAATTACCAGAAACCACGCTTGTGCTCTCCAAAGTGGGGTCTTTAAAATCAGCTCCACTCTTTGGCATCTCAACTGTGACAAAACCCTGGGAATCATCATGAATGGGGGAAAAGCATAACCCAGGAAGGAAGACCAGTCCTGAAGAAATTCATCTGTGGCCTGGGCTTCTAGATCCGGACGCCAACTGAAAACATTCGGTAACTGCCGGTTGAGGCGAGATGCAAAAAGGTCACCAAACAGGGTCCCCACAGATGGTGAAGCACATGGAATCCTTTTGGGTGCTGTCTCCAGTTGCTGAAGTCCCGAAGATGTTGCGACTGCCAGTCTGCAATGGTATCACTCTGGCCCAGGAGATACTCCGCTACCACCGATATCTGGCGTTGGAAACAAAAATGACAAAAATCTTTGGCTATCTCGGACAGAAGACGGGATTTTGTCCCGCCCAACTTGTTCACGTAACGCACCGCGGAGATATTGTCCATACGAAGAAGTGTACAACAATCTGACTTCTCGTGGAGAGGCTCCAAATTGCAAACAAACCCACTAGGAGTTCCAAGCAATTGATGTGGAGATCCAGCTCTGCTTTTGACAAAGAACCCCCCCATCGAGACCAGTCCACAACGAGCCCCCAAACTCCACCGACTAGCATTGAACTTGATAAGTATCTCTGGAGGCGAGCCAAAAATTGCTCTACCATTCCAGGCCTCCATGTGGTCCAACCACCATGCAATGTCTTTCCTCACCCCCTCTAAAAGAATCTGCTCTGAGTAGTAGTAATTGTTTATTTCGGGCACTGCCCATAAAACACATCAAATCCAACCAAACAAAGATACATTTTAGATATTTTAAAAAGTTGAGCAATATAAAAACATAAGACAGCAAGTGTAAATACCTTACATAAAATCGGTTAAAACACATGACATCGCCCTAAAACCATTCCCGGCTACTGGAGGGAGTTCGCCGGGCGGTGACGTGCGGCGGGGAGGGCAGGGTGGGGGTAGTAAAACCGGAATCCGGCCGAATCCAGGTAAGTTAGCAAATAAATAAATAAAACGAATTTCGTAGGGGCGCTGCATCGCCAAATGCGATGCAGCGCGCGCTACAAAATTTGTTTTATTTATTTATTTGCTAACTTACCTGGGTTCGGCCGGATTCGGTTTTACTACCCCACCCTGCCCCTCCCCCGCTGCACGTCACCGCCCGGCGGAACTCCCTCCAGGAGCCGCGACTGCCTAAAACAAGTTATGGCCTGGCGTGGTGGCCGGTTATACATTATGGTTGGGGGTCTCCCGATCATTCGAAAAATGTTCAAATAGTCATAACAATGAAAATGTGCAAAATAGGTAACATAGGGGCTGTACAAGAGGTATAAATAAGCAGAGTATGTATGTGCAACAATTCATCAAAGCAATTCTCTATCAAGATTCGAATTTACAAATTGCCTTTTTCATTAATGCCAGGCAATATATAAGTACTTAGAAACAGCGAAGGCTAAGGGTTCTCTAGTGTCACTTTTAAAGAGTCTCTCCGCTTCCCAATAATGTCTCACACCCATGCTGTTACATACAGGCACCAGCCATTTTTTTCGAACATTACTGTGCGCGGGACAAAATAGCATAAAATGGGACTCCGTTTCCACTGTGCTTGGGCAATTTGGACAACAATCCACCTGGCATGTAACATTGGCCCATTTGTTAGTGTGTGATCTCAAGGACAGTACCCCACACCTATATTGTACATACAAGCGTTTTAGCTGATGTGGGTGCATTCTGTTCAGATAAGGTTCAAACCTGGGCGTACTTTTGTGGTTCAGGAATTTACCTGTGACAGAGTTAGTCAGGAGGGTTTCCCAAGTTTGGAGTAGGACTGCCTCCCAGTAAGACTGTTTTATTTTTTGAACATCTCCTTTTCTGCTCTGAGTAACTGAGGCCCTTTCAGAGATGTTGAATTTTGAGTCTCTGAGGGGCGCGATATTGGAGAGGACTGGGAAATGTGGCCTGGATCGATGAGGCCAACAGTCCCTCAATGCGAGTTATTGACCTCAAGGATATAGTCTGCTTGTTCAGTGTCGACCCCAATAATTTCTTGATACCCCGGACCTTCTGGGGGGAAAATTAGTTGGTACAGGAGAGAGTCTACTTGAAAACACAAGAACTCCAACCGTTGGGAGGGAGTCATATTTGATTTCTGAGTGTTTATGATGAAGCCGAGATCCTGAAGGAGGAGAATCGTCCACACCAAGTGGGTTAGGGCCAACTGAGGACATTGGGACATGCTAATGATGTTGTCTAGGTACACCTCGATGAACACCTCGGGCTCTCAGGGATTCCATCACCTGTTTCATGATCTTTGTGAAGGACCAAGTGGCTGAGAAGAGACCAAAAGAGAGGACTTTGTATTCGTACCAACAACCTTGCCAGAGGAACTGAAGGAAATACCTATCAGGTGGAAATATGGGAATGGTCATGTTACCGTCTTTTAAATCAAACCGGACCATCCAATCTCCCTCTTGAAGAATATCTCTTAAGAAATGGATCCCTTACATCTTGAAATGGCAGTAAACTATCCATTTATTGAAATCCTTCAGATTGAGCACCAAGCGGGACCCTCCTCCCTTCTTCTCTACTAAGAAGATGCAAGTGATAAACCGTTTGGGTGGGGAAACAACATCTTTATGGCGCCTTTCTGCAGCAGAGCTGGAACCTCATCGGAGATGAAGTCTTGCTCTTGTTGGGAAAAATACATTATGAGAGGAGGGGAGGTCTGCTTTGGAAAGCTGTAGAACTCTCACTTGTAACCGTGAATGGCCTCTAGAACTCAAGGGTCTTGTGTTTTACTCCGCCAGTTGTGTAAGAATAACCTGGACCTGCTCCCCAGCATCACAAACAGAACAAGATGATGGATGGAGTGCTGAAACATTTCAACCACTCACCCCCAGTCACAGATCTGGGTTTAATCCATTGTTCTGTTGCTCACTATGCCACCCCACTTTGGACCCAGTCATAGGCAAATCAGTCTTGACCCTGGTCCTCATGGGAACAGTCCAGCCTGAACTGCCAGGCCAGGTCCTCCCGGGACCGGAAACAAGCATCCTAGAATCGGTTTCGGGGTATTACCCCTAATCAGCCAGGCTAGTTCGAATCCAGTGGCACAGTGAGCAAGGGACCCACGTCTGGGCATACACTGCCACTTAGGGCAAACTTAGCAAACACGACACGATGATAGACTGAGTGCTTAAATTTTCAACCACTCACCCCTAGTCACAGATCTGGGTTTAATCCATCAATCTTATGCTCACTATGCCACCCCACTATGCCCAGACATGGGTCCCGTGCTTGCTACGCCACTGGTTTCAAGCTAGCCTGGTTGATATGGGGTGATGCCCTGAAACCGGTCCCAGGATGCTTGTTTTAAGGTCCGGGGAGGACCTAGCTTGGCAGTTTGGGCTGGACTGTTCCCTTGGGGAACAGGGTCAAGGCTGATTTACATTTGGCTGGTTCCAAACTGACATGGCGTGGATAGCAAAATAATGTTGGATTAAACCCAGATCTGTGACTGGGGGTGAATGTTTGACAATGTTCAACATTCCATCTTTCATCTTTGTGTTTTGCATTTTCAACCTAAGTGGGAAGGGTATGCCCAGATGTGGGTCCCGTGCTCACTACGCCACCGGTTTCAAGCTAGCCTGGCTGATGAGGGGTGATGCTCCGAAACCGGTCCCAGAATGCTTGTTTTCCGGTCCAGGGTGGACCTAGCCTGGCAGTTCGGGCTGGACTGTTCTCACCTGAAAATTCACCGTCTCCTATTTACTTAGAAATGTTACTGGAGGAAATTTGTGCATTACGTCCTTCTGTAGAAGAGACAAATAATAGAATGCAACATCTAGATGACAAGTGGTCTTCCATGGAGAGTCGGATATCTACGATGGAACAACACATTTTGGGCCTAACTGATGATACCCATAGAATTAATTCTCTGGAGAAGGAGGTACATAAACTCCAACAACACACAGAAGATTTGGAAAACAGGAATCGTCAGAATAACCTCTGTATTTATGGTCTATCTGAAACTTTGGAAGGTGATGACCCTGTTTCCTTTTTTACCTCCTTTCTCCCAAAGTTGTTTGACATGCCTTCTACAACTGTACTTAACATCCAGAGGGCTCACAGGCTTGGTCCTCACCCTTCTTTGTCACTGTCTTCTAATAAACCTAGAGGTGTCATCATCCTTTTTTTAAATTTACAGACTTATTGGCAGTTCTTTCTGCGGCTAAAGCAAAACGTGACGTTACTTGGTTGGGTCAGAAGGTCTCCTTCTCTCAAGATGTCTCCAATACTACTACAGCAAGACGGAAGGAATTCCTTAACCTTCGTGCCCCACTTTGTGCTCTTGGCGCAAGATATGGTCTATTTCACCCATGTACTTTTAAAGTGACTTTCCAGAATAACACTACAACATATCTGGATCCAGCAGAACTTAAGAAATTTATACAATCGCATAATTTGGTTCATATGGATACTGCTGGTCCTTCTAAGGGTTGATTTCTTTGTATTCTTTGTTTTCTGTTTTTTGTCTGAGTTCTTTGGCTTAAATTCCTTAGATGGTTTGAAACCTTAAATTTCACTTAATATCTTTTAATTGTATTTTTTGAGGAGTGCAGTGTATGTTTTGTATATGATGTCTTATGATGCTCTTGCAGCTTCATTTATATATTTTTTGTTCGTGCGGTCCGTCATCCTAAATGATTTTTTGGTCCTGTTGTGGCTGAGATCATTCTTCCCCTTGGATGGGTCATTGTCATATGTGTCGTCACCCCCTTTTTTCCTCCTTTCCTGACTTCCACAGGTATGTTTCTTCAGTCATCCCCTTGGGATATCTACTGTCTCTTTGTTTGGATCTTCTGTGTTCCTTTCTGTCCTCCCCCCTTGCTATCCTTAATCTCCTTTATTCTTTCTTTACTTTTCTTCTTTTTCTTTTTTTCTTCATTGTTTCCTGTTTTTTTTCTGATTTTGAGGATGTTATTTTGTAGTAGTTTTAAAGTTCTCAAATGGCTTACCCCTGATTCATTTCATACAATTCCGAGTAATATCATGGAATATTAAGGGGTCCCTTAATCCAGTTAAACGACAGAGAATAATATCGCATTTAGGTAAGTCTAATCCTGACCTTGTTCTTCTTGAAGAAACCCACTTTACCCAGTCTGAAGCACTGAAATTTAAACGCAACTGGGTGGGGCAGGTATTTGTTTCTCCCTCTGTGTCTAAAAAGAATGGGGTTGTGATATTACATAATAAGTCTCTTAATCTTACTGTGGTTTCGCAAGAAATGGATGATACTGGTAGATGAGTTATTATTAATGTTCTGGTAGATAATATACCTTTAACTATATTGAATGTTTATGCCCCTACAAAACCTGATCTTACTTTATGGCCTTCTATTGCAAGAAGTTGTGCACAGTACTAAAATGCATACTTTATCTTAGGAGGGGATTGTAACCAAATTTTATATCCTTTTTTGGATAGACAGTCACCAGTTCAATTTGTATCACATAAAAGGTATAAACAATTTCTTTCTGCCATCTCTAAAAATGCTTTAGTTGATTTGTGGAGGTTGTCTAACCCTACAGCTAAGGATTACACTTTTTACTCTGCTACTCATGGTACACTGTCACGACTAGACCATGTTTTACTTTCTAAATCACTTTCACAATGCCTTGTGCAGTCTCATATTACTCCAAATGTACTTTCTGATAATGCCATGGTTATCAAAGACATGGATTTGGTTCCCCCTGGACCGCCGTCGCATAGATGAAGATTTAATAATTTTTTTGCTTCAGGATGTACAATTTTCTAGTTCTTTTATCTCCTTTGCTTCAGAATTTTTCTCTTTCAATGATAATTTGGAGATTTCACCTGCCCTATAGTAGGACATGTTTAAAGCATCTCTGAGAAGTTTTATTTTAAATTACGTCTCTAAGAAAAAGAAAAGCAAAGCACAACAACATAAAACATTACTTTCATCAATTAAATCTTTGGAGCAGCGATACTTCTCTTCTAAATTGCCTTCAGATTTGTATAATTTGTTACAGGCTAAATTGCAATTTAATACTAGCTCTACGGAGGAAGCTAACCATATTCTTTTGAGAAATAGTGCCTGATATTATGGTGGGAAAAATAAAGCTTGTAGATTGCTAGCCAATTATTTAAAAATTTAAAAAGAGAGACACATTATTGACTCTATATCTTCTTCACAAGGTCAGTCTATTACCAATCAACAAGCTATCCTAGAGGAATTTGTAAAATGTTATAAATCTGTATATACCCTGGAGGAAGTGCCTCCCTCTTTCACAATTACAGAGTATTTGGATCAAACTTCTCACGTCACTCCTCCTGATCTGGACTTTAATTCTTTAGAGGAAGATCTTACCTCTGGAGAACTGTCTGGAGCATTAAAGTCATTAAGGTTGGGAAAAACACCAGGCCCTTATGGGTTCACAGTGGAATTTTACCTTGATTTCTCTCACCTTCTGCTTCCCTATCTATTTCGGTTATTTAAACATTTTATTGAATCTTCTTCCTCTACAGGTTCCTTTCAAGAAGCAATCATTTGTTTAAGAGGAGCAAGCCACTGTTTCAGAAGATCCATTGTCTTCCAGACCCCCAGCAAGGAAAAGGAGGGTTAGTCCATCAACTTCTTCTTCAAGCCCCGCTTCTGATGATCGAGATGCCACTTGGAAGCCACCAGCTCAGTCTGAGAGTGATGCATGCCACAAGACAAGGCTAATGAAAAGGAAGGTTCCAGAAAGCCTAAGAGTTATGGAGGTAGATGTAGAAGAGGGGGGTGATGATGACGATCCAGTCATCATGAACATCACTCCCGGCCCAGAGGAGACGGAGACCAACATTATTAGACTATCCAAAATCGCTGCGAGGGATGTAGCACGGATACCACCAACACAGGTAACACCAACACGACCTCCAGCTTCCATATTTGCATTTGCAAAGGCCCGGCAAGGACCTACATTTATTTTATTTTATGGGATTTATAGTGCGCACAGCTACTCAATAGAGTGTCCCGGCGCGAAGCCAAAGCGTCAGAGGGAACAAAAGCAGAGTAAGAGAGGGACAGTTTAGTTGAACAGGAAGGTTTTTAACTTTTTCTTAAACTGAGACGGATTCTTCAGATTGCGTAGATCCAGGGGAAGGGAATTCCAGTAAGTTGCTGCAAGATAAGACAAGGAACTGCCGCCTTTACGTTTCAGACGAAACCTAGGGACAGACGCAAGGAGCATATTCGAGGAGCGCAGACACCTGCCATGGGTGTAAAACTGAAAACGTTTCCTAAAATAGGCAGGGCCATACTCATAAAGTGCAGCGTGAGCAATGGTAATAGCCTTAAACTTTATCCTAGATTTTACTGGCAACCAGTGTAGATTACGTAAGTGATGCCTAACACTGGAGTGCTTAGGAAGATCCAATAGGAGACGCACGGCGGCATTCTGAACCACCTGAAGTCTGTCCAGAAGGTAACATGGCAAACCGGCATAGAGTGCATTCGCATAATCTATGCGAGAAGTGACCAAAGCACGGATGACCGTTTCTTTAGCGGCGAGAGGCAATAGCGGCAAAAATCTACAGAGAAGCTTTAAAATACCAAAGCAAATGCCAGTAAGTTTGCCAATCTGATTACCAAAACTTAATTTCTCATCAAACCAGATGCCAAGATTTTTCACAGGATGACCAGAAGGGGAGGGACAGGGGGACTCAGTCGGCCAAAAGTAATGCCAAAACAGAGGGGGAAACTCCCCAAAGAAGAGAATCTGTTTTGTCTGCGTTACATTTTAACTGAGCCGACGCAAGCCAGCTAAATACCGCAGAGAGGCAGGTCTTGACATGAGATGTGTCAACCTCGTGTTTCTTCCAGGTAAACAAGAGTTGCGTATCATCTGCATAGGCAACTACTTTGGCACCCAGATCCTCAGCCAGCTGAATAAGAGGAGTCATGTAAAGATTAAATAACAAGGGACTAAGAATAGACCCTTGAGGCACTCCTGTCAGCAAGTCATCCAGCTCAACCACCATCTCAGTAGGTAGTGGTACTGTAACTGCACAGAGTCCAATTCCAGGCACACCCTCCAGTTCATCTGGTATTGAAAGTGGCACCTCCATCAACGCCAGCAAGTTCTGCTCCCCAGTTTGGGACTTCTTTTCAGTTAGCAGTAAGGAGGAGAACATTGCTATATGCTCAATTTGTCGACAAGCTGTTAGGCGGGGTAAGCTTGGTACAAACTATGGTACCGGAGGCCAAACAAGTCATCTAAAAAAACACCACATCATCCAGTGGGAGGCTCAACTACTTCGCTTACAAAAAAGTAAAACAGCACCCATTGCTGTTGGTGGGGATGAAGAAGTAGAAGAAGATATGATCGCGGCGGAAGGTCAACAAGAGGGAGACATTTCTAGCCCTGTCCCCAGCACTGTAGTGGTACCGCCCACATCCTCAGCAACATCTCAGTGGCACCGTAGTAAAAGTAAGAAGAGTCAGACTCAGAGTCAGACTGAGACACCAAGGCAACCGAGTACTGCAATGAAAAGCAGTGTGTCGTTGAGCCTAACTGGGTTCAAGAAGACAGCTGCACCACAAAGGAAAATAATCCAGCCTACCATTAACAGCATGCTTAGGTCGGAGGGGCAGTACCAACGCAACCACCCAACGTCACGGTTGTACAATGCGAAGCTGGCGAAAATATTAGCGCTGGACCTTCTCCCTTTTTCATTTGTGGAAGGGGTGGGTTTCCTTGAATTTGTGTCAGCCATCTGCCCTAAATGGAAGGTTTCCAGCCGCTCCTATTTCGCCAGAGTTGCTGTTCCAGCACTACATCACGATGTGCTGGAATTGGTTGGACAAGCTTTGCAGCAGAGTGCTGTTCCCAATATCCACCTGACAACAGACATGTGGACCAGTTGCCAAGCCACTGATTACATGTGCATCACTGCACACTGGGTCTCTTTTGTGGGGGTTTGAGAAAAGCTATCTGAAGTAGGTGCTGTTGACACAGCTGAGATTTTTAATGCTACTCGGAAACATGCAACTGTAGCCATGTTCGCCATGGAGAAATCTCATACTGCTGCAAACATTTTGGAAGAGTTTAACAGCAAGGTCTTTGAATGGCTGCCCCCAAGAGGGCTTAAGATTGGTTTTTTTGCCACGGATAATGGCAGTAATGTACTTAAGGCCATGGAGGTTGGTGCCTATTTCAGGGTCCCGTGTTTGGCGCACTGCATTAACATTATAGTTCAAGACTTTCTGAAAAAAGAAGCCATAGTCAGCAACTTACTGACCACCTGCCGCAGAATATGCACTCATTTCAGCCATTCTTTTAAAGCCCGGAAGCAGCTGAGGATCATTCAACGTGACTATAGAATGCCAGTCAAAGCACTCATCCAGGAGGTGGCAACACGTTGGAACTCAACGTATTACATGCTTGACCGTCTGTTTGAGCAGTACAGACCAATCAATGAATATGTCATGCAAAGGGCGGATGCTACTGTGAAAAGCATGACCCTTCAGATGGACCAATGGTGCCTAGTTAAATGCCTGACAGAGATGCTTCTTCCTTTCGAGGTCTTCACACGTGAAGTCAGCAAGGAGGACTGTACTATGGGCCAAGCTATCCCATTGTTGCACATGCTAGAGCAACAGCTGAAGGAGGTGTCTGAAGCGTACATAGGTGTGGAGGAAAAAAAGAAGCATATGAGTTGGTGGAGAGCTTATCCTGTCGCTTAACTGAAAATGCCAGGGTGCAAACTAAGATTTTGTCACAAGAACATTACATTTGTGCCACAATTCTGGATCCACGGTACAAATCGGCACTGAACAGTAAGACATTACTTCCTTTTTCAGAAGTGAATGTTGCCCGGTACAAAACTTGGATAGCTGAGGCAGCCAGTAAATTGGAAAATGAACGGCTGGTAATTAAAGGCCCGCTACTCAAACCCACAACAAGTACTGCAGCAGGGCATCCGGCGTCAAGTTCAACTTCAGAGCCTGAGGGCAGTGTGTTTGGCTCACAGCTGTCACCAACACCAACACTATCGACAACAGCAAGAAGCGGATCATCAGCCCCAGTAAAAACGGCACAGGATTGGTATTTACAGCAAGGACTTGCTAGGTCCAGTGCTGATGCAAAGACAAAAGAGGCCGAACAAAGTGTAGCACCCCTGAACATTAAGCGGATGGTCCAGGCCTATCTGCATGACCCAACAGAGGTCTACATTGATCAAAACCCATTGCGGTATTGGTATGGCAAAAGGGGCCAATGGCCAGTGCTCAGCAGGCTGGCGATAAACTATCTGGCTTGCCCTGTCGCAAGTGTCTCTTCTGAACGTGTTTTCAGTGCTGCTGGTTGCATTGTAACAGTGAAAAGGACCAGTCTCTCGCCCAAAAACGTGGAGAGGTTAACCATGATCAAAATGAATCAGCAATTTATACCACCGAATTATACAATACATGAATCAACGCAGGAAGATGAGGACAGCGGCTCAGGTGACGGAAGTAGCATGTTAGATGATTACCTACTTCTGGTTGAACCCCCAGAGTTTGAGGACGAGCTATACTTCCCTGACAACTAGGCTTCCACTTCTTACTGTCTTCCTCCCTTATTTACTTTTATTTGTGTGTCTGTCTTTCTGGTTGGGAAACTTCGAATCACAACAAATCCATCACCACCGTCTTCTAGTCTTTTATTGCCATATATGAGTTTCAGCTGTCTGCATTGCAGTCCACTCCTCCGAGTCCTGCTCCTCCATCCTCCTGAATCGCCCTAAATCTATTGCCCTCAAGCCAGATGATGATTGGATGTAGCATAATAGAAGAAAAAAGAAAATCTTGCCTAGTTGAGTCCCTCCAAAAGAAGTGGAACATGATGATGACTACTATAGCTATCCTCCTTTCCGAGCCGAGAGAGACTGCCCATTAACTGAAGATGAGAAGGAACAGGTAATGAATGATGCCATGCATTGGACGCTGACTGAGTGATTTGTGTTGTTGTTGTTTGTTGTGCATGAAGTTAATTCATTGTGTACTATTATCTAATCTACACACTAAAAGTAACTCAAGGCAATGTTTGTTTCCCTTCTTGTTTTTTAATAACAAATTTGTACTTCTACTGCAGGCCGATCCATTGCATTTTGAATATGGAAAGGGGACTCAATCTGTACACTGCACACTGAGTTGGACAACACCATGATGATGACCACAGTGACATAATATCTTCGCAGTCACTCAGTAGGATCCGAGATGATTGATGGAATAAGTCAGGGCGTTTCATGAGTGGCATAAAAGGTAAACAAGTCAACAACAGCCACTGCAGACCTACATGTTTGTGTAGTGGTGTAGTCGAGTGTGGTGGTATGCCTGACAGCGGTGCATTGATTTAGTCACTTAATTTGTAAAATGCTATGCTGCTGTGTATGTGCTTTGTCTGCCTCTGTCAAAAAATGTACGCTAAATGGAGGATGGGTCATGGGTGTGGGCCTGCTCTGTCCTGTTGTTGTTGGAGGTTAATGCTGGAAACAGACTAGAGTAGACATGATGTATCCATGCCGCCTCTGAAAGTGTTCTTGTTGCACTCCACCGTAATTTATGCATTTTTTTTCTACTTGATTTTTCAATATCCCTTTTGTTTTTCCATCTACAATTACAGGCCGGCCCTTACCCTTTGCTATACTGGGAAAAACAACTCACACTTACCTTACCAATGAATCTACATTTGCCAGGCAGGCAGTGGCGTCACCCGAGATTGATGGCCGGAGCGTCCATGGAAGGGAGGACCAAGAGGAATGCCGAGATGCAACTCCCCATTTTGACCAGGATAACATACAGTAACAGTATCAACTTTCATCATCTTTTAAATAATTTGATTCATTTTTTGTCTTCAATGATTACTACTGTGTGTTGTTGTTATTATTATGTTTGCTCTCTGCTTATAATTCAATTCATCCCTACAGCTATTTTTCAATTTCCTTTGCTATCTTTAATAGTAAGCCCGGGCCGGTACAACAGAACAGAAACTGTATGTAATTCGGGTCTCTCGGAGGGCAGACAGGCAAGGCAAATTGCATAATATACTGCTGCCCTGTACTGTCTAATTGTCTAGTGGTAGTTAGTAAGTACTACTTATCATTAACCATCAAATTATCATCATCATGCATGCATTTCCTTTTTCTCCCTTAACAGATTTATGGATATGGTCGTCTGCCAAGATTGTGTTTTGTTGTTGTCCATGCGTACTGTTTTTCTTTGCCAAACCTTTCCCCAGACCCCCCTTCCCAACCATTCATCAAACCCTAACCCTCTTCCCCCGGGCTGTGTGACTTATTGAGGTGTGACTAAATTAAATGTACACCAATAATTTATCACACGCTTGCTGGGGCGGATGTGGCAAAAGCAACACTAATTCAATTTCAAGGCAGGGCAAGGATCTTCTTCTGCTTGCCCACCCATGAGCAGTATATTTGCGAGGTAATTTTTTTACCAAAGGGACCTAATCCATCAGCATTAATTGCCGGCATCGATTGGATTTGTTGTCATCCTCCTACACAGCACTAACGGTTACGCTTGTGTCGAGTGTACTGTAGGCCTAGTCGAGTGACTCGACACAACTAGAGTTTGTAACTCTATGTACTAGGCTATCCCCGCCACCATTATGTTTTATTGTATTTTGGCATATTATTGTTTGGCAGTAAGTTCTGTACTGTACTTCGTTCTACTACTCCTCCCATAGTCTCTCTCAGGCAACTGACTGTCTCATTTTCTTTTTTAAAAATGCTACTGCCAGTGTCTACTACTACTACCAGCACAACCATGGCATGTTGGGAAAGAAAACCATCATCACCATGCAGCCATCGCTGTGCCTAAGTTAAACATCAAGCACAGGTAAGAGAAGAAGTTTGGGGGAGGCATAATTAATAATGGAAATTTTTTCATTTATTCAATTTCACACACCCCTTTGAGTCCAGTTGCAGAATGCATAGACTAGGAGGAGAGACTGAAAGTACTAGTAGGACAAGTCACTCAGTGAGGGGTACCTCATCTATCTGTTTGTGTCTTACAAAGTCAGCCAATTATTTAAATCAAACACTGGCTGTGGCCCTGCACCAGCAAGGAAACAGTGTGACGTAAAACAGTAACCCCACCCACAAAACATTAACAACATCGTATGTAAAGTATAAATATATAATTTAATCCCCTAACAAAAATAAACTATGTAAAAAATCCCACAACAACACCTGACCCACTCCTCTCCCTAACCCCAACCAATGTCCATTGTCCGGAACGAAAAAGTCCAACAAATTAAATGTCCAATTGTCCGAATAAAGTGAAAACCCCAACGCCCGATTCCCACCCACCAAAATAGGCAATAAAAAAGGGGCAATGAATCAACAGGGTCTGTTCATCGGCGGGCTTGTCTCTCCAGGACACAAATATGGTCCTCTAGGCGGGCCATGCGGCGCTTCAATGCGCGGCAATTACATCCACAGGGGGGGGGGCAGCAGTGCTATTAAATGAAGTGCGGCGGCGGGCGGCTGCCAGACGGTGGTGCCGTAACACTGAAGGGGGGTGGCTGGGGCCCGGGGCATTGGAGGAGGCTGCAGCTGCTGCCGCCTCCTCCTCCTCCTCATCCGCCAGAACCACCAGCTGCCGGTATTCCGTTTGTATGGCCTCCAGCTTCCGGTGCCGGGCCTTGGCTGCCAACTCCTTCCTGTCTGGTTTCCCTTTGGAAGGAGTAGCTATATCAAGAAGAAAAAACAAGACTATTGTAAAATATACTCTTAGCAAAACAGTAAGACAAATTAATTCTACACATAGTGGCACAGTAGCACTAGCAAGCACAGTACATAACATTTGTGGTATGTATCTATCCTCCCACTTCCTCGGCCTCTAACATTTGTGGGAGTTTCAGGCATTCAACCACCCATGCATCTGATTCCTATCAGCCTCCTATGCATGCATGCATCCCATGTATCCTTCTCTGCCAGTCATAAATATTAAATCTCGCCCATCCTTCCTCCTTCCACCCTTCTTTCCCTTTTCGTTCAACCTATCCATCAAGGTCATCTGATCTGACTTTTAGTCTTCTCCATAAAACTTTCACAGCTGAGTTGAAGTCAGATAGAAGAGGCCATTGGTTACTCAACAGTACACTCCCGCCGCTAATGCTATTGCTAATGCTAAGTAAAGGGTGTCTTCTTCAACCGTTCACAACAACTTCTTACTTAATAAGTCTCAACAGTACATTATACAGTACACCCTTGCAGCGAGTGTAATATCAATAAGTAAGGATTAGGAATATAACTTACCACTGCCCGCCACTGCTGCTGGCTCACCCCCTGCAGCTCCTCCTGCAACTGCCGCATCTCCTCCTGCACCCTCAGCGGCCGCGTCGCCTTCGCCGCTGGCCCCGGTACTGGTGGTCGGTAATACGCCTAGAAAAAACATTACACATTTTTTAGATGCCATATACACCTCCCCTATTTTTCACTAGCAAGATTGAAAAAAAAGTTAATACATACATATACAACATACATCACTAGTACAAATCAGGTAGTAGAGTAGACACTAGTAGTGTTATATGGTCCCTAGGGTCATTCTAGTCTTTGCTAAGTTAGCCCGAGCCATGCAACCATTTTAGCTTTGTGTCTTTTATTTTTGCGCACGTTACCTCGCAGCTTGTTGTGTAAGAGGCCTTTGAGCCCACATGAGCTCATACTGCTACTGTCTGAGCGCTGCATACAAGGTCGAAAAACAAGCCACTTTGTTATGGAGTTCTGGTGTTAGTCCATATTGCTTATCCATAAAAATGCTACACTTTTTGGCACGACTGAGAAATGCTTGCAATATACTAACGCGCACCATTTTTCTCATTGCAGACGGAAGATTCCCTTCTACGAACCAGAGCTTTGCAGAGCTTATAATGTAACCAGTACTAGGTTCTTCTAAGGTGAGGGGTCCCCAGAGTTCCCTCAGAGATCTTCATTTATAATTTTATATAAACTATATTCCTACCAAGGGGAGGGTGGTTCTTCCACCACTGTTCAGTTATCATGATTTCGCCTTTTGTCTTCTATGGACTTGTAGTTGTAAGTGTAACTAAGTGTAACAATGTTTATTGTTTTAATCTTATGCATTTTCCTGTTGGTCCTGCATTATAGAACAACGTACAGAGCTTGTCAGTTGAAAATAAACCTTTTGAACTTACATAGACTCGGTGGTATTTGGTGTGGACTTACACGAGTGAGTGAGCGAAAGGGTGTGCATTGCTTCCGCAACTGAGAGGTCGGGAGTGTTATGTTCTGGGTTGTCTACTCATTGGGTATCTTGGGGGGGTTCGGAGAGCTAATGAGACACTATAACTAGTCGGTCAGGGGATTGTGGTGGGTTCTGATTGAGGTGTGAGGAAGGTCCAACCTCCCATCAGCAACGTCCTATTTTCTTGTGCAAAGTTCTGTATGTGCAGAATCCCTACAACAGTAGTAGTATGTCCTATCCTATCAAAAATAGTAAAATCTGGTTGGGCATTTTGTTGGTGGGAATTGTCGAAAAGCCTCAAGAAGATTAAGAAGACTAGAAGTAGTAGAAGAGGACAACCCAAAGGACTGGACTCAATGGCTAGAGCTATTGGTGAATCTGAGTTTTATTTAAAACCTTTTAAATAAAGAGTGGCCAACTGGGCAAGCTTAGCTACAGACAGACTAATAGTAGTAGTACAGAGAGTCATAGCAGAGGCAGTTAGAGGCAAGGATAACAAGAATTTAGAAACAGATAGTCTAGATCGAAGAAGAATTTGTAAAAAATAGAATTAGGAAACCGAAATAATAGTTCGGAAAAAATAAGGTGCAGGAAAAGTTAGGGAAATATACTTATTAATATTAACCACTGGAGGACTTACTGGGTCCAGCAGCAGAGCCCTCGGTAGAGGAGTGGTCCTTGCCCTGGGAGGCATGTTGTTCTGGTTCCGCCGACTCAGACCCCGTCTTCTTGCCCCTGGGTGCTGATCATATAAGATTTAATAAAGAAAGAGACAAAAATTAATGTTTGGTGTGAAACAAATAAAATATTTTAAAATACGCTCCAAAAACATTTTTGTGAACAACAATTGCAATAAAATTGACCTATCTAATCTGATCGACTAGTAGTATTGCGAGATTCACGGACCGTCTAGTAAGCCTAAGTACCACCTGACCTAGCCCACCTATTCCAGACGGGCCAATTGTTCACTAAGTCTGCATTTCCATTTATTTTAGTCCTCAAAAATGCATAGATGGAGGACACATGCATACATTTTTGCATACACCAAATTGTTGGTTGGTTGCTGCTGATGTTCTGCTAGTGATGATAAGCCTAAAAACACTCACTAAACAAACTACAAAAGGTTCTACGAAACTTGGCACAATACCCACACCTAGCCTTCAATATGCGGATGATATCGTTTTACTAGCGCAAACGCCAGTTGGTTTGCAACGACTAATCACTGAACTTGGAGTTTATACCACCTCGGTCCAACTAACCATCAATCACCAAAAAACGAAGGTGATGCGCTTTATTAAACACCATAAAGCCGACCATAAATTCACTTGGACCTTGGACAAGCGACCTTTGACCGAGGTGGATTCGTACAAATACCTAGGCTTTCAAATTGATCGCAAACTTAACTTCAAGACACATCTGGACCAAGGTCGCACAAAATCTAAACAGCTGCAGTTTGCCTTTAAAATCTTAAAAAATAAGCTCGCAGGCGGCTCCACTGGTCACCTATTAAAGGTCATAGCAGCATAATTCTTGCCCTCCATCTCATATGGTACAGAAATCTTGAACGGCAAGGACGCTACAGGTCTGAACCTAGCACAATCAATTCTTTTCAAGAAACTGTTTGCAATCCCCCGCCATATTTCGCAAGCTCAAATCCGACTTGAATACGGTTTAAGAAATCAGATCCCTGACAGACAAGGTGCACTAGTCAAGTACTATTGGAGGATGCGGGATGCAGAGGATAACACACTCGCCCACCATTGTTGGGTAGAAATTGAAAAGCAAGCCAGGCTCAAAAACTCAATCTTCGAAGTTTTGAAGGCTTCGCTCTCGGCACTGAAGCTAGAGGAGGCCTGGCTTACTGCTCCTACCTACCCCGGCTTAAAATCTGCGGTCAATAAAGCCATAAAACGGTATTCTTTATTATTAGATAAAACAGCTCTAGCAAAAAAAAAACACGCCTGGACCATGATACAGACATACCAGAGGTTGCAACCCCAACCTTACTTGCTAGACCATTTTCCGCATTAAAAAAAACACTTCTTCACGCTACTAAGGCTTGGGTCATATCCATCAAAGGACCTAACCCCGAAATGGAAATACCCATGGCAATCAAAAGAATGCCGCCTATGCGGAGCTTGGGATGAGTCCTTATTGCACCTATTATGCATCTGTCCTGCTCTAATAGAAACACGCAAAACTGGCCTTCGGGAGGTCCTCAGGAAGGAACAAATAAGAACTTGTAGAGAAGCAGTGATTCATTGTCTCAGGGGCTCATCTATCCCACTGTCCTGCAGAGCTATAAACTTTTTTAAAAACGCGGCAAAAGAACTGGCCAAAGCAGAACTCGCTAACCAACTCAAGCAGAGCTAGAACACTTGGCTCCGAAATCCTTTGACAGCCTTGCTTTCACGTTAAAACCTTTTAAAATATCGCTTTCCATATTTAAAAAAAAAATAAAAAAATAACAAATGTATATTTTTGCATGTTTTATCCATGGTAGTTTTTCCACCCTTTTATGATTTTTTGTAATGAAATCAAATAAAAGTATATTTGAAAAAAAAAAAAAAAGGTTCTACTAAGGACTGTGGTAAGCAGCACTCAGCAGCACGTGACGTGACAGAGGATGCGTCACGCAGACCACTTAAAAATTACCAACTAATACTAATAAGTAACTAAACCTATCAATCCACCATTATCTCTTCTTAGTGGCAGGAGGACAAAGGAAGGACTAGAGTCTCTCTAGCATTACCTAACTTAAGTTCTCTAAAGTAAACTCTTACATAATCAGGCCAAGTGAGCGCAAAGTTGCAAACAAGTAAGATTAGTAGCGCCGAGCACTTGTGTCATAACAATCACAGAAGATTTTTAAACGTAATTTACCTGCAATGTAAGCAGCAGCATTCTTGCTGGTCGGAAAAAAAATATATTCGCAATATATAACACAGAGCAGAAGAACACAAAGTAGTAATATTAAATAGCTACTCACCAAGCCCCGGGACCTCCACTCCTAGCAGGTCCAGCAGGTCCTGCTCCCGGTCCAGAATATCGGACCACCAGTGCGTCAGCTGGTTATTGGTGCGCCGGACAACAGAGCAGCGAAACACTGCCTGACGCACCTTGCCCCACAGCTGCCGAAGCTCCCGGAGCCCGTACCCGGACCCAGGCCTGCCACCTGCTGCCAGGGTTAAGGGGAGGTGGTGCTGCACAAAAAAAACCAGTGCGGCCACCTCCGCCTCACCAAATAAGGCCAGTGCCTGCACCCCTGTTTGGCGGAAGGCGGTCGCGGCTCTGGCTACGGCTACGAGCCCTGTGGCCCTTTGTCATGGTTCTGGGTAGGCGGGGGGGCGGAAAAGAAAAGGTAGGAATTAAAAAAGTAAGTAAAAGAAATGAAAAAAGCAGGTAATAGAAAAAGAGTGAAAAACACACAAAAGTAGAAAAAAACTAAAAATATAGAATCAGGAAAATAGAGAGATAGATAATAAATAAAAAAGATCAAAAAAAAGTTTCCAGAAACAAAGGATTGAAAAGATAGAGGGAGGATTGAAAAGCAGGCCCAGAACCATAGCAATAGAGTGAAAAACAAGATGGCCGCGCCCATTGCGACCGCATGGGCAAGTTCGCACGATATTTCCCTCCCGAGCACGCAAAAAGCGTCGCGAACACGTAATACGCGTTCCCGAACAGAAAATACTTATCGCGAACGGGCGGGAGCATGCAATACACGACCCGGAACAGGAAATAAGCATCGCGAGCGGGATCATGCAATACGCGACCCGGAACAGGAAATAACGATCGCGAGCGGGCAGGACAAGTCAAAAACAAGATGGCCATGCCCATTAGCGACCGCATGGGCAAGTTAGCGATATATTTCCCCGCGAGCAAGCAAAAACACATTGGGAACGGGTGGGACAAGCAACTCTGCGTCTTCGCGGAGTTTCTACGTGCTCGTGGAGATTTTTTGCAATTTCGCGGAGATTTGCGTATCGCGACTACGCAAATTCCGCCCACCCCTACATTACAGAGACTTAAGTCAGCGGCAAGGGGTGAATTTTCAGAATTTTGGTCAGTATTATAAAGTCTTTGCCCTATGCCAAGCATCTTTCTGGACCTCTGATTTGTCTACACCTTTTTCTCCATTGTGGCTAGAGCTTGAAAATGCCTTTGTTGCTCCTTTTACTTTCAAAGAGATACTTTCTTTTTCCTCCACAAAGATGCTTCTTCGCTCTAATATTCTACAAAATACGGCATCATTAATTAAATCTACATATCTCCCCATTACTTTGACTCCTTCTCTTTTTTTGAAAAGGCCATTATGGTATAATTCTTTGATTAAACTTAATAATCATCCTCCTTTTTGGCACACCTGGATGGATAAGGGTCTTATGTGGATATCTCAGCTATTTCATAATGATTCTCCTATCTCTTTTCCTCAATTTTGTCTTCAGTATCATTGCCCCAAGTCCTTTTATCCACGTTATTTATCATTAATAAATGTCATTCTGGATGTTTATGCGTCATTACAACAGTCCACTCTTTCAGTCCCCTCTGTTTCTGATCTTACGGAGTTCCTGAAAACTGGTCCTAAAGCCTCCTTTATCTATAAAACTTTGGGGCATATTATCAAGCGGCAGCGATAATTATCGCTGGCCGCGCTTAGCGTGAGAATTGTTATCGCCGGCTATCGCTGGAAATTATCGCCATGCTAGCGCTGTATTAACAACGCTTAGCGCAATGGCGATAATTATTCCAGCGATAGCGGTGTTTTCCATGGAACATCGCAGGTTTTCCAGCCATGGGGCATATTATCAAGGGGCCGCGATAAGATTATCGCCGCTTTAGCTTCCGTTTTCGGGCGAAAAGCGGCGATAATATTATCGCTTTATTGACAAGGACACACTAGCGCGTGTTTCCTTGCCTTAGCGCCCGTTGTCAGCACGCCTCGCATCGCATCGCTAATGAGATGCAAGGGGGGCGTGCCTGACAAAACCCCATGTGAAAATATCGCTAACCCAGCTTCGCGATATTATCAACGTGGGGTAGCGATATTTGAAATCGCGTTAACTATGCCTTAACGCTGGAATTTAACGTCTGTTAAATTCCAGACTAAGGCATACCTAACATGGGGGTGGATTGTGTGGCTAAGACCACAGGCACTATCATCAAGGATATCGCTGTTTTCCATGGAACATCGCTGCAAAACTAGCGATGTTCCATGGAAAACTACCGCTATCGCTGGAATAATTATCGCCATTGCGCTAAGCGTTGTTAATACAGCGCTAGCATGGCGATAATTTCCAGCGATAACAATTCTCACGCTAAGCGCGGCCAGCGATAATTATCGCTGCCGCTTGATAATATGCCCCGATGTTCCATGGAAAACAGCGATATCCTTGATGATAGTGCCTGTGGTCTTAGCCACACAATCCACCCCCCAAGCTGGGTTAGCGATATTTTCACATGGGGTTTTGTCAGGCTCGCCCCCCTTGCATCTCATTAGCGATGCGATGCGAGGCGTGCTGACAACGGGCGCTAAGGCAAGGAAACACGCGCTAGTGTGTCCTTGTCAATAAAGCGATAATATTATCGCCGCTTTTTGCCCGAAAACGGACGCTAAAGCGGCGATACTCTTATCGCGGCCCCTTGATAATATGCCCCTAAGTCTCTTCCGGACCCCTCTCGAACCAAATCCAAGTTGGAATCCTTATGGGAGCAGGACCTTGGCATTACTTGGGACGTTATTTTTTGGAATATGATATGGGCACTTATATATAAAATTTCCAGATCAGCAAGTATTACTCAATCCTTATTTTTCATTTATCACAGATTACATGTTGATCCAAATTTTCCTCTGATGCTTCTGCGAGTTGTTGGTCTTGTGATTTTCCTAAGGCAGATCATATACATATGCTGATTAGGTGTCCAAGTACACTTTCTTTTTGGCATAATGTCTGGCTCCAGATTAGAAAGAGTTTTAAACTAGAACATCCTTTCAATCTACTATACGTTTTTCTGGGCTCTTTAACTAATCATTTGTAACCATCCTTTCCTAAAAATAAATTATTAGATATTTTATTGGCAACTGCTGGTCAACAAATTACCTTTAATTGGAAATCGTCCTCTAAATTATCATATAAGGTGTGGTGGGATTCGGTATGCTTGCATCATAAATTAGATACTACATAGACTACTAAATGTTTATCTGCTAATAATGCTGAACTGTTATGGTTGCCTCTCACTACATTTCTTAGTCAGGTTGAAAAAGTTGTATCCAATACTAATTCTGTATTATCTGAAATGTTTTATCCCCCATGAATATTCCCTCTCTGTCCTTTCTATTGCAATTATATATAGATTGACACTCTTAGGTTTAATATATGATACGTGTTTCATTTTTTCAGTATTGAATTATAAATGAGGACATTCTCCTTAGATGATCATGCTTAAGATATCGAATATGTAAGTCTGTTGTTATTCCCTTGTTATTTCACCCTTTCCCACCTTCCCTTCTTCCCCTTATTGTAAAATGATAAAGACTTTGATGTATTCTGCTCCTATGTTTTTAAATACCATATGTAAGTTGTTGGTTTCTCATTATAGATCTTATACTGTAATATGATATGTATTGAATCTCAATAAAGTCTTTTAAACCCAAATGAGGGAAAGGCAAGGTGCAGAGCAGGCTGTTGTAGTACTTTTTAGCTTGTTGATCAACAGTGCATTGATTATTGATACTTTATATTAAACAGAGGAAATTATTGCATGCTCCAGACTAGAAAAGAAATACAAACCACCCAGACTGTTTCCTCAGTTGAATTTTATTTCCGCGTTTGCCCAAAACCTTGTTGTGCACATGGTATCAGAAATTGTGGGGTGCGTGCACGTCACTAACAGAACAAAAGTGCGTTTTATTTCACGTACAATTCACTTCTTTAAAGAAACATACGTGATGACATTTCAGGGACGGACGTGTTGTGACGTGACGTGACGTGTTGTGAAAATACCATATTACCCCTTTTTGCACACCTATACTCAATCACAGCACAAAATGACTAACAATGTCTGAGGAAGTAACTTTGTACATATTTAACTACTCAAATGTTATTAGGCTGCAGTGTTTCTTCGGATATTTAGTGTTTCTTCGGATATTTAATCGAGCAACTTGCACAGCCTACGTTGACCAACTAGTCACAGCATAGGTAGGGTTTGCTTTTCCATACATATATAGAGGTCTGGCTCATACCCTATTTGTGTACGGACTGCACCCAAAGCAACAAGCATCGGTAGTGGCAAGATGTTAAACTAAATCTAAGACATGTTATTGTGGGGTAGTAATTTATTTCCATCAACATCCATCTAGCATATCCCTATGCACAATCTGTAATAGATGCGTATGTACTACATACAGCTGGGGGTGCACCGACCCCTCGAGTTCTTCAGAAAGTGGGAGACTCAATATTGTGCATTAATGAAGCGGTACTCAAACAGCAGGCAACTGGTAACCCTGTTGATGTAGCAGAGCCCAGAGTTTTCAACACTACATTGAAAACGATTACTGTTCACGTTAACTATTTGCTTGCCTTGCAAGCCCCTCTGCAAATGCAGCTCTGGTTTTATCTTAAACTGTTTTGTGATGAACCTAATGCGAACATTAGTGCACTACCTACAAGGTAAGAGGGGAAACATTAGCTAAAGATCCTTGCTATCCCCACCTCATTGTTAAATTCCACATTTATCATCTCAGTGTGAAAGCAAAAAGTGCCTCTCAGCGGCGCCTTTTCACCAGGAGGCTCACTTCGGAAATTATTTTCTCAGTTAAAACAATAAACTAGGTTTAGGTTCGCTATGTTCCAGATCTCAATCCGTCCAGTACGGCAAGTACAGCGACCACAGATTGATTAAGAGTGACAGCGTAATCCTTCTCTGTGCTCTAAGGGGCAGATTTACAAGAAAGTGACTCAGTGCGTGCTGCAAGCCAGTTGGCTGCGCCGCACTGAGTCACTTTCAAAGCACAGGGATGCAACATATTTACAACAATATGTTGCATCTCTGTGCTTCCCCCTGCGCTGGCGCACAAACTGCTGCCATGCGCCGGCACAGGCACCCTTGCTCCATGGCGAAAGGGTGCCTGCGTCGTGGGGAGATTGTTTATGTGGAGGAAGGATTCCCTTCCTGCGCATAAACAATCAGACATGGCGTTTTTCAACCTATATGTGTGCTACATTAGCACACATAGAAGTTGTAAAACGTCATTGTTTATGTGCAGGAAGGGACACCTTCCTGTACATAACCAATCATTAGAGGGATTTCCTCTTTCTATGTGTGCAGCAGAATGCAGTACGCATAGAAAGAGGAAAACAACGAGGAGAAATGAATACATTTCTCCTCGTTGCGCCTCCCTACGTCTCCCTGGGGAGGCGTAGCATTCAGACGCATTTCCAGATTTACGATTCCTCGTAAATCTGGAAATGTGTCTGGTTCTATGGATGTTGCGTGGAAACACCCACAGCAACACCCATGGAACGCCCCTTTTACGCAAAGTGCTGCGTGCAAGGGGCCATATTTACAAGGACAGGGAAAGTCACGCAGGGTGGCTTTTCCTGTCCTTGTAAATATGGAGCAGTAAAATGCGCCACCAGTACGTCACAAAAAGTGACTCACCGGCGGCGCAAGGGGCTTGTAAATCTGCCCCTAAATATCTTACTATCCATTGGAATCGATAGCCAGTTTCGGAGTCAGTGGCATAAATCCTGCTGCTACCGCTGACTTTGTTTTACCAAATAAATATCCTTCATGCCAGCCTGGTTGTGGCCTCGTTGGGAACCGGGAAGAGCCGCAAGGCATAATGTCCGCATCAGAACCCTCCCCCTGAAAGGCTTTGTCTGCCTCAACGGGCACCGTTTCAGCCCCCGCCCCAGGCGCTTCAGATCGTGGGGCCATGTAGAATAACCACAAAAAACTATAAATAACTCATGTATTTCACTTGGTACAAGTACAACAATTTTACAAATAAAAAACTTCTAAATAAAAATATCACCTGCTCTGCAGCGTCACAGACTGCAAAAGCAAGACACATGTTGTGCAGCCTACAACAACTAAAAATAAACCAGGGCAGTTGTAAAACACAAACAGCACATCCTGCATGCTTGTGCAGCTAAACAAAGAACCCATTAACACCTTCGCCGCGATCGGAATTCCGCTCAGGTGCTGGACATTCCGATCGCGGGCGTGGTTGTGACGAGCTCAGCTCGTCATGCGCACACGCCCACCGCGCAGCATGACGAGCAGAGCTCGTCATGAGCATCGAAGGGGTTAATTAAGTAAATAGTCCTCAGAAACTGGTAATAAAAGCTGCCGAGTAACAACACAAGTAAAAGGTCCTGTCTGCATGGGAGGTTACAAATGCTGACAAGGTGGTACTAAGGAGGGACTAACAAGCCTATTCATGAATCAAAAACAAGTAGAAAAGTCTTAGAAAAGACAGGACCCAATTGAAAAGATAGGCGGAAATGGGCAGAGTTTCTATTCCAAACCTCAATACAGCATGCCACAGAGCAGCGCATGCGCTGCCCAGGCTCGACCTAAAAGTTTCAGGAAAGTAGCATGGGAAGAAAAATCAAGGGAAAAGCACATTTTCTGGGCAAAGGTTTTGTGTCTCTCCAAGAAGAAAAAGTCAAGGGAATTTTGGCAATTAGTTAGCAGATTGAATCGAGCACCAGCCCAAGTCATTCGCTCGAATCGAACGGAGACCAGATGGGTAAAATACTTGACGGAGCATTTTAAACTCTTTTCTAAATTAAGTTCACTTCATCCATATAAACAGATTCATGGCGTAAGGGCATCATCTTATTCCCAGGAACATGCCCCATACCTGTTCTAGGATGACCAAACATGTGAGGTAATGCAAAGGTGCAGGAAAGATGAGGCCCCCTGGACCGAATGGCCTTCCACAAGCTCCTTTTAACTCAAACATCCTAGTGTTCTGGTCAAGTATGCTAACTCCGGTTTATAACTGGTCAATGCAGCAACAGATTATCCCAGAGTCACGGAGGGCATCAATAATAAACCTTATCTTGAAGGGTGGCAATCGGCATCAGCTGGAAAATTATCGTTTAATCACCCTCTAAGATGTCAATGTCAATGCCAAACATTTCGCCAGCCAGTTACTGACTGATCTGTTAAAATTGTCCCCCAAACCAAACAGGTTTTACCCAAGGGGCTGGCACAACAACCAATTTACTGGCTTTGTCATTAACAATGGATAAACTTAATCTCAAGAATCAAGCGTTCTCTTTATGCTATGTAGATTATAAGTCATCTTTCAACTGCGTGAGTCATAATCTTTTATGGAACAAGCTATCACTCTGGGGCATCCCGGCCCATCTTTTAAAAACAATTCAGTTACTGTACACAAACAACTGGGACAGGGTGAGAATTGGAGATGGATCTATGCTATCAAGGAAAATACAAATATTCCAGGGTCTAAAGCAAGGTTGTGCTTTAGCATCATATCTACTCAGTCTGTTTTTAGCCGACCTTTCAACTGAACTGGATGCAGTAAACTCATGCACCAAATATAGGATCTTTGCACATTTCCAACTTACTATATGCGGACAGCGTTACTTTGATTAGTCAGACAAAAATTGGCTTCCAATGACTTAGACGAGCTTTGCGCATCTTCGCTAACCAATACCATGACAGTTAACTTATAGAAAACAAAGGTTATGGAAGTGAGCTGTAGAGTAAACAAATGGCATAAATGGTTCCTAGGTGGAGAACAAATGGATCAGACAGCAACATATAGATATCTGGGCGTTCTTTTTGATGACAGGGTCACTTTCAAACAACACTGGAAGGACTTGAAGAGAAAATGAACTTCCTTGACCCTTGCCTTCTGTATGTTAAAAAAGAATTCTGGCTGGTCCAAGTTTCACTCCCTTATTGAAAGTTATTGCAGCCAAACTTATTCAGAGTGTTACGTACGGAAGTAAAGTTCTTCGGGGTAGAGATGCTGCACTCATAAATTTAATTTCATTGAACGTATTCAGGTCACTGTTCCACCTTTCCCCGAATGCATCCCTAGCCCAGATGAGACTGGAGTTTTGATTAATTACCCAATCACTAGCAAGGAAAGAGGCCTATGTAAAAACCTGGAACCTGGATATGGCGCAGTTTGTGTTTCCCAGTTGGCAAATAGCTCTTTGTGCCCAGCCTACCAAGACGATCGGATCAATGGGGGTGGCTGACTCCTTGGCGTGATAACCTAGCTCAAGTATTTTGATTAGGGGCCCTGATCTGTCAAGTATTTTATCTTGGCACCCATGCCAAGCTCTATCGACACCTTTCTTTGGATCCTTGAAATATTTTTTCAGGTAGGTACCTAGGGGTGGGATCCACCACAGCTGTGTCAGTGACCTTTCCTGAAAGGTCGGGTCTTGGGCACTCGGATCGTAGCTGAGCACTGACATCCTTATCGAACTCTTGACAGATATGGGATTGAACATAATCCACTACTTCTTGTGGTGGGAGTCACACAGTAGACTTTGGGTGGATGTTCTCATTAGGCTCAAAGGTAAGCACTTTAGCGTAATGTGTTACATTACTGAGGCGTGTCATGCATTTGCACTTACTAGGGCCTGGTTTGTCTCCTTGATCTGAGCTCTGAGACGAAGTGGAGCTGGAAAACTCCTGCCTCTGGTCCAGAACTGTGTGGACAGGTGTAGTGCCATAATCATGGTTTTTCGCAAGAGAACTGGCCAACTTCTCAAAATCTGTTGCATGGGGGCCCTTAGGCCAACCTTGCTGCTCAGCATACCCACATAGGTGTCACTTTAGAGGTTCAATGACCCTCACCAGGGCCTTGTTCACAGAATGCCGTTCCCCAGCTACAAGTGCGTCCACTAGGTCCTGTTCCAAAGACCCATCAGGGTCATCATAATAATATTTTCATAAAAATACTCTGTGATCCTCAGAATTCTGCCCAGCAGAGATATAAGAGCCTCAAGAGGGGATAGGAACAAAGGGCAGGAGGAGGTTACAGCCACCCAATAATCAGGAGCAACTCAGGGGCAGGTCAAGTCCAATCACGTTGTGTGGCTGGAAAAAACACTTAAAATGTGGAGGGGGGACCTGCAATTAAACTCTAGGCAGAGCCTATGCCAATTTTCCAACCCTGTGGGATAGCCAACCCATCAGGGTGTACACGGGGAGCCAAAACAAAGGGCTGAGGCAAGGGAGAAACAACACACATCTTACCACATTCAGAAATTGCCTGTGAGCACTAGCATGAGATTATATGGCCACCGCCCATGCGTGTGTGCCAACCAATTGTTTATATAGAAAGAGTGTGGCACATCTGACCGCCATCTTGATGGAATCAAAGTGGAAAACTAACGCATTTTCTGCTTAGCATACTGCAGTAAATGAGGTTATTAGGGAGCTTCATAACAAAAAAGTCTCCCAAGATGGCCACAGGAGGGAGAAAAGAGCCCAAATGTAGCACAGATATCACTCAAATGTAGCCCAAGTAAAGTCCAATGTCAGAAGTGTGCAAAACACCACACATATTGGGCTTCTTTATAAAATTGCACAAAATGGTTAACACATACTAACCATTCAGGAATGAGTGACAAAATAAAAAAATGAAAGATATGTTTTTATTTGCTCCCTTCCACACTATCAGAGGGTACAAAATTGAAAATGATGCCATCAACAAATTCAATGTTCAGGTATGTGAATTACATTTAATTTGGAGAAAAAAATGATTGAAAAAGTATATGTGTATGTTAGAATGTTATAAGAGAGTATCAAATATTTTTGAGAAAATATTGGAACTATATGAGGTAATGTATGAGTGGTTTTGTGAGTTACTTTGAATGTTTAATAACAGGGGAGTAAGATGCTTTATGAGTGTATGAGAATGTGACAGTTTGTCTGATTTGCAGACTAGGGGGGAGATTTACCAAAAAGTCACGCAACGCAGCGCAGCCCCCCGCGAGGCTGCGCTGCGTTCCTCGACAGGGAGGGAGCAGGAGACACGCCATATTTTGAAAGATATGGCTCTCTCCTCCCCTTTCCCTTGCGCCGGCGCTGATTTCAGCTGCTGTGCGCCATGCACACACCTTAGCGCCGCAGCGCTAGGGTGTGTGCATGAGTGTAGCATAGGTTTTGTACAGGACGGGTAACCTTCCTGTACAAAATACTATGCTAGGCACATTGCAAAGTTATTCCCACTTTGCATATGTGCTGCACAGTGCAGCACGCAAGCAAAGTCGGAAAAGGAAGGAGAAATGAAAGCATTTCTCCTTCCTTGTGCCTAGTTGAAAAGGGCGCGGTTTTCTCACGCTAAACTCAATCTACTGTTTTTAGTAAATTGGGTTTAGCGTGAGAAACCTTGGGTGATCGCATGGGAACGCCTGTGCACCACCCTTGGCACGCCCCCACGGCACAAAGTAATGCGAAGCAGTGCAATGCGCTGCTTTGCATTACTTTTACGATATTTCCAGCGCTAAACAAGTTTAGCGCTGGAAAGTTAATTAGGAAAAAAGATTTTGCGCCATTTTGCATCACTTTTGTGACGCAAACACGGCGCAAAATCTTAGTTAATCTCCCCTAGGTGTGTGAGCAGTTGGTTCACAATCTGTTGCTTTGAATTAATATGTTGTACCTTTGCTGCTTACAACATGGTGTAATTGATAGTAAAAAAACTAGATTAAGAGTTAAACATTTAGTTATCAAGGCATTAGAAGATGTGGAAATATTGACATGTTTATATAATGTGCTGTTCTCAAAGAGTGTTTTTCTTTGAATTCTGGGTGTTGTAGTTCTGTTACACTAGTTTGTCAGACAGCAACAGAAGCACATATACATTCAGTTACTTACCCAGAAACTACTTGTGGATACAGCAGATTCGAACATAGTGGAAGTGACATATATATTGCTCTCTTTTTCGTAACAGAGGCACTGAGGTGTTTGTTTATAGCCACTTACATGGATATTTAGAGAGTCATTGCGCTACTAAAATAGACAGTCTAATACCGGCACATTTACTTGAATGTCCCATGGCACTGCTACAGGTGTACTCCGACAATTTCTCAGATATGTTAGCAAGTACTGACACAACCTTATCATTCATGTAGAGAAATATTCTTTCAAACATGGATGATGCTTGGTAGTACAGGTCCCGTGTGTACACTTTCACTTGTAGCTTGATTTGCGATGTAAAAACTGTTTCTCAAGTCTTAAATCCACGTTTCAGTATGCACAAGTCACACGTGAGAGATGCTCTAGGTGTGCTATAAAGCATGCTGGTTTGTGCTTAAAAGATGTGCGATTTCCTTGTCAGTACACTAAGTTACTTGTGCACTTGCATGCCCCGATGCCAAGTACTACATAGAGTATGCTATCCCTAAAGCAACAGACATACATATTCAGAAAAACAGAAAGCCTCTGTTTCCGCTATTGAGACAGCTACAGAAGCACACATAGATTCACTCACTCACTATTAATACATGCACCAGACTCAAAGGTAGTTGCAGCCACACCTACATAGCTCAGTATTGCCTAACACAGGTGCTGAAGTATTTCTGCAGCCACTTACATACACATTTAGACAGCCATATAGATATTATAGCAGGCAGTTACATACCAGCACATTTACTTAAACATCTCATGATACTGATAGAGGTGCAATTTTGCACTCTCTCAGTTATGTAGGCAAGTACTGACACAATCTTCTCAACCATGCAGAAAAATAGTATTTCAAAATTGGTGATGGCTACTAGTGCAGACCCTGTCTGTGCACTGTCACAGCAAGTTTCACTTGGCATGTTATAGGTATCTCTGAAGTGTCAAACCCATGTTTTAGTACATATAACACACTTCTAAGATATGCTGTAGGTTTGCCATAAAGGATGCTGTTTTGTGCTTAAGACAATGACAGATATCCTTTTGAGTTGAATAAGTTACTTGTGCACTTGCAGGCCTCTATGCCAAGTAGTATTTAGAGTATGGCCTCCCTAAACAATTGACATACATGTTCAAAAAAGCATAGAGCTTCTCTTTCAGTTACAGAGGCAGCTACAGAAGCACTTATACATTCAGTCACTCACCAGAAACTATTTATGCATGCAGCAGGTTCAAAGGTAGTTGCAGTGAGACATACATAGCTCTCTATTGCCTAACACAGGTACTGACGTATTTGTGCAGCCACTTACATGCTCATTTAGAGAGCCATAGAGCTATTATAGCAAGCAGTTACATACCAGCACATTTACTCCTACACTCTCTGAGATATGTGGGTAAGTACTGACACAACCTTCTCAACCATGTACAGAAATAGTCCTGCAAACATGGGTGATGGCTACTAGTGCAGACGCAGTCTATGCTCTCTCGCTGCAAGCTTCACTTGGCATTTCATAGTTCTTTCTCAAGTGTCAAATCCTCTAAAAACTCATGCACCTAGTCATCGATCCACTCAGACACTCATGCGCCTACTTAGACATCTACTCAAACATTCAGAGACTCACTCAGACAGTGATGCGCCCACTCACAAACCCAGGGAGACACTTATGCAGGTTGTCTCAGACCCACTCAGACACACACACACACAGTCACACACCCATTGAGACACTCACGCATGCAGTCACACACCCACTGAGGCACTCTTGAACTCACTCACACACTCATTTTCAAAGGTTACAGGAAGAAAATAGAATTTTAAAAAACAACCTTAGTATTTCACTGAAAAAAACAAAGGTTACAGCGATATTATTGTTAGGAAATAGAATAATAAAAACCTTAGTAATTCAATGAATAAAATAAAGGTTACAGGGACGTTATATTTAGGCTCACATTTCACTCACACAAAACCAGTGAAATTGAGCAGTTATGGTTACCTGAGCTAACTATAACTTTCACCACTACAATGCACTGCTTATGGCCTCACATATTACATCACTCATGACATGGTCAGTGACATCACTGATGACATCACTGATGACATCTCAAATGATATCACTGGTGACATAATCCAGTGAGTGTGAGTGTTTTCTAAAAGTTTAAGACATATACTAAGATACTACAAAACTTAAATAAGTATAGTTTATGTACCACCAAAGAGTAATACTATTTGTAACACATTTTATTTGAGTGGCTGTGTGACTGTGTATATCCGTGTGTTAGTAGATGTCTGAGTGGCACTATGGGTGTGAGTGGGTGTATGAGTGAGTAGGCGGCTGTGTGAGTGTCTGTATGGGTGAGTGAGGGACTGTGTGGGTGAGTGAGTGGGTGTGTTAGTGGTGTATGGGTAAGTGGGTATGTGAGAGGCTGTATAGGTAAGTGATGGGTTGTGTGAGGGGCTGTATGGGTGAGTGAGTGGGTGCATAAGTGATGTATGGATGAATGCGTGGGCGTATAAGTAACTGTATGGGTGAGTAAGTGAATGTGAGAGAGGCTGTAAGGGTGAGTGTGTGCTTGTTTCAGTGACTGTATAGGTGAGTGAGTACATGTGTTAGTATCTGTATGAATACATGAGTGGGTGTGTGATTAACTGTACGGGTGAGTGAGTGGCAGTATGAGTGACTGTATGGTTGAGTGAGTAGGTGTGTGAGTAGTTGAATGGGTGACTAACAGTGTGTGAGTGGCTATATGGGCATATGAGTGGGCGTGTTAGTGTCTGTATGTCTGGTTATGTTAGTGGCTGTATTCGTGAGTAAGTGGGTACATTAGTGGCTGTTTGGGTGAGCTAATGGTTATGTGAGTGGCTGTATGAGTGAGTGAATATGTGAGTGGCTCTATGAATGAGTGAGTGGGTGTGTGAGTACTTGTATGAGTCTGTGAATGGATTTGTGAGCGGTTGTGTGGAAGTGGGAGTGGGAGTGGATAAATGAGAGGTTTTATAGCGGTGTGAATGGATGTGTGAGTGGTTCTTTGGATGTTTTTTATCAGTGATGTCATTTGAGATGTCATCAGAGATGTCATCCGGGATGTCACTGACCATGTCATGAGTGATGAAATATATGAAGTCATAAGCAGTGCATTGTGGGGCCATAAGTTATAGTTAGCTCAGGAAATAACTATAACTGCTGAATTTTACTGGTTTTGTACGAGTGAAATGTGAGCCTAAATATAACGTACCTGTATATATATATATGCCAGGGGCAGAGGAAGAGGCAAAGGTCCAAAAAGAGGAAGAGGAAAAGAAACCAAGAAAGATTCCGAGAAATGAACCGAAGAGGGGGAAGGACCAAAAACAAATGGATAAGGAATGATATTAATCCTAATGAAAAATCCACTGTCAATCTATCATCCAGAGTACTTACCACAGAAGAATAATCAGTACTACAGCTGGGTCTGTCCTTCTGTCCCACTTATGACATGAATTATGTTGATACTCAAATTGACTTACTCCTCTTCATAAGGAAATTGAAATTGCTTAAAATGTACAAAATGACGGTTGGACAGAAACCCACACCAAGTCGCAACCATATACCAATGGATTCCCCAGGATTCCGCATTGATGAAATGGACTTTATTTTGAGCATGCATGAACTGGATGCAAACAGGGATGAAGGGTCATTGCATGATATAGGGACAACACTAGCCGAGATAGGATTTACAGCCAATCAGGCCAGTCACAGCGGCCTAAAGTTAAAGTCAAGATTTAATCCAAATGTCCCACACGACAATATTGAGGCATTCAGTATCGCATTGACACATGAACTCAAGAAAAGAAGAAAATAACAAAGTTATCAACAATGGGACAATATAACTAAAAAACAATGACAGGCGCTCACAAATCTGGAAAAGGACTTCAATATAGTCATAAAGCCCTCTGATAAGGGAGGAAACATTGTAGTAATGGACAGGAAACTGTACAGAACCGAGGCCTTAAGACAACTGGCTGACACAACCTGCTATGAGGAAATTGGATGGCAGGTATACAAATCATCAATCACCAAATACTATGAGCTTCTTCAAGGTTGGTGGTCATCCGGACTCCTAGATGATGACGAATTGAAATTTCTGAGGACTGAAAATCCACTAGTCCCATGCCTATAGTTGCTTCCCAAAATTCATAAAGACCCCATTAGACCACCAGGAAGACCCATTGTTTCGTCTGATGGAGGGTTATTGGAAAATACTTCTATCTTTTTGGATCTCGTCTTATCTCCTTTCGTATTGGGTTTAAGATCTTACTGCAAAGACAGTACTGATTTCCTGCGTTGCATACATGATGTGAAATGGGAGGACACATTCAAGGATAGCTCTTGATGTGTGTTCATTGTATACATGCATTGACCAAAGAAAGGGGGTCGAAGCATGTATGTATTTTTTACGAAGTCATAACATCTCATTGTGGGAACACACTGCGATGTTGGAAGCAATGATGCTGTATTTGTTTTTCCCTCATATGACCTCCGTAACTATAGCAACCTCTCAGCCTCATCCACCCCTGCTGCTTATAACTTGGGGATTACAATCTCAGCTGATGTTCTTACGGGGACCACCCATAGCACACATCATGAGCTGACCAAGAGGTATAATCATAGGACCTTATAACATAATCTAATGTGATCTAATCAGGTACTAAATCATCTAGCAGATTCCAGAATAACCCAAGTACTGTTCTTTCTCTATATACATTAACCTTCTGATCTAAATCGCTATAGTATATTACTGAGTTCCACCAGGCTCTCCATGTTGGGGGTGCCATCTGGCGCCATAGTTTACAGATCTCCCTCCTAGCCAACAGAATCAAATAAAACACCAATTTATTCTGTATCCCCGTGAGGCCTAGCACCCCTTCAGGCGTCAATACAGTGCCAAACAAGATAAAGAGTAGGGCTTACCTCAACCTCAATGCCCAAGGCCTCGGAGAGCGTCTTACCCACGTTGCCCCAGAATTCTTGAATCATGGGACAGGAAACAAACACATGGATATCGTCCGCCTTCTGGGCACCACATATCATACATCTGGCTTCTCCGCTGCCCTTTATTCTGGATATTTTAAGTGGGGACCAGTATATCCTATGGAGCGTAAAAAAGTTGTTTCTCCTAAGTGAGGCAGATTTAATCACTGGATAAAGTGTGTCTACAGATACTTGCCAAAGATCTTTCAGCTCCTCGCTCGGCAAGCTCTTCTCCCAGACCAGGTATGGGCATTCCAGCTTCCTGTCCACTGCAGCAAGGAGATGATTATACCAATGCGCTACTTCTTTCTTTTTTGGAGTCAGTGCTTGTAACTCATTTTCCATGGAATTATCCTCCGAGGATGGCCAATGTTGGCTCTTACACCATGATGAAATTTGGTAGTACTTAAACCGGGAGAGAGCTCCGCTGGTAAGATTCCTCCAAAAGTCCCAGGGGAGACATTTGTTGCCCACCACAATGTCCTTCCAGTATGTGACTCCCACATCTTTTAATGGCTGAACTAAAGAGTCCACAAGACATTCCGGTGTTCCAGGGAGTCCCACACTGGGGCCCAATCACTGTAGTACGACAGTCCCAAACAGACCCGAAAGTCCGACCAAAGTTTGGCCGCCGCATACAACGTCTTCAGCTGAACTTTTTTAAAATGTAGTAGTGCCAAATTTATACATCAATCCTACCTCCTCTACGTCCGATAGCATGGCTTTAAACATGCTGCCAGTCAGCAAGCTATCTGGTCTGAGAAGTAGCATCCTACAGTTTTTTAATTGATACGCCCAACAATACAACTGGAAATCTGGTAGGCTCATACCCCCATGTGAGAGTTTACGTCTTAATTTCTTCCAGGACAACCTGATCCCTTTACCTGCCCAAATGAAAGAAGAAATCTTGCCCTGTGTTTTAAGCAGATCACCTTTATTGAACTCCAGGGGAATGTTATTAAACAGATAGGTATACTTCGGGAGCACACACATTTTAATCAAATTCACCCGCCCATAATGGGATAGCGGGATATTCTGCCATCTTTTTAATAGAACATCTGCCTCTTTGGAAACTCTCTCCAGATGAATTTTGGGGATATCTCTGAGATCTTGGGTTATTATTACTCCAAGGTAACTTAGCTCCTTGGCGAACTTCACCCCTTGATCTATGATGTTCCAGGCCATGATCTCAGATTTATCGCTATTAACTTCATAGCCAGATAGCTTCCCAAAAACCTGAACTTCAGTAAGTAGCTCCGGTAGAGTAATATTAACATTTGAAGACAGTAAGATTAAATCATCAGCATATAATGCTAGTTTCCTCGTAAACCCATTTGTTGCGAAGGGGGTAATCTTTTCATTCTGCCTTAAACTCTGAGCCAAAGGCTCTATGTACAAGTCAAAAAGAATGGGGGAAAGCGGGCATCCCTGCCTAGTACCACGCTCTATTGTGACTGCCGTGGAGAGGCTGCCATTAACCAAAATCTGAGCCAGAGGAGCTTTATATATTTTTTTAAGGACCTCCCTAAAACCATCGCCAAAACCAAAAGCCCTCAAGGTCGTATTCAAGTAGTGCCAGTTAACTCGGTCGAAGGCTTTTGCTGCGTCAATGGTAATGATTGAAAGAGGGAGTCCCTGTACAGTTGCCAAGTCAACCGCACCAATTAAGGTGTAGACCAAATCCGACATCTGCCTGCCCGGGAGGAAGCCCTTTTGATCTTCATGAATTATAGGCCCCCGATCTTACAGAGCCGGGCAGTCAGAATCCCTGCAAAGATCTTGTAATCACAGTTTAGTAATGAAAATGGCCGGTAAGACTGGCACTGGGTTGGATCCTTCCCGGGCTTCAGAATCAGTGTATTAACAGCCTCACTCCATGAATCGGGCAGAGGGGAGGTGCCTCCTAGAATTTCGTTAAACAATTTCAGCCAAACCGGGATGAATTCTTCAATCATTAAGACATAAACCTCAATTGGAATCGCATCGGGTCCTGCAGCTTTCCCTTTCTTAGCTTTATTTAGGACCGCCAATATTTCACTCCCGGTTATATCTTGGGTAAGGATTTTTTGGCTGTCCAGATTAAGCTTTGGAAGCTTTTTCCCGTTAAGCCAACTATCAACGGCTTCTTCCTCAACCAATAGATCTTCACGATATAGACCCTGAAAAAATTCCATAAAAGCCTGCTCGATATCCCCTTTGTCCTCCGTAACTTGGCTACCCACCTTATTCTTGCTGATATAATTGCATGATCTATCTACTCTACTCTTCATGGCCAGAAGTTTACCACAGTTCTCACCCTGATCAAAATCCCTCATTTTGCTTAGCTCCTACTTCTGAAGCACTATCTCTTCAGTCTTGAGCCTAAACTTCAACTGGAGATCTTCAACCCTCCCTAGTAGGGTTTCATTCTCTACGCCAGAGGTCCTCCCAGCCTTCAGATCTGCCTCAGCCCCTGCTAGCTGCATCTCCAAATCTGCCATCTCTTTTTTTTCAGATCTAGCCCAACCCGCAGCTGCACCCTTTAGCGTCCCTCTCAACCAGGCCTTGAAGGTATCCCACACTATATATAAGGGGACTGACCCCAGATTATGCTGAAAGAAGATGGCTGTTTCCCTCTTTATCAAGCTTGGGATGGATGGTTTAGGAGAAGTCTCTTATTCAGAGTCCATCTCCTTAAAGAGAGCTCTGGGGGAAGTTCCAAGTTTAAGGCTATAGCCCCTTGATCGGAGAGGTGGATAGGAAGATATTCAATTAGCCCTACTTTAGCTAGTTCTGGATGTTCCAAAAATATATAATCAATTCTGGAGTAATGGGAATTCTTCTTACTGTAAAAAGAGTACTCCCTAGTATCCCCCATTTTTTTCCACCAAACATCACAAAGATTAAGGTTTTTTAATAATGCCAAGAGATGGGCTTTGACCCGTGGAGCCGCTATCTGAGTTCTAGGGGAAGATCTATCCAACTTATTGTTTAAGAGCACATAAAAGTCTCCACCTAATATCAGGGGGGCCTCAAAATCTGCCAAAGCAAGACAAAGATTATTCAGAGGAGCAATATCATCCTCGTTGGGGCCATAGTAACTGGCTAGGGTATATTTGGCACCTTGACACCTAACCTCAGCTATTACCCAACGTCCTCTATCATCTACCTGCATCTTAATAAGCTCAATTCCTGAATTTAGTTTAAGAATTATGGCCACCCCCTTCGAGCAGCATTGTTGATCGGAGGCTACAATCTTAGCAACCAATCTTTGTTTGTCAAACAGTGCTTTGCATTCTGACTGTAGCAGATGTGTCTCTTGGATCATAAGGATCCTAGCTGGACTATCTTTGAGATACTGCAAGATCAAGCGCTGTCTTCTCTTAACTCTTAAACCATTCACATTCCAATATAAAACTTCAAGGCGTCCGCCTCCCCCCACGAGTAGATCTATCCCCCATCATTGTCCTGGTTCCACCCCCAGCTATTTCTACAGGAGGTTGTTAAGTCACATGAGGTCCCTATTGCGGATTTTTTTTTCTCCCAATGCTCCCCACCAACACACGTGCAACACCCTCCAAACCCTCCACACCACCCGTGGGAACACTCCCTGACCACTCATTGGCAATTAACAATTGCCATTTCGAGCCGAAACCCACTAACCTCTAAAAAAAAAACACAATATCATCACCGCAAAACTGAACTGGACTCCCTTCAAGCATTTAGCTAAGGTTTGTTGTTTGCCAAAAAACTGTCCACTTCCTCAGGTGATCTGAAATTATACATCTTGTTGTCCCACATTACTTTTAAGAAGGCAGGGAACCTTAACTGTACTTGCGCCCCAAGCTCTCTCAGTGCGTCCATCCGCTTACTCAACTCCCACCTTTTATCTTCTGTAATCCGTGAGATGTCCGACCTTATTCTGAAAGAAGCGTCTAGAACCTGTATACTCTTAAGTTTGAGAGCAGCCCCAAGTAGCTGTTCCTTAAGAAGGTAAGATTGAATATATACCTGGGCTTCTTCCATCCAGGGTTCAACTTAAAAGGGTCCCTATGAACTCACTGGATCTCAGTTTCCCAGACCGATGCGGCGGCGAGTTGTGGGAAGGCTTTAGTCAAAATCTCTATGACAAAAGTTTTAATATTGTCTCCTTCCAGCCCTTCTCTCAAGTCCAGAATCCTGATATTATTCCTTCTGGAATTGTTTTCAAGTCTCTCCAGTCTTTCCGACAGATCCCTTTCCTTTTCCTTCAACTTGACCAGTTCCTGAGTATTACCCTTCACCTCCAACCCCAGCTCCCCCACCTTATTTTCAAGATCCTCCATCCGATGCGCCAATGCAGACAGCTTTTCCTCTAAACTGGTGCAAGTGTCCTGGATCTTTTTTTGATTTATTTCTGAAGTAGAGAAACGCTCTTTAATCTCCGCAGATAACTGACTCAACATCCCTTGTATAGTGTCCGAGCCCTGCGCTACTACCTCTGGGAACGTATCTCTTAACTGATCTCCTTCATTCTGACTGTCTCTCCCCGGAGCTGTAGCTGACTCACTTAAAGGGGAGAATCTATTGGACAGAGTGATGGCAGGATTTGATGGCAAAGGGTCCCCTGGTACCAATACACCCTGTTTAATGTTTTCCATACTGCCCTGTGTATTAAGTTTAAAATAAGATCTAAGTGAGGGGGTCACCTTTGCAGGTACTAGATTACTTTTTTTCTTTCTCTCCTTTACCGGGACAGCTTTCCCAGCTTTGACTGGCAGCTTCCTATATTTATGTTTATTCAATGAGGTCCCTAAAGGTTGTGTGGGCTGTGTGGCTTGTTGAGGAGGTGGCTCTCTCCCAAGACAGGTACTGGATCTTAGTTTGAACCTTTTGCCTAATAATACCTCGCTATCTGTAGTGAAGCTACGTTAGGGAGGACAGATAAAGGCTTATGTAGTGTTAGAGGATCCCCCTTAGAGAGCTGTTCTTTTTTTTCCCCACCTTGCTGAGCAGCTAACTCCATAGACTTAGGGGCCGTATCATACCTTGCCTTACCCCTTTTTATCTGGCTTAAATCTGTAAAAGGGCTAACAGCTAAGAGACGCCCTTCCGAAGTGCCCAGGGGTAAAGTACGCAAAGTGCACAGCTCAGAATGAGACCAACAAGCGCTCTGGGTTCTCACTAAGGAGCAACATATACAGCAGATACTGGTTCTACTACTATCAACCCAATAGCAAGGGGGCGATTAAAAAAAACGGCACCGAGCGCGGCGGCACTCATCGAGCGCTCCGGCTGCCCTCAGTAGCAGAAAACAGGCCCACCACACATCCAGAATCTGATCTACTAATAGCCCCAACAGGGAAAAACTCACCAATGCCACTGCTACCCCCTTCACCACAATGGCGGGATCTCCCGCGTCTCTGCCGGCATCAAACCCAGTGGCAGGGAGACAACACAGGAAAACGGCACCGGGCATAGCGAGACTCACCAAGCGCTCCGCTTCGACAGCTCTCAATAGTGGAAAGACCAAGGGAGAAAGCTCACCAATTCCACCAACTCCACCGACTCCCCCTTACCACAGTGGCAGCTTCTCCCGCACCTTGTCTTCACTTTTTCCCACACACTGCACCTTGGCACCTCAGCAAAAAAAAAAAAAAAAAAGCAGATGACTCCCAGGCCTACGGAAAGCGGGAGGTGCTCACACGCTGCTTACTGCACGCTCCCAACTGCTCAACCACTCAGCCACCACGGGTCCGCGACCAGGTAACACAGATGCCGACGGAGTGGAAGAAAAAAACAGTCCGGGTGCGGCGGCCGAAGTCCCGAAAACCGCCAGGGACCACGAGGGAAGAGCACACCCCGGAGACACGGAGAAAACGACCACCACGAGGTAGAGAAAGCAGGGAGGAAAAGCGTCGTCAGGCACAACATCCAAGTATCACCATCGGGGGTCCATATCCGAGGTTAGTGGAGGGCGGCTCGCGACCGGCTACCTAGCTGGCCACCATGTTCCCTTTCTCGCAATGATCCTGTATTGCCTGGAACAAAATATCTTTTTGTTTGAAAAGACCCTATACTGTCAAACATCAGGAACCGCCATGGGCACCTGTTTCGCCCCAAGCCTGGCGAACCTATTCCTAGGATGGTGGGAGGAACAGGTGGTATGGGTGGCAGAGAATGACAAGTACACAGATCACATCCCCATCTGGATCAGGTACATAGATGACCTTTTCCTGATCTGGGATGGACCACAAAGTCTAGCTGTGGAGTTTATTAACAAGCTGGGAACAAATGATCTGAATTTAAGCTTTACTCATAAGATACGCACCAGCTACTGTGAATTTCTAGACATGGCTATCTCTATTGAAAACAACCAAATAGTCACTAGCTTATTCAGAAAAGAAACATCAGGAAACACAATTCTCCATGCCAACAGTAACCACCCAGTACCCTTAATTAACAGCATCCCATAGGGTGAATTTATTAGAGCTCGTCGCAACTGCAACACTAATGAGGGGTTCTTAAAAAAGCAGGCCATCATGGAGACTAGGTTCAGACAACGGGGTTACAGCATGAAGGTACTGGCACAAGCAAAGAAAAAGCTTAGTAGCACTCCAAGTAATGAGCTCCTCTTTAAGAACAAGAGTAGGAAAGAGGAAACAAGTGCCCCCAGAAAGATCACCATGTATAACAAAAGATCATTTCAGATTAAAAAATTGATGAAACGCCATTGGAGTCTATTGGAAACAGATCCAGTAATAGGCAAATATGTGGGCAAAACAGTGCACATGACATACAAGAAACCAAGGTCACTAAGGGACCGGCTGGTCCATAGCTACCAACAGGATAGCAGTGCAGGCAATTGGTTAAATCTATCGAAAGGCTTTACCAAATGCAATTCATGCAAAGCATGCAAAAATAGCAGGAATCGTAGCAGCTACAAGTATCATCAAGGTAGAATGAGGAAGATTAACAAACATGTTACATGTACCAGCGACTTTGCCATATGCATACTTGAATGCCCTTGCGGCTTCAAGTATGTCGGCAGCACTAAGTTGCAATTAAAACTCAGAATTCTTCAACACATGCGAGCCATATCTAATGGGGATTTAAATTATCCCGAGCCAGACATTTCCAAGATCAACATGACAGCAACAGCAGTCTACTGCAATTTTTCGGATTAGACAGGGTCATGACACACCCTAGGGGTGGAGACAGGAAAATAATCTACGTACCCTAGAATCAAGATACATAATCGATCTTGATACTAAGATACCAAATGGACTGAATTGCGGAGAGGAGTTGACCACCCATCTTGGCTAACTTCCCTCATACGGTGACATACACTTCCATATAGAGAGAACATTAGGAACTTGAACATAGGATTGTCCTTTCCTTAGCTCGAATACAGTCTTTTCAAGGGATTCCAGCTCTGATTTTATTCCATGTTGGGTCACACATCTCTCACGTTATTCACTTTACAATTTTAATTCACAACGGTTCGGGGTGACTAGGATCAATACAGACGATCACAGCATTTCTCCGCAGACCCATTATGGGACAGAGTTGATGGAGACTATAACCTCCATTTACATATTACAAGAGCCTATTCCTGCAGGGATTGTCTGCTAGTATAATAATCCCATACATAGATAGTTCATCATATAAAGGTTGATATTTCTCACAATCAGCTATTGCGCAATTAGATGTAATCTTTTATGGGACTTATTATTAGGTGGCTCACATCAGCGAAGATTCCAAACCTTTTCTGATTATGGTATTTATTTTATTTTGCATTACATTTTCATCTATGGCAATTGTGTATTCAAGAGGATATTAGCATTTACTATAGTTGTGTATCTCTAATTACAATACGTTTTTCAATGCCAAGTATTGTTGCTTGAATGTAACTGCTATGCGGTTAAGTATCTCTTCTCTTTCCATAAACGGTTGGGATTATTTCTAGAGGCACAGGGGCACATGATTTTCACTCGAAAAAGGCTCTGGCCGAAACGCGTTGTCTTTGTGCATAAATAAATATTTTATGCTGCCTAGAGGTGTGCCGCTGTGTTTATTCTTGATGTTTCAAGAATCATCCAAAAGGACAATATATATATATATATATATATATATATATATATATATATATATATATATATATATATATATATGTGTGTATATATATGTGTGTATATATATATATATCCATATGACTGTGCTCCCACTAGAAGGCACCACACGCAGGCGTAGAATCGTCCTTTTATTGAGCAAGACTCATATGGATACATATATATATATATATATATATATATATATATATATATATATCCCACAACGCCGTTCCTTCGCACTTCCCTTCCTCTGGGAAAAACGGACTGTGAGACCTCAATTTCGTGCTTGAATTTGTTTTATTTAGCCACCATTTTCACCATGAAGCGTTTCGGCCTCACTCGGCCTTGATCACATGACGCGCTAGGGAGTTACCACGATATTTTTAAAGTGCAAGTGTACACACACGTGATGCTTAAGTTACATGAACATAAACAACATACTTTCAATGCTCAGTAAATACTGTGCAATCTATAATTCAATGTGCAAAATGCTGCCATAAATAATATTTCTTAACCTATTTAAAACCAGGTTTAAATGACAAAATTAATTCATAGAATAATTTAGGTAAAGTACCAAGTCATTGTTCTAAAAAGTTTCTATGTATAAAAACCATGTTTGTTAAATACACAATGTCAAATAAAATAATTATTAGGTCCACATTTTTCAATAAATAAATAAAGTTTGTAAAATCATATATAGTGCATTTACATTGAGCATGTAGTAAAAAAAAAAAACACACACTTTTTAACATAGTTTGGGATTAATACCCAACTCATTGCCTGTGCGGGTTATGTTTGTTATATAACTACACACCTCATACATGTGCAATTTGGTTTATATTTACCTAACTGCCGATTTAAGTTTAGTTTACATTATATATTGTTGCAACCTATACATAGTCTATATTTGATCTGCTGGTAGTAATGCTACCTGGACCTTCAAATTATCAACGTTGTTGTATCTATTGTTTTGCAGACATTCTTTGTTATGATTTTCTATATACATTTATACAAATCACTGAATTTGTGACCTGATTGCATTTTCTTTATGTTGTAAGTTACAATTTAAAGTGCAAGTGCTAAAATAAATAAAGTGCTACCAATAAAATTTGTTGTATAAAAAACGTGTGTTGCTAAAACATCTATTTTAATTTCATTATGACATAATGTCATTGCGGCGATGCGTTTGAAGAACCTTTCATATATATATTTTTTATATCATATACTGTTACATTTCATTTTTCCATCCTTATTTTATTCATAAGCATGTATGAAATTCTTCACTGGAGTTGTGTCCATTCGGGGTCTTTGTGTCTAGTTCTAATATATATTTCGTCTCAAGGAGACGGAGTTTGGCCTCACGATTGCCTCCTAGTCTAGACACAGATATGGAATCAATTAAAAAATATGTTAACAGATCCAAATTGTCATGTTTCTCTTTAAAATGTCTTGCCATCGGATATGTGGGGTCACTGTTGGTGATTGCCCCCATGTGCTGCAGTATACGTTTGTGGGCCTGTAGTTTAGTACTGCCGACATACTGCAGCCCACAAGGGCAACCCAACACGTACACCACATACTCCGTACGACATGTTAGAAACTTGGATATCTTGATTGGATACATATATATATATCTCTCAAACAACTCCCACTTCTCTCCTGAAGAATGGACCAGCACTCAAGTCTCTGGATTTATCCCATTTAATATAACAACAGTATTTTTGAGGACATAGAATGCGTTTCGGCTGATCTATCAGCCTTTGTCAACTATGAAATGCCTCGTACAATTCCTATGAAATGCCTCGTACAATTCATTTCCTTTATAACATCCCCACAGGTGTTACTAATTAAAAATACATAAAAGAGTTACTTTCGTGCCCCTCTTTCTTTCAACTTTGTTTATGTTTTCAATGTCTCTCAATAAAGTTCGTATTCATACGAACTCCTGTGGTCTTTTTACAAAATTGCCTTTACCGATTCCAGCAGCTGATTTTATTTTGTTTGTGGCTCCGTGCTCACTATTATGGAAACGTGTGAGTAAAATCCAGGCTTTCATTTACATTTCCACTTGCCCCTTCAAATCATGCTGGCAGTCCGTCTCTATAGTTCAGTTATTATTTCAGTAAGTAAGATGTTAAAATTCACAACTCGTTTCTGCCACAGTCATTTGAATACACAATTACTGGCAAAGAATCCACTGAATCTTTCATTAGTGCTCACCTCCGTTTCTTTGTGCTGCTGGAGTTTCCATTTTTTCCTCCCTGATGCTGTCGGGTAATTAACAGGGCCCCAGAGAATCACTTTTCGGCAAATGCCTTTGAAAGTGCCTGGCTCCAAACTATTCCACATATTGAAGTGTAAAGGGGCTTCCTGCAACATCCTCGTCCCTGCCAAGGGTAGCACTTTCAGTGATTTCATTTGAGATGTCATCAGTGATGTCATCAGTGATGTCACTGACCATGTCATGAATGATGTAATATGTGACGTCATCAGCATTGCGGGGGCGCGAGTTATAGTTAGCTCTACTAACTATAACGGCTGAATTTCTCTGGTTTTGTACGAGTGAAATGTCCAACTAACTATAACGTCCCTGTAACCTGTGGTTTTTTCAGTGAATTTCTAAGGTTTTTTAAATGCTAATTTCTAACTATAGCGATCCTAAAACCTATGGTTTTTTCTGTGAATTTCAAAGGTTTTGTAACTGCTAATTTCTAAGTATAACGTCCTTGAAACCTATGGTTTTTTCATTGAATTTCAAAGGTTTTTTAAATGCTAATTTCTAACTATAACGTCCCTGAAACCTATCTTTTTTTCAGTGAATTTCTAAGGTTTTTTAAATGCTAATTTCTAACTATGCCCACAGAGGTAGGGCATGTGCAGCAAGAGGAAGAAAGGCACAGAAAGAAGCAAGAGAAATGCAGAAAGAGGCAACAGAAGTCCGGAAAGAGGAAGGAAGGTGCAGAAAGAAGCAAGAGATATTCAGAAAGAACCATCAGAGGTGCAGAAAGAGGCCTTGTTGCAAAGTCATCCTGTGCCCTGGTCACCCCCAAAAACTTTTTGCTGACTGGTACTGGTGGTAACTGACTCTGACTGACCCTGGGCTCTGCCTAACCAGGCCCGGAGCCAGTGCTATGCTGAAAGACACTTAGAATACAGTGAAAACACCTACATACACTAGGGTACACTATGGGTTGGGGTACCCCTGTGATTGGCATGACCTCCCCTGTAAGGCCCTAGTACAAAGCAGGGTTGGGGGGATTAAAACTACCTCTAAGTCCCTAGCATATAATAGGGCATGGAAGTTTAGAGGCCAGCAGCTCTTTTCTGCACTTGCATGTGTGCACTGCTGAGCCTGAGGTCAGTTTAAAAGTAGCCCTGTGTGTGAAGAAAGAGACAAGCGAGGCACAGAAAGAGGCAAGAGGGGTGCAGAAAGAAGCAACAGAGGTGCAGAAAGAGGCAAGAGAAGTTCAGAAAGAGGTAGCAGAGGTGCAGAAACAGGCAAAAGAGGTGCAGAAAGAGGGAACAGGGGTGCAGAAAGAGAGAATAGGGGTGCCAAAAGAGGCAAGAGGGGTGCAGAAATTTACAAGAGAGGTGCAGAAAGAAGCAAGAGCAGTGCAGTAAGAAACAACAGAGGTGCAGAAGGAGGAAATAAGGGTACCGAAAGAGGCAAAAGAAGAGCGGAAACAAGCCAAAGAGGAGTGGAAAGAGGCTAGAGGGGTGCAGAAAGAGGCAAGAGAGGTGCAGAAAGAGGCAAGAGAGGTGCACAAAGAGGAAAGAAGGGTGCAGAAAGAGGCAAGTGGGATGCAGAAAGAAGCAAGAGAGGTGTAGAAAGAAGCAAGAGAAGTGCAGAAAGAAACAACAGAGGTGCAGAAACAAGCAAGAGCAGTGCAGAACGAACCAACAGAGGTGCAGAAAGAGGCAAGAGGGGTGCAGAAAGAGGGACGAGAGGTGCAGAAAGAGGGAAGAGAGGTGTAGAAAGAGGGAAGAAGGGTGCAGAAAGAGGCAAGAGAGGTGCACAAAGAGGTAAGAGATGTGCAGAAAGAGGGAACAGGGGTGTATAAAGAGGCAAGAGAGGTGCAGAAAGAGGGAAGAGAGGTGTAGAAAGAGGGAAGAAGGGTGTAGAAAGAGGCAAGAGGGGTGCAGAAAGAAGCAACAGAATTGCAGAAAGAAGCAAGAGAAATGCAGAAAGAAGCAACAGAGGTGCAGAAAGAGGCAAGAGGGGTGCAGAAAGAGGAAGAGCAGTGCAGAAAGAACCAACAGAGGTTCAGAAGGAGGCAAGAGGGGTACAGAAAGAGGCAAGAGCAGTGCAGAAAGAACCAAGAGATGTGCAGGAAAAGGGAAGAAGGGTGCAGAAAGAGGCACAAGGGGTGCAGAAAGAAGGAAGAGAAGTGCAGAAAGAAGCAACAGAGGTACAGAAAGAGGCAAGAGTGGTGCTGAAAGAGGCAACAGGGGTGCACAAAGAAGCAAGTGAGGTGCAGAAAGAAGCAAAAGAGGTGCAGAAAGTAGAAGAGATGTGCAAAAAGAGGCAAGAGAAGTGCAGAAAAAGAAAGAAAGGTGCAGAAAGAAGCAACAGAAATGCAGAAAGAGGCAAGAGAGATGCAGAAAGAAGCAAGAGTGGCTTCCACACCATTAGTACCAATTTAACACCCACGATTAGCAATAAGTAACAGGTGACCATTCCAGGTTTACAAAGGACCTTCCACCACGCTGTAACACTTGTCGCTGCATTTTTTGGTAACGTTTGAGCCATTTGAGCTAGAAACAAGGTTTTTTTTGTTCAAATCTGCAGATTAGACAGCAGATGATGAATTATTTGGCTAATGTGGAAAATGTATAATTGTGCGAATGTTGGTGCAGCCAAACAGTCGCATAATTCCAGTGGCCCTGCTCATACCTCTGACTAGGTCCAGAAGTGCTCCTCAGTGATTCCTTCTTTTTTTTGTCTCATCGAGCTCATAGTTTAGCTTCTATGGAAATGAGGAAGACTAAACCTGAGGTTACCACTCCACAACATAGACTACCGTACCACATAATTACTCTCCATAACACATAATCCCACTCTACATAATTCCTTTACACTAAATACAACATACTTTCTATCCACATAATTTCACTGCACAACATACCACATAATTCCACTACACACAACCTACATCCACTCCGCTAAAAGAAACATTAATACAACACTTTTAGATTTACAACGCTAATAGCTCTAACTCTTGCAAATGCGAGACCTATTACATTACAACTGCTTCTTTAACTAGTCGTCGCGTTTGCAGAGTGGTGGAGAAAGGGGGCTGGGCCTCCAACCAGTGCTCAGGAATTCCACTGCATAGGACTTACAGGAGGTACCAGGAGGGCTACTTGGCCGCCAAAGTCCCTCAGGAGTGGACTACATCCCCCAACCAGTACTGTGCCAGGAGGCGCGTTTGCAGAGTGGTGAAGAAAGGTGAGCGTGGGCTCCGAAGACCTCTTAGCAATCCCACAGTGTGGGATTTACGGGAGGTAACAGGAGGGGTAGTTAGCCCCTAAGGTCAACCTTGGGGGCCAACTACCCCTCCTATTACCTCCAATAAGTCCCACACACACAGCAGGATTGCTAAGTTCTCATAGCAGGCCACGACCCCTTTCCCCACCACTCTACAAACGCACTTCCTGGCGCGCTCTTGGATGGGGACTAAAGTCCCCTTCACTGCTGGGGGTCCTTAAAGGCCAACTACTCTACCTGATACCTTCAGTATGCCACAGATAGTGGGATAGCTGACAGGTGGACACAGGCCACGCCCCCTTTCTCCACCACTCTGCAAACGCGCCTCCTGATGCGTTCTGGGTTAAGTCCCCTTGAATCCTGAGGGTCCCTGGGGGCCAACTAGCCCACCAGGTACCTCCAGTAAGCCCCACAAAGCTGGATTGCTGAGAGTGGTCCGAGGCCACGCCCCCTTTTTACACCACTCTGCAAATGCACCTCCGGGGGATGAAGTCCACTTTAGTCCTGAGGTCCTCAGGACACAAGAGGACCTCATCGCACCACCAGCAGTGCGCCAAGAGGCACATTTGTGGACTAGTGTAAAAAGGGGCGTGGCCTCAGACCACCTCTCAGCAATCCCACTGTGTGGGGCTCACTGAAGGTACCTGGTGGGCTAGTTGTCCCCCAGGGACACTCAGGATTCAAGGGGACTTAATCCCCCAACTTAGAACGCGCCAGGAGGCGCGTTTGAACAGTGGTGCAGAGAGGGGGCGGGGCTTCCCGCGAGACACCAGCTTTTTTTACATTTGCTTTTTGGAAGGGGGGCTGTGTGGCCCTCCTTCCCTTTATTATTTTTGGGCCCTGCGGACCCTATCCCCAGGGCCTGAGCATTTTTTTGGTTTAAAAAAAAAAATGGGAAGGGGGCCCCCTCCCCATTGCCGATTTTGGCCCCGGGGACCCCATCCCCCAGGGCATGGCCACATATTTATTTTATTTTTTTATTATTATTTTTAAGGAGGGGGCCGCATGGCCCCCCTCCTGAGGCCGGTTTTGGCCCCGGGGACCCCATCTCCCGGGGCCTGGCCTTATTTATTTATTTATTTTAGAAATACAAAAGGGAGGGTGGCGCATGGCCCCCCTTCCCTGGGCCACTTTTCGCCCCGGGGACCCCATCCCCCGGGCCTGGCCTCTTTGATGGGGACCGTGGGGGGAGCCCCAATGCCCCCACGGTCCCTGCTGGCTCCCCGCCTCCTGCAGGAGCTGGCATTGCTTTTGGACAAGGGTAGCTGCTGACATTCAGCTCCCCTTGCTCAAAAGCAATTCTGCTCTGCTTCCTGGAAGCGAGACAGGTTTCCTGCTCTCGCTTCCAAGAAGCAAAGCAGTGTTTGCTATGGCAGGGTGGGAGCCGTGCTCCCGCCCTGCCATAGCAAATGGTAATGTCCCGGGGTGGGGACCCCAGGACATTGCAGGAGCCGGCCCTGGGGGAGTGGCGGTCTGCAGGGCCATCTAGGGCTCCAGGAGTGGGGCCGCGTGGCCCCCCTCCTATCATAATTAAAGCCCAGGGAAAGAGGTGGTCCCCTGGGCAGTGTGGGGAGGGGCAGGAGCCCCCCCACACTCTTTAATTTAATTGGAGCCCCGGGGAGGTGGTGTCCCCAGGGCTGGCGGGGCGGCAAGGCCCCCTGCCATAAAATAACAATGCCCGGGGGAGGTGGTGGTCCCTGGGGCAGCATGGGGGGGCAGGAGCCCCCCAGGCATTTTTTAAAAACACCCTGTGTAGGTGGCTGTCCCCGGGGCTGCGGGGGGCCGCGTGCCCCGCCGCGTATAATTATCTAAGCCCCGGGGAGGTGGCGGTCCCCGGGGCTGCGGGGGCCCCCGCGGGCCCCCGCTACATAATTACACATTGACTCCGGGACCTGGCCCACCCGGGGGCTTTTTTTAAATGCTTTTTTTGGCCCTGGGGTTCCTTGTGGGACCCCCTGAGCAGGCCTAGGGGATCAGGGTGTTTCTACCCTGCCCCCTATTCTTGTTTTTCATCTTTTTTTACTGTTTTCTTGGGACTCGGTTACCGAGTCACAAGATGGCTGCCAACACTTCCTCGTTTGGAGTGTTGGCAGCCAATCAGAATGAAGCTCGTGCTCGGGAGGAGTCGCGAATGCTCCTCGGTGCTCAGATATCGATTTTTTTATTTTTTATTTCTCAGTAATTACTGAACAGATTTACACCATTTAAAAAAAACGTTGCTTTCTGAACTAAGACCTACCTTTTTGCCAAATTTGGTGTAATTCCTTTCAGCAGTTCGGGCTGTCGCCGTGTCCAAGAAGCAAAGCAGATTTGCTTTTGGACAAGGGGAGCTGCATGTTAGCAGCTCCCCTTGCCCAAAAGCAATGCCGGCTCCCGCAGGAGGTGGGGAGCCGGCTGGGACAGCGGGGGCATTTGGGCTCCCCCTGCGGTCCCCAACGTAAGGCCAGGCCCCAGGGGATGGGGTCCCCGGGGCCATCATTGGCCTCAGGAGGGGGGCCCCCATCCAAATAAAATAAATAATAAAGTCTGGCCAGGCCCCGGGCGATGGGGTCCCAGGGGCCAATAGTGGCCCAGGGAAGGGGGGCCACGTGGCCCCCCTCCCTTTTATATATATTTTTTTTTAACGAGGCCAGGCCCTGGAGGAAGGGGTCCCAGGGGCCAAAAGTGGCCCAGGGAAGGAGGGCCACTCGGCCCCCCTCATGTTAAAAACATTTTTTAAAAAGAGGCAAAGCTCGGGGGATGGGGTCCCCGGGGCCGAAAAAGGCCTCAGGAGTGGGGCCGCGCTGCCCCCTCCTTTTAAAAAATAAATAAATAAATAAATAAGAATATATGGCCATGCCCTGGGGGGTGGGGTCCCTGGGGCCATAATCAGCCTCTGGAGGGGGGCCGTGAGGCCCCCTTCCCCTTTTTTTAATTATTTTAATAAAAAATGGGTCAGGCCCTGAAGGATGGGGTCCCCAGGGCCCAAAATCTATTAAGAGAAGGGGGGGTCACACAGCCCCTCTTCTAAAAAAAAAAAAAAAGAAAGGAGAAGCCGGCATCTCGCCGGAGGCCCCGCTCCCTCCTTACATGACTCTGCAAACGCGCCTCCTGGTGCGTTATGGGTTGGGGGATTAAGTCCCCTTGAATGCCGAGGGTCCCTGGGGGCCAACTAGCCCACCAGGTACCTCCAGTAAGCCCCACACAGTGGAATTGCTGAAAGGTGGTCCGAGGCCACAACCCTTTTTACACCAATCTGCAAATGCGCCTCTGGCGCATTGCTGGTGGGGCGAAGAGGTCCTCTTGTGTCCTGAGGACCTCAGGACTAAAGTGGTTTTCATCCCCCAAGCAGCAGTGTGCCAGGAGGCGCGTTTGCAGAGTGGTGTAAAAAGGGGGCATGGCCTCTGACCACTCTCAGCAATCCAGCTGTGTGGGGCTTACTGGAGGTACCTGGTGGGCTAGTTGGCCCCCAGTGACCCACAGGAGGGACGGGGACTTCATCCCCAACCAAGAGCGCGCCAAGAGGCGCGTTTGCAGAGTGGTGGAGAAAGGGGACATGGCCTGTGTCCACCTCTCAGCAATCCCACTAACTAGGGCTTACTGGAGGTATCAGGTAGGCTAGTTGGCTCCTAAGGACCCCCAGCAGCGAAGGGGACTTTAATCCCCATCCAAGAGCGTGCCAGGAGCAGTGTTTGCAGAGTGGTGGGCAAAGGGGGTGTGGCCTGCTATCAGAATTTAGCAATCCTGCTGTGTGTGGGACTTACTGGAGGTAATACGAGGGGTAGTTGCCCGCCAAAGTTGTCCTTGGGGGCTAACTACTCCTCCTGTTAGCTCCAGTAAGTCCCACACAGTGGGATTGCTAAGAGGTCTTCAGAGGCCACGCCCCCTTTCTCTACGACTCTGCAAACGTGCCTCTTGGCACACTACGGGTTGGGGGATGAAGTCTAACTTACTCCCGAGGGACTTTGGGGGCCAAGAAGCCCTCCTGGTACCTCCTGTAAGTCCTACGCAGCAGAATTTCTGAGTGCTGGTCGTAGGCCCAGCACCCTTTCTCCACCACTCTGCAAACGCGACTACTAGATAAAGAAGCAATTGCAATGTAATAGGTTTCGCATTTGCGAGAGTTAGAGCTATTGGCGTTGTAAATGTAAACGTTTTTACTAATGTTTTTTGGGGTGGAGTAGATGTACGTTGTGTGTAGTGGAATTATGTGATATGTTGTGCAGTGAAATTATGTGGATAGAAAGTATGTGGTATTTAGTGTAAAGGAATTATGTAGAGTGGGATTATGTGTTATGGAGAGTAATTATGTGGTACGGTAGTCTATGTTGTGGAGTGGTAACCTCAGGTTTAGTCTTTCTCGTTTCCATAGAAGCTAAACTATAAACTCAATGAGACAAAAAAAGAAGGAACCACTGAGGAGCACTTCTGGACCTAGTCAGAGATAAGAGCAGGGCCACTGGAATTATGCGACTGTTTGCTGCACTGACTTTCGCACATTTATACATTTTCCACATTTGCCACGTAATCCATCATCTGCTGCATAATCTGCAGATTTGAACAAAAAAAACCTTGTTTCTAGTTCAAACGGCTCAAACGTTACCAAAAATGCAGCGACAAGTGTTACAGCATGGTGGAAGGCCCTTTGCAAACCTGGAATGGTCACCTGTTACTTATTGCTAAATCTGGGTGTTAAATTGGTACTAATAGTGTGCAAAGCACTCTCGCTTCTTTCTGCGCCTCTCTTGCCTCTTTCTGCATTTTTGTTGCTTCTTTCTGCACCTTTCTTTCTTTTTCTGCACTTCTCTTGCCTCTTTCTGCACATCTCTTCTACTTTCTGCACCTCTCTTGCCTCTTTCTGCACCTCTGTTGACTCTTTCTGCACCTCACTTGCTTCTTTCTGCACCCCTCTTGCCTCTTTCTGCACCCTTCTTCCCTTTTTCTGCACCTCTCTTGCCTCTTTCTGCACCCATCTTCCCTCTTTCTCCACCTCTCCTGCCTGTTTCTACACCTCTCGCCTCTTTCTGCACTTCTCTTGCCTCTTTCTGCACCCCTGTTGCTTCTTTCTGTAGTTTTCTTGACTCTATCTGCACCCCTCTTGCCTCTTTCTGCACCTCTGTTGCTTCTTTCTGCACTTCTCTTGCTTCTTTCTGCACCTCTGACTACTTTCTGCACCCCTCTTTGTGCAACTCTCTTGCCTCTTTCTGCACCTCTCTTCCCTCTCTCTGCACCCCTCTTGCCTCTTTCTGCACCTCTGTTCCTTCTTTGTGCACTTTTTGTTTCTTTCTGCACCTCTCTTGCTGCTTTCTGCACCCCTCATGCCTCTTTCTGCACCCCTCTTCCCTCTGCACCCCTCCTGCCTCTTTCTGCACCTATGTTCCTTCTTTCTGCACTTCTTTTGTTTCTTTCTGCACCTTTCTTGCTTCTTTCTGCACCTCTCTTGCCTCTTTCGGCACATCTCTTGGTTCTTTCTGCACTGCTCTTGCCTCTTTATGCACCCCTCTTGCCTCTTTCTGCACCTCTTTTGCTTTTTTCTGCACTTCTCTCTCCTCTTTCTGCACCCCTCTTGCCTCTTTCTGCACCTCTATTGCTTCTTTCTGCAATACTCTTGCTTCTTTCTGCACCTCCTTTGCCTCTTTCTGCACCCCTCTTCCCTCTTTCTGCAATTCTCTTGTCTCTGTCTGCACCCCGTTCCCTTTTTCTGCACCTCTCTTGCCTCTTTCTGCACCTCTGTTCCTTCTTTCTGCACTTCTTTTGTTACTTTCTGCACCTCTGTTGCATTTTCCTCTACTTCTCTTGCCTCTTTCTGCACCCCTTTAGCCTCTTTCTGCACCTCTGTTGCTTGTTTCTGCACTTTCCTTGCTTCTTTCTGCACCTCTCTTGCTTCTTTCTGCACCGCTGTTCCTTCTTTCTGCACCCTTCTTCCCTCTTTCTGCACCTCTCTTGCCTCTTTCTGCACCCCTGTTCCCTCTTTCTGCACCCCTCTTGATTTTTTCTGCAATTCTCTTGCTCCTTTCTGTACTTCTCTCACCTGTTTCTATATTCAAATGGGAAGTGCAAGTTGTCAAGTTTAAAGGTCTGCGTGCTCTCGTGACTGAGGTATATGTCTACTTGCACATGTATTCTCACATGTATTATGCATCTGAAGATGGTAGCTTAAAAAGCGGGTAGCTTCTCTTATAGGTGGTCAAATCTTGTTAGTTCTGCTCTGTCATTCGGTTGCATAGGCAGACATGTCTTATGTATATATGTGTTATAGAGTCCCTCAAATATACTATTGAATACCCATGTGCCCTGTATTGTGAGCAGAAATAAATGCATACATCTTTTTACACAAATTTACAGAGTATTTATTTATTTATTTGAAAAGTTTTATAAAGCGTGAACAAGATCCAGATGGGTATCAGAGCGCTGTACAAAAGAAACTAATGTTGACATGAGGAAACAGCATGAGTACAATACAATAAGGCAACATAAGAGGAACCTGAAACATAAAAAGTAAATGGGGTGCCAGGGGAAGACAAGGTAGCACATGACAGTATGCTGTTTGAAACACAGGTATTCAAGTGTTTGTATGTTTATTTTCATTTAACATGTCACTAGGTAAAAGCATAGACATGCATGCATACCTTCACAAACTTGGTCAGACTTACAACAGTGATATGCATAGGATTGCTGTTTTATATTTGGTAGGCCTAACATTCTGAGAGGTCGATTAATAGTGAACCTTTAAGAAAAAAGTGAGGTTTAAGACATCTCCAGAGATGGATTAGTGATTAGGGTACTTTGTCTGAGTTTGTTGTAAGGTACAGTCAAAGTAGGCCTCTTTCTGCACCTCTGTTGTTTCTTTCTGCACATCTCTTGCTTCTTTCTTCACCTTTCTTCCTCTTTCTGTTCTTCTCTTGCCTCTTTCTGGACTTCTGTTGCCTCTTTCTGCATTTGATTTACTTCTTTCTGCACCTTTCTTCCTCTTTCTGCACCTCTCTTGCCTCTTTCTGCAATTCTCTTGCTTCTTTCTGCGCCTTTCTTCCTCTTTCTGCACATGTCCTACCTATGTAGGCATAGCTAGAAATTAGCATTTAAAAAACCTTAGAAATTCACTGAAAAAAACAGAGGTTTCAAGGAAGTTATATTTAGGGATTAGCATTTAAAAAACCTCAGAAATTCACTGAAAAAAACACAGGTTTCAGGGACGTTATAGTTATAAATTTTCATTTAAAAAACCTTTGAAATTCACTGAAAAAACCATCGTTTTCAGCGACGTTATAGTTAGAAATTAGCATTTAAAAAACCATGGAAATTCACTGAAAAAACCAGAGGTTTCAGGGACGTCATCAGTGATGTCACTGACCATGTCATGGGTGATGTAATATGTGATGTCATCAGCAGTGCATTGTGGGGCGCGAGTTATACTTAGCTCAAATAAGTATAACGGGCAAATTTCTCTGGTTTTGTTCGAGTAAAATGTCCAACTAACTATAACGTCCCTGAAACCTGTGGTTTTTTCAGTGAATTCTATGGTTTTTAAATGAAAATTTCTAACCATAACGTCCCTGAAACCTGTGTTTTTTTCAGTGAATATATATATATACATATACATATACATATATATATATACATACATATATATATATATATATCAGCACCAAAGTCCCGTAGTGTCGGCACCCAGCAAGGAACACACGGGCACAGACCACAGCAGCAGATGTCATCAGAAGTTTATTTCATGCCGAAGATGGTCCACATTACGCGTTTCGGCCGCCGACCTGCGGCCTTGATCACATATATATATATCACTGAAAAAACCATAGGTTTTACAGACGTTATAGTTAGAAATTAGCATTTCAAAAACCTTTGAAATTCACTGAAAAAACCATAGGTTTCAGGGATGTTATAGTTAGCTGGACATTTCACTCGTACAAAACCATAGAAATTCCACCATTATAGTTAGTTCAGCTAACTATAACTCATGCCCCCGCAATGCACTGCTCATGACGTCACATATTACATCATTCATGGCATGGTCAGTGACATCACTGATGACATCACTGATGACATATCAAATGACATCACTGATGACATCATCCAGCGACTGTGTGTTTCTGTAAAGTTTAAATATGTTTTATATATATGGCAAGGTGTATTGAAGAATGAGTGGGTGTATAAGTGTCTGGATGGAGGATTTAGGAGGTGTGTAACTGATTGTATAAGTGACTGATTAAACGTGTCTTACTGAATGCATGGGTTAGTGACTAAACTGTGTGAATGTCTGTATCAGTCTGTCTGTTGTTGTGTAAGCTGCTACATGGGTTGGTCAGTAGCTACATGAGTGTCTATATGGGTTATTGATTGTTTGCTTGAGTATTTGTATGGGGGACTGAGTGTGTGTGGGTGGGTTGGAGGTGTGTGACTCTGTGCATAGATGTGTGAGTGGTTGATTCACTGGGTGTATGGGTTCAAGAGTGCATGTGGAAACAGCTGTATGGGTGGGTGAGTGTATGTATGGGTGTGTTGGTGAGTGAATGGATGTCTCAGTGGTACATGTGTGAGTAACTACATATGTAAAAGTCAGTATATGTGAGTGATGGTATATATAAATAACTATATGTGAGAGTGAGTGATTGTGAGAGTGGCATGTATGGATGACTCTGTACTTGTTTCAGTGATTACATAAGAGAGTAAGTATCCGTTACTGTCTGTATGAATTAGTGAGGTGGTGTGTGTATAACTGTATAGGTGAGTAAATGGGAGTGTGATTGATTCTTTGCATGACTGACTAGGTGTGTGAGTAACTCCATGGATGAGTGGTGGTGTGTGAGTGTCTGAATAGGTGTATGAGTGCATATGATAGTGTTGTATTGATGCGTGTCTGCATGTATAAGTGATTGTATGGGTGAATGAGTGGATGTGTGTGCAGACCTAGGAATCAGTGAGTGAGTATGTAGTAACCGGTATTGGTGTGTGGATGGTTTCGAAAATGGTAGTCTGTATTTTACAGTGGGTGTATTAAAGGTTATATTAGGGTGTGATGAGGTGCATCAGATTATCACCTGGATGATGTCATCAGTGATGTCATTTGAGATGTCATCAGTGATGTCATCAGTGATGTCACTGACCATGCCATGAATGATGTAATATGTGACGTCATGAGCAGTGCATTGCGGGGGCGCAAGTTATACTTAGCTGAACTAACTATAACGGTGGAATTTCTATGGTTTTGTACGAGTGAAATGTCCAGCTAACTATAACGTCCCTGAAACCTATGGTTTTTTCAGTGAATTTCAAAGGTTTTTTAAATGCTAATTTCTAACTATAACGTCTGTAAAACCTATGGTTTTTTTCAGTGAATTTCGAAGGTTTTTTAAATGCTAATTTCAAACTATAACGTCTGTAGAACTACGGACCCGATGGATGAGGGAAACCTAGTTTTTCTGAATAACCTGAAGCTGTGCATCCGCACTTACATGTAATTCCAACTAATAAACACAAGGGCTCTTTTTAGATCTGCCTTATAGTCCCAATTTCAGCTCGCAGAGTGTCAACTGCGGTCCGGCTAACAGAGAGAGACCTGCGGGCCATCGGGCAGGCTCGCAGAGGAAGAGCTGTGGCCCGTGGGCTCGGCTCGCAGAGGGAGAGCTACGGGCCGTTGGCGCGCAAAAGCACAGCAGCGTACTGGCTCGCAGAGGGAGAGCTGTGGTCTGACTCGCAGAGGGAGACCAACGGGCCAACAGGCCAGCTACCAGAGACACAGCTATGAGCTAACGGGCTGGCTTGCAGAGATACAGCTGCAGGCCCGAGCTGCGACCCAACGGGCTGACTCGCAGAGGGAGAGTAACGGGCCGACGGGCCTGCTAGCACAGACACAGCTACGAGCTAACGAGGTGGCTCACAGAGGTAGAGCTGCGGCCCGATGGCTCGCAGATACAGAGCTGCGAGCCGACGGACTGGCTTCTAAAGGCATAGCTGCGAGCTGCATATGTGGGGAGAGGGAGCGTAAAAGAGGTGTCTCGCACAGACAGACCTGCGGGATATTTTCAGTATTGCCTCGCAGAGGTAGAATTACGGACCCAATGCCTTTTAGAGGGAGAGATGCGAGCTGATGGACTGAGTCACAAAATGGCTGACAGCTCACAGTCGCAGAGCTGCGAGCCGACGGATTGGCTTCTAAAGGCATAGCCGCGAGCTGGTGATGTGGGGAGAGGGACCGTGAAAGGGGTATCTCGCACAGACAGAGCTGCGGTATATTTTTAGTGTTGCCTCACAGAGGTAGAACTACGGACCTGATGCCTTGTAGAGGGAGAGATGTGAGCTGATGGACTGAATCACAAAATGGCTGCCAACACTTCCTAGTTTCAACAGTTCGCAGCCAATGAGCCGCAAGCTCGTGCTCGTAACGCCTCAGCCAATCAGATGTCAGAATTCTTGAATATCGATATCTGGAAAATTTGATATTTCTCTAAAACTACTGAATGGATATACCCCATTTAAACAAAAGCGTGCTTTCTGGACCAAGACCTTTCTCTCTGCCAAATTTGGCGTAATTCCGATCAGCAGTTTGACCTGTAGCCTTGTCTAAAGTTTCCTATTGAAATTGCATGGAGAAAACACGTTTTGGGACCCCCTTTTTCTCAGCCCCCCCTTGATGAATCCCCCCAAACTTTCAGGATAGGAGCTGACCTGAAAAGAGGAACTTTTTGAAAATGTTGTAAAGATTCATCAAACGACGCCAAAGTTATAAGCACATCAAAAAATGCTTTTCCTATGGAAACGTGGTCCTAACTATAACGACCTACTGGCGATCGCCAGTAGGTAATATATATATATATATAGATATATATATATATATATATATATATATATATATATATATATATATATAGATAGATATATATATCCTACTGACAGTCGCCTCTATGTAATTATAGTTAGGCCCGAGTTTCCATAGGAAAAGAGTTTTTTGTTTTGCCAATAACTTTGGCGCCGTTTGAGGAATCCTCACAATATTTTCAAAACTAGTTTGCCACTCACTTCAGCTGCTCTCTTGAAAGTTTCGGGGTTATCCATCAAGCGGGGCCAGGAAGAAGGGTTTCCCAAAATGCATTTTCCCCATGCAATTTCCCATACAAAATGTTAGACACAGCTACAGTCTGAACCGCTGAGCGGAATTGCCCCAAATTTGGCAGAAAGGTAGATATTTGTCTAGAGAACTGCCTTTTTCTGGCTTAGTGTAAATCCATTCAGTAGTTTTGGAGATATTAAGGGAAATCCAAATTTCTGTATATATGGAGGCAGATCCCCCGCAAATCCTGCTTGAATTTATGAATCCACGTGCCAACAGCAATACTGTGAATGGCAGCCCACATCCTAACAGGAAAGATGCAGCCTCCATTTTGTACATCAGAACTTGGTTCCCTGGCGAAAAAAATACAATTAAAAAGTTATAGAAGGGGTCAGGGTAGAGGTACCCTGACCCCATGGGACGAATGGAGGGGTCTGTGAGGGACCCCTTATGGGTAAGAACTCGATCAAAAAAAATTGTATTTAGCACACCTGGATTTGCGGATCTTCTCTGAATAATCCTCAGATTCTATGGATTTGGATTTGGGAAGAATCCGGGTATTCCGACCGCAATTAAAAAAACATACACTCACTCACAGATGCACACACCTGCATATACTCACTCAAACATCCACTTACATACCCACAGAACCACTCACAGACTCACACAGCCACTCATACAGCCACCCAAAAACCCACTCAGACACTCACACAACATCTTACACACCCATACCCATACAGCCACTCACCAACCCACTCCCACACCCATGTAGCCACTCACACACCCACTCACAGACCCTCAAAATGACTCACACACCAACTAACACACCCACACAGCTTTCACACAACCACTTACAAACCCACACAACTACTCACACACCTACTCACACACCCATACAGCAACACATATACCTACTCACAGACCCTCAAAACAACTCACACACCCACTCTCAGACCCATACAGCTTTTGCACACCCACATAACCACTCACACAACCACTCACACACCCATACAGCAACTCACACACCCACTCTCAGACCCTCAAAACCACTCACACACCCACTCACAGTCCCTCACAGCTTTCACACACCCACTCACACACCCACTTACACACCCACACAACCACTCACACAACCACTCACACACCCATACAACGACTCACACACCCACTCATACACCTACTCACAAACCTACACAGGCACTCCCACAACCTCTCACAGACTCACACTGCCAGTCACACATGCACTCACACACCCACCACACACTCATTCATCCACTCACACACACATGTTGCAGGGATGATATAGTTAGGATATAGCATTAGCATTAAAAAATCCATAGAAATTCACTAAAAAACCAAGGATACATGGACGTTATAGTTTGGCTCAGATTTAACTTGTACAAAACCATTAAAATGCAGCAGTTATAGTTATAGTTATCACAAGTAACTGTAACTTGTGTCCTAAGGTAACTATAACTTGCGCCCTCCCCATGCACTGCTAATTACCCCTCATATTTCATCAGTATTGACATCTTCCATGACATCCTTAATAATATCACTGCAATATTTGCTGTCAAATTATTGATGAGAAAACTGTGCATATATATATGCATGTGTGTGTGCATATATATATATATATATTTATTTATATATATGTGTGTGCGTGTGAAGTTAAGAAATGTAAAACCATAGTTCCCTATATAGATTTACCTACAAAATTATTGTACTCGATATTTAAGAGTACTAGAGTACAATCTTTAAAAGACACAAAGAGAAACCTGAAAATGGCGTCAAATATTGCAGGTGTCAAATTCAGGTTTAATTGGGCCCTGCCAGGTTCAAGTTATGACCAGCATCTTAAACACAGTTCTCTGGGTGTTTTATGTAGTGACTGCTCAATATTTCAGCCGATCCACCCTTAATGCAATCTTCTCATTAAGAAATACCGGGGCATTTATAATCTATTCCTTTTATTAACGTTTATATTCATCCTTATCTAAAACAATTACTGATCAATCACAGATGGAAAAATAGACAATCACATTATACAAGCCTAATAATACCGTTCTATATGTATTACTATCAGCATATTCAGATTTCTATTTTAATTCGCATAGTTTAAAAGTAAAACATAAAAATATGAAAATTATCCTCTTTCATGTAATTTTGAGCACATGCCCTTATCTCACATGATTTCTATTATCAAACAAAAAGGATATACAAATAAAGTGCACGAGACTCAGTTTTCCTCACACAATTTACACTTAGTGCGAGCACTGGAGTAAAAAACCACATACCACAATTTAGTCAGTGATCTTTGGGCTGTAAAGACATTGCAGGCTGAAGTTCAGTTATGCTGGGAACATCTCAGATGTGTCTGGTGCAGTCCTGCATGACACAGTAAGGGCAGTTGCTTAGACTGATAGCTGGTGACTGCATACAGTCAACAATCTGCACAGAGGGATGCTTCTACCCCATTCTCTGCAGCAGCAGCTCACCTTCCCACACATCTTGGTGTGGTTGTCTGATCCCTAAAATATGGGTCTGCTTGGCAGTAAGACAAAGGCAAGCACCCAGATGGAATATCGTGGTATATGGATATCGAGGACAAAATATTGAACCCAAAATACAGAAAGGTACATAAGTATGGATTTTTTATACATACAAAAAAAGGGCTTCCAGAGAATCCCCAGATCTCTTAGAGGTTGAGTGCATTGGCTGGATGAGCAAGGCAACCAGCAGAATACAAAGTGGAAGAACATCACAGCGCTTACATGGTGAAGATGATAGTTAGCTGTTTATTCACTACACCAGACATGTTTCGGCCCTTCCCCATGTGAGAGCTGTGATTTTTTTCTTGTTTGCATATATATATATATATATATATATATATATATATATATATATATATATATATATATATATGTACACACAAAAACACACACACACACATACAAAACTAGTATGACGCTCACTTCAGCTGCTGTCTTGAAAGTTTCATGGTGATCTGTCAAGCAGGGGCCAAGAAAAAGGGGGTCCCAAAATGGTTTGTCCTATGTTAATTCCCATAGAGATTTTAGACATGACTACAGCCCGAACCGCTGAACAGAATTATACCAAATTTGGTAGAAAGGCAGCTGTTGGTCCAGAAAGCAACCTTTTTGTAAATTGGCGTAAATCCGTTCAGTAGTTTTTGAGATATTAAGAGATAAAAGGACGCGAGGGCTTTGCAAACTCTCCCAATCTCGTACTGAGAACTGATTGGCTGATTCAAACAAGGGAGTGTTGGCAGCCATCTTGGGACTCAGCTTTAGCTGAGTCTAAACAAAAAACATAAAAAAAACAAGAAGGGGCAGGGTAGGAGTACCCTGACCTTTTAATTTGGCAGAAGTCACACTGGATTCACGGTTCCCACAGGAAAAAAAAAATGTGGGCTCCTGTGCTTTAGCCCCCAGGTACTCCAGGCCCCGGGAGTACCTGGGGACCCCCCTGTGCCCTGGGGACCACCACCTCCTAAGGGCTATTTTATGTGTAATGGGGGAGCCTCACGGACCACCCCGGGCCCTAGGGACTACCAACTCCCATGACTAAATACTATTTTTTTAATGGGAGTGGGGCCACACGTCCCCCGTGCCAAAAGAGACAAAATAAAGGTCAAAAATGAGCAGAAGGAGAAAGAATAAAGGTCAGAAAAAGGCAAGATAAAAGATAGAAATGAGCAGAAAGAGGCAGAATAAAGGTCAAAAACGAGCAGAAAGAGGCAGAATAAAGGTGAGAAATGAGCACAAAGAGGCAAAATAAAGGTTAGAAACTAGTAGAAAGAGGCAGAATAAAGATCACAAATGAGCAGAAAGAGGCAAAATAAAGGTCAGAAACGAGCTTGCTAAGAATTGCTGAGACCTCGTCAGAGGCCCCGCGCATTTCTCAACAACTCTGCACAGGGGCCTCCTGGCATACTACTGGTTGGGGGATGAACTCCTCTTGGCTGCTGAGGGTCGTTGGGGGCCAAGAACCCCTATTGTTGTGATGTTAATGTTAATGTTAATGTTAATGTTACTTGCATTTGTAGAGCGCAGCTGTTACCCGAAGGTGTCCTGGCGCTAAGGTAAAGAACTCCTGGGGGATCAGAACGCTAGATGTATTGCGCTACCTAATTTGTGAAAAGCCAGGTTTTTAGAGCCTTCCTGAAAGCCATCAGCTTGGTCATACATCTCAGATGAATTGGGAGAGTATTCCAGGCCTTGGCAGCATTTGCAATGAAACTTCTACCCCCCCAATTAGCTTTTTTCACCCGGGGCATCATCACCAATTTAGCATCCGAGGACCTGAGTGCTCTTTTCTGTATGTACCAGCGGAAGTGTTGTTTTAAAAAGTCTGGCCCCGTTCCCTGAAGGGCCTTGAAAACCAGGCAAAGAGCCTTGAACTGGGTGCGCTTCCTAACTGGCAGCCAGTGAAGTTTTTTAATCTCTGCTTTGACCGATACATACTTAGGAGTGCCCGTGAGGAGTCTGGCTGCTGCATTCTGCAACATTTGTAGTTTATTCATAGATCCTTCTTGTAGCTTGAGGTAGAGACTGTTGCAATAGTCTAGTCTGGACATTACTAATGCAGAGACCACCGTTTGTTGTGCGTCTTTAGGTAGTAGAGGCATAATATTTTTACACAATCTGAGAATGTACGAGGTGGTGGATACAACAGTGTTCAACTGGTCCTTAAAACTAAGTGTGTCATCAATCCATACTCCCAGGTTCTTCACCTTCCTAGTCGGAGAGGGCAGGGGTCCTAAGGTGTTCGGCCAACAGTCTGGGGTCCAGAAAGTAGGATTGTTGCCGAAAAGCACAACCTCCGTTTTACTGTAGTTCAGCTTTAAACAATTCTGAGCCATCCAAGTTCCCACTGCTTTCATACAGTCCTGTAGATTGGATGTGGTGTCCTGTAACAACTCAGGTCGTATTGCCACCACAATTTGGGTGTCATCTGTGTAGGAAGTCAAACTAAGACCGAAGGATTCAATAAGGGGGGCCAGAGAAGACACATAAATATTAAAAAGGGTCGGGCTTAATGAGGACCCCTGTGGAACTCCACAGGGTAAAGAGAACGCTTCTGCCTCAAATTTGTCCAAATTGACCGTTTGGGTTCTTTCTGAGAGAAAGGATTTGAGAAGTTTATTGGCCGTGATAACCAAGTTCCCCACAGCCAGAATGCTGAGATGCCATCGGAAACCCATCCCCTTTCTCAACCACTCTGCACAGAGGCCTCCTGGCCTACCACTGGTTGGGGGTGAACTCCCCTTGTCTGCTGAGGGTCATTGGGTGGCAAGAACTCCTTTTGTTGCTATAAGCAAGTCCCCCATAGACGGATTGCTGAGACATCGTCAGAGGCCCTGTCCCCTTTCTCAACCTCTGTGCACAGGGGTCTCCTGGTGTATTACTGGTTGTGGGGTAAACTCCCCTTGGCTGCTGAGATTCGTTTGGGGCCAAGAACCCCCTATTGTTGTGACAACTAAGCCCCCACAGCGGGGTTGCTGAGATGTCATCGGAGGCCCCACTCCCTTTCTTAACCACTCTGCACAGGAGCTCCTAGCATACAGCAGGTTGTGGGATGAACTCCCCTTGGCTGCTGAGGGTTGTTGGGGGCCAAGAGCTTCTATTGTTGCGATAAGAAAGTTCCCCACAGTCAGAGACAGCATCGGAGGCCCAGCCCCCTTTTTCAACCACTCTGCACAGGGGTTTCCTGGTGTACAACTGGTTTGGGATGAACTCCCCGTGGTTGCTGAGGGTTGTTGGGGGCCAAGAACCCCTATTGTTGTGATAACTAAGTCCCCCACTGCGGGATTGCTGAGACGTCATCAGAGGCCCCACTCCCTTTCTCAACCACTCTGCACAGGGGCTCCTAGCGTACAGCTGGTTGTGGGATGAACTCCCCTTGGCTGCTGAGGGTTGTTGGGGGCCAAGAGCTCCTATTGTTGCTATAAGTAAGTTCCCCACAATCAGAGACGGCATTGGAGGCCCGCCCCCTTTTTCAACCACTCTGCACAGGGGTTTCCTTGTGTATTACTGGTTCGGGATGAACTTCCTGTGGTTGGTGAGGGTCGTTGGGGGGCCAAGAACCCCTGTAAGTCCCTCTCATCAGGATTGCTGGGACAGCATTGGAGGCCTCACCCCCTTTCTCAACCACTCTGCAGAGAGGCCTCCTGACATACTACTGGTTGGGGGATGAACTCCCCTTGACTGCTGAGGGTCGTTGAGGGCCAAGAACCCCTATTGTTGTGATAACTAAGTCCCCCACAGCCAGATTGTTGAGACCTCATCGGAGGTCCCGCCCCCTTTCACAACCACTCTGCAAGGGGGCCCCCTGGTGCACTACTGGCTGGGAGATGAACTCCTCTTGGCTTCTGCGGTTTGCTCGGCTGCTGGCGAGTGCCCGTCAAATATCATCCTGCTCCATTTTTTGTCTCTGGCTACCTTACCGCAGTGTGGAAGTGTTTCATAATCTTAACAATTTGCAACGCTCCCCTGACTCAATTCTCTCTTTCCTTAAGCCTCTAGGACTCTTTAATCCACAATGTAAACATTTGTTTGAAATTTTATAATTTATGTTTCAAATGTTTAAGTATGTAATGCTCAATACTAAAACTAAGGAACATTTATCAGTTAATTGAAGCAATTTGTTTTGAATTGCAGATTGTGGTTCAACTTCAGAGTTCAAATTCTTCATTTTAAATATTCCCAGTTGAATAGTCAAATATCTGCAGTTTTTAGTAGAAAATAATTACAATTTATCTTGTTCTATACATAAAAGGAACAGAATAACATATTTATATTATGATACAAGGTGAGTGTTCAGAGGTAAGGGCTCCAGGACACCAACAACCTCATGCTCACACATGTTTAAACCAGATTAACTCTTCACTGCCTCCGATGTGTGAGGACCTTCCAGAGTTTGTGCTTCAATTTGCTGTTTCTTTGAATCAAGATGATGGATTGTGCAGGAAAACAAAATGTAGCGAAAGTTCCCAAAACAATATTTGCCCAATCTTTGCCTAAAAGTAGTGCGACACACTCTGCCATTAAAAATGAAGCAAAGATCAATAGGAGGGATCCCACCATTTTGGCTGCACCTACATGAGCATCCAGGCGGGGTTGACTGAATGCCGACGCGTTCTCCTTCATCCGCCGGGCATGTCTGTAGAGAGACTTGAGAATGAGTGTGATGGTGGCAATTTCAAGAAGAAGAGGCAAGCAGAATCCAAAAACATTCCCTAATATGTATGAAAGTTTCAATGTCATTTCACCACTGATGAGAGTAGCGTTAGCTGTGAGATTAGCTGATGAATTCCAATAGGACTCTCCATATAAATCCAAGTATATGGGTATACTGAAAGTCAAAGATCCGATGATTGTCACTAGGAGAACCCATGGCATGTTCTTAGAGATTCTCAGTTTTATCCAGAAGAAGAGGTAGTGGTTGATGTCCACAATTTTCACGCAGTAGAAGACACAGAGACAAGCAGTAACCCAACAGCTGGTGAGGCAGGTCAAGAATAGAAATAGAAATATGACTGGATTCATGGAATCCAAATCATAAATACCCCGTGATAATTCAGACATATAAATGTTTCCTAGCTTCATGCATTCAAAAGAAATGGATGAGATCCCGAGAACTATCAAGATCAGATCACATGTGATAAGACACCTGCTTTTAGCCCAGTCTAGAAGATTACATGCCACGATGAAGCCACTAGCAAGCATTCCAAACACATTCACCAATGCCATGAGAATCAAAAACAAGATTTGAAGTACAAACTCCATTTGGTGTCCTCCTTGTAGACCACTTGAAGGAATCAGAAATAGATGTGTTGCTCCCAATAGAGATGGCCTTTGAGTGTCAGGTGCATTGATATACCTGCATCAGCTCCTGGTTTCAATTACGGTTTGCAACATCCCTGTCTTAGTTTCTCATTTGATTATGGATAGATGCAAATCTGATCTTGAGGTCAAACTAGTTAACTACTCATTTTAATACCCATGCTACAAAGGTCAAATATTTTGTTGTGTTTTAACAGACTTGACATCGTAGTGACGACTGACACCACACTCCATAGGAAAACTGACTTTTATTCCCTTTATATCTTTGGACAATCCCTGACCAAACTGGGAGGACAAACTGAATAGGTGAGCAAATAAGAGAGCCTTAATTTGGTGTTGATAGGACAAATGGTTCAAAGGTTGTAAGAGGGGCCAAACTCGGTGCATGTTCTTGGTTTGGCGAAAATTCATTTAACCACTTGTACACTGCACAGGTCAAAGTATTCCTATTTTTCAAATTAAATGCAAACGTATTGGGGTAAAAAAGGACATACATGCACAACCCTCAAGGGCAGTCGTGTGCTTTTTTCCCCAATGTTTACAAACACTGAGTGAAAAGCATGAAAAAATAAAAGAAAATAGTATGGTGATGCTGCAGTATGCATAAGTGGGTAGTCAGCCGCTTAGGAATGTCTGTCATTGGCCTGTTTAATATGCAAAGAAGAGATAAAAAAAACGAAACAGCTTTTTCACCTCACCCACTTTCCTGACCAAAAGCAAACAACTTTCTTGCTGAAGGGAGTTAATTTACTCCCTCAGTATCCTTGATTAAGGTCTGTGGTCAATAGATGCCACCCACACCATTTGTAAAGTGAAGACCAGTGTACTCTTTCCTCCCATCCTCATCTTGCCAAATAGTCAAAAGGCAGGGGTCAAATTAGTGTTAATTTGCTAATACGTATGGCATCATTTGACAAATCCACTTTAAATTTGGCAGACATTTAGAATATTCTGTGTTCTGTGGATATGGCAATCTCTCTGCAGATCCATCAAGGGTGGACTAAAATGGTGGCAAGAAATGTTTTCAAGTGCTAATAATATTGATGTTCTTTAATGAAGCTGCTTGAAATTTGCCAGATAATATCCAGTTAAGACAAGTGCAGGAATCTCATTTTTCTTGCAAGTCCACCAGAGAGGGCCACAAGTTAAATGGGGGATTAAACAACATCATGGCTTTCGTTATAACTTTGGCAAGGTTTTACAGATCTCTGTAATGCTTGTCCGGCACTTTCCATGTTTAGTTTTCCTCTGATATCTTGAGTTTCATTCATATCTGTTGAAGGGAACACTTAATGCATGGTGAAAAAAACAAAATTTGCCATTTTAACTCCCCTATAAATATTTATTCTCCACTATGGAAAAAACACAGGGAACAGAATTTTCCCAGATTTGACATAAACTACAACTTTACTTAGGGATGTGCCTTTGCTTGATTTGGTGTAGATTTTCAAAAATTTGCATTACAAAAAATGTGTTGGTGGGCTTGAAAGGTTTAAAAGTTTGATACATCTGGCACATAATTCTGTCATGCACTCCTCAAAATCATGTTTGCAGACTGTTGAATGGCCTAAATAAAAAAAATAAAAAGCCCCCCATTGAACAAGGGAGCATTTTTTTCTCTTCATCCATTTTTGGTCCGCAACATCGAAGTTGGGTCTGTGAACCTCATAAAATGGTTCACAAGCCCTTAAAGTTCTTTTTAAAAAAAGCTATGCAATGCCAGGTCACAGACTGGGCCCAACAGCTGATTCCCACTGCTGTACAGTCTTTGTCCATCGGCAGCGGGTTGGGTACAAGGCCAGTCACACCAGTCAAACATGGCCTGCCCAACCTCCGCTTCACATGGCCCCTTTACTGTTGCCCACCTCTTCACCATTTTGTTTTCTGAGTTTTATATAGCGCATACTTGACCCAAACGTACCAGTTATCAGAGCGCTTTACGTGAGCACCAGTTTCATTACAGACGGACATATTCATTTTTGTTAGGCAGTTTAAGTGATTTGCCCAAAATCACAGGATGTTGAGCGTCGTAGCCGAGACTTGAACCCAGTTCCCCAGATTTGAGGTCGACTGCCCTAGCCTGTGGTTTTTTCAGAGAATATATATATATATATATATATATATATATATATATATATATATATATATATGCAATAGTGCTTTCTGGGTACTGTAGTCTATGTTGGACTGCAGAGAGAGAGCATCCATGTGACCTGGGGTCGGAATACTCCCTCCAATGGGGGTCATGCAGGACACTTAAAGACGTGGGAGGAGTCATATACCTGGTAGCAGCAGCAGCAGCATCTGAGGAAGGCTATCATGCCGAAATGCATCATGCTTGTGCTGTTTTAAATAAAGGGTTTCCATGTTTCCCCGAAGTGGCCTCTTACTCTTTCTTCACGGAGGAGGTGTTTTCTTTTGGATCTACTATGAGTGCTTGCCAGTGGTGCTCAAGAGGCCCCGTTCTTTCAAGTGGCGGGAGTAATGCTGGCACCAGCAGCAGCAGCCTGCTTTCGTTTTTCTTCCAAGATGTTGGATTAACTCCTGCCCGCCTCGACTGCAGACAAAGCCAGGGACTGCTGCCAGGCGCAGCTTGTGATTTCACAAGGAGTCGAATTCACTGTATCTTCGACTTGCGGCCCGACGACAGTCTGCACCAGGGGCTGGAACGTTTAGGGGACTCGAGGAAGCCTGAAAACATCATTTTAAACCAGGACTTTCCATTTAAATATTGCGTCTTTTCCCTGAATATTTTTGCCTTCCCCATGCAGCACTCAGTCAGCAATAGTGCTTTCTGGGTACTGTAGTCTATGTTGGACTGCAGTGAGAGAGCATCCATGTGACCTGGGGTCGGAATACTCCCTCCAATGGGGGTCATGCAGGACACTTAAAGATGTGGGAGGAGTCATATACCTGGTAGCAGCAGCAGCAGCATCTGAGGAAGGCTATCATGCCGAAATGCATCATGCTTGTGCTGTTTTAAATAAAGGGTTTCCATGTTTCCCCGAAGTGGCCTGTTACTCTTTCTTCACGGAGGAGGTGTTTTCTTTTGGATATATATATATTTTTTTTTTATACAAAAGACGCCGCACTCTGGAATCCTGTGATGTGAATTTTAATTACAGAGCCAGTCTGTCACACCGACGCGTTTCGGCCAACACGGCCTTTCTCACGGTAGGGGGCACTACTGTTACAACTGTTTTAAATCATTTCCTGTGATTGACAATTCCAATAGACTTCTGGGAGTTGTAGTATCATTAAAAACCAATGCAAATTCCCTCGTGACAGAAGCATTTTTCGCATAATTGGTACTTGTTATGTTACCATGCTTACCATATATCCAATAAGTGATAGACAATGTGTTTAGTACATGAAACTGATAACAATTTCTCAATAATATCACTTAGTATGTACACATATGATAATTCGTTGAGTACAATCAAAATATTATTTAAGCTATTTGATCTAATATGGCATAGTGTTCATGATTTGTAGGGTACAGTACCCTATTTTTGAAATGGTTAGTCCTGCAACTCAATTCCTCAGTCCTATCATTTTGTGTTGTAAACATAAATTGTATTTACTTTTGCAATGATTGTTCCATAAAGTTTTTTTTCCCAAGTTTTTTTATTATGTTTCGATTGTATTCATTTCTACAGATGCACATAAAGTTCTTCATCAAAGTTCATCCCTTTGGGAATCTTGGTGCGGATTATATACTTTGATTCTAACTGTCTCAATTTCTTTCTCCTGTCACCCAATCTTTCATTGATTTCCACTGTGTCAATGCCAAAGAAATTCATGCTCCGCCAGTCCCCATTTTGGCATAGTAGCAGGTGCTTAGCTGTTGCATAAGTTGAATCTTTGTTTTTGACAGCACGGATATGCTCTAAAATCCGTTTTTTAACATGCAAACAGTACTGCCTATATACATAAGACCGCAATTACATTGAATGGCATATACCACGTATTGTGTTGTGCATGTAATTCTTTGTTTGATCTGGATAACTCTTCCCTCGGGATCTCTTATCTCTTTCTTGTTGATTCCAATTTTACAGGCTTTGCAGCTGTTACATTTCTTAAAGCCAATCTGTTGTTTTTCCAACCAATTCTTTTCCCCGGATTTTGTTTGAAAATGGCTTTGTACTATTGTATCTTTAAGAGATGATGCGTTCCTATAGGTGATCAATGGTCTTTCACCAATGGTTGTAGCAATATCCTGATCTTGTTGAAGTAAAGGCCAATACTTCTGAATGACTTGTTGGATTTTATGTGCCTCTTTGCTATATGTTATTATAAGCCTTGGGGCTGTTTGTCTGTCTATTTCTTTTAGATTTTTGTCCATTGTCCTTGCATTTTTAGGTTTTTTGATCAGAATTTCTGTACGGGACATATTTTCAATTTTCTTCAGGTTTTTATTGAGATCTCTCTCTCTGTATCCTCTCTTTTTGAGTCTTCCTACACATTTGGTAATTTCCTTTTTGGCATCATCATCCTTCGAGCAATTTCTTCGAATTCGAATAAATTCTCCGTATGGAATGCTTTTAAGAAGCGGCTTAGGATGGAAACTATCTGTGTGAAGAATGCTGTTTGTCGCCGTTTTCTTCCTATACAGAGTAGTTTGTATTTGTCCATCGTCAATGTACACTGTAGTGTCCAAGAAGTCTATTTTATGTCGGCTAACGGAACATGTGAACGAAAGTCCTATATCATTATCATTCAAGGAGTCAAAATATTCCATAAATTCGTCCTTTTTACCGTTCCAAATTAAGAACAGATCATCTATATAACGTGTCCATAGTATGATCTTTTCAAGGGCCTTGTTATTATTTGGACCCCAGGCTATTTCCTTCTCCCACCATTCCATGGTGATGTTAGCATAGTTTGGGGAGAAGGAAATGCCCATGGCACAGCCACACAATTGGTGATACAACTCATGATCAAAGAAGAAGATATTATTCGTCAAGCACATTTTTATCATTGACAGTAGCATTGCAGAGTGCTCCAATTCACTGATGTTACGTTGTTTTAGGAATTGAGCACAGGCATTTAGGCCTATTGTGTGATTGATTGAAGGATATAGGGAAACCGCGTCTATTGTTATCATGATATATGACGGGCTCCATGCTATATTAGAAAGTACACGTAACAAATCTCCAGTGTCTTGGATGTAAGAATTCAAATTTTGAACAATCGGAGCCAAGTAGTGGTCTACGTAAGATGAAATATTTTCATATAACGAGTCACATGACGATACTATAGGCCTACCAGGAGGATTGATGAGTGTTTTATGGATTTTCGGTAAAAAGTATACAGTTGGGATTTAGTAGGTGCGTGACTGACTGTATAAGTGAGTGATTAAATGGGTCTTACTGAATGCTTGAGTTAGTGACCAAACTGTGTGAATGTCTGTATCAGTCTGTCAGTTGGTGTGTAAGCGTCTGTATGGGTTGGTGAGTAGCTACATGAGTGTCTATATGGGTTATTGATTGGTTGTCTGAGTATCTGTATGGGTGCCAGAGTGTCTGTGTGGGTGGGTGGGGGTGTGTGGCTCTGCGCATAGATGTGTTAGTGGGTGATTCACTGGATGTATGGGTTCAAGAGTGCATCTGTGAAGGGCTGTATGGGTCACTGAGTGTGTGTATGGGTGTGTTGGTGAGTGAATGGATATCTCAGTGGTACATGTGTGAGTAACTGCATATGTGAAAGGCAGTATATGTGAGTGTTGGAGTATATAAATGACTATATGTGAGAGTGAGTGATTGTGAGAGTGGCTGTATGGATGAGTGTGTGCTTGTGTCAGTGATTGTATAAGAGAGTAAGTATGTGTTAATATCTGTATGAATAAGTGAGGTGGTGTGTGTATAACTGTATAGGTTAGTAAATGGGAGTGTGATTGATTCTTTGCATGACTGACTAGGTGTGTGAGTAACTCTATGAATGAGTTGCGGTGTGTGTGTGTCTGTATAGGTGTATGAGTGCATATGATAGTGCTGTATTGATTAGTGACTGCATGTATGAGTGACTGTATGGCTGAATGAGTGGATGTGTGTGTAGACTTAGGAATCAGTGAGTGGGTATGTAGTAACTGGTATTGGTGTGTCTATGGTTTCGAGAATGGTAGTCTGTATTTTAGGGTGGGTGTATCAAAGGTTATATTAGGGTGTGAGGAGGTGCATCAGACTATCATGTTAATGATGTCCTCAGTGATGTCATTTGAGATGTCATCAGTGATGTCACTGACCATGTCATGAATGATGTAATATGTGACGTCATCAGCAGTGCATTGCGGGGGCGCGAGTTATAGTTAGCTCAACTAACTATAACGGCCGAATATCTCTGGTTTTGTACGTGTGAAATGTCCAACTAACTATAACGTCCCTGAAACCTGTGGTTCTTTCAGTGAATTTCTAAGGTTTTTTAAATGCTAATTTCTAACTATAGCGTTCCTAAAACCTATGGTTTTTTCAGTGAATTTAGAAGGTTTTTTAAATGCTAATTTCTAACTATAACGTCCTTGAAACCTATGGTTTTTTCAGTGAATTTCAAAGGTTTTTTAAATGCTAATTTCTAACTATAACGTCCCTGAAACCTATGGTTTTTTCAGTGAATTTCTAAGGTTTTTTAAATGCTAATTTCTAACTATGCCTACAGAGGTAGGACATGTGCAGCAAGAGGAAGAAAGGTGCAGAACGAAGCAAGAGAAATGCTGAAAGAGGCAACAGAAGTCCGGAAAGAGGAAGGAAGGTGCAGAAAGAAGCAAGAGATATGCAGAAAGAACCAACAGAGGTGCAGAAAGAGGCCTTGCTGCAAAGTCATCCTGTGCCCTGGTCACCCCCCAACTTTTTGCTGACTGGTACTGGTGGTAACTGACTCTGACTGACCCTGGGCTCTGCCTAACCAGGCCCGGAGCCAGTGCTATGCTGAAAGACACTTAGAATACAGTGAAAACACCTACATACACTAGGGTACACTATGTGTTGGGGTACCCCTGTGATTGGCATGACCTCCCCTGTAAGGCCCTAGTGCATAATAGGGCTGGGGAATTAAAACTACCTCTAAGTCCCTAGCATATAATAGGGCATGGCAGTTTAGAGGCCAGCAGCTCTTTTCTGCACTTGCATGTGTGCATTGCTGAGCCTGAGGTCAGTTTAAAAGTAGCCCTGTGTGTGAAGAAAGAGACAAGAGAGGTGCAGAAAGAAGCAGGAGAGGTGCAGAAAGAAGCAAGAGAAGTACAGAAAGAAGCAACAGAGGTGCAGAAAGAAGGAAGAGGGGTGCAGAAAGAGGCAAGAGAAGTGCAGAAAGAAGCAACAGAGGTGCAGAAAGAGGCAAGAGAAGTTCAGAAAGAGGCAGCAGAGGTGCAGAAACAGGCAAAAGAGGTGCAGAAAGAGGGAACAGGGGTGCAGAAAGAGAGAAGAGGGGTGCCAAAGTGGCAAGAGGGGTGCAGAAATGTACAAGAGAGGTGCAGAAAGAAGCAAGAGCAGTGCAGTAAGAAACAACAGAGGTGCAGAAGAAGGAAAGAGGGGTGCAGAAAGAGGCAAAAGAAGAGCGGAAACAAGCCAAAGAGATGTGGAAAGAGGCTAGAGGGGTGCAGAAAGAGGCAATAGAGGTGCAGAAAGAGGCAAGAGAGGTGCACAAAGAGGAAAGAAGGGTGCAGAAAGAGGCAAGTGGGGTGCAGAAAGAAGCAAGAGAGGTGTAGAAAGAAGCAAGAGAAGTGCAGAAAGAAACAACAGAGGTGCAGAAACAAGCAAGAGCAGTGCAGAAAGAACCAACAGAGGTGCAGAAAGAGGCAAGAGGGGTGCAGAAAGAGGGAAGAGCGGTGCAGAAAGAGGGAAGAGAGGTGTAGAAAGAGGGAATAAGGGTGCAGAAAGAGGCAAGAGAGGTGCACAAAGAGGTAAGAGATGTGCAGAAAGAGGGAACAGGGGTGCATAAAGAGGCAAGAGAGGTGCAGAAAGAGGGAAGAGAGGTACAGAAAGAGGGAAGAAGGGTGTAGAAAGAGGCAAGAGGGGTGCAGAAAGAGGAAGAGCAGTGCAGAAAGAACCAACAGAGGTGCAGAAGGAGGCAAGAGGGGTGCAGAAAGCGGCAAGAGCAGCGCAGAAAGAACCAAGATACGTGCAGGAAAAGGGAAGAAGGGTGCAGAAAGAGGCACAAGGTGTGCAGAAAGAAGGAAGAGAAGTGCAGAAAGAAGCAACAGAGGTGCTGAAAGACCCACGAAGGGTGCAGAAAGAGGCAAGAGAAGTGCAGAAAGAAGCAACAGAGGTACAGAAAGAGGCAAGAGTGGTGCAGAAAGAGGCAAGAGGGGTGCACAAAGAAGCAAGTGAGGTGCAGAAAGAGGCAACAGAGGTACAGAAAGAAGCAAAAGAGGTGCAGAAAGTAGAAGAGATGTGCAGAAAGAGGCAAGAGAAGTGCAGAAAAAGAAAGAAAGGTACAGAAAGAAGCAACAGAAATGCAGAAAGAGGCAAGAGAGGTGCAGAAAGAAGCAAGAGTGGCTTGCACACCATTAGTACCAATTTAACACCCACATTTAGCAATAAGTAACAGGTGACCATTCTAGGTTTACGAAGGACCTTCCACCACACTGTAACACTTGTCGCTGCATTTTTGGTAACGTTTGAGCTGTTTGAGCTAGAAACAAGGTTTTTTTTGTTCAAATCTGCAGATTAGACAGCAGATGATGAATTATGTGGCTAATGCGGAAAATGTATAATTGTGCGAATGTTAGTGCAGCCAAACAGTCGCATAATTCCAGTGGCCCTGCTCATACCTCTGACTAGGTCCAGAAGTGCTCCTCAGTGATTCCTTCTTTTTTTTGTCTCATTGAGTTCATAGTTTAGCTTCTATGGAGATGAGGAAGACTAAACCTGAGGTTACCACTCCACAACACAGACTACCATACCACATAATTACTCTCCATAACACATAATCCCACTCTACATATTTCCTATACACTAAATACCACATACTTTCAATCCACATAATTTCACTGCACAACATACCACATAATTCCACTACACACAACCTACATCCACTCCGCTCCAAGAAACATTAATACAACACTTTTAGATTTACAACGCTAATAGCTCTAACTCTTGCAAATGCGAGACCTATTACATTACAAATGCTTCTTTAACTAGTCATCGCGTTTGCAGAGTGGTGGAGAAAGGGGGCTGGGCCTCCAACCAGTGCTCAGGAATTCCGCTGCATAGGACTTACAGGAGGTACCAGGAGGGCTACTTGGCCGCCAAAGTCCCTCAAGAGTAAAATGGACTTCATCCCCCAACCAGTACTGTGCCAGGAGGCGCGTTTGCAGAGTGGTGAAGGAAGGTGAGTGTGGGCTCCGAAGACCTCTTAGCAATCCCACAGTGTGGGATTTACGGGAGGTAACAGGAGGGGTAGTTAGCCCCTAAGGTCAACCTTGGGGGCCAACTACCCCTCCTATTACCTCCAATGAGTCCCACACACACAGCAGGATTGCTAAGTTCTCATAGCAGGCCACGACCCCTTTCTCCACCACTCTACAAGCGCACTTCCTGGCATGCTCTTGGATGGGGACTAAAGTCCCCTTCGCTGCTGGGGGTCCTTAAAGGCCAACTACCCTACCTGATACCTTCAGTATGCCACAGATAGTGGGATAGCTGACAGGTGGACACAGGCCACGCCCCCTTTCTCCACCACTCTGCAAACGCGCCTCCTGATGCGTTCTGGGTTAAGTCCCCTTGAATCCTGAGGGTCCCTGGGGGCCAACTAGCCCACCAGGTACCTACAGTAGGCCCCACAAAGCTGGATTGCTGAGAGTGGTCCAAGGCCATGCCCCCTTTTTACACCACTCTGCAAATGCGCCTCCTGGTGCACTGCTGCTCAGGGGATGAAGTCCACTTTAGTCCTGAGGTCCTCAGGACACAAGAGGACGTCATCGCCCCACCAGCAGTGCGCCAAGAGGCACATTTGTGGAGGGTGTAAAAAGGGGCGTGGCCTCGGACCACCTCTCAGCAATCCCACTGTGTGGGGCTCACTGAAGGTACCTGGTGGGCTAGTTGGCCCCCAGGGACCCTCAGGCTTCAAGGGGACTTAATCCCCCAACTTAGAACGCGCCAGGAGGCGCGTTTGCACATTGGTGCAGAGAGGGGGCGGGGCTTCCCGCGAGACACCAGCTTTTTTTACATTTGCTTTTTGGAACGGGGGCTGTGTGGCCCCCCTTCCCTTTATTATTTTTGGGCCTTGGGGACCCCATCCCCCAGGGCCTGAGCATTTTTTTGGTTTTAAAAAAAAAATGGGAAGGGGGCCCCCCTCCTATTGCCGATTTTGGCCCCGGGGACCCCATCCCCCAGGGCATGGCCACATATTTATTTTATTTTTTAATTATTATTTTTAAGGAGGGGGTCGCATGGCCCCCCTCCTGAGGCCGGTTTTGGCCCTGGGGACCCCATCTCCCGGGGCCCGGCCTTATTTATTTATTTTAAAAATACAAAAGGGAGGGTGCCGCATGGCCCCCCTTCCCTGGGCCACTTTTGGCCCCGGGGACCCCATCCCCCAAGCCTGGCCTCTTTGATGGGGGCCGTGGGGGGAGCCCCTATGCCCCCACGGTGCATGCCGGCTCCCCGCCTCCTGCGGGAGCTGGCATTGCTTTTGGACAAGGGTAGCTGCTGACATGCAGCTCCCCTTGCTCAAAAGCAATTCTGCTCTGCTTCCTGGAAGCGAGACAGGTTTTCTGCTCTCACTTCCAAGAAGCAAAGCAGTGTTTGCTATGGCAGGGTGGGAGCCGTGCTCCTGCCCTGCCATAGCAAATGGTAATGTCCCGGGGTGGGCACCCCAGGATATTGCAGGAGCTAGCCCTGGGGGGTGGCGGTCTGCAGGGCCATCTAGGGCTCCAGGAAGGGGGCTGCGTGGCCCCCCTCCCATCATAATTAAAGCCCCCGGGGCAGTATGGGGAGGGGCAGGAGCCCGCCCCACTCTTTAATTTAATTGGAGCCCCGGGGAGGTGGTGTCCCTGGGCCTGGGGGGGCAGCAAGGCCCCCTGCCATAAAATAACAATGCCCGGGGGAGGTGGTGGTCCCTGGGGCAGCGTGGGGGGGGCAGGAGCCCCCATGCATTTTTTTAAAACACCCTAGGGAGGTGGCGGTCCCCGGGGCTGCGGGGGCCCCTGTGGCCCCCCGCTACATAATTACACATTGTCCCCGGGACCTGGCCCACCCGGGGGCTGATTTTAAATGCTTTTTCTGGCCCTGGGGGTCCTTGTGGGACTCCCTGAGCAGGCCTAGGGGGTCAGGGTGTTTCTACCCTGCCCCCTATTCTTGTTTTTCATCTTTTTTTTTACTGTTTTCTTGTGACTCGGTTACCGAGTCACAAGATGTCTGCCAACACTTCCTGGTTTGGAGTGTTGGCAGCCAATCAGAATGAAGCTCGTGTTCGGGAGGAGTCGCAAATCCTCCTCGGTGCTCAGATATCGATATTTTTTTTTTTTATTTCTCAGCAATTACTGAACAGATTTACACCATTTAAAACAAAGGTTGCTTTCTGAACCAAGACCTACCTTTTTGCCAAATTTGGTGTAATTCCGTTCAGCAGTTCGGGCTGTAGCCTTGTCCAAGAAGCAAAGCAGAATTGCTTTTGGACAAGGGGAGCTGCATGTTAGCAGCTCCCCTTGCCCAAAAGCAATGCCGGCTCCCGCAGGAGGTGGGGAGCCGGCTGGGACTGCGGGGACATTTGTGCTCCCCCTGCGATCCCCAACGTAAGGCCAGGCCCTGGGGGATGGGGTCCCCAGGGCCATAATTGGCCTCAGGAGGGGGGCCCCCATACAAATAAAATAAATAATAAAGTCTGGCCAGGCCCCGGGGGATGGGGTCCCAGGGGCCAAAAGTGGCCCAGGGAAGGGGGGGCCACGTGGCCCCCCTCCCTTTTATATATATTTTTTTAAACGAGGCCAGGCCCTGGGGGATGGGGTCAGCGGGGCCAAAAGTGGCCCAGGGAAGGAGGGCCCCCTCATGTTAAAAACATTTTTAAAAAAGAGGCAAAGCTCGGGGGATGGGGTTCCCGAGGCCAAAAAAGGCCTCAGGAGTGGGGCCGCGCTGCCCCCTCCTTTTAAAAAAAAAAATAAATGAATAAAAATATATGGCCATGCCCTGGGGGGTGGGGTCCCCGGGGCCATAATCAGCCTTGGGAGGGGGGTCGTGAGGCCCTCTTCCTGTTTTTTTAAATTATTTTAATAAAAAATGGGTCAGGCCCTGAAGGATGGGGTCCCCAGGGCCCAAAATCTATTAAGAGAAGGGGGGGGTCACACAGCCCCTGTTCTAAAAAAAAAAAAGAAAGGAGAGGCCGGCATCTCGCCGGAGGCCCCGCCCCCTACCTGCATCAATCTGCAAACGCACCTCCTGGCACGTTCTGTGTTGGGGGATTAAGTCCCCTTGAATGCTGAGGGTCCCTGGGGGCCAACTAGCCCACCAGGTACCTCCAGTAAGCCCCACACAGTGGGATTGCTGAGAGGTGGTCTGAGGCCACAACCCTTTTTACTCCAATCTGCAAATGCGCCTCTTGGCGCATTGCTGGCTGGGCGAAGAGGTCCTCTTGTGTCCTGAGGACCTCAGGACTAAAGTGGTTTTCATCCCCCGAGCAGCAGTGTGCCAGGAGGCGCGTTTGCAGAGTGGTGTAAAAAGGGGGCGTGGCCTCAGACCACTCTCAGCAATCCAGCTGTGTGGGGCTTACTGGAGGTGCCTGGTGGGCTAGTTGGCCCCCAGTGATCCACAGGAGGCAAAGGGACTTCATCCCCAACCAAGAGCGCACCAAGAAGCGCGTTTGCAGAGTGTTGGAGAAAGGGGACATGGTCTGTGGCCACCTCTCAGCAATCCCACTAGCTAGGGCTTACTGGAGGTATCAGGTAGGCTAGTTGGCTCCTAAGGACCCCCAGCAGTGAAGGGGACTTTAATCCCCATCCAAGAGCGTGCCAGGAGGCGCGTTTGCAGAGTGGTGGGCAAAGGGGGTGTGGCCTGTTATCAGAACTTAGCAATCCTGCTGTGTGTGGGACTTACTGGAGGTAATACGAGGGGTAGTTGCCCAACAAAGTTGTCCTTGGGGGCTAACTACTCCTCCTGTTAGCTCCAGTAAGTCCCACAAAGTGGGATTGCTAAGAGGTCTTCAGAGGCCACGCCCCCTTTCTCTATCACTCTGCAAACGCGCCTCTTGGCACACTACGGGTTGGGGATGAAGTCTAACTTACTCCCGAGGGACTTTGGGGGCCAAGAAGCCCTCCTGGTACCTCCTGTAAGTCCTACGCAGCGGAATTTCTGAGTGCTGGTCGGAGGCCCAGCACCCTTTCTCCACCACTCTGCAAACGCGACTACTAGTTAAAGAAGCATTTGCAATGTTATAGGTTTCGCATTTGCGAGAGTTAGAGCTATTGGCATTGTAAATGTTAAAGTTTTTACTAATGTTTTTTGGGGTGGAGTAGATGTACGTTGTGTGGAGTGGAATTATGTGGTATGTTGTGCAGTCAAATTATGTGGATAGAAAGTATGTGGTATTTAGTGTAAAGGAATCATGTAGAGTGGGATTATGTGTTATGGAGAGTAATTATGTTGTACGGTAGTCTATGTTGTGGAGTGGTAACCTCAGGTTTAGTCTTCCTCGTTTCCATAGAAGCTAAACTATAAACTCAATGAGACAAAAAAAGAAGGGACCACTGAGGAGCACTTCTGGACCTAGTCAGAGATATGAGCAGGGCCACTGGAATTATGCAACTGTTTGCTGCACCGACTTTCGCACAATTATACATTTTCCGCATTTGCCACGTAATCCATCATCTGCTGCATAATCTGCAGATTTGAACAAAAAAACCTTGTTTCTAGTTCAAACGGATCAAACGTTACCAAAAATGCACTGACAAGTGTTACAGCATGGTGGAAGGCCCTTTGCAAACCTGGAATGGTCACCTGTTACTTATTGCTAAATCTGGGTGTTAAATTGGTACTAATAGTGTGCAAAGCACTCTTGCTTCTTTCTGCGCCTCTCTTGCCTCTTTCTGCATTTTTGTTGCTTCTTTCTGCACCTTTCTTTCTTTTTCTGCACTTCTCTTGCCTCTTTATGTACATCTCTTCTACTTTCTGCACCTCTCTTGCCTCTTTCTGCACCACTGTTGACTCTTTCTGCACCTCACTTGCTTCTTTCTGCACCCCTCTTGCCTCTTTCTGCACCATTCTTCCCTTTTTCTGCACCTCTCTTGCCTCTTTCTGCACCCAACCTTCCCTCTTTCTTCACCTCTCCTGCCTGTTTCTGCACCTCTCTTGCCTCTTTCTGCACTTCTCTTGCCTCTTTCTGCACCTCTGTTACTTCTTTCTGTAGTTTTCTTGACTCTATCTGCACCCCTCTTGCCTCTTTCTGTACCTCTGTTGCTTCTTTCTGCACTTCTCTTGCTTCTTTCTGCAACTCTGACTTCTTTCTGCACCCCTCTTCCCTCTTTGTGCAACTCTCTTGCCTCTTTCTGCACCTCTCTTCTCTCTTTCTGCACCCCTCTTGCCTCTTTCTGCACCTCTGTTCCTTCTTTGTGCACTTTTTTGTTTCTTTCTGCACCTCTCTTGCTGCTTTCTGCACCCCTCATGCCTCTTTCTGCACCTATGTTCCTTCTTTCTGCACTTCTTTTGTTTCTTTCTGCACCTTTCTTGCTTCTTTCTGCACCTCTCTTGCCTCTTTCTGCACATCTCTTGGTTCTTTCAGCACTGCTCTTGCCTCTTTCTGCAGCCCTCTTGCCTCTTTCTGCACCTCTGTTGCTTCTTTCTGCAATACTCTTGCTTCTTTCTGCACCTCCTTTGCCTCTTTCTGCACCCCTCTTCCCTCTTTCTGCAATTCTCTTCTCTCTGTCTGCACTCCTGTTCCCTTTTTCTGCACCTCTCTTGCCTGTTTCTGCAACTCTCTTGCCTCTTTCTGCACCTCTGTTCCTTCTTTCTGCACTTCTTTTGTTACTTTCTGCACTTCTTTTGTTACTTTCTGCACCTTTGTTGCATTTTCCTCCACTTCTCTTGCCTCTTTCTGCACCCCTTTAGCCTCTTTCTGCACCTCTGTTGCTTGTTTCTGCACTTCCCTTGCTTCTTTCTGCACCTCTCTTGCTTCTTTCTGCACCCCTGTTCCTTCTTTCTGCACCCTTCTTCCCTCTTTCTGCACCCCTGTTCCCTCTTTCTGCACCCCTCTTGTTTTTTTCTGCAATTCTCTTGCTCCTTTCTGTACTTCTCTCACCTGTTTCTATATTCAAATGGGAAGTGCAAGTTGTCAAATTTAAAGGTCTGCGTGCTCTCGTGACTGAGGTATATGTCTACTTGCACATGTATTCTCATATGTGTTATGCATCTGAAGATGGTAGCTTAAAAACCGGGTAGCTTCTCTTATAGGTGGTCAAATCTTGTTAGTTCTGCTCTGTCATTCGGTTGCATAGGCAGACATGTCTTATGTATATATGTGTTATAGAGTCCCTCAAATATACTATTGAATACCCATGTGCCCTGTATTGTGAGCAGAAAGAAATGCATACATCTTTTTTTACACAAATTTACAGAGTATTTATTTATTTATTTGAAAAGTTTTATAAAGCGTGAACAAGACCCAGATGGGTATCAGAGCGCTGTACAAAAGAAACTAACATTGACATGAGGAAACAGCATGAGTACAATACAATAAGGCAACATAAGAGGAACCTGAAACATAAAAAGTAAATGGGGGTGCCAGGGGAAGACAAGGTAGCACATGACAGTATGCTGTTTGAAACACAGGTATTCAAGTGTTTGTATGTTTATTTTCATTTACCATGTCACTAGGTAAAAGCATAGACACTCATGCATACCTTCACAAACTTGGTCAGACTTACAACAGTGATATGCATAGGATTGCTGTTTTATATTTGGTAGGCCTAACACTCTGAGCGGTCGATTAATAGTGAACCTTCAAGAAAAAAGTGAGGTTTAAGACATCTCCGGAGAAGGATTAGTGATTAGGGTACTTTGTATGAGTTTGTTGTAAGGTACAGTCAAAGTAGGCCTCTTTCTGCACCTCTGTTGTTTCTTTCTGCACATCTCTTGCTTCTTTCTTCACCTTTCTTCCTCTTTCTGGACTTCTGTTGCCTCTTTCTGGACTTCTGTTGCCTCTTTCTGCATTTGATTTACTTCTTTCTGCACCTTTCTTCCTCTTTCTGCACCTCTCTTGCCTCTTTCTGCACTTCTCTTGCTTCTTTCTGTGCCTTTCTTCCTCTTTCTGCACATGTCCTACCTATGTAGGGATAGCTAGAAATTAGCATTTAAAAAAACCTTAGAAATTCACTGAAAAAAAACAGAGGTTTCAAGGAAGTTATAGTTAGGGATTAGCATTTAAAAAACCTTAGAAATTCACTGAAAAAACCACAGGTTTCAGGGACGTTATAGTTATAATTTTTATTTAAAAAACCTTTGAAATTCACTGAGAAAACCATAGTTTTCAGCGACGTTATAGTTAGAAATTAGCATTTTAAAAAACCATGGAAATTCACTGAAAAAACCAGAGGTTTCAGGGACGTCATCAGTGATGTCACTGACCATGTCATGGGTGATGTAATATGTGATGTCATCAGCAGTGCATTGCGGGGGCGTGAGTTATACTTAGCTAAACTAACTATAACGGGCAAATTTCTCTGGTTTTGTACGAGTGAAATGTCCAACTAACTATAACGTCCCTGAAACCTGTGGTTTTTTCAGTGAATTTCTATGGTTTATTAAATGAAAATTTCTAACCATAACGTCCCTGAAACCTGTGTGAATATATATATATATACATATACATATACATATATATATACATATACATATACATATATATATTACCTACTGGCGGTCGCCAGTAGGTAGTTATAGTTAGAACCTAGTTTCCATAGGAAAAGCATTTTTTGATTTGCTGATAACTTTGGCGTCGTTTGATGAATCTTCCTGAAATTCTCCAAAAAAAAGTCTATCCAGGTCAGCTCCTATCCTGAAAGTTTGGGGGTGATTCGTCAAGCGAGGGCTGAGAAAAAAGGGGGGTCCCAAAACTCGTTTTCTCCATGTTAATTTCCATAGGAAATTTTGCGACGAGCTACAGCCCGAACTGCTGAACGGAATTACCCCAAATTTGGCAAAAGGTAGAGCTTGGTTCAGAAAGCTACCTTTTTTAAATGGTGTAAATCCGTTCAGTAGTTTTTGAGAAATTCAAAAATAAGAGTCAAAAAATCAATTTCCCATAGGAAACTTTGTGCAAGGCTACAGCCGAAACTACTGAACGGAATTACTCCAAATTTGGCAGAAAGGTAGTGCTTGGGTCAGAAAGCGACCTTTTTAAAAATGGTGTAAATCCGTTCTGTAGTTGCTGAGAAATTAGAAAAATAAAAGTTTCGATATCTGGGCGGAGCCTAAGTCGCGTGTGCGAGCTTCACTGTGATTGGCTGCTAGTAGTCCAAACCAGGAAGTGTTGGCAGCCATCTTGTGGCTCGGTAGAAGCGAGTCACCCGAAAACGGAGAAACAAAGGTATAAAGCAAGAGAAGGGGGCAGGGTAGAAAAACCCTGACCCCCTAGGCCTGCTCAGGGGGTCCCAGAAGGACCCCCAGAGCCCAAAAAATCATTTTTTTTTTAAATTAAAAATCGGCAAAAATTCGCGCAGGGGTCGCGGGTTCTCGCATTTCATTTTAATGAGGCCCTTGGGTGGGCTAGGTTCCGGGGTATTTCTTAAAAAATAATAGCAGGGGCTCGCAGGGGTTGCGGGGGTGCGCTGGGGTCCGTGCAGCCCTGGGGCTTCACTCATGTTGGGAGGGGGTTGCGCGGCCCCCTTCTGGAGCCTTCTATGTGCTTGTAACTTTGGCATCATTTGACGAATCTTTATGAAATTATCCAAAAGTTTCTCTTTTTTGATTAGCTCTTATATTGAAAGTTTGGGGGTGAATGGTGTAGGAGGGGCTGAGAAAAAGAGGGTCCTAAAACGTGTTTTCTGCATGCAATTTCCATACAAAACTTTACAGAAGACTACAGGTGAAACTGCTGAACGGAATTACGCCAAATTTGGCAGGGAGAAAGGTGATGGTCCAGAAAGCATGCTTTTGTTTAAATGGTGTAAATCCGTTCAGTAGTTTTTGAGAAATATCAAATTTTACAGATATCGATATTTGAGAATTCTGACATGTGATTGGCTGAGGGGTTACAAGCACCAGCTTGCGGCTTATTGGCTGTGAATGGTTGAAACCAGGAAGTGTTGGCAGCCATTTTGTGATTTACTCCGTCAGCTCGCATCTCTCCGTGTAGAAGCCATCGGGTTCGTAGTTTTACCTCTGCGAGGCAACACTGGCATCTGTGTCTGTGTGAGATATGCCTTTCACGCTGCCTCTCTTCATATCACCAGGTCGCGGCTATGCCTTTAGAAGCCCGTCCGTCGGCTCGGAGCTCTGTGAGTCAGTCTGTCGGTACGATCCCCTACACTACCCAAAGACTACCCAAACACCACTGCACTGTCGTAAACTCTAAAACACTACCCCCGGCACGATCCCCTACACTACCCAAACAAGACTGCACTACCCTAAACCCTAAATCTACCCCCAGCACGACCCCCTACCCAAACACCACTGCACTACCCTAAACCCTAAAATACTACCCCCAGCACAACCCCCTACACTACCCAAACACCACTGCATTGTCATAAACCCTAAAACACTACCCCTAGCAGGACCCCTTACACTACGCAAACACCACTGCAGTACCCTAAATCCTAAAACACTATCCCCAGCACGACTCCCTACACTACCCAAACACCACTAGACTACCCTAAACCCTAAAACACTACTCCCAACATGACCCCCTACACTACACAAACACCACTGCGCTACCCTAAACCCTAAAACACTACCCCCAGCACGACCCCCTACACTACCCAAACACCACTGTTCTACCCTAAATCCTAAAAGACTACCCCAGCATGACCCCCTACAGTACACAAACACCACTGCAGTACCGTAAACACTAAACACCAAAACACTACTCCGAGGATGACCCCCTACACTACACAAACACCACTGCACTACCCTAAACCCTAAAACACTACTCCCAGCATGACCCCTTACACTACCCAAACACCACTGCATTTTCGTAAACTCTAAAACACTACCTCCAGCACGATTCTTACACTACCCAAACACCACTGTTCTACCCTAAATCCTAAACGACTACCCCAGCATGACCCCTACAGTACACAAACACCACTGCAGTACCGTAAACACTAAAACACTAAAACACTACTCCGAGGATGACCCCCTACACTACACAAACACCACTGCACTACCCTAAACCCTAAAACACTACTCCCAGCATGACCCCTTACACTACCCAAACACCACTGCATTTTCGTAAACTCTAAAACACTACCTCCAGCATGATTCTTACACTACCCAAACACCACTGCACTACCTTAAACCCTAAAACGCTACCCCCAGCATGAACCCCCAAACAGTACACAAACACCACTGCACTACTCTAAATCCTAAAACAGTACTCGCTGCATGACTTCCCACACTACACAAACACCACTGTGCTACCCTAAATCCTAAAACACTACTCTCAGCACGACCCCCTACACTACACAAACACCACTGCACTGCCATAAACCCTAAAACACTATTCCCAGCATGACCCCCTACACTACCCAAACACCACTGCACTGCCGTTATAAGTTTAATACAAGTAGAAATATATTAGTTTTATGAATAGTTTAGATAATCTCTTGCCCTGATATGTACATTAAAGTTACATAGATATAGTTTTACAATATAAAAACTTTTACAGGAGTCACGCATCCAGCGCGTCCCAGCACGTATATAACGTCACGCGGGTCCCGCCACCGCGCAGACGTCGCGTACCGTAATGCGCACCTGACGCGAATACGCGGGAGCAGGAGTCGCGTACCTGTCGCATACCTATCACGCACATCACGTGATGTTATACATATATGACGTAACACGAAGCCACGCACCCGTCGCAGACCGTACGCGGAAAGTTCACGACTTTTCCAATATGGCGGCTGGAATACGCGCACCCGCCGTATTTAGTGCGCGTTGGGTGCGCGACTCCACAATTTTTTTGAAAAAAACCCCTATATTTTAAAAGACAAAGGACATTACATAATTATATTAAAATAAAAAAATAAAACAAAAGAATTATAGAATAATACACTTTCAATTTTTTTATTTTTTTATTTGCAATTTTCAGAAAAGTATATAATATTGTTTAATAAATATTAAATTTACAAATTAACAATTAAAAAGCTCAAAAAATTCAGAAATAAAACATACGTATAAGGATCATTATACTTAAAAATTTGCATTTAAAAAACCTTTGAAATTCGCTGAAAAAACCATAGGTTTCAGAGACGTTATAGTTAGAAATTAGCATTTAAAAAACCTTTGAAATTCACTGAAAAAACCATAGGTTTCAGGCACGTTATAATTAGAAATTAGCATTTAAAAAACCTTAAAAATTCACTGAAAAAACCATAGGTTTTACGCACGTTATAGTTAGAAATTAGCATTTAAAAAACCATTGAAATTCACTGAAAAAACCATAGGTTTCAGGCACGTTATAGTTAGAAATTAGCATTTAAAAAAACATTGAAATTCACTGAAAAAACCATAGGTTTCAGGCACGTTATAGTTAGAAATTAGCATTTAAAAAACCATTGAAATTCACTGAAAAAACCATAGGTTTCAGGGACGTTATAGTTAGTTGGACATTTCACTCGTACAAAACCAGAGAAATTCGGCCGTTATAGTTAGTTCAGCTAACTATAACTCGCACCCCCGCAATGCACAGCTGATGATGTCACATATTACATCACTCATGACATGGTCAGTGACATCACTGATGACATCACTGATGACATCTCAAATGACATCACTGATGACATCATCCACGTGAAAATCTGCTGCACCTCCTCACACCCTAATATAACCTTTGATACACCCACTCTAAAATATAGACTACCATTTTCGAAACCATAGACACACCAATACCAGTTACTACATACGCACTCACTGATTCCTAGGTCTACACACATATCCACTCATTCACCCATGCAGTCACTCATACATACAGTCACTCATCAATACAACACTATCATAGGCACTCATACACCTTTACAGACACTCACACACCGCCACTCATCCAGAGTTACTCACACACCTAGTCAGTCATGCAAAGAATCAATCACACTTCCATTTACTCACCTATACAGTTATACACACACCACCTCACTTATTCATACAGATACTAACGCATACTTACTCTCTTATACAATGACTGATACAAGTACACACTCATCCATACAGCCACTCTCACAATCACTGACTCTCACGTATAGTCATTTATATACTCCAACTCTCACATACACTGCCTTTTAGATATGTAGTTACTTGGACATGTACCACTAAGACATCCACTCACTCAGCAACACACCCATACAGACACTCACCCACCCATACAGCTGTTTACACATGCACTCTTGAACCCATACACCCAGTGAATCAACCACTCACACATCTATGCACAGAGTCACACACCTCCCACACACCCACACATACACTCAGGCACCCATACAAATACTCAGGCAACCAATCAATAACCCATATAGACACTCATGTAGCTAGTCACCAACCCATGCAGCAGCTTACACAACAACAGACAGACTGATACAAACATTCACACAGTTTAGTCACTAACCCATGCATTCAGTAAGACACATTTAATCACTCACTTATACAGTCAGTCACGCACCTACTAAATCTTCCATCCACACACTTATACACCCACTCATTCTTCAATACACCTTGGCATATATATATATAAAACATATTTAAACTTTATAGAAACACACAGTCACTCGATGATGTCATCGGTGATGTCATCAGTGATGTCATTTGAGATGTCATCAGTGATGTCATTTGAGATGTCATCAGTGATGTCTTCAGTGATGTCACTGACCATGTCATGAGTGATGTAATATGTGACGTCAACAGCAGTGCATTGCGGGGGCGCGAGTTATAGTTAGCTGAACTAACTATAACGGCCGAATTTCTCTGGTTTTGTACGAGTGAAATGTCCAACTAACTATAACGTCCCTGAAACCTATTGTTTTTTCAGTGAATATATATATATATATATATATGTATATATATATATATATAAATATATATATATATATCCTACTGACAGTCGCCTCTATGTAATTATAGTTAGGCCCGAGTTTCCATAGGAAAAGAGTTTTTTGTTTTGCCAATAACTTTGGCGCCGTTTGAGGAATCCTCACAAAAGTTTCAAAACTAGTTTGCCACTCACTTCAGCTGCTCTCTTGAAAGTTTCGGGGTTATCCATTAAGCGGGGCCAGGAAGAAGGGGGTCCCAAAATGCATTTTCCCCATGCAATTTCCCATACAAAATGTTAGACACAGCTACAGTCTGACCCGCTGAGCGGAATTGCACCAAATTTGGCAGAAAGGTAGATATTTGTCCAGAGAACTGCCTTTTTCTGGCTTAGTGTAAATCCATTCAGTAGTTTTGGAGATATTAAGGGAAATCCAAATTTCTGTATATATGGAGGCAGATCCCCCGCAAATCCTGCTTGAATTTGTGAATCCACGTGCCAACAGCAATACTGTGAATGGCTGCCCACATCCTAAGAGGAAAGATAGAGTCTCCATTTTGTACATCAGAACTTGGTTCCCTGGTGAAAAAAAATACAATTAAAAAGTGATAGAAGGGGTCAGGGTAGAGGTAACCTGACCCCATGGGACGAATGGAGGGGTCTGTGAGGGACCCCTTATGGGTAAGAACTTGATCAAACATTTTTTTTTATTTAGCACACCTGGATTTGCGGATCCTCTCTGAGTAATCCTCAGATTCTATGGATTTGGGAAGAATCCGGGTATTCAGACCGTAATTAAAAAAACATACACTCACTCACAGATGCACACACCTGCATATACTCACTCAAACACCCACTTACATACCCACAAAACCACTCACAGACTCACACAGCCACTCATACAGCCACCCCAAAACCCACTCAGACACTCACACATCTTACACACCCACACCCATACAGCCACTCACAAACCCACTCCCACACCCATGTAGCCACTCACACACCCACTCACAGACCCTCAAAATGACTCACACACCCACACAGCTTTCACACAGCCACTTACAAACCCACACAACTACTCACACACCTACTCACATATCCATACAGCAACTCATATACCCACTCACAGACCATCAAAACCACTCACACACCCACTCTCAGACCCATACAGCTTTTGCACACCCACATAACCACTCACACAACCACTCACACACCCATACAGCAACTCACACACCCACTCCCAGACCCTCAAAACCACTCACACACCCACTCACAGTCCCTCACAGCTTTCACACACCCACTCACACACCCACTTACACACCCACACAACCACTCACACAACCACTCACACACCCATACAACAACTCACATACCCACTCACACACCTACTCACACACCTACACATGCACTCCCACAACCTCTCACAGACTCACACTGCCAGTCACACATGCACTCACACACCCACCACACACTCATTCACCCACTCACACACACATGTTGCAGGGATGTTATAGTTAGGATAAAGCATTAGCATTAAAAAATCCATAGAAATTCACTAAAAAAAACAAAGGATACATGGACGTTATAGTTTGGCTCAGATTTAACTTGTACAAAACCATTGAAATGCAGCAGTTATAGTTATAGTTATCACAAGTAACTGTAACTTGTGTCCTAAGGTAACTATAACTTGCGCCCTCCCCATGTGTTGCTAATTACCCCACATATTTCATCAGTATTGACATCTTCCATGACATCCTTAATAATATCACTGCAATATTTGCTGTAAAATTATTGATGAGAAAACTGTGCATATATATGCGTGTGTGTGTGCATATATATATATATATATATATATATATATATATTTATTTATATATATGTGTGTGCGTGTGAAGTTAAGAAATGTAAAACCATAGGTCCCTATATAGATCTAACTACAAAATTATTGTACTCGATATTTAAGAGTACTAGAGTACAATCTTTAAAAGACACAAAGAGAAGCCTGAAAATGGCGTCAAATATTGCAGGTGTCAAATTCAGGTTTAATTGGGCCCTGCCAGGTTCAAGGTATGACCAGCATCTTAAACACAGTTCTCTGGGTGTTTTATGTAGTGACTGCTCAATATTTCAGACGATCCACCCTTAATGCAATCTTCTCATTAAGAAATACTGGGGCATTTATAATCTATTCCTTTTATTAACGTTTATATTCATCCTTATCTAAAACAATTACTGATCAATCACAGATGGAAAAATAGACAATCACATTATACAAGCCTAATAATACCGTTCTATATGTATTACTATCAGCATATTCAGATTTCTTTTTTAATTCGCATAGTTTAAAAGTAAAACAAAAAAATATGAAAATAATCCTCTTTCATGAAATTTTTAGCACATGCCCTTATCTCACATGATTTCTATTATCAAACAAAAAGGATATACAAATAAAATGCACGAGTCTCAGTTTTCCTCACACAATAAACACATAGTGCTAGCACTGGAGTAAAAAACCACATACCACAATTTAGTCAGTGATCTTTGGGCTGTAAAGACATTGCAGGCTGAAGTTCAGTTATGCTGGGAACATCTCAGATGTGTCTGGTGCAGGCCTGCATGACACAGTAAGGGCAGTTGCTTAGACTGATAGCTGGTGACTGCATACAGTCAACCCTCTGCACAGAGGGATGCTTCTACCCCATTCTCTGCAGCAGCAGCTCACCTTCCCACACATCTTGGTGTGGTTGTCTGATCCCTAAAATATGGGTCTGCTTGGCAGTAAGACAAAGGCAAGCACCTAGATGGAATATTGTGGTATATGGATATCGAGGACAAAATATCGAACCCAAAATACAGAAAGGTACATAAGTATGGATTTTTTATACATACAAAAAAAGGGCTTCCAGAGAATCCCCAGACCTCTTAGAGGTTGAGTGCATTGGCTGGATGAGCAAGGCAACCAACAGAATACAAACTAGAAGAACATCACAGCGCTTACACGGTGAAGATGATAGTTGAGTGTTTATTCACTACACCAGACATGTTTCGGCCCTTCCCCCATGTGAGAGCTGTGATTTTTTTCTTGTTTGCATATATATATATATATATATATATATATATATATATATATATATATATATATATAAATATATATATATATATACTGAGGGTTGTTGGGGGCCAAGAACCCCTATTGTTGTGATAAATAAGTCCCCCACTGCGGGATTGCTGAGACGTCATCAGAGGCCCCACTCCCTTTCTCAACCACTCTGCACAGGGGCTCCTAGCGTACAGCTAGTTGTGGGATGAACTCCCCTTGGCTGCTGAGGGTTGTTGGGGGCCAAGAGCTCCTATTGTTGCTATAAGTAAGTTCCACACAATCAGATATGGCATTGGAGGCCCGCCCCCTTTTTCATCCACTCTGCACAGGGGTTTCCTTCTGTATTACTGGTTCGGGGATGAACTTCCTGTGGCTGGTGAGGGTCGTTGGGGGGCCAAGAACCCCTGTAAGTCCCTCTCATCAGGATTGCTGGGACAGCATTGGAGGCCTCACCCCCTTTCTCAACCACTCTGCAGAGAGGCCTCCTGACATACTACTGGTTGGGGGATGAACTCCCCTTGACTGCTGAGGGTCGTTGAGGGCCAAGAACCCCTATTGTTGCGATAACTAAGTCCCCCACAGCCAGATTGTTGAGACCTCATCGGAGGCCCCGCCCCCTTTCACAACCAACGGTTTGCTCGGCTGCTGGCGAGTGCCCGTCAAGTATCATCCTGCTCCCTTTTTTGTCTCTGGCTACCTTACCGCAGTGTGGAAGTGTTTCATAATCTTAACAATTTGCAACGCTCCCCTGACTCAATTCTCTCTTTCCTTAAGCCTCTAGAACTCTTTAATCCACAATGTATGTAATGCTCAATACTAAAACTAAGGAACATTTATCAGTTAATTGAAGCAATTTGTTTTGAATTGCAGATTGTTTTTCAAGTTCAGAGTTCAAATTCTTCGTTATAAATATTCCCAGTTGAATAGTCAAATATCTGCAGTTTTTAGTAGAAATAATTACAATTTATCTTGTTCTATACATAAAAGAAACAGAATAACATATTTATATTATGATACAAGGTGAGTGTGCAGAGGTAAGGGATCCAGGACACCAACAACCTCATGCTCACACATGTTTAAACCAGATTAACTCTTCACTGCCTCCGAGGTGTGAGGACCTGCCAGAGTTTGTGCTTCAATTTGCTGTTTCTTTGAATCAAGATGATGGATTGTGCAGGAAAACAAAATGTAGCGAAAGTTCCCAAAACAATATCTGCCCAATCTTTGCCTATAAGTAGTGCGACACACTCTGCCACTAAAAATGAAGCAAAGATCAATAGGAGGGATCCCACCATTTTGGCTGCACCTACATGAGCATCCAGGCGGGGTTGACTGAATGCCGACGCGTTCTCCTTCATCCGCCGGGCATGTCTGTAGAGAGAAGTGAGGATGAGTGTGATGGAGGCAATTTCAAGAAGAAGAGGCAAGCAGAATCCAAAAACATTCCCTAATATGTATGAAAGTTTCAATGTCATTTCACCACTGATGAGAGTAGCGTTAGCTGTGAGATTAGCTGATGAATTCCAATAGGACTCTCCATATAAATCCAAGTATATGGGTATACTGAAAGTCAAAGATCCGATGATTGCCACTAGGAGAACCCATGGCATGTTCTTAGAGATTCTCAGTTTTATCCAGAAGAAGAGGTGGTGGTTGATGTCCACAATTTTCACGCAGTAGAATACACAGAGACAAGCAGTAACCCAACAGCTGCTGAGGCAGGTCAAGAATAGAAATAGAAATATGACTGGATGCATGGAATCCGAATCATAAATACCCTGTGATAATTCAGAAATATAAATGTTTCCTAACTGCGTACATTCAAAAGAAATGGATGAGATCCCGAGAACTACCAAGATCAGATCACATGTGGTAAGACACCTGCTTTTAGCCCAGTCTAGAAGATTACATGCCAGAATGAAGCCACTAGCAAGTATTCCAAGCACATTCACTAATGCCATGAGAATCAAAAACAAGATTTGAAGTACAAACTCCATTTGGTGTCCTCCTTGTAGACCACTTGAAGGAATCAGAAATAGATGTGTTGCTCCCAATAGAGATGGCCTTTGAGTGTCAGGTGCATTGATATACCTGCATCAGCTCCTGGTTTCAATTACGGTTTGCATCATCCCTGTCTTAGCTTCTCATTTGATTATGGATAGATGCAAATCTGATCTTGAGGTCCAACTAGTTAACTACTCATTTTAATACCCATGCTACAAACGTCAAATATTTTGTTGTGTTTTAATAGACTTGACATTGTAGTGACGACTGACACCACACTACATAGGAAAACTGACTTTTACTCCCTTTATTTCTTTGGACAATCCCTGACCAAACTGGGAGGACAAACTGAATAGGTGAGCAAATAAGAGAGCCTTAATTTGGTGTTGATAGGACAAATGGTTCAAAGGTTGTAAGAGGGTCCCAAACTCGGTGCTTGTGCTTGGTTTGGCGAAAATTCATTTAACCACTTGTACACTGCACAGGTCAAAGTATTCCTATTTTTCAAATAAAATGCAAACGTATTGGGGTAATAAAGGACATACATGCACAACCCTCAAGTGCAGTCGTGTGTTTTTTCCCCAATGTTTACAAACACTGAGTGAAAAGCATGAAAAAAATAAAAGAAAATAGTATGGTGATGCTGCAGTATGCATAAGTGGGTAGTCAGCCGCTTAGGAATGTCTTTCAATGGCCTGTTTAATATGCAAAGAAGAGATAAAAAAAACAGAACCAGCTTTTTCACCTCACCCACTTTCCTGACCAAAAGCAAACAACTTTCTTGCTGAAGGGAGTTAATTTACTCCCTCAGTATCCTTGATTAAGGTCTGTGGTCAATAGATGCCACTCACACCATTTGAAAAGTGAAGACCAGTGTACTCTTTCCTCCCACCCTCATCTTGCCCAATAGTCAAAAGGCAGGGGTCAAATTAGTGCTAATTTGCTAATAAGTATGGCATCATTTGACAAATCCACTTTAAATTTGGCAGACATTTAGAATATTCTGTATTCTGTGGATATGGCAATCTCTGTGCAGATCCATCAAGGGTGGACTAAAATGGTGGCAAGAAATGTTTTCAAGTACTAATAATATTGGTGTTCTTTAATAAAGCTGCTTGAAATTTGCCAGATCCAGTTAAGACAAGTGCAGGAATCTCATTTTTCTTGCAAGTCCACCAGAGAGGGCAACAAGTTAAATGGGGGATTAAACAAAATCATGGCTTTCGTTATAACTTTGGCAAAGTTTTACAGATCTCTGTAATGCTTGTCAGGCACTTTCCATGTTTAATTTTGCTCTGATATCTTGAGTTTCATCCATATCTGTTGAAGGGAACACTTAATGCATGGTGAAAAAAACAAAATTTGCCATTTTAACTCCCCTATAAATATTTATTCTCCACTATGGAAAAAACAAGGAACAGAATTTTCCCAGATTTGACATAATCTACAACTTTACTTAGGGATGTGCCTTTGCTTGATTTGGTGTAGATTTTCAAAACTTTGCATTACAAAAAATGTGTTGGTGGGCTTGAAAGGTTTAAAAGTTTGATACATCTGGGACAATATTCTGTCATGCATGCCTCAAAATCATGTTTGCAGACTGTTGAATGGCCTAAAAAAAAATAAAAGCCCCTCATTGAACAAGGGAGCATTTTGTTCTCTTCATCCATTTCTGGTCCGCAATATCGAAGTTGGGTCTGTGAACCTCATAAAATGGTTCACAAGCCCTTAAAGGTCTTTAAAAAAAAAAAGCAATGCAGTGCCAGGTCACAGACTGGGCCCAATAGCTGATTCCCACTGCTGTACAGTCTATGGCCATCAGCAGCGGGTTGGGTACAAGGCCAGTCACACCAGTCAAACATGGCCTGCTCAACCTCCGCTTCACATGGCCCCTTTACTGTTGCCCACCTCTTCACCATTTTGTTTTCTGAGTTTTATATAGCGCATACTTGACCCAAAGGTACCAGTTATCAGAGCACTTTACGTGAGCACCAGTTTCGTTACAGACGGACATATTCATTTTTGTTAGGCAGTTTAAGTGATTTGCCCAAAATCACAGGATGTTGAGCGTCGTAGCCTAGACTTGAACCCGGTTCCCCAGATTTGAGGTCGACTGCCCTAGACGTTAGGCCACATCCTCTCACCATTGTCCTCCATGGCACATTCTGTTGAAATTGATATTCCTGCACTTGGTTTAACTTACTAAAAGTCTGTCAAATACTTTGCAGCTTCATTAACAATTGACAAAGCCCTTTAAGTGTGCCGCCTCTTGACAGATTTCCATGAAACTTGAATTATTACTAGTAAATCAAACCTGCTAAGATTCTACTAAATTCCATACACATTCATGATACAAAAACCAAAGAAATGACCAAACCAAAGATTTTTGACCCCCTTTAACTTTGTTTTCCTTTTGAGGTGAGGTGCCGGCCACACGGTGCAGGGATTTACACCAACTCCCATTTCTGTATGTGTGGGAGCCTGTGCGGCGGGCGGTTTCCGCCCACCGCACAACCTCCCATAGAGAAATGGGAGTTTGCGACCTCACCATGTGCGGTTGCTTCGAAATAGGGTGTTCGGAACCGCTGACATATGGTGGGTCGGTTCCCACACCAAGACGGTGTCAGTCGGAGGCAACTCCGACCGACATCATTCTCAGGGCTTCAATGTTGTGCAAATTGGTTAAAAGACATCAAAGGTATTTGCAAATCAAAGATTTTTTGTGCTCCCCGTGACTGATTTGCATAAAACTTGAAGTACCAACAGAAAACTAAACTTGCTAAAGTATTGCTGCATTTCATATGGATTTATAAAATGATAACACTGAATGAATAAATGGAACACTTTTTAAACTGCTTTTAACGAGGACCCACCCCCTTGATAAACCAGCACAAATATGAGAATACTAAGGGTGAGCTGAAGATGTTAAATACCGGTCCTGTTTTGTGCACATTAACAAACTCAGATAATGCACTAAAGTGTTCAACTCTCTGACCCATCTTATGGCTGATGACGCTAGAATCTGTTTTTCTGACATGTCTTGATACATTATGGGCATTAGACTGTCAATCTACTCATCGAAGACATTCCAATATAAGATTGTTTCAGTACTTGTTTTGACATCCTTCCTATTTCTCCCAGGACCAGGCCAGAAGCCTGTCAATTTGGATTAATGTAGTTACACGAGCTGCCATCTCCTGTCTGTTGTAGATTCTAGAAAGTCTGCTTACAGATCTGCCATGAGCTCTTTGTTTACCACACCTTCAGAGGTGGGTTCTTGTGGTGGGGGAGGGGGGCAGTGTAGCAGAGCAGAGCTTGGCCCTCCCAGCCCACATGTAAATGAAAGGAGCAGGTGATAGCCGAACACTTTGCATGCATTGGTTCTCATCAGCCACAGTGGGAGGACAGAGAGTGGTCTGCTGATGTCAGTAGCGCCTCAGACCTCCCTCCATGTCGTTGAGAGAGGGCGGGAAGAATGGTTTAATTGGTAATAAGAATAATCATCATCATCATAATAATAATAATAATAATAATCAGCAGCATAATACTAATACTAATACTAGCAATACTAATAATAACAATATTAATAATAATACTAATGCTAATAATAATATTAACCCTACTACTACTAATAATAATAATAGTAGTAATAATGATAATACTAACAACAATATAATATTAATAATAATATCAACAATATTAATAATAGTAATAATAATAATGTAACAATAATAATAAAAAATAACAATAGTAATAACAATATTATTATTATTATTATTAGTAATAATAATAATAATAATCATGATAATACTACTAATAATAACACCAATAATAATCATAATAATCATCATCATCAGCATAATACTAATACTAATAATAGCAATACTAATAACAGTAATAACAATATTAATGATAAAAACAATATTAATAACTGATAATATTAATAATGACAATAATAATCATCATACTACTACTACTAATAATAATAATAATAACAACAACAATAATCATCATCATAATAATCCAAATCAGAATCACGACAATAATAATAATTATACTAATATTAATGCTAATAATAATAACAATAAAAATAATAATTATAATAGTATACCAATAATAGTAGTAAGTGTAGGGCTCAATGTTATTCCTAGGAGCCCACTGCTGGCAGCCAAATGCTGAGGTTGCAGAATATCGAGATTCCCTTGTCTTGATTCCACCTCATTCCTCTTTAACTCACTTCCGTTCACTTACTGATCCTTTAGTTTACATCATTCTTACAGGTTTTTCTTCATCTCTGCTTTCTCCCAGTGTCACTGTTTCTCTATGTATCTCTTGCTCCTTCCTTCTCTCTTTTGTGTCTGTCGCTCTCTTATTTTGTGTCAAAGTCTGATGATGAATAGTAGGTGCCGGTCCCCGTAAATGAGTGCAGGTGCCCCACCACCTGCACCCATTGGCCCAAACTAACCACTAGCAGGAAGCCGAGGACCCTTCCAGGGAAAATGCCACTGTTTTCATCTCCTCCCAAATTAAAGGGGAATAAATGGAATGTTGTGAAACAGTTGAAAGGGCATGAATGCTGGTCTATGGGGGTGTGCAAAGCAAACAGGAAGCATACTTGTCCTGTGTGCATTGTGCCTTTTGCTCCATTACAGTGGTGTAATGCAAAATGATGCCCCCCCGCAAAATGTGAAGAGGGGCCCCATAGTCTCCCATATCCCACAGATATTCATTGGTATTGGCCTAAATGGGCCCCCCTGAAGGGTTGTAGAGCCCCCCGGCTCCAAAGGCTGTAGGGTCCTGGGTGACACCCCAGTTATTGACATCACGAGACAAATCGTGACGGCCGCAGAAGAACCTGGGGACACGAAAGCGGGGCACATGTCTTTGTGAATAGCGCATACAATTGATTCTGCGATGTTGACCATGACCCAGTGTGCACATGCTGCATGTAGCGTCAGTGCTGTAACAAAACTTGAGGAGGGCCCCCCCCTGCAAAGTACATGGAGGGACCCCCCTCGTACTCACTCAGGAACTCTCAGGCCAGTGTGCTGTGCTGATGGGGCCCCCTGGAGCTCGGGCACTGCAGGGGTGTTTGTTACACCACTGTGTAGCGTAGGCACAAACGCAAACACCATTTGTGAATCAGGCCATGGGCAAAAAGTGCCTGTCCCACCCTGCACATTTGGCAGCAGTGGACTAAATTATAATTTGTGAATGTGGGCAATATGTTTTCTATTTATCCTCACACTGCACATTAATTCTCCAATACTTTCAGTCTGGGTGCTCTAATTTCCCTTCCCCTACGTGTTTTCCTGTTCATTTTGTATAAGGTTCTCAGGGCAGGAAGTGAGGCAGTCAGCCAAAGTGCAGATAACGTAAACACTTCTGCTTTCAGTTAATATTTGAGTAAAATAAAATGACAGACATTATTATTTTTGCATGAACAGCAGCTAAAGCTGAAATCAATATTTCTTTTCTTTTTTCGTTTTGTAGTTAAGAAAGGAAGTGGCTAGTAAAGCCTGTTTGTTGTTTAAAGTGTTCCTTCTCCTGGATGGTAGCCCAAGAGTACCGGTGTTTGCCTGCAGTGAGGCCTATGTATGAGCCCTGGGTATCATATAAAGTGCTGGCGGTGCTGCATTTGTGGCACCAGTACAACAGAGTGCCTGCTGTCTTACACAGGGTCAGGGATTTGTGACCCCTGATCCCCACCTGGTGCCAAGTAATGGGCATCAATTCACTAAAAAGCTAGGGGTAGAGGAATTGACATCACATAACCACCCTTTGACCCAATGAATCTTCCCAAACAGTGATGTCATGTGATGGAGCAGGGTTTCCGCATAAAATAAAACCTGCTCAGATTGAACCCTCAGTAACATTTACTAACAGTGTGCAGTGAAAAATTAACGAAAAAGGCCGAAAACGAGTAAAAATGCTACTGCGCAAGTGTGTTCTAAATTACTGAAGTAGGCCGCAAAATGCTTTTTGACTAATGTAAAGTAAAAATACTAATGCTGCTTTAGTGCATTTTATTAATGACAGGCTAGGAAATATTAATGTTAACGAGGGTTGCGCAGGGATAAAATGCAGCATTGGGTTAGTGCGTAGAGAAAAAACATTTTCAAATGAATAATAAATGTTTGTGTTTGTTTTTTGTAGAAGAGTGGCTTTTTATTCTGCATGACAAATAATGGGTTAAAGCAAAAGATCATTGGGAAATAAAAGCTAGAAAATAAGGGAAAACGAGAGCAAGAGGAGAATGGAACTTAACCTTGTCCTTTGATTCCTGAGTGCTTGCCAAGAAAAGTTAATGAAAGAACAATGCGGCAAACGTGGAAGGAAGCTTCCTCTGCGGAGGGGTGCTCAGCGGAAAGATATACAATGTATTTAACAGAGTCCGGAGAAGAGGAAAAGAGATGATAGTAGCCTGGATTTGTATTTCCTGGGGTGGATATTGATGTCATCTGAATGAATAAAACAATGAAGTCTTTAAAACTGATGGACATGTAATGAGTGGTGTGACAGAACACCCCCTTCCTTAACCAATCAAATGTGTAGAAAAACCTAAGTTAGATACTTCTGTGGCTTGGTCTTTTGGGTTTTAGGGTATAACTGAAGTGCCTAATGGGAGGGGTTTGGGACAGACATTTTTGCTGACTATTGGGGTGAGATCGTCGCATGTCGTCGGTTTGCTATTTTCCTGTATTTGCTGACTTAGGGGCTTATTTACAAGCCGCTTGCGCCACCCGTACGTCACTTTTCCCATGTTAAAAATGACGACAAAAGTGGCACAAGGGGCTTGTAAATAAGGCCCTTAGTCTTTGCCTCTTAAAATCTTTCTTGAGGGGCTTTTGCTGTTCTCATGGCCAGGGGATAGCATTTCCTAATTGGGTTAGTATAGCCTGATATCTGAATTTGCATAATCATTTGCAAATGTATTTTGTTTTTGAATCTTTTGTCTCTTCTCCTATCCACTCCTTTATGTATTGTCATTGATTGTGAATTTGTCATTTTCTCTTCTGATGTTGTTGCTTGGTGACGATCTATGATTTGTGCTGAATATCTGTACTTGTTGACCATTATTCACATTATTTTACATAAACATTATAAGATTTACAAATGAGTCTGTCTTTATTAGGAGTGTTTATTTAGAGTATTAATTTGTCTATTGTAACCAACTAAATAAAGATTACATCGCCAGATTTGGTATTTAGAAATAAGTATAGTAAATGGAAACTGGTAAGTTGGTATAGTCATTAGAATCACACTTAACCCAGCGCAAGGGAGATTGTTGGGTAATGGAAATTGAGCCCTGACTTTGGAAAATTATAAGTTCCTGAGCGCTGGATGAGTTTTGGTAGCAGAAATTGATGGTTTTATTGGTTATTTTGGCAAATTAATAATTGATTTAGGGCCAGATGTAGGTGGCTAAATACCGGTCGGTAATGCCGAAATTCGGAGAATTTTAGCGTTACCGACCAGTATTTGACTGAGTGCAATGTAGGTGAGTTCATACCTACATGCAAAATAAGGAATCGCAAAATAGCGATTCCTTATTTTGCTCTTGCATTTAAGGAATCGGAAATACCGATTCCTTAAATGCAATGTACGTAGCACTAAAAATAGTGCACTTGAGCCTTAAGGAATCGCTAATTACCACCAACTGCAAGTTGGTGGTAAATGCGATTTCCTTTAAAAAAGCACTTTTTGCTTTTTCAAATGTGCCATGTGGCACACATCCATGCCCTTAGGGCATGTATGTGCGCCACATGTGCACACATGCACATTTCAGGGTGCAACAGGGTGTCCTTTGGACACCCTGGCACCCTTGAAATACCTCCCGCTATTAGCGATTCGGTAATACCGAATCGCTAATAGTGAATATCTTCCCATTCATTCCTATGGGCCTCCTAGCCCATAGGAATGAATGGCTAGGTATTCCTTAATAACGAATCTCAATTACCGATTCGTTATTAAGGAATGTTAAGGAATCGCTAATATTTTAGCGATTCCTACCTACATTCCATTTAGCGAGTCCTTAATAGCGATTCGGTAAAAATCGCCATTAAGGACTCGCTAAATTGAAGTTACCTACATCTGGCCCTTAATGATTTTGATTACTAATATGAAGAGTTAGTGTTTTGTTTTTATGTAGTCTGGAAGTACGGGTACGAAGTTGCCTAAGATCCCGAGATGCTAATTTAAGCTGTTGTGGCATAGTCATAGTGTGGAGAAATACCACGCTGAAAGTCATAGTGTAGAAAAATACTATACTGGAAGTTCTTTGTCTGCTGTTGTAATATCAAGCGGCGAAAGGCTGTTGATGTTATTTTAGGGATTTTTCCAGTTGTAAGAAGAGCGTATGAAATAGTGGAAAGTCCGCTTCTGAAACTTTGGCCTTATCCCCAGGGGAGTACCAAGACTTCTCTTAAACAAAATGTCCTCTTGCAAAACTTTGGCCTTATCCCTAGAGGAGTACTAAGACCTCTTTTCACTTGTTTGGGAGTAGAGTAGCGTTGGTTGTTATTCTACTGGAAGCAAAAGAAATCTTTGAGTAATTGAACTTTCCTTTATTAGTGTAGCAGACAAAGGCACTGTTTTGTGTCGTTTCTAATAAGAATTTAGTTAGAAATATTTTGTTTTACATTGCCGTATTATTTTTGTGAAGGGAGGGTCAGTAGAAGGAGTAATACAGACGTCACAAAATGCCGCGCTGGCATTGGTCATGGTAGCAGGCGTGTATTGTGTTGTGATTGATTGGTTGGTGTGAGTCACGCTGGTATTGGACAAGCGCGAACCAATAGAGTGAGTGGAATTACGGAAGGATTTTTTTGTTTCTCTAGGACATTTAGCGGAGAAAAGCGAGTGTTGAGAAATGAAGTTGTTAAAAGCGATTCAGGATTTCTTTAAAAAAGATAAGCCGATTGTAATTAGAGAGGGAATTCCTGTGCCTCCACCAAGATCGCCTGCTTCGTTTATGATGTTAGAGCGTGGGTATCATACGTGTACATGGTTGGAGAATTGGGTGAGGTATACTGAGGATGATGGGGTGTTAGCTTTCCCAGAACATGGTACTTTCAATGTAAAGATTTTAGAAAACTTGAGAAGGCGAATTAATTCTTTGAAACCAAATCCTAGACCTATGCAGTATGAAGCGCTGGAAGAATGGGGACATGAAGGGTATAGGAGAGAGAGAGACAGGATTGGATTGAAATATAAGAATACAATGAGATGGTTTTCAGAGGCTAAGTGGGATGCTCAAACGAAGAGATGGAGGAGAGATGTGATCCTGAATGGATTGTATCCAGTAATGGTTGCTGAGAATCAGGCTGGTTAAAAGTGTAAGGAGAAAAAGAATAATGTAGAGACTTCAGAACTAGATATGGATCTGAATGAGATTGATGATGAGTTATTAGAGGAGATGTTACTGAAAAGACCTCCACCGTATCAGGAAAATCCGGAAAGGGTTACTCCAAGTGCACCTTTAATTGAGATTGAAGTTCCCAAAATTTCACAGGTTACTCAGGTTACTCGAATTACACAGGAAAAAGAGATTGAGATGCTTAATAGAGCAAAAGAAGAATTGACTCCGAAAATTAATCAGATGGGTTTAAATGCAGAAGCGTTGTCAGTACCAGTGACAATTGGTCCTATAGTTCCATTGTATAGTGAAGGACAGATTATTTCTAGAGTACATGCATTGACAGTTCCGGTCAACCGACACAACCGCTCACAAAGGATAAAAATCAAATCCTTTACGTCCGACCTACACCCCGTCAACAGAGGTGTCCCCCAAGGCTCAGTGCTCTCCCCTCAACTGTTCAACATATACATGGAACCCCTCAACACCATTCTCAAAAAAGCCAACATCCCCTTCCACCTATATGCAGATGACACCCAGATCTACTTGGAAACCTCCTCCATTAACGACATTCTAAGACTCAACAACACTCTTAGAGAAGTTCAACAATGGCTATCAACAAATCACCTTAAACTCAATCAAGACAAAACCGAAATCCTCCTCATCTCCAACAAAGAAGAAAACCCTCAAATCATAGAGTGGCTGAAAGCAATCGATGCTCTCAACGGTAATCTCACCCTGGCTAACTCGGTAAAATCTCTAGGAATCACCCTCGACCCAAAACTGAACATGACCAAACACATTAAGATCTCCGCAAAGAGTGCCTTCCTCAATCTGAAGTTTCTCAACAAAATTAAGCCCTTCATCCCGCCCAAGGACCTCAAACAAGCCACCCAATCACTGGTGTTATCTAGACTTGACTATGGGAACGCAGTCCTCTCCGGTACAGCTCGTTCCCACCTAGCGCCACTCAAAACAACTCTCAATGCTGCTGCCAGAATGGGCACCGGAGTTAAGAAATATGACCACCTAACTCCCGCACTCAGAGAACTAAAATGGCTCCCAGTCGAAATGCGTGCCAGCTTTAGAACTGCCTGCCTCACGCACAAAGCCCTGCACACAGGGAAACCGGAATACCTGGCCTCCAAACTCAAGAAAGCCGGCCAGTCAAGAAACCTCAGGAGCTCCAACACCCTCTTACTCATCCCTCTGAAAACACGCAAACAAAAAACCGCGGCACGATCCTTCGCTGGAAACGCACCCAAAATCTGGAACTCCATCCCAGTCGATATCAGGACTATCCCTTCCTTTATAAAATTCAAAAGACTCCTAAAAGACCTCTACCTCAACCGTGCCTTCCCGAACTGAGAACCGCCGCCGAAACGCACAAGCCTGCACTCTGCAGCCACCTGACAATGTTCCACCACAACCTACCTCTTCTTGCACTTTACAGACCCTTGTCAATGTTCCACCACTACCTACCTCATCCCCGCTCCCCTACACCCTCCTCGTTACCTCCTCCCGAAGGGAGGTTTAGTCCAAGATTTTGTGCACGCTTTGAGGCTATCTCAGGACCTCTCTACCTCAATGACGCACAGCACACTGGACCTTTCGAACATTTACGCTTACCTTTGTCTCTTTTATGTGATTTCTCCCCTATATCTGCTGTAAAGCGCTCCGATACCCTCGGGTCTGGCCAGCGCTATATAAAACCTCCTAAATAAATAAATAAAATAAAAATAAATGGTGTTAAGAATGTTAGTGCATCAGAATTGAGTGGGACGAGTACGTCATTGATTGATCTTCCAGTAAATGGAAATGTGACTGATACACCTAAAAGGAGTGTTCAGATAGATCCTAGAAAAATATTGCCAGATGTAAGAGAAACAACTCCAATGTCAGGGGGTACTAGTTCAGTGGGACCTTTGCCGGAGGAGTTGGATGAATGGATAAGAGGAATGGCATCTAATAAATCTAAACCAAGGATTAATATGAGTAAATTGAGAATAGATTTGGATGAAATGATTATTGGTACAATTAGTCCTGAGAGATTGAAATCTTATCAAGATGAAGAGTTTATTTTTGTGCAAAAATATCACATGGAGAGCGAAAGATTTGCATGAGAAATTAGCAGAGGCTGCACAAGAATATGGAATTGATATTGAGAAATCAAGAGCTTTGCAAAAGACGTATAGATTAGATTTCAGTGACAAAGACTTAGAGAGTTTGCATGCTTCCGGAAAACGATTACAGATAAAAGAGTTGATAAATACTCTGAAAAGATGGGGTGATGTAGAACGATGGAAAGGTAGATGGACGAGAAAAAAAGAAGAAGCTCTTGCGAATAAGGGTGTGGTTGCATCTCCTTTGCTTCCGTTAAAAGAGACAGAACCTGCTGAAATGATATATCCGATGAGAGACGTTCCGGGTGGTGGATATGTTCATATCCCTTGGACAAGACAAGATATACTGCGCAAGTGCGTACTAAATTACTGAAGTAGGCCGCAAAATGCTTTTTGACTAATGTAAAGTAAAAATACTAATGTTGCTTTAGTGCATTTTATTAATGACAGGCTAGGAAATATTAATGTTAACGTGGGTTGCGCAAGGAAAAAATGCAACATTGGGTTGGTGCGTTGAGAAAAACATTTTCAAATGAATAATAAATGTTTGTGGTTGTTTCTTGTAGAAGAGTGGCTTTTTATTCTGCATGACAAATAATGGGTTAAAGGAAAAGATCATTGGGAAATAAAAGCTAGAAAATAAGGGAAAACGAGAGCAAGAGGAGAATGGAACTTAACCTTGTCCTTTGAATCCTGAGTGCTTGCCAAGAAAAGTTAATGAAACAATAATGCGGCAAACGTGGAAGGAAGCTTCCTCTGCGGAGAGGCGCTCAGAGGAAAGATATACAATGTATTTAACAGAGTCCGGCGAAGAACAAAAGAGATGATGGTAGCCTGGACTTGTATTTCCTGGGGTGGGTATTGATGTCATCTGAATGAATAAAACAATGAAGTCTTTAAAACTGATGAACATGTAATGAGTGGTGTGACAGAACACCCCCTTACTTAACCAATCAAATGTGTAGAAAAACCTAAGTTAGATACTTCTGTGGGTTGGTCTTTTGGGTTTTAGGGTGTAACTGAAGTGCCTAATGGGAGGGGTTTGGGACAGACATTTTTGCTGACTATTGGGGTGAGATCGTCGCATGTCGTCGGTTTGCTATTTTCCTGTATTTTCTGACTTAGGGGCTTATTTACAAGCCGCTTGCGCCACCCGTACGTCACTTTTCCCATGTTAAAAATGACGACAAAAGTGGCACAAGGGGCTTGTACATAAGGCCCTGAGTCTAAAGTTTGCTGTTTTCCTGTACTTCCTGACTTAGTCTTTGCCTCTTAAAATCTTTCTTGAGGAGCTTTTGCTGTTATCATGGCCAGGGGATAGCATTTCCTAATTGGGTTAGTATAGCCTGATATCTGAATTTGCATAATCATTTGCAAATGTATTTTGTTTTTGAATCTTTTGTCTCTTCTCCTATCCACTCCTTTATGTATTGTCACTGATTGTGAATTTGTCATTTTCTCTTCTGATGTTGTTGCTTTGTGACGAGCTATGATTTGTGCTGAATATCTGTATTTGTTGAGCATTATTCACATTATTTTGGATAAACATTATAAGATTTACAAACGAGTCTGTCTTTATTAGGAGTGTTTATTTAGAGTATTAATTTGTCTATTGTAATCAACTAAATAAAGATTACATCGCCAGATTTGGTATTTAGAAATAAGTATAGTAAATGGAAACTGGTAAGTTGGTATAGTCATTAGAATCACACTTAACCCAGCGCAAGGGAGCTTGTTGGGTAATGGAAATTGGGCCCTGACTTTGGAAAATTATAAGTTCCTGAGCGCTGGATCAGTGTTGGTAGCAGAAATTGATGGTTTTATTGGTTATTTTGGCAAATTAATAATTGATTTAATGATTTTGATTACTAATATGAAGAGTTAGTGATTTGTTTTTATGTAGTCTGGAAGTACGGGTACGAAGTTGCCTAAGATCCCGGGATGTTAATTTAAGCTGTTGTGGCATAGTCATAGTGTGGAGAAATACCACGCTGAAAGTCATAGTGTAGAAAAATACTACACTGAAAGTTCTTTGTCTGCTGTTGTAATATCAAGCGGCAAAAGGCTGTTGATGTTATTTTAGGAATTTTTCCAGTTGTAAGAAGAGCGTATGAAATAGCGGAAAGTCCGCTTCTGAAACTTTGGCCTTATCCCCAGTAGAGTACCAAGACCTCTTTTAAACAAAAAGTCCTCTTGCGAAACTTTAGCCTTATCCCTAGAGGAGTACTAAGACCTCTTTTCACTTGTTTGAGAGTAGAGTAGCGTTGGTTGTTATTCTACTGGAAGCAAAAGAAATCTTTGAGTAATTGAACTTTCCTTTATTAGTGGAGCAGACAAAGGCACTGTTTTGTGTCGTTTCTAATAAGAATTTAGTTAGAAATATTTTGTTTTACATTGCCGTATTATTTTTGGGAAGTGAGGGTCAGTAGAAGGAGTTATACTGACGTCACAAAACCCCACGCTGGCATTGGTCAGGGTAGCGGGCGTTTATTGTGTTGTGATTGGTTGGTTGGTGTGAGTCGCGCTGGTATTGGACAAGCGCGAACCAATAGAGTGAGCAGAATTACGGAAGGATTTTCTTGATTCTCTAGGACATTTAGCGCAGAAAAGCGAGTGTTGAGAAATGAAGTTGTTAAAAGCGATTCAGGATTTCTTTAAAAAAGATAAGCCGATTGTAATTAGAGAGGGAATTCCTGTGCCTTTACCAAGATCGCCTGCTTCGTTTATGATGTTAGAGCGTGGGTATCATACGTATACATGGTTGGAGAATTGGGTGAGGTATACTGAGGATGATGGAGTGTTAGCTTTCCCAGAACATGGTACTTTCAATGTAAAGATTTTAGAAAACTTGAGAAGGCGAGTTAATTCTTTGAAACCAAATCCTAGACCTATGCAGTATGAAGCGCTGGAAGAATGGGAACATGAAGGTTACAGGAGAGAGAGAGAGACACGAATGGATTGAAATATAAGAATACAATGAGATGGTTTTCAGAGGCTAAGTGGGATGCTCAAATGAAGAGATGGAGGAGAGATGTGATCCTGGATGGATTGTATCAGTAATGGTTGCTGAGAATCAGGCTGGTGAAAAGTGTAAGGAGAAAAAGAATAATGTAGAGACTTCAGAACTAGATATGGATCTGAATGAGATTGATGATGAGTTATTAGAAGAGATGTTACTAAAAAGACCTCCACCGTATCAGGAAGTAACTCCAAGTGCACCTTTAATTGAGATTGAAGTTCCCCAAATTTCACAGGTTACTCGAATTACACAGGAAAAAGAGATTGAGATGCTTAATAGAGCAAAAGAAGAATTGACTCAGAAAATTAATCAGATGGGTTTGAATGCAGAAGCGTTGTCAGTACCAGTGACAATTGGTCCTATAGTTCCATTGTATAGTGAAGGACAGAGTATTTCTAGAGTGCATGCATTGACAGTTCCGGTAAATGGTGTTAAGAATGTTAGTGCATCAGAATTGAGTGGGACGAGTACGTCATTGATTGATCTTCCAGTAAATGGAAATGTGACTGATACGCCTAAAAGGAGTGTTCAGATAGATACTAGAAAAATATTGCCGGATGTAAGAGAAACAACTCCAATGTCAGGGGGTACTAGTTCAGTGGGACCTTCGCCGGAGGAGTTGGATGAATGGATAAGAGGAATGGCATCTAATAAATCTAAACCAAAGATTGATATAAGTAAATAGAGAATAGATTTGGATGAAATGATTACTGGTACAATTAGTCCTGAGAGATTGAAATCTTATCAAGATGAAGAGTTGTTATTTTTGTGCAAAAATATCACATGGAGAGCGAAAGATTTGCATGAGAAATTAGCAGAGGCTGCACAAGAATATGGAATTGATATTGAGAAATCAAGAGCTTTGCAAAAGACGTATAGATTAGATTTCAGTGACAAAGACTTAGAGAGTTTGAATGCTTCAGGAAAACGATTACAGATAAATGAGTTGATAAATACTCTGAAAAGATGGGGTGATGTAGAACGATGGAAAGGTAGATGGACGAGAAAAAAAGAAGAAGCTCTTGCGAATAAGGGTGTGGTTGCATCTCCCTTGCTTCCGTTAAAAGAGACAGAACCTGCTGAAATGATATATCTGATGAGAGAAGTTCTGGGTGGTGGACATGTTCATATCCCTTGGACAAGACAAGATATATTGTTTTTTACAAACGAGTTTCCCAGATTGAGAGAGAAACCGGTTGAGTGGTACAAGCAGGTAGAGAGATTTGTAAAAGTTTCAAAGGTTTTGTTAAAGGATTTGGATGGTCTATTCGATATTGTGGTTCCGGCTGATTTATGGGCTGAATGTAAGATTGCAGTCGATTGGCCAAAAGATGAATATTCCAGAGATATTAAATCTGGAGCACCTTCAGAAGAGGTGATGAAAAAATATAATCAAGTGATTACTTATTTGAAAGGTAAAATTTCTCCAAAGGAAACTGATTGGGTTAAGATTAATAGAACAACACAGGAGTCAAAAGAATCGGTTCATGCTTATTATGAGAGACTTTTACAAGTGTTCAAACAGTATAGTGGTTTTGAAAGTATTACTGACAAGGATATGGGACATTTTGTCTATAAGTTTGTATTTGGATTGAAACCAGAAATTAGTAATATGATTCAGCAACATTTGATTTGTTGGCAGAATAAGACAGTCGATGAAATTCTGAGATATGCAAAGTATTGTAGTGATGATATTGAATCTAGACATAAGAAGTTGAAAGAAAAAGTGATGTGGGCACAGGTGAAAGTGGCAAATCAGAAAAATGGGAATTTTGTTGATGGTTCACAAGCAGGTTTTCAAGTGAAAGGACAGAATCAGAATTTCCAAAATAGTCAGATACCTATGAATATTGTACCAAATGGAGTTGTTCAAGTGCAGTTACCAGGAAAAGGTAGAGGTAAAAGTAACAAAGAGGAGATGAAAAAGAAATTTGCGTGTCATGGATGTGGTCAGTTGGGACATTGGAAGAACGAGTGTAAGGTTTAGCTAGGAAATAATGGAATGGTTCAAAATTTTAATCCACAGATGCAGAATGAGGTGGTTGTGAATCAACAACAATTACAGCAGCAGCAACAACTAGTTGCACCACAGGTTCAACAGGTACAACAGGTACAAGTGCCTCAAGCACCTATGCCAAATAATGTGAATGCTCAAGTACAGAGATACAGTGCGAATGTTGGATTTCACACGAGTGAGCAAGTTGGTAAGAATCAAAATGTGCAAATGATTCCGCAATATTAGTTGCAATGTTCTGAGAGTGATTCAGATTCATCTCAATGACGGTGCCTGAGGGGGGAGGAAGAGTGCGTGCTTGGTGCATCTCTGGAGGTAGATCAGTCTGGTCCTTTTGTTGATGGAAAAGTGGAAGATAATGATATTACATTCCTAGTGGACACTGGTGCTACCCATTCTACTGTGAGAACAGCAGAAATTCCAAACCTACCCCTCTCGGGAGAAACTATCCAAGTTGTAGGAGTTTCAAATAAGCATATTAGGACTCGAGTAACTAAACCAATGGAGGTTCATATTGGAAGATTTAAAGATTTGCATCGGTTTGTGGTATGTGATTCAAGTCCAGTAAACCTTTTAGGTAGGGATTTGTTGTGCAAGATGAATTGTACCATCTATTGTACACCGGATGGTATTGCTTTCCAAACACCAGATGAGGATTTTGCTTTTAAAATGATGATGGCAAAGCAAGGGACAGAAGTGAATGATTTATATCCTTTGTTTACAGTAAATGATTTGCCTGTTGAATTAAGGGACACAGTGACAGCTGATGTGTGGGATTTTTCAGGCAAGGATATCGGATTGATGAGAGGTGTAGATCCTATTCAGATTATGGTCAAGCAGGATGCAGAATTTCTGAAAACACCACAGTATAAGATGAGTCCTGAGACTATAGAGGGAGTTACCCCTGTAATTGAGCAAATGATTGAACAGGGAATTTTGAGAGAAATACTTGGAAGTCCTTGTAACTCACCTGTAATGGGAATTAAGAAACCGAGTGGGAAATATAGGATTGTGCAGGATTCGCGAAAGGTGAATAAAATTGTGGTACCTTGTTGTCCAATAGTGCCCAATCCAGCAGTGATTCTTTATCAAATTCCTTGTGACGCAGAGTGGTTTACAGTGATTGATTTGTGTCAAGCATTTTTTTCGATACCCTTGCATCCGGATAGCCAATATCTTTTTGCATTCCGGTTCGGAGACCGTGTTTTGGCATGGTGCCGAGTTCCTCAAGGGTACACAGAGTCCCTCGATTTTAAATCGAATTCTGAAAAAATGTTTGGAGTCATTGGTTATGCCACAAGACTCAGTTTTGGTCCAGTATATTGATGACCTATTGGTGGCATCAAGGACACGAGAGGCATGTGTGACAGATACGATTGCTTTACTGAATCATTTGTCAGTAGGTGGGCATAAAGTGTCACCAGCGAAATTGCAGTTTTGTCAAAAGGAAGTTCAATATTTGGGACATAAAATTGAAAAAGGAGTCAGGAAAGTATCACAGGATCGGATTGCTGTGATCTTGAAAATGGGACCTCCCAAAATGCAGAAAGAGGTTTGGATGTTTCTGGGTATGGTTGGATACTGCAGGCAATGGATAAGTGGGTTTTCATTGACAGCTAAGCCATTACAGAGATTGACTCATAAAGATGTGGTCGATCCAATTCAGTTGGATAAAGAGAGCATGAAAGCATTCATGGAATTGCGAGATAGTTTGTGTCGAGCACCTGCATTGGGAATGCCAGATTCTGGAAAAGAGTTTGCATTGTTCTTTTGTGAGAAGGATGGGTGTGCACTTTCAGTCCTGACACAGACACATGGAATGGCACGTCGTCCAGTGGCATATTTTTCTGCTACTTTGGATTCAGTGGCTGCAGCGTTGCCAGGTTGTTTAAAAGTGGTGGCTGCTACTTGTGTGAGTCTGGAGCAGAGTGAATCAATTGTGATGGGACATCCAGTGATGGTGTATGTACCACAGTCTGTTGAGATTTTGCTGACTCGTACCAGGATTCAGCATTTGACAAGTAGTCGTTTGACTAGATATGAAAGAGTGATTTTGGGTGCTGAAAATGTGACAGTAACAAGATGTACTACACTGAACCCAGCGACATTGTTGCCGAGTTCAAGTTGTGAAGAAGTGAAAGATGAAGCAGATCATGATTGTCTGGATGTTACAGAATTGTGCACAAAACAAAGGCCTGACATAAAAGATGTACCGGATTGTGTTATGTTTGTGGATGGTTCCTGTCTGAGGGACGAAAGAGGTGTTTTGTGTGCTGCATATGCTGTATGCACGGTGGCCATGGTTCTTGAAGCATCTTGTATAAGAGGGATAAATTTGGTCCAAATATCTGAGTTGGTCGCTTTGACTAGGGCCTGTATAATTGGCAAAAATTTGAGAATAACCATATTTACGGACAGTCAATATGGTTTCGGGGTGGTGCACGATTTTGGTCAATTGTGGATGCAACAGGGATTTCTGACTTCTTCAGGGTCACCGATTTGCAATAGTAAAGATGTAAAAGATTTGTTGAATGCATTACAATTGCCTAAGGAAATTGCAGTGGTCAAATGTCCAGCACATAAACCAGGAAATGATTATGTGACTAGTGGAAACAGATACGCTGACCAAGTGGCTCGTTTCTGTGCACAAAATTCAATTTCAATTAACAAAGGATCAGAAAAAAGAATACAGATTGTCACTTGATGTTCTCTTCAGTTGAAACATGGGATGAAGTTAGACAGTTGCAGGAAGAAGCTAGTGAAGCTCCTAGACCTCTCCGCAGCCTTCGACACCATTTCACATTGCATGCTCGCAGCCAGGCTTCACGACGCAGGGATTCAAGGAACCGCCCTCGACTGGATCCAATCCTTTCTCTCCGGCAGAACCCAGAGGATCAGACTCCCTCCCTTCCTCTCCGAACCCACTAATATCAACTGCGGAGTACCCCAAGGATCTTCGCTCAGCCCCATGCTCTTCAACATCTACAGGGCCCCCCTCGCTGCAATCGTCAGACAACATGGGCTCAGCATTGTATCCTACGCCGACGACACCCAGCTCATCCTCTCACTCACGAACAAACCCGAAGACACCAGACAATGCTTCCAGGAAGGAATGAAGAATGTGGCAGCCTGGATGAAGAACAGCTGTTTGAAGCTCAACTCAGAGAAGACCGAGGTCCTCATCCTCGGACCCTGCACCTCCGCCTGGGACAACACCTGGTGGCCCCCCACCCTCGGGAGTCCACCCACCCCTACAGACCACGCACGAAATCTCGGCATCATCCTCGACTCTTCCCTCTCCATGAACCGCCAGATCAACGCCGTCGCTTCCACGAGCTTCAACTGCCTGCGTATCCTCCGTAAGACCTTCAAATGGATCCCCCTCGACTGCAGAAGGACCATCACCCACGCACTCATAACCAGCAGACTGGACTACGGCAACGCCCTATATGCCGGAATCAACAGAACTCTTCTATACGAACTCCAAACCATCCAGAACGCCGCAGCCAGATTCGTCCTAGGGACACCGCGCCACGAACACATGACCCAACACCTACGAGGCCTCCACTGGCTGCCCGTCGAGAAGAGGGTCACCTTCAAACTCCTCACCCATGCCTACAAATCTCTCCACAACATCGGACCAAATACCTCAACGAGAGAGTATCCTTCCACGCACCCAAGAGGAACCTCCGCTCTGCCGACCTCACCCTGGCAGAGGTCCCCCGCATCTGCAGAAACAGAACAGGTGGGAGAGCCTACTCCTACATCGCAGCCAAGAACTGGAACGAGCTCCCCGTAAAAATCAGACGCTCCCCTACCCTGCACACTTTCAGGAAGGACCTCAAGACCTGGCTCTTCGACTGATCCGGAGCTGCACCCCCCCCTAGCGCCTTGAGACCCTTACGGGTGAGTAGCGCACTTTACAAACCCCTGATTGATTGATTGCTTGAAGAAGAAAAAGAGCTTTGGATCAAATCAGGTTGCAAACAGAGGCCTGAGGATGAAATATGGGTCTAGACAGATAACAGAGTAGTGATGCCAGATTGTCTACTGTCACAAATGGCTAGGGTTTACCATGGGATTACACATGAGGGGAGAGATGCCATGATTAGACTCTTTGAACAGTTATGGTATAACCCCAAATTTAGAGTTATTGCAGAGAGTCTATGCCAGAGGTGAGTAGTGTGCCAGCAGCAGAATCAAGGCAGAAAAACAGTTGTTAGTTGGGGCCGAATTGGACCTTTTACTAGGTTGCAGGCAGACTTCATAGAGCTCCCTCCTTGTAATGGACTGAAATATGTGTTGGTTGTTGTTTCTCTGATTTCTCGTTGGGTAGAAGCATATCCAACAAGAAGAAGTGATAGTCTAACAGTTGCTCAATTGCTTTTGAGAGAGATTATTCCTAGATTTGGATTTCCAGTCTCTTTAGAAACAGATAGAGGTACTCGTTTTAATAATGAAATAATTAGGATGATTTGCGCAGCATTACAAATTGAGCAAAAGCTGCATTGTGCCTATCGACCGGAAGCATCAGGAGTGGTCGAGCAAGTTAATGGTACTATTAAATCTAGACTGTCGAAGGTGTGTGCATCCACAACACTGAAATGGCCAGACGCTTTACCCCTGGTGTTAATGAGTCTGAGAAGCATTCCTGATAAAAAGACTGGATTATCCCCACACAAAATTATTATGGGGAGAGCAATGAGGCAGCCGATTGTACCAGCAAATCAATTGATGAATATTACTGATGATCTAGTACTTGATTATTGCAAAGGATTGGTTGATGTGGTGCGTTCTGTGTCTCATCAGGTTGGAGAAATTGCAACCACAACACAGCAGGAGCAAGCCCATGATTTAAGTCCAGGTGAGTGGATCCTGGTGAAGAAGCATGTGAGAAAGTCGTGTTTGGAACCTAGATGGCATGGGCCTTACCAGATCATACTGGTGACGACGACAGCAGTGAAGTGTGGTGGCTTGCTGAACTGGATACACGCAAGTCATAAAAGAAGAGTTCCAAGTCCACTTGAAAGACAAGAAGAAGAAGAACAGCAACTGGTGGCAAGACATGAAGGGCCAGAAGCTTTAGAATGTGAAGCCACAGAATCTGAAGCTATAGATTCTGAAAGTGTGGCGCACGTGTTTGAACAGGAGAAAAGTCGAATAAAGTGGGCACCAGCTACTGGGTCTCATAAAACTGCTGTTGAAAGTGACAATGAAGAAGTGTTGAATGAAAATCAAGAGCAAGTACAACAACAAAGATAAGAACTGAGTAAGAGAATTTGCGATCTTGACAATGAAGCGGAAGAAGCAGTACAGGCTAAGAGAGCAAGAAAAGGTGATGCGTGGCCAAGAGGAGTGAAAAGACTGAAATACACTCTGAAGCAGAAATCACCAGAAACAATAACTGAAGTACCAGATCAGGTTGAACAAAGTGAATCAGAAGAAGAAACAAGAAGGATAAGAGTTCCAAATAAAAAGTACACAGCTCCAGAGTGGACATATATAGTGCTAGAAGAAGTTGAAGATTCAAATCAGATCAAACAAGATGCTGGTACAGAGCAAAGCGGAGGAAACGGTTTTGCACCACCTTAAAAGAACTGTGTAAAAATAAGGTGTAGAATCCAGAAAAGTTGAAAAATCTGTGAAAAGAATTGAGGAAAATTAAAGCGGGAAAATCCGAAAAAGAAGAAGATAAAAAAAAGAAAAAGAGGGGGTAAAGAGGAAAGCCATAAAGTGTGAGGATACACTATTTTGGATAGATTTTCGATAGATTTAAAATTTTGGATAGATATTTTTATAGATTAGATTTTTTTTAATTAGATTTTTGAGTTTTTTCTTAGATTTTTAAATTTAAAAAAATAATCATTAGAAATGGCAAATACAGAAGAGACTGGACATCGAAATCGTAGTTTTAAACGTAGATGTATTAATGCTTGCTTATTTAGAATTTTTCTACTAATGTTGGTGTGGTTAACACTAATTGTCATTGTGCCTGTCTTAATGGTAACTAATCACAAGAATAACACTAATACTAATGGTGTGATGAGTGATAAAGTAGATATTAAAAATTCTGAAGAATATTCACATACTAAATTAGAGAAAAAGAAAGATGACAGCATCTATCATGATAAATCAATTAATGACTTTCCGTTGAATGTTTTCACAAAATTACTTTATGAATACGTGGATGTAATGGATGCAGGAGATTGCTATGTGTGCATGCAATTACCGTCGTCTGTCTCAGAGGGGGTGACTTACCATCACCTACCTTTAACATATGGGGGCCGATTCCGATTCGGGCCGGAAAACGTACTGACCGACTCGGTACGGGAATAAAGTCCGACCGACACGTACCTGCGCTGCCCGACTTGGGTAGTACGATGAAATGCATGTGAAACACGACCGACTCGTACGGAACACAAGCCGAACGACCGAACAGGACGGAAACAAGCTATCCGGCCGGAAAACCACGCGAATCGAACCGACCGACACGCACCAGGAAGGAACCCGAACGAAACGTACACGCGAACTCCGAGCCGCGCAGTACGATGCAATGCGTGGAAAACCAGACCGAGTCGCACGGAGACCAAGCCGCACGACCGACACGCATACAAAACCCAGCCGAAGCAACCCAATACACCGCGACCGACGCGTACGCCGCACAATAAACCTAGCTGAAACACAGCGTGAACGACTCGGAGAAGCTGGCACGAGACAACTGCAGCGTCCTACTCGGTCAGAAGAACGTCTCCTACATGCACAAAAAATACAAAGTGGAAAAATACAAAAAAAAGGGCCAAACAAGCAATGACAAAGTCAATAAATACAGGGGGAAAAAACAGGGAACAAGGACACACCCCCAACTCCACCTATATAAAGGCCACAAATCCCTACCATGATCCTTTGCAAATTCAACTGACCTGCCAGCACAGAACACCAACACACAGCAACCACAGACACACTCACAGCTCATCCATCACACAAGCCACACACCATTAGCACCTCAACAAATAGCACCCTCACATACACCCAGCAAAACCTACACACACACACACTCACTTGCACACACACACACATCAATCACCACCACCACCCATCACCATGCCCCCAAAGAAGAATCATAAGTTCCTAGACAGTGAATTGGAAGTCCTGGTAGATGAGATCCTCAGGGTAGAGCCACACTTGTTTGGCACATTGGTCCAACAGACCCCCATGTCGCAGAAAACCAAGATGTGGGAGAGGATCGTCGACAGGGTCAACGCACAATCACCATGTTTGCGCACAAAGGAAGACATCCAGAACAGGTGGTATGATGTGCGCAGGAGGGTCAGGGACCTACTAAAGAAGGATTACATCGTGAGCCAGCGCACCGGCAGTGGCCCTCCTGCCAAACCACTATACCTCAGGCCCTGGGAGGAGAAGGTGCGGGCCATCCTACCACCAGTGAGCGTATATGGACTAACAAACATCCCAGAGCCTGGTGAGTACACAACTAATATACCCAATATTGTGTGGCAATACACACACATCACTGTCAAGGGGATAGTCAAACCATGCACCCTTAGCAAATCCACAGCAACCAAAAGATAATCATACCAAGATGACTATGTTAGTCAGAGAAACACAATACCTGCCATCTCATAGTGATATGTAACAGTGTCATGACAGGTACAAACCTAACAATAAATAGAGCAAGCCAGTGGCACAAATATAACAAACAAACAGTCACATATGTTGCCACCACCAGAACACCACCTCACAGGGAAGCTCACTGAAAGGAAGGAATTCTGGGTATGCTGGTGAAGTCAGTGTAGGCAATAGCATGATGGGAGTTGTAGTCACAGATATTGGTCAGCCTCACAATTGGCCCATCAACACCACTCTCAACCATGCTCACATCACAGGGAGTGGGAAAGGACTGACAAGATGGCGGACACTGGGGACTGCTGTGGGGAGCACAAGGCCCTGCTGGGAACTGTGCACCAACCAACAGCAGGACACCACTGACTGACATCCTGAAAGCCAAATTGCACTCCCTGCAATGGAAGCACGTTCCATGGTGGGATATCTGGCTGGGTGGGAAGGAGGACTGACAGCTCTGACCATAGTTACAAGCAGCTTTTCCCACATACCCCCTTAACACAAACTCCACACAACTCACCTGGGAGAATGCAATGCCTCACACTTTAATTTAACATCCCACAAAGAACCACCACACTGGGTTATGCTGTGTGAAGCACAGGGACACTTTTGGGACTTGTAGCCAAACAAACGCCAGGACAACACTGTCAGCCATCCTGGCAGCACAGGCACACTACCCCACAGGGAAGCAGAGTCAAAAGGAAGGAAGTATGGGCATGCTGGGAAGGGGGTTGTAGGCAATAGCATGATGGGAGTGGTAGTCACAGCTCAACATCCCCCACCCACATGGCCCAGCAAGCTAGCACTGAAGCATGCACACCTCACAGGGAGTGAAAAGCCACTTCAAAGATGTCTGACACTGGCCTCAGCTGTGGGGAGCCCAAGGCCATGCTGGGAACTGTGCACCAACAAACAACAGGACCACACTGTCAGCCATCTTGCCATTGCTGTCACACTCACACACAGTGAAGTCCACTCAAAAGGAAGGAAGAATGGGCATGCTGGGAAGGGGGTGTAGGCAATAGCATGATGGGAGTTGTAGTCACAGACATTGGTCACCCTCACAATTGGCCCATCAACACCACTATGAACCATGCTCACATCACAGGGAGTGGAAAACAACTGACAAGATGGCTGAAACTGGGTACTGCTGTAGGGAGCACAAGGCCCTGCTGGGAACTGGGCACCAACAAACAACAGGACCACACTGTCAGCCATCTTGCCATTGCTGTCACACTCACACACACTGAAGTCCACTCAAAAGGAAGGAAGTATGGGCATGCTGGGAAGGGGGTCGTAGGCAATAGCATGATGGGAGTGGTAGTCACAACTCAACATCCCCCACCCACATGGCCCAGCAAGCTAGCACTGAAGCATGCACACCTCACAGGGAGTGAAAAGCCACTTCAAAGATGTCTGACACTGGCCTCAGCTGTGGGGAGCCCAAGGCCATGCTGGGAACTGTGCACCAACAAACAACAGGACCACACTGTCAGCCATCTTGCCATTGCTGTCACACTCACACACAGTGAACTCCACTCAAAAGGAAGGAAGTATGGGCATGCTGGGAAGGGGGTGTAGGCAATAGCATGATGGGAGTTGTAGTCACAGACATTGGTCACCCTCACAATTGGCCCATTAACACCACTCTGAACCATGCTCACATCACAAGGAGTGGAAAACAACTGACAAGATGGCAGACACTGGGGACTGCTGTGGGGAGCACAAGGCCCTGCTGGGAACTGTGCACCAACCAACAGCAGGACACCACTGACTGACATCCTGAAAGCCAAATTGCACTCCCTGCAATGGAAGCACGTTCCATGGTGGGATATCTGGCTGGGTGGGAAGGATGACTGACAGCTCTGACCATAGTTACAAGCAGCTTCTCCCACACACCCCCTTAACACAAACTCCACACAACTCACCTGGGAGAATGCAATGCCTCACACTTTAATTTAATATCCCACAAAGAACCACCACACTGGGTTATGCTGTGTGAAGCACAGGGACACATTTGGGACTTGTAGCCAAACAAACGCCAGGACAACACCGTCAGCCATCCTGGCAGCACAGGCACACTACCCCACAGGGAAGCAGAGTCAAAAGGAAGGAAGTATGGGCATGCTGGGAAGGGGGTGTAGGCAATAGCATGATGGGAGTTGTAGTCACAGATATTGCTCACCCTCACAATTGGCCCATCAACACCACTCTGAACAATGCTCACATCACAGGGAGTGGAAAACAACTGACAAGATGGCTGACAATGGTGCTCTGTTGTGGGGAGTACCAGGCCCTGCTGGGACCTGGGCACCAACCAACAGCAGGACACCACTGACTGACATCCTGAGAGTCAACCTGAACCCACTGCAAGGGTGGCATGCTTCATGGTGGGATAACTTGGCTGGGTGGAGAAGGAGGGCCGGATGTCCACCAAATACAACCAATGCTGGCCATGCACACACCTCAACATTCACATTTAAATGCCTCAGGTTTGCAGGACAATGTGCTACACCAATATCAACCTCTTACTGTGACAACTTAGGTCAATGCAATGTACAGGGCCGCATCCAGAGGTACAGTCACAACTGTCAGGTGTGTGAACCATTGATGCCTGTAGAAACATAACATACATTGTGTGTCTCTTCCAAAAACAGGTGATGATGGGGACACAGCAGCAGACGATGAGGAGTCCCAGTCCCAGGCTCCGGGGGACACTGAGCTCACTGGTGTGGAACAGCCTCTGCCCTCCTTGGATGGCGAAGACCTACCTGGCACCTCCGGTGTGAGTCATCATGCAGCACCAGCAGGACCAACATCTGCACCCCCTGCACCCACTCCTCCAACAACTGCCAACACACAGACCACCCCCGCCGACACGGACAGACCAAGGACCACCAATGACAGCAGCACAGGGACCCTGGCCCAACGTCGAGCTACGGACAACGACCCCAGTAACAACCCCCAAGGGGGCCTAGGGACACCTGTGCGTGCCACCGCAGGTCCCGCACGTGTCGCCAGGGGTGGTGGGAGGGGTGGTAGACATAGGTCGCTGTTTGCAGAGGGGTCTGGACTGCATGATGACCCACAACTGGTACGCATTGCTGATGCGTACCAGAATAGCACCGGAGAGGTCACCCAGGTAGTGGGGATCCTCAAGGACATTCAACAGCAGCAGGCTGCCCATCATGCCCGCTTGGACTCACACATGTCCCGTGTGGAGACACACATGGCCCGTGTGGAGACACACATGTCTGGCATGGAGTCCAAGTGGGACACATTGCAAGAACTGACAGCGGTGCATAGGGACATATTGACATGCCTCCGCCAGATTAGCACCAACATGGCCACACCTCCCTGTGTGCCCACAACATCTGGTGCTGCAACACCTGCAACTGCCACAGGGAGGGAGGAGGACTCTGGCGGAGAGTCCCCTGCACCGCAGCAGCCTGCACGTGAGGGTCCCCCCCAAAGAAGAGGGGTCGTCCGAGGAAGGAAAACTGAGAGGTCGATGGCCATGTACATCCCCCAGGAAGCCAACACCTGTTCTGGAAATTCTCCTTTGTGTGCAAACTGTTCACCCTGTCGAATGCAACACAACTCACCCACATGACATGGGGAGTTCAAGTTGGACCAATGTATCAGATCACTGTTGACTTTACCCTGGACATTTCTGCTACCAAGACTTCCAACTCACCTGGGAACTTTGGATCACAATCCCAATGTACAGCACCCACCATCCTGTGCACTAACCTCACACATGTATGTAATAAACTCACCAATACACCATACTTGCCTCTGTTGTGATTCCAACGTTGTTATCGTCACGGAGATGATGATCTGCTAAATGACACCGTGCATGCTAACTGCCACAGCAAGTTCAACACCGTCATGTGAGTCATGGCGATGTGACACATATGAGGGAGACACACCACTAGGGCTACACAACACATAGACACCAGGGCCATCGGACTCATCGCCTACACTGATGTTGCCAGGAAATATTGTGGAATGCACAGACACCACACCTATTCAGAGTCTGTGTTAACTAGCCCACAGGTGCAGTAAGCAAATGTCAGTCAGAAGTGTGACCACAGACAACGCACATCCCAAAGTGAAGCACAGGTTTATTACACATTTGCAACATGTTGTTTCCACTACAGATGCAAGGTAATCCCACGTGGCAGTGGCCACACAGTCAACAAGTGTAGAAGAAAGAAAGTCCAGGGGTGTGGGGCACATCACCTGTAGGGAAACGACTGCTTCCACCCTGGAAGTTGAATCATGGTGTCGGGGGATCCGAGTTGACCAAACAACTCTGAGAGCGCCCTGTGAAGGACAGACATGACACACAGTCAAAAGCACTGAAGAACAGGACAGAACTGCAATACTCATGCCCAATACATGTCACAAGATACCTACACAAAACCAAGTTAGCATGTCAACACTGTTGGGGAGTACAGACTACCTGTAAGGACACATCGCTGCACGCATCCAGTCAAGTAGCACATGGCCACACTCAAACAGCAACAGAGCACCACCAACACATATCATGCAAACTCAAATCATTGACATGACATCTCTGGATACTCACATTCAGCTGAAGAAGCTGGTGATGAGCTGTGTGCGGACATCACCATCATCATCATCATCATCACTGGCATCGTGGCCCAGGCCAGGATCCTCCACAGGTGGCGGATGTTGGTCATCGTCATCCAGGATGAGAGGCAATTCCTTCCGCACTGCCAGGTTGTGTAGCATGCAGCAGACGATGACAATCTTGCACACCTTTGCTGGGGCATATGGGAGGGTCCCTCCTGTCTTGTCCAGGCAGCGGAAGCGGCTCTTCAGGAGACCAAATGTCCGCTCGATCACTCTCCTGGTCCGACCATGTGCCTCATTGTAGCGCATCTGGGCTGGTGTCACAGGGTTCCTGAGGGGTGTCAGCAACCACGGCATGTTGGGGTATCCGGAGTCACCTACAGACAGACAATTGCACATTAGCTGAGTTGGAAAAGAGTGCGGAATACAACATAGCAGAACACACACAATGGTACAAAGTCAGTACACACCGACAAGCCAGGCATGCTGGTTCCGCATCTGTGACATCATCCTCGGGATGCGACTACTCCTCATCACGAAGGCATTGTGTGCCGAACCAGGGAAACGTGCACACACATGTGAGATGCTCATATCTGCAAGACATACCACCAGAGCATTGATCGAGTGATAATGTTTACGGTTCCTGTATGCCTGCTCATGTGCCTGTGGTGGTACCAAAGCCACATGTGTCCCATCAATGGAGCCAATGACATGTGGCATCCTCCCCAGGGCATAGAAGTCACTCTTGACGTCAGTGAGTTGGTGACGTTTAGGGAAATAGATGTACTGGTTCAGACATCTCAACATTGCCTCCAAAATATCGCGTAGCACACGGCTGAACATAGTCTGTGACATCCCACCAGCAGTCGCCACAGTGTGTTGAAAGGTACCGGTGGCAAAGAAGTGTAGGGCTGCCATCACCTTCACCTTGGGGGTCAGCGTTGTAGGGTGCGGCCGGCCAGGTTGCAAATGTGGGGCCAAGCGCACTGCCAAATCCTCAATCAGCTGCCTGGTGAAGCGGTACCGTCGGATGCAGTCACGTTCCACCATCGTTGCAAGGTCAGGGAATGGTCTATGGACAGCTGGTGCCCTGCAGTGCATAGGTGAGGAAAGAAAGATTGTCAGTCACCCCACATATGTGGCATAGACCAGACTCAATATCACATGATACAACATTACGAGACACAAGTACATGATGTGTGTGCCGTTCCGTAAGGACATGTATGGCACCGAAATGTACAACATCTAACATCACAGTTCAACATGTGTCCTCAACAAGTCCCAGGTTGTGCTATGGGATATCATTAGGCTGTGTCACAGTACCCATGTACTGCTGTCACGTTCCAAACACACACCACAGTGACATGTGAGGACAGATGTGCCCCAGGCATCACAGCTCATTGACAGGTAGATTCCCAGGGACCCTGTATTGCCACATGGACACTGGCATGACATGGTGCATCATGAATACACCACAGCAAAACAACCATGACCCCCACAGGTAGTGCTCCCTGTTGCCTCGGCAGGACAGACATGGACGTCTGTGACACACACACGCACAACATCAAAGGCCATGCACAAACAACGTGGATGTGGAGACTGTCTCCCATTGTGCACATGGAATCAGAGACATTGTAAACACAACATGCACACAGACTGTGGAGGGCCATCACTATTGTGGCAATGGGTCACCCTGTGACGTACATACCGTCCCACATGGGACTCAGGGGGTATGTGACATGACATACACATACACAACCGTGAAATGTGACCATGCCACATGCTCTGAAATGAACAGTTGCACATCACAGTGGTCATGTGCACAACACACAAAGGAACCTGTCCCCATGAACACGTGCACAGCCTGGGAGTGGCTGCCCCCAAGTGCCACCCCAAAAACCACATGTTGACCCCCATACACAGAAAAGGTAATGCAGCCTTACATGCCTTAGGATACAGTGTGGACAGGCTGTGGTGTTGTAGGTGTGCCCCTGAGTCCCTGGCAAGTATATGTTACTGGCATACGTTCACCAGTGACAAGCATGGTGACATATGCGAGAGACCTGTACAGGGAAGCGTCGTACAGCAATGGACCGATCGGTGTGCACGCACTGGCCATTGAATCTGTTGTGGGCGGGTACGCGTTGTACCCGGAATACGCGTTGTAAAGCAATGGAACGATCGGTGTGCACGCACTGGCCATTGAATCTGTCATGGGCGGGTACGCGTTGTACAGCAATGGACCGATCGGTGTGCACGCACTGGCCATTGAATCTGTTGTGAGCGGGTACGCGTTGTACCCGGAATACGCGTTGTACAGCAATGGACCGATCGGTGTGCACGCACTGGCCATTGAATCTGTCATGGGCGGGTATGCGTTGTTCAGCAATGGACCGATCGGTGTGCACGCACTGGCCATTGAATCTGTTGTGAGCGGGTACGCGTTGTACCCGGAATACGCGTTGTACAGCAATGGACCGATCGGTGTGCACGCACTGGCCATTGAATCTGTCATGGGCGGGTACGCGTTGTACAGCAATGGACCGATCGGTGTGCACGCACTGGCCATTGAATCTGTTATGTGCGGGTACGCGTTGTACAGCAATGGGCCGATCGGTGTGCACGCACTGGCCATTGAATCTGTCATGGGCGGGTTAGCGTTGTACAGAAATGGACCGATCAGTGTGCACGCACTGGCCATTGAATCTGTTGTGAGCGGGTACGCGTTGTACCCGGAATACGCGTTGTACAGCAATGGACCGATCGGTGTGCACGCACTGGCCATTGAATCTGTCATGGGCGGGTACGTGTTGTAGAGCAATGGACCGATCGGTGTGCACGCACTGGCCATTGAATCTGTTGTGAGCGGGTACGCATTGTACCCGGAATACGCGTTGTACAGCAATGGACCGATCGGTCCGCACGCATTGGCTATGGCCTGGCAAGGCAACGGACGCGTTTTCAAAAGTTTAACGAGTCTGATGCTGTGAATTCAGTTGGCCACCCACAACAATGTTGCAAATTCATGGGTGTCATGAAGTTGAACTTTTGAAGGATGCTGTGGGCGTGTGTAAGTGGTGCAATTCCATGGATTGGCCAGATTCAGAAGATGCAAACGACTTGGACCTATCACTTTGGACACATGGGACAGTATCTGCCTCAGCAGCACACATATAATGCTGGCTGTTCCCCTGAGAGCTCACTTGCCTGCACTACATGCTCCAGGACGACATCTGCCACCACCACTGCTGCTGTCTCTGCACCCTCTGGATCCTGCAATGGCACGTACTGTGGAGAGAGCCCCAGCCTTCAGCACTGAGGAGAACCAGGCCCTGCTGGACAGCCTCCTTCCACAGTACAGCAAGCTGTATGGGAAAGCAGGGGAGCAGGTGAGTGTGCTGTCCACTGCCTTACAAATGTGCATGTTGTCTGACTAGCCAGACTTACAGTCTGCACGCCACTGGCTAGCAGGCTCACTGAGTAGTTGTCACCCCCATAGTGTGTAGTTACATGCACTGAACAGGTATAGTGCAGTAACAGTGCATTTAAACAAGGTTTGACTTCCCAGGCAATGATACCATGTAGTAACTGCTGGCAAACTGTTCATAGCCATCCTTGCACTGCCCGTGTACATCATGTGCCCCTGTGATTGAGACATGTATATCCAAATGTGTGATGCACGGATTTGTTGCATGTGTAGTAATGGCCTTTACACTTTGTCATCCTCACAGGTTGATGCTCACCAGAAGCAGGAAATATGGCTGGACATCGCCCGGGCAGTAAGGTCTGTGGGGGTCTACAAGCGCCGGATCCGCAACTGCCAGAAGAGGTGGCAGGACCTTCGAGGCTGGACCCGGAGGATCGCAAGGGTCCAGCTGAAGCTGTCGCCTCCTCGCAGGAGGGGCGGACACCGGACCCTGACCCCCCACATGCTCAGGATCCTGGCGGTGGTCTTCCCTGATCTGGATGGGCAGCTGAAGGGCAGACAGCGGCAAGGAGGGGGTGAGTCCATGACTGCACTGTGAGCTTTGTTTGACATGCTATGTGCCCTCCTCTGGCCTGTTTAAACTTCAACAGTACATCAGTTATGTGGTCCAGGACCCATGTCCCTCAATTGTGCACTGCCCACTCCTCATCTGATACCCAGGTGTGGCCCTTACAGGCAGGAAAATGTGTCACTTGGGTACTGTGTCCTTGCATTTTGCTTAGCTCAAGGTGGGGGACAGCATTTGTTCAAGTAACTCTGTGGTGGGCTTCATGGGTGGGTCCATTGCTTACACAATGCCTGAGTTCTGACATGTAATCTGCGTGTTACTTTGATATGTGGTCCAATTGCTGATCTGATTCACCACATGTGCCTGGGGTATTTGGCACACACCCATGCTGCGGGTGGGAACAATGTTTGGGCCTCAGGAGTATGAATATCAAGTGTGTCACACATGCTTAGCCACCTGCCTACTGTCCAGGGCTCATCCCTCTTTCACGTGGAGCAGGACAGTCATGCCTACTCCAGGCCATGCAATACACTCTGTACTCCCACTCCCGTGTATCAGCTGACACGTTGTGCTCAGTGAAATGTTCCCTCAGGTGTCTGCCTCTGTGCCATTGTGCTGTGGCTTCGTTGTCTGGACTACTGGGGTGTTTATCGGTTAGGGCTCAGCATGCCACCCGAGATGTGACCATAGGAGACGATACTTGTGTGACATTAGGTGTTTGATCACTTGACCGTGCATACTGGGGTGTGCGACTGTGTAGTTCAGGCAGCTGTTTCCCATTCACAGCAGATTGTGAAGTGCTCAAGTTCCGAGGGTTGTGTTTCATGTCTCCCATATGTCCAATTGGTATGACGTGGACAAATGAGAGTTCAGATGATGTGGTTTGTGGGGGACGGACATGTTCACTTGTCAGCTACAGGACTTGCATTCCCCATGACCTAGAATTGTGACACAGTGCAGACTGTTGTTGTCTGGCTGCCCTGCCCATGTGACTGGAGACAGTGTTGTATGACTTTGCAGGCATGCCTGTGCCATGGCATTAAACTTCCTAAGAGTGATCCTGCAGGGGAGTGACATGTGCTACATGCACCCCATTGTGGCATTGACTATCAGGACATGGGTGCATCATGGTGTCTGGTGCTGGTATGCATCACATGCATTTCAAATATAGACTCTGGCCATCCCTTTATCCGGACACCTGTACTGACTCAGTGGCAAGAGTTGTGATGTGTGCATGTTCACATACTTCACCGTGTTCTCTGCACTGTCCAACTACTGTGTAGGTGGTGCATGTGTCCACACTGGGGTATTGCCATCCGACAGACACCAGACCAATGGGTGCAAGGCCAGGAGGGATGTGAGTGCCATGGTTGACCATCAGACTGACAATTGGCTTCTCCTACTCTGTTTGGGCACTTTTGGCAATGTTCAACTAAGGATGCCAGGGCTTGCTCTGTAATGTGCTGTACTTACTGTGGTTTTGTGCGGTTAGTGCAGGTCACTGATGTCTGTCTGTTTCCCTAATTGTTTGCAGATACATCCACGGCCACAGGAGGGGACAGCTCCATGGACCAGGAGGAGCCGCAGAGCCAGACTGGGTCAGCAGCCGAGGAGTGGTCGGAGAGACCCAGTGGCACGGAGGGCGAGGGGAGCCACACCGAGGAGTCCTCAGCACCATCCACCTCAGCTGAGGACCACAGCAGCTCGGAGGATGACTCCCTTGTGGAGGCGGGTGTCAGCAGCCACCACACCCCAGCTACTATTGCTGTCCCCGCCACCACCACCACCACCACCACCGCCCTCCCATCGGCTCCCATTCCAGAGGTCCGTGGAGGCTCCCGTGTTCGGGAGCATGTCTTCTTCGTGCCAGGCACCGCAGCCCCTGCCCCTGTGTCCCCTGCTGCCCTGAGTGAGGAGTCTGTGTACCTACTTCGCCAGCTCCATGTAGGGCAGACAGCAATGCTGAGTGTCCTCCATGCCCACACCACTCTGTTGACTCAGCTGGTGTCATTCATGGAGGGCATCTCATCGGGCATGTCTGCCCTACAGAGGAGCAATAGGTCCATGGACTCCTCCCTGACGGCAGCAGTGTCCCTCCTCCAACAGTCCCTCACCCCTCCTACCTCTGCCCCATCCACACTTCCTGGCACCCTACCTGTCCCAAGCACATGCACACCTGCACATTCACCCAAACACACAGACACGAGCAGCACAGACACACCCACTACAAAAACAAGACGTGCACGCAGGCATCCTCAGGGGACTGATACCACACCCACAGGGGAAGGGGTACATACACACACACAGGCATCCACAGTCACTCCGCAGTCCTCCGATACCTCTCCCTCCAAGGCCCCTTCCCTTGCCTCACCTGCAACCCCACCTACACAGCAGCTCTTCCTCTGTGACCTCGGCCTCTTCCCCTCCAATCCAGCTGATCCAGCATTCAGGGGGAAGAGGAAGCCCACCCACACAGAGGGGAGTGCCCCTCGCCCCCAGACACCCTCCCCCAGGCGCAGACAGACAGAGGCCCCCATCCGCAAGTCCCCCGGACCCGGAAGAGCAAGACCCCGCCACCACCCTGCAGCTCAACCACCAAGTCTCCTTCCTCCATCCCTCAGGCCCCCACTCCACAGGTTCCCCCACCACACCCTGCCCCAGGTTCCCCCACCCACAGATACACCATCCCCAGAAAGATCCGGCCTTCGCCCCCTACCACTTGCTCTTCCAGCACCACACCCCCGCTGCGCTTGTTTGTGCCACTGGTGTGGAGAGCGTGTCCTCCCCCTCTGTCCTGCCCACCTTACCGGAACCCCATTCTACTCCCCTGGAGATAGGCACTGCAGTGGAGTCCACTACCACCATGTCTGACTTGGGCACTGCGGTGGGGAACCTGTCCACTCCATCTGCACGGCCCACTGCAGTCGTGCCGGCACCCACACCATCTGACTCATGCCCCCCAGTTGTGCCGGCACACACCATGTCAGACACCTCCACTGCAGTTGTCAGTGACTCTCCAGCACCCACCACCCCTTCCCTGCCTCCTTCGGGTGAGCCCTGATCCTGTGCCTGCGGTGCCTGGCCTGCCCCCCGTATGCCCCTCTGAGGGGAATGTCCCTGCTCCATATCAGTGCAGGCATGCAAAGGGTGACATCTGGCACTGTCACCCTGTTTGGACTATTGTTATGGACTGGCCATTGGCCTTTGTTATATTTCTGGACTTTCACTTCTATACACAAAAATGCTGAATAAAGCTATTTTCTGTTCTCTAGTGGTTTTGCTTCTGATGTACATGATGTTGATGATGCTAACCGTGCCCTTGCTGCACTGATGGTGATTTTTGATATCAGGGAAATGAAGTGTTACTGTGCAGGACCCCATGTGGTCCAGGGGGAATGTGTCCTATCCTGGTGTGTATCCATGTCATCCTTTGCAGCAATAAGAGGGTGTCATGTTTTCAATATTTGGCAATGGGATTTCCTACATTTATTTGCAATATCACATCTGTGGCTTACACCCCTGCACATCTGTTGTGCTTGCCATTGTTCAATTTGTCTGTTTGCCTGACCGTGTGACCATCTCCACTGGACATTCAAGTTTGGGCATCAATGGGGAAGGACTCATCTGTGTGATCAGTGCAACTTGCTATACATGTGTGTTGGATCTGTGCAGATGGTGTCGGTGACACTGCCATGACCAGGCTGATGTGACGAGGGCCTTCATTTTGTGCTAATTGATGACTGAGTGACCAAGGGTACTGCTGATATGATAGAGCCCTGCAGAGACAACGTATGGCACAGCTTTCCTTACACAGGAGTGGGGTGCCCTCATGGCAGTGTGTAATTCTGTGACATTGCCTGAGCCCAAGGTGTGTGTTGTGTGAGCATGTCTGTGTGTGTTCACTTCCGTTTTGCAACACAGGCTGGGATCCCTAGTGATGTTCCTGTTTGTGATGCTTGCTGAGTTGACCTATGTGCCACCATAATCTTCGCACTGGGTTCTCTGGGATGTGGGTGCATGGCACATTACTGGTCATCAGGGTGTCATCCATAGGTGTGTTTGCTGTCAGGGCTGAGTTTGTGGGCAAACGCAGATGAGACACAGTCAGGATTCCCCTTGGCACTTGTTGGTTACACAAGTCATGTAATTTCCAGTTTGTGTTAGCTTTCAGTGATTGTGACACGTTGTGTGTGTGACTGCTGCCACTCCTCAGGGTCAGAGCTGCAATGTTGGAAGTTGTCTATGTGTGTTCTTTGTGGGTGACCTTGACTTCTTCATTGGTGTGTGACTGTGTCCGGGATCACATTGATTGTGGTGGATTTCACATCATGCCCATGTACAGCGTACTGTGCAGTGTGTCAGACATTCACGAGTCTTGTAGACTGGCCATGTGTAATGGGTTTCTGCACCTTAGTTACCAACACCACCCCTGGGATTGTCATGGGTGCATGTGCAATGTCACCAGTCCATGTGAGCTTCACTGCTGCACATTGTTGGAGATCAAGGTGTGTGGTGTTGAGTGTGTGCAAATGAGAGTTGTTGCACGGCTATACCCCTGCCTCCATGTTGGCCTTGGCTGACAGGCCGTGCTGATTGATTTGTGCTTGTGTAGGTGTGATTGTAGTTTGTTGCTCAGGACACATGACTGTGGTTCACAGTGTGAACGACATCTAGCTTTGTCATCACAGTGGGATCATCATGCAGGCCACAGTCACCACGATGTGGGGTCCCTGGGGGTAGTGCTGTGGTGGGTCTGTCTCTTGCTGTGTTATTTGCTGTTCCTACAAGCTTGTGTGACATGTGTAATTTGGGCTCCCTCTCATCTAACAATGCCTGTTTGCCCACATAGGGGGATCCGATCCATGAGTTACTTTTGTGTGGCACTGTATACACATCTGTGTAATTGTGATTCAGGCCTCCTCATGTGTTGTGTGGTTGCCTGGGGACACTGGCACACCCCCCCCATCACCTGTTGTGTTTGATCTGCAGTGTGAGGCTGCCTGTTTGTGTTTGTGCATCTGCACCACTGCATTGGCATGTCTTTAGTGTGCCATTGGCTGTATGTTATTTGTTGGCTTTCCCCTGCTGTCCCTGGGACTCCTAGGTCATCAGTCAGCACAATGATCATGGTTTGTATGTCCCATTGCTGCCATGGTATGGTATTTGTTCACCTGACATCTACAGTCTCCAAAGGATATCTACATTTGTGTGTCCATTGGTGCAGATATGTGGGGCTGCATTATGATGGTCACTTCTGTCATTGTGTTATTGAGGGATGTTGACAATGTCAGCCCCCATGGGTGATGTTTGTCTGCACATGGCCAAAGGTATATCTTATTTGCACTGCACTGTTTGCCTCACCCAATGTATGTTGCTATGGGACACAAGCACTACTATGCCACAGATGTGTTTGTTGTTCTGTGACCAGGAATCATCCATGCAGTTTGGCATTTGCAGCTTTTACCATTACTACACTTACCTTTTGGGCACTGTGGTGATGGGTATTTAGACCCCATTGCCACAATGTTCAGAATGTGCTTCAGCTATGGACCCCACACTTCCCATTTGGTCACTGTGGTGATGGGTGTTTAGACACCATTGCCACACTGTTCAATTGGGCTTCAGCTATGGACCCCAGACTTACCTTTTGGTCACTGTGGTGATGGGTGTTTAGACCCCATTGCCACAATGTCCAGAATGTGCTTCAGCTATGGACCCCACACTTCCCATTTGGTCACTGTGGTGATGGGTGTTTAGACCCCATTGCCACACTGTTCAATTGGGCTTCAGCTATGGACCCCAGACTTACCTTTTGGTCACTGTGATGATGGGGTGTTATACCCCATTGCCACAGTGGTCATGGTCTGCTTGCATTGTGGAGGCCACACACATTTATGTGTGACAAATGTGATTGGGGGTCACATTGTATGCTCAATGACATGTTCAGTGTTGTGGGCATTTGACACAGACTACACACGCTTGTCATGGTGTTGGTGGGATGTATTTTCAGACATTCCTTATGTTGGAGTATGCTGGTTGTGTCATGCATTTCCCGTCCTATGTTTAGGGGTGGTGGTAGTGGTAGGCATCCATCCCCCTATTAGTGGGGATGGTAGTAGTGACAGGCATCCAGCCCCCCCTGAGTAGGGGTGGTGGTGGTGGTAGGCATCCAGGCCCCCCTGAGTAGGGGTGGTGGTAGTGGTTGGCATCCATCCCCCTATGAGTGGGGATGGTAGTAGTGACAGGCATCCAGCCCCCCCTGAGTAGGGGTGGTGTTGGTGGTAGGCATCCATCCCCCTATGGGTGGGGTTGGTAGTAGTGACAGGCATCCAGCCCCCCCTGAGTAGGGGTGGTGGTAGTGGTAGGAATCCAGGCCCCCCTGAGTAGGGGTGGTGGTAGTGGTAGGAATCCATCCCCCTATGAGTGGGGATGGTAGTAGTGACAGGCATCCAGCCCCCCTGAGTAGGGGTGGTGGTAGTGACAGGCATCCAGCCCCACATGAGTAGGGGTGGTGGTAGTGGGAGGCATCCAGCCCCCCATGAGTAGGGGTGGTGTTAGTGGTAGGCATCCAGGCCCCCCTGAGTAGGGGTGGTGGTAGTGGTAGGCATCCAGGCCCCCCTGAGTAGGGGTGGTGGTAGTGGTAGGCATCCACCCCCTATGAGTAGGGGTGGTAGTAGTGACAGGCATCCAGCCCCCCCTGAGTAGGGGTGGTGGTAGTGGTAGGCATCCAGCCCCCTATGAGTGGGGATGGTAGTAGTGACAGGCATCCAGCCCCCCATGAGTAGGGGTGGTGGTAGTGGTAGGCATACAGGCCCCCCTGAGTAGGGGTGGTGGTAGTGGTAGGCATCCAGCCCCCCTTGAGTAGGGGTGGTGTTAGTGGTAGGCATCCAGGCCCCCCATAGTAGGGGTGGTGGTAGTGGTAGGCATCCAGGCCCCCCTAAGTAGGGGTGGTGGTAGTGGTAGGCATCCAGCCCCCTATGAGTGGGGATGGTAGTAGTGACAGGCATCCAGCCCCCCCTGAGTAGGGGTGGTGTTGGTGGTAGGCATCCATCCCCCTATGGGTGGGGTTGGTAGTAGTGACAGGCATCCAGCCCCCCCTGAGTAGGGGTGGTGGTAGTGGTAGGAATCCAGGCCCCCCTGAGTAGGGTTGGTGGTAGTGGTAGGAATCCATCCCCCTATGAGTGGGGATGGTAGCAGTGACAGGCATCCAGCCCCCCATGAGTAGGGGTGGTGGTAGTGGTTTGCATCCAGGCCCCCCTGAGTAGGGGTGGTGGTAGTGGGAGGCATCCAGCCCCCCATGAGTAGGGGTGGTGTTAGTGGTAGGCATCCAGGCCCCCCTGAGTAGGGGTGGTGGTAGTGGTAGGCATCCAGGCCCCCCTGAGTAGGGGTGGTGGTAGTGGTAGGCATCCAGCCCCCTATGAGTGGGGATGGTAGTAGTGACAGGCATCCAGCCCCCCCTGAGTAGGGGTGGTGGTAGTGGTAGGCATCCAGCCCCCTATGAGTGGGGATGGTAGTAGTGACAGGCATCCAGCCCCCCCTGAGTAGGGGTGGTGGTAGTGGTAGGCATCCAGGCCCCCCTGAGTAGGGGTGGTGGTAGTGGTAGGCATCCAGCCCCCCATGAGTAGGGGTGGTGTTAGTGGTAGGCATCCAGGCCCCCCTGAGTAGGGGTGGTGGTAGTGGTAGGCATCCAGGCCCCCCTGAGTAGGGGTGGTGGTAGTGGTGGGCATCCAGCCCCCCATGAGTAGGGGTGGTGTTAGTGATAGGCATCCAGGCCCCCTGAGTAGGGGTGGTGGTAGTGGTAGGCATCCATGCCCCCCTGAGTAGGGGTGGTGGTAGTGGTAGGCATCCAGCCCCCCATGAGTAGGGGTGGTGTTAGTGGTAGGCATCCAGCCCCCCCTGAGTAGGGGTGGTGGTAGTGGTAGGCATCCAGGCCCCCCTGAGTAGGGGTGGTGGTAGTGGTAGGCATCCAGCCCCCCCTGAGTAGGGGTGGTGTTAGTGGTAGGCATCCAGGCCCCCCTGAGTAGGGGTGGTGGTAGTGGTAGGCATCCAGCCCCCCTGAGTAGGGGTGGTGTTAGTGGTAGGCATCCAGGCCCCCCTGAGTAGGGGTGGTGGTAGTGGTAGGCATTCATCCCCCTTTGGGTGTGTATGGCATTGGTGGTAGCCATCCCGCCCCTATGGTTCTGCTGTTGCTGGTGTACGTCATTTCTGCATCCCTATGTGTGTGTGACATATGTTGGGTACGTGTGGTTTGTTTGTGTAGTGGGTGTTTGACTTACCGTCTTCGCCGTACGCGTCCGTACCGGTCCCGGTAATAGATGTAGAGTATTGGTAGGACCTGCGTGATGGGATTCATGGTTTGTTCGTCTCGTTCGGGTTTCTCGTGGCTTCGACTCGTACTCGTCGCTGGCTTGTTCGTCTCGTAGCCGTGGATCGTCTTGTGGTGCGAATCGGAGCTTATGTGCAGCTCTCCCGGATGCTCTGACGTGCCGGACGTAGCGACGGGTTGGGCGCGTACGGAATGTGCATCTTACTAGTCCGACCGGAAGCTGCTGTATATTTGGTTCCGTGCGACTCGATTGGACTTGTACGTATCCGGCTCGGGCGGGGAACAGGAGCTGAAATGGGTGAGTACGGCTCGCTCGGAATCTGGGCTGTTATGCGCATCGTACTTGTTAGTTCGGACGGCTGTTCGAATTGGTCGGGAAACACGCGTTCGGCTTGCGTTTTTTCTGGACGAATACTGTTAGGTGCGCTTCCGGCCAAGATCGGAATCGACCCCATGGTGTGTCTTGTAGTGTACTAACTAATCTGTTTTATGAGACAGGGAGACTCGAATACTATTATTCAAATATGGATTTAGTGTTTTCAGAAGTTCCTATTAGAAAGAACATGAACAAGATAAATAGTGCTAGAAGTGCGGAATATATGGGAGAATTTTTTCATACCACACAGACATTAGACACTGTATATGCACATAGACATAATCTTACATGTAGCTTATGGTTAGAAGAGATCGAAATTTATTAACATGGTAGAAGATAGAAGACAGGAATTTCAGAGAAAAGCTGCTGAGCAAAAGTCTCATGTACCTCCATGGGCTTTCAGAGAAGGAAATTACAAAAAAGGCGAGACTTACGCTGCAATGTCTCTAGATTGGTATCATAGAGGGAAGCTTTGTTTGCTTAGACAAAAGACTGATTATAATAATTGGATCACTGTTAAAATATCGATCACAAAAACACCGACATACAAAAATATCGATGTGAAAATATCGGATACAAAAATATCGCCATCCGATACATAAACAAGATTTTACACAAATATCGATATTTAAATATCGCCGTAATAAATATCAGTGAACAAAAATACCGACTACAAACATATCGATAACAAAAATATCTAAAAATTTAAATTATAAAGAGACACAACAAAAATATCAATAACACTAATATCTACTTACAAATATAATTATAACTTATACAAAAAATATCGATAATACTATTCAACATTAAATAAACGCTCCTTACAACTATATAATAATTTAATATATTAAAACAAATAATATTAAATAATACCAACATATATAAAATTAATATATATTTAAAACAAATATAAAACAATTATAAAAACCCTAATAAATATATCAATTCATAAAAAACAATAAATGTGCTCACTAACACATAATTATTCACATATATATAATATACAACAATTATTAACGTTATGAAGTAAAATTATTAACAAATATTTTAAAATAACTACAACAAATAATATATTATAAACATCAAACAAACAACACATATATTTACCTAATTAAAAAGTAACTGCTACAAAATTCAAAAAACGTATCTCAACCAATGATTTTAAGCTAAAAGAGCACAAGCCAATTAAAATTGAGAAGTAATTAACTAAACACTATAAAAACTAAAAATTAACTTTAAAAAATTACGGTTTATCGGCCAAACACGGAGGAGAGCGTTACTTTGCTGGAGAGAGAGAGGAAGAAGATCTACAAAAACTACTATCACAGATTATATTACAACACAGGTAAGAAAAAGCATTATTTTATTATTATAAATGCATCAACCTCCTTAACTTAACTACCTAAATCAATTAAATGTTCTCTTCTTTTTAAATCAAAAGTAAACTTGCTAACAACAACAGCAAAAAAAATAAAATGCAAATGTGATTAAGGGGCCCATTACGATAACCGGCGGTAAAAAAAACGTCAACCGCCATAGCCTGAAAAGACCGCCCGCCTGCAACATGTGAATACCGACCGAGCAATTATGATGACGCGAAGCAACCACCGCCCGCAGCGGGAAAAAAACACAGAATACCGCCCGTCCATGTCAGAGTCCAAGACAATCCGTCCGCCACGGAACGCAATACCGCCCGAAAACTCCAAATACGACCGCGCGGACGGACTACACACCGGCCGTCAAATTATGATCCCCCCGACATGAGGGCGGGAAACCAACACATTTCCCGCCCGCAACGGTGAACAACAGACATGAATAACTGACAAGGCGGATTGCCTGGCGGCCACGTCCGTGCACGGAAATCAGTGGCGGCAAAAACAAATACACACAACACGGCCAACAAGTCCACACAGTAAGCGACGCCAAAATACCCAGACACAGAACCCATCCCAAAGACACATCCCCCTGCCAAAAAATAAATTTGAATAAATCCCAGGACACCACGCCCAACACACCTGAAAACGACAGACCATCATGACACACCCACATAGGTGAGTACAAAAGCAGCCAGACCACAAACCCTTGCACCACGACAAAGCCAACACCACAGCAGAGAACACGGAGAGCCACAGAGGAAAGCAGTATACCACACGCACGCACACATCACATCCATCACCACAACCACCACCACCACCACCACCTAAACACCGGCACCACAAACCCCCTGCACATCACACACCAAACACACCACACCAGCACCACAAAAACTACACTACGCACCATGGCAACACAACGAATGCCCAAGTTCACTGCCACAGAGTTGACGGTCATGGTCGACGAGGTCATCAAGGTGTACCCACAAATCTATGGGAACCAGGTCCAACAGACACCAGTAGCCACCAGAAACAGGATGTGGATAAGGTGAATGCAGTTGGCAATGTGCCACGCAACCAGGGGGAAATAACCAAGAGGTGGCAGGACCTGAAAAGCGTGGTCAGGAAGAAGGAGGCCAAGAACCGTGAGCTGGCTGACAGGACTGGCAGCGGAACTCCCGCGCCATTCAAGACCTTCAAGGCGTGGGAGGAGAAGGTGCGAGGCATACTACATCCGGAGAGTCTCATCGGAATACCAGGGGGAGTGGAGGCTGGTAAGTACAAACAAATGTATACCAGCACACCGCCATGTACAGTCATGCACTAACGCAATGCCATAGCTCCGAGGGCCGAGCACCCCCATGTCCAGTACACAATTCACTAGACATCCCTCACATATGCAACAGACACTCACACACACTCAGCCCATAGGCACCAACAAAGAAAACCATGGGGGCATGTGTAGAGTCAGCCAGCACCACAACTCCCACCAGCTCCCCTTGTACCCCAGATGCGCCGGAAGGAGCGCTCCCCACACCCACACCCATGTGGCAGCCATAGCTGCACAAACCAACAAGTAACAGGTAAGCAGCCTTACCACAAGGCCCGTGTATCGGAGGGGGGACTGCAGAAGTACCCCCCACCAGGCCCCCACTCCTACAGCGCAGCAAGATGGAGCACTCCCCACACCCATGTGTCAGCCATTGCAGTGCACACCTACACCCGACAGGTAGATATGTTACCCTACATGGAGGGCTGTCTGTGGATGGTAAACCATCACCACGACTCACAACACGGCCCCCACACCCACAGACCAGCAAGATGGAGCACCCCTCCCTCTCATAACCATGTGGTAGCCATTGCATTTCTCCCTCAAAACCAACAATTAGGTAGACTACTGTACAGGGCGGGGTGTCTGTAGGCATGAGGACTGTACTACGACTAACATGTGGGACATGTCACTTAGCAGAGGAACAGGTAGCACTGCTCCCTGTCACAAACATGTGACCAATGTGCACCCGGACATCAATTACAGAGTCATAGCCCACATGAGCCATCTCAAATGCAGTAACACGTAAGGAGTCACGTCTGCATGCACAAGTCTAACTGGAGTACTGACCCACATGGCGTGCACTGTGCCAGTCATCACACACATCAGCAACACCATCCAAGTCTTGTCCATGTAGTTGTGTCTGCTTCTACCCTTGACATAGCACAACATCACCCATGTAAGTCTATCTTGTCCAAATGAAACATAGTGGAACCCCAGTAATGTAACATACACCACTGGACCCATGAACCACACAGCTACACAATGCACATTCAAAATCTCATCCATCTCATCATCCAGCCCCAGTGTCATGAAAGGTATATCATCTAAACAGTTGCCCCATAGACAGTAGTACAGCAAAGAGTCCTGCCGATGACCAATAATGTGTCTGCTGTGTCTGAAGCGCTCGTCACACTGTAACAACATACAAAATGTAGTCAACACCCCAAGAGCACTGCATTGCTGCACATGGGTGAGAGTAGCACGCACACCAAGGAATTGTACCATCTGCAATACGTCGTATGGCATACAACCATTACTCACTCACTACAATGCTTGCTGTGGAATGCCCTTAAATAACAACAGTGAGCAGATGTGCTGGCTAAGTCAGACATACACACACCTTTGTCTCTGTAGTGTCGTGTGGCCAAAACACATGTCCCCTTCTGCACCCATATGTCACAGTATGTACCACAGTACCATATTTCATCTCTAAAACGTTCATGGGGCTGTACCCTTTTGCCATCTGCGTGCCTAAGCGTTGCATTTGAACCCCAAAAACATATATCATCTCAAAAGCGTTCATGGGGCTGTACCCCTTTTGCCATCTGCGTTTCCAAGCATTGCATGTGAACCCCAAAAACATATTTCAACACCAAAGCGTTCATGGGGCGATACCCCTTTTGCCATCTGCGTATCCAAGCGTTGCATTTGAACCCCAAAAACATATTTCAACACTAAACCGTCCATGGGGCTGTACCCCGTTCCCACCAAAGCCACAAAATGTAGGGGTACTGCAACACACACCAATTGACATTTCAAATCCGTCCCATGCCAGATGCACCCATCACACTATTCCATTGCCTTGATCACGCACACACATTGTAGAGACATACACACGCATCCGGCAAATCAGTGCACAACTGTGCACAAACTGTGCATGTCAGACATCTAACACAAACCTTGCAAGGTGCAACACAATAACTTTTCGTCTCCGCCCCACAGGTGACGAACAGCATGATGCTGCGGATGGAGACACCAGCCATCACAGCCAGTCCACAAGCCCCCCACACGGACTCACGGATGTGGAAAGCCTGGACACCTCTACGGACGAGGACTCCCAACCTGGCACATCTGGCGTGGCAGGGCGCAACAGCACCCCAGGACCCCTCCTACCCACCAACCCATCTCCCAGGGCTGGTGACCAGTCCCAGGCCCCTGCTGCCACGGTCATTGCGGCCAACACCACCGCCGCAACCACCACCACCACCACCATCACCACCACCAGGGCCTCCCTGACCACTCAGCCATCCCAAGAGGTGGCACAAACCTCCACATCTACCCTGGGAGCCAGGAGGAGGCCCCGGGTGACCAATGTGGCGAGTGGGCAGGTCGGTGGCAGCAGTCCAGGTGGGAGGAGCAGGGTCAGGCCAAGGCCAACAGAGCCTGGGAGCCAAGCCCTGCCGCAAATAGCCAGAGTCCTTGGGGCCTATGAAGAGGCCCAGGGACAATGGGCCAGGTCAGCTTCCGACACGAGGGAAGTCCTTGGGGTGTTGAGGTCCATGGACGCCCACATGGGCCAACTTGTGGACCTCATGGGCCAGCTAGTGGTGGAGGTGAGGGCCCACTCAAGGCCAACCACACCACCTACGCCACCACCTGCTGGGGCGCAGGGACGTGCAACATCCAGTTCCCCTGCGTCCACAGCGAGTGGGCAATCCTCAGCCACCACCAGCAGCCCACAAACACAACCCCCTCCTCTCAAACGTGGAAGGGGCCGTCCGAAGAGGAAACAGATGTCCAGGGAGGACTTCGCACGCTCCAAACGCCAGTGAGTCAGCCAGCCATGGTGGCCACCCCCTGCATTCACTTGGACTACCATCCTACCCCACACTGCCAGTCGAGTGGCAAATGTCTGTTGGACTGCGGACCCAGGACAACATGGGTACACCTTGACCATCACGCGGACAGGACCGTCAACTCATTGTACAGCATGCACCACCTTCTTGATCACCTTTCCCACAATCACATGTCACCTTTAAAATAAATACACCTGTATCACATCCTATGTCATCTGCTATGTTTATTATCAATGGTGCACAAACGTCAGCATGTTCAGAAATTCATCTGTAGTGTGTTCTGTCGATAGGCCAGGAGAGGCTGTAGGGACCTAGGGGTGACAAACAGAACAAGAGTCCATTGACTGTGTGTGTCACACACTCATCACACAGTACTTGTCATCAGGCCTAAGCAATGTACACACATCTCACAGAGCAACAGGGCACAATGTCACAGCCACTCTCAGTGGCATACTACCCTGGACATGGACCATTGCCACACAGCACTCAGTCAACAATAGGCCGCCCTGACAATGCACACATACACCTACACAACTACAGCGACATCAGCCGTCGTACATGGTCACTCACCGTCAAGTGAAGTAGCGGGCGATGAGCTGCTGACGCTCATTCACTGCTTCCTCCTCTCCACTGTCCTCGTCACTGGACACGGCTTGGCCTGCAGGCGGGGGCCCTGGCTGATCACCGTCATCCACTATCAGGGGGATCTGCCTGCGAATCGCAAGATTGTGCAGCATGCAGCATGCCACAACTATCTGGCACACCTTCTGTGGGGAGTATGCCAGTGCACCCCCGGTGCGGTCCAGGCATCTGAATCTGGACTTCAGGAGTCCAAAAGTCCGCTCCACCACACGTCTGGTCCTCCCATGTGCCTCATTGTATCTGACATCAGCTGGTGTACGAGGATTGCGTAGTGGACTTAACAGCCAAGGCCCATTAGGATATGCAGAGTCACCAACAATCCATGCACGGTCCGGTTGCAGATTGGTCATCAGACGTGGGAGGATGCTGTGGCGCATGATGTGCGAGTCATGGGTGGAACCGGGAAACTTCGCACACACGTGTGTGATTATCATGTCCGCCAGGCACACCACTTGCACATTCAGGGAGTGGAAATGTTTCCGGTTCCTGATAGATGTGCTCCATGGCCTGTGGTGCAACAAGGCCAACATGGGTGCAATCAATTGCACCAACAACCTGGGGGATGCGTCCAAGTGCATAGAAAGCACCCTTCACCGCAGGCAAATCACGAGCCCTGGGGAATCGGATGTACCGGTTCCTGTACAGCATCATAGCTGACAGGACATCCCGTAGCACCTTGCTGAACATGGGCTGGGACATCCCACCTCCACTGCCCACCGTGTGTTGGAATGAACCGGTTGCGAAGAAATGCAGTGCAGCCATCACCTTAGCCGTGGGGGTGAATGCTGTAGGATACACCCTGCGAGGACGAAGGTGGGGTTCCAACATGGCACATAGGCGATGCAGGGTGGGCCGGTCCAGACGGAACTTCCTTATGACCTCCACATCCTCCATGTCTGCCAGCAATTGGTAGGGGCGATGTATGTTTGGTCTCCTCCTAGGACAGATGGAAGTGGACACATGTCAATGCAACACACCACATGGTATTTACACATACACAAAACAAAGATCACTGACAAAGCAATAGTATCACCGAACAGCTGACAAGTAGGGACAGCACAGCAACATTACTCTTACACAGGTCCCCTTACCAATAGCAAGGACCACTGACACATACCATTGCTATGAGCATGCACATGGGGATTAAGGCCATATTAGCTTGATAGGCATGATGATGGATTCAGACTGCATATGTGGGTAGCGGCAACACCACGGCAATATACCTAGCTGCTGTGCCTGACACCGCTTCCGAGGCTGGGTGAGTATGGCACACACCAACAACACAACGTACACAGGCTGAGCGGTACACCAATCGCAGCAGCTTGGACACGCAGAAACAGCCCCAAGGGGGCTATATCAGTGTGGGAGGGTGACAGGCATTACCACAGCTTCCAGGGACTGCTGACTGCCACCCCTCAACAACACCTGCTGCTGCTGCCACCTGTCCACCTTAATGTCGACGACTCTGATGATATGTCCAGGTCCACTCACCAGCGAGGAGCTGCAGTTCCTGGATTCCGAGCTCCACGCACACTGCCCAAGGCGAATACCGGCAAAAGTCATGTGTGTGTAAGACAACTACAGTGTGTGTGGGAGTGCATGTGGGGGACACACATGTCGTTCATCCGCAGCACTATGAGTCTGAGCCTGTGGGGTTCCAACATGCACCGCTTACCATGCTAACTACAGGTGGAAGGGGTATGTAGGCTCTCTGGTGTTTCCCCATGCATGTCCCTCCCGAGTGGTGGTACATGGCATTTTCATGTCAGACACCCAGTGACGCAGACACTTGGCAATGCATGATTCTGGGCAGCTATTGCTTGTGTGAATGGCTGGCTGGCTCCCTGCTGGCCTTCTCAGTCTCGGCAGACCTGGGCTGCACATTGACCGCCCAATCCTAGAAGGAAACTACACTGACTGTACAGTGGGTTACATGTGTCATTATTTCACAACTCTCAGGAAATGCGCTAACTCAGCCCTGTCGATTGAACACTCCAGGCCTTGTGATAGGGATGTGTGTGAGAGATGGTGGCACTGAATGTGACCTCCATTGCGGGGTGAGCCATTCACAGGGCGAGTACGTTGAGGGCTGCGCAGTGTTGGACACAGTGAGTCCACCCACAAAGATGTGTAGCCTTGTGAGCTATGTGTCGGTCTACCTGACAATGGACAGTAGATGTGGGCAGACTACACATTGCTCAAAGTGCTGGCATCCTGAATTGAATGGGATGGACAGGTACTGTGTACACACTCCCACCAGCATGCATTCACGTGTGGTGTACACATGCTGTTATGCCATGTCCCATACCGTCTTGGCTCTGTTACACGTCTCTGATCATTTAGGATGGGTCAGCATCATGCCACTGTTATTGGTGGATGTGGGTGATGCTGAGAAGAGTATGTGTGATATTCCAACCCTCATGTGTACCATCCCTGCAGTTGGAAGTCCACCAGCCCAAGGCCTTGTGATGAGCCATTGCATCCAAGTTGATGCTTCTGTGTATGTGTAACCGACAGTGCAGCCAATCCCACGAAGAGGGTGACGTCATCTGCCGGATGTGTGACCATGTTGCGGCGACTAATCGGGGGATGCTCCCTCGTATTGTCAGGTTGGCACGGCGCTGCATTTCACCACTAATGGTCTGCTATTGACAGTCACACAGCCTGTGGCGGATGCACGTTTGTAGGGGCATCAGCAGCAGGCAGGTGTACAGTACTGTGGGATTGTGTCTTTTGCTGCGAGAGGCAGCATGTGTCCACAGCCTACCCATGTTCTGGGTAATGTGATGTTAGTTGTGTGATGCAGTGGGTTGTGAGTGTACTCTGTGCTGGGTGCATCTTACATGCATATGCGATTCCTGAGGGTCAAGATGTAATTTGGGCACTCTGCATAGTCAATGCGTTCAGAGTCGTAGGCCTCAGGAACAGCCTGTAGTCAGCTGGAGTGGCAATTCACATGTATGTTTGTGGCACTGTGCATACTCTGATTTCGTCCTAAACACATGTGTGCGATGCCTCACCTCATATTCCTGATACTCACACATCCGGCACACTGTGCAACAGTAGTTGTGCTCGTGCGATGGACAGTTGTCTGGCATGGGCTCATAACCATTGTGGACTGTCATGTTGCAGTCAGTGTGTGTGGTGACACATTCTGCTCCATGCAGGTATGTCCTTGGCCTAATTATGTAGTGGTCATCCTTAACACCATCAGGAGAGTGGGTGTGTACACAGCGATGAGTGGCTATGGCCGCAGGGTGACAGTCCGGGTGTTGTTCCATGTGCACAACACATGTGTCACTTATTGGCGGGTTCATTACCTGTACGCCAGCCATTACGTGTTGATTGTGGTTGCTGTATACATTTGCACAGGTATCATGCAACATGTGCACTTGGGAATGTTCTGTGCTGGCTCCCTTGCACATGTCTGTGGAATTGATGCCAAATGAGTGAGGCCACCTCGCTCTCCCTCATGTGTCATCTACCATGTGTGCTGAGGGACAGGGGACGGTCAACAGTGGTGAGGCATCGGATGGTGCAGCTGCACAGGAGCTGGGTGAGACTAATGTGACCGGCGCATCGGAGGGGGCAGACGTGTGCTGGATGAATCACAGGCCCATACGACAATTGCTGCGTCATCTGAGTACAGAGGTCATGTATCCATGTTTGCTAGCACAGGGGACGTGCACTCTAGCTCCTCTGCAGCCACGCGGAGGCCAATGCCCGCCCTCCCAACTACTTCCACTGGTGCAACACGTGTCGGCACAAGGATGAAGGATAGAGTGTCTTTCACACCAGGCACAGCTGCCCCTGCGACCCCTGCTGCACTCAGTGCCGGGTCTGTTGAGCATGTGCGGCATCTGTGCGTGGGTCAGACAGCTCTCCTTAATGACTTCATTGCCCATGCCAACACCTTTCCGCAGTTGACATAGTTCATGGAGGGCCTACATTAACGCGTGGGTGGGCTACACCAGTCTGTCCAATAGTTGTCCCCCCAGTCAAGGTGGTCCTTGAACTGGGCCACTGTCAGGCTGACATTCCTGACCTTCCCCCACCCCCCGGAAAGTGGCGCATCTGACAACAGCAGGGCACGAGTCCTGACAGAAGAGGTGGTGGCACGCAGACGTCATGACAGGTAGTGACGTCACGGAAGATGGCTTGCACCATCAGACTCATTGCCTCCCCTCGCTCACCCCACTGATGCGATTGCATCATGGGAGCACGCGCGTGTGCAGCAGCTCCAATCTCTCCCCAGAGAGGCCAAATAGTGTATGTGTGGCTCCATTCGCTCCAGTCATCGAGCTCACGGTAAAATAGGTGGGGGGACGCCGTACAGCCGCATGGTACCCCGACTCGTGCCCTGGACAACAGTGACAAAGCATGGCTGTCTCCGGAGTCCGGATACACCACATGCAACACACAGTAGCTGTAGCTGCCCTAGCGGGCCATGCCGCAAACACCATCCCAGACGACATGTAGACACACCCCGGCGCGCAATGTCATAGCATCCGCTGCCATTGGCAAGGGACCCATGGTGTGTGATATGGGCCTCATGGTGAAGAGCCTCCGAGCCATCCACCGCCAACGGGTGTCATGCAACTCACACACTTCGCTAAAACATTAGGTAGCTTTGCCTGCACACCAGGGCTCGAGTCCGGGTACCATGCGGGTGTACGGCGTCCCACCACTTATTTTACCGTGAGCTCGGTGACTGGAGCGAATGGAGCCACACATTCACTCTTTGGCCTCTCTGGGGTGAGATTGGAGCTGCTGCTCACGCGCGTGCTCCTATGATGCAATCGCATCAGTGGGGTGAGCGAGGGGAGGCAATGAGTCTGATGGTGCAAGCCATCTTCCGTGACGTCACTACCTGTCATGACGTCTGCGTCCCCCACGTCTTGTTCGGGACTTGTGCCCTGCTGCACACTGAGAATGTATTGCCTGCGAGATGTGACCAGGAGCAGGGTGCCATGACCTCCCACCCACCAAGCTCCACTGCCATCCCATGCCCTGGGTAGCCTGTGCAGGTGGACGATGTAGGGGGTACACCTGAAGGCCAGGGGTGTAAATGTCTCGGCAAGGGCCTGGCTGACGCACAGCAGTATCCAGCATGTCCCCAGAGGGAGGGCCAACGTCCACACCTGATGCAGCATAGATCGTGTGCCCGCCTGTTGTGCACACACTAGTCCACATTCATCCCCAGACAGCTGGTCTTTCCACATACCCAGAACAGTGGTAATCTACCCCGCCGGGTTCGTCCCCACACAGTCTGTATCGACACTGCATGTGTGCACCCACCCGTGCCACAGACCCACCTGTGCCAAGAAGCCCTCCCGCTTCACATGCCACATGTGTGTATTCCACAGTTGTGCTTCTCTCTCAGGGGCGGACATCCAACTGTCCCGTAGCATACAGACTGCACCCAGTCGGACTGGCATCCTGTTTGAATGTTAGGCACCCTCACACAACTACCTGTGCCACAGTGGTGGCTGTGCTGGCTATCGTGACTGCCATGGCAGTGTTGCTGTCCATGGCAGGGTACACTCACACACAATGCATACGTAGCTTTTCGTATCAGTACTCTGCACATCGGACTGGCCACTGTCCCTGGTGTTGTACATTGTTGCCGCCTGTCTATGTATTCTGTGACTGGATGCTGTTGTTCCTGTAGTGGGTTGTGTCTGTGTAGTTGCTGTTTGCAGTTGTTACTGTGTGTGCATAGTTAAGTGAGGCACATGCCGTGAATGGTACCTCAACAATTGCAATGTCTGGTCTCACATTCCTATGTGTATAATACGTGGCTGGGACTTCACTTCTTTCAGACTCTGCTACTTGTGTGTGTGATGAAGACGTGTGTCTGTAACACGGATTGTCTGCATGTATTTGGTGGTATTTCTGTGTTAATGTATACGTGTCATGTTTGCGTGCATGCAAAGCACAGGGTGTGTGTCTAGCCACAGGATGACAGGTAGCATGTGCAGAGTGTGCGGGTATGTGTGAGCTTACTTTCTGGCTGGCCAGCAGTGTAGGTGTATGTGTATCTTGTGATGAACATCGAGCCTGGGCACATGGCTTACTTTCAATGTGTGCATTTGGGAGGTGTAGGTGTGTGTGGTGTGTGTGGTGTGACTTTGGGGTAGTGTTGGTGTGTGTGTGTGCGCTCTGGCAATGTCGACTACACACATGTGTTACCCAGGGGCATGGTCAGTGTTTGTATCCTTGTTCGGGTCTGTTAATGTGAGCACATGTGTGTATTGTCTGTTGCACAGTGTGTGGGTGTGTCCTTGCAGTTCAGGATGACTCCTACTTGATATGTATTGGCCATTGTGGGTCTGCAGGGTGTGTGAATGTGAAGATTGTGCCTTGTTCAATTGAGCATGTATGTACATTTCGGCGGTTCGTACTCACTGTGCAGCCCTGCCCACCCACACTGATATCGTGTGTGTTTTGGCATGCATTGATGTGGCGTGCTACTGGCGTGGCTCCTATATTTGCTTGTTGAGTGTGATGTCAGACTGTGAAGGTGATTGTACACATATGTAGGACTGTGCTTTGTAGTGACCAGGCCGTCAGTGTTGATGTGATGATCTGTTGGGCCACGTCAGACTCTGACATGCCAAGGCCCACGACCTGTGGTATTTTACTGGGTCCACAGTGGCAGCAACTCATATGCATTGACATCCAATGACACTTGACTACATGGTAATCTCACGAGTCCCGTGTACTTCACACACTCTCATCCTCTCTCATTCGTACTTGTCTACGATCAATAATTCTCCAGAGTCAGATATTAGCTTTAAGGCATGTATTTGAGCTTACTTCCTCTGTGATGCAGGATGTGGACACTACTGGCAGCGTAATGCATGTGGAGGATATACTTAGCATGATTACACATACAAAAGGGGGTACAGGTAGATGTGATAAGTCGTTAATTGTGGAAATAAGGCTTCAGAGTTAAGAATGCCCTGCCCTTGCTATGCTACAGTACATTAGCTCATTACTGAGGTGCCCTAGGCTGTGACACAGACAGTATTGGTTTACCCTACCAGACAGCTTGACATCATAAGCACAGTACATCTAAGTCCCATGGTACAGGTTTACGACAATAGTGACTCCGACACACCTGCGTCAGAGGTGACATCAGAGCATGAGCCTACATGCATGCAGCATAGTCTCACATGTTGTTGCGATATGGTGGCTACTGAACATGACTCAATGCCCGGGGACATGTTGTAGGGTGTTGCATTTGTTGTCCATGCAAATGTCCTGGCACGGAAGTTCAGAAGAAGGTGAGATGACAGTTCTCAAGTTATTCAGCAGACAGATAAGCGTGCACTTACAGGAGCATGTGTTCAGGTGCGCGGCATGCATATTGTAGCATTGTGGTTCGTGCAATGTTGGCCATGTGGTCACTGTACACAGGTCCCATTCCTCAGCCTCCCCGTGTTCATGCAGGGACACGGGATATGGTGATGGACAGGGTGCATGTCCCGGAAATGTCAGGTGTCATGACGGTGGAGTTGATGGTAAGGTGTTTGTTTCCGAGTGCATGGTATAGTTGTTGCACAGCTAACTGGCCACTGCGTGCGGACGCCAAGCATAGGTACGGTGTTGCACATGAATGTTCAATTGTGGGTATTGATTTGGGGACCCATGAATTGACAGGTTGTCAGGTATGCGATACCTTCCTGCAGAGCATCCCTCGCATTGGTGGTATTTATGGTTGACATCCAATGAAGCGGATGGTGGGTTGCAACGTGTTCCTCGTAAGTTGTCCCTTGTAGAATCCTGATGGGACATGTCGGGTGACATTCGATGAAACTGTAATCCAGCATACGTTGTGCGGAGGCACACTGGTCCCATTGCAGTGTGTGTCCTATTGCAGCCACAAACGCCATGCCCCCATACACTGAACAGTTCCTGTCGTGGGCGTCCAGGGGTGAGAACAGGTGTACCAGGTCCCCAATTGGACATGCCGGGTTGGAGAGACATAAATCCACAGGCCAGTGGTACGGGCACCTCCGACAGTAGAAAACGGGGATGACGCAGCTGAACATTTCAATGCGGTAAGTTACTCGATAACTTACATTCAGCATAGCCAGATTTGCACAGCCCACTATCTGTAGCAAGCTATTGCTGTACAGCTGCATCTGTCTGGCGTAGGTGTATAGTACTGGTGCACCGTCCATTTTGCTGCAGGGTGCTGTGATGGCGTGCTCCGGCTGCCTGGGCTGTCTGCTGAGTGCAACCTCCGACGATGCTGGGTGTTCTTGTATGGATGTTAGGCGGCAGGACTTTGGGTATGGCTTGGGAGGCGGACACAGGCCCTCATCCCACATGCTCCTATGAATGGTCAAGGCCAGTGGTGTCTGACTCTTTCCTGATTACTTGCATTTGAGCCACAAGGAGCAGTGGTATAATTGTATTTTGTGGTTTTATCTTTCTTTCATGTTCGGCGTTATCTGCCAGTGGAAGGTTGACTCAGCATGGCTATGTTTGGGTTGTGGTTGTTACAATGGCTCCGTTCTCCTGCAGGATATGTTGCAATGTGATTTGGGTGTGGGAATGGAAGGACATTCACTGCTATCTGCTCTCCCGTGTGTGGGTGGGTCACTTCTTTTCCGCTGTACATTGGGACTTGTGTGTGGGCGTAGTGATTGTGAACACCTGTTCTCAGGCAGCAGGGTTTCTCTGTTTTGTACATTGCATGGCTTGTTATTGCGTGCAGGATGGTATAGGTATTGTTTGTTGTGACTGGCGTGCCTTTTGCGGTCAATGTCCATTGTTTGTGCTGTTCTGTAGCAGCTGCCGTGTGCTTCTCCATGCTTTGCACACAGGTGTGTGTCCTCTTTCGACGTCACTTTGCTCCCCTGTTCGGCACACTTGTGTGACTACGTTTTGGCAACTGTGAGTTGTCGGTTGTGGTCATGATTTACGCAGGGGGACCACGTGACATGTGCCTTCAGGGTGGGGCTGGTGTGTGTGGTGTGTTGTTGTGACCCTGTGGTGTTTGTGTGCAGCCCATGCGTGGCGCTGTCGTTGGCCTCTGCGTTGTGCGCATGTGCGTCATCGCCGGGGCGCTGCGGTGCCGTGACGGGGACGTCACCTCCTGGTCCGGGGTAGTGGGTGCCCAGGATGTTGCGGGTTGATTATATTTTACAGGTGGGATATGTGTGGGTACAGTGTTGGATGTGTCCTGTCCCCACAGGGGTGTCTAGGGGGCCCATGTACAGTTTTTCCGCCCTTGCATTGTGTGCGGTGTTTGCATGCCCTTGTTGTGTGTCTGCCTACCTGCGTCGTCGTTGCGCGTTCACTCCTAGGTGCTGCATCAGGTACAGCATTGGGATGGCCTGGAGAGCAGGATTCATGTCGGAGTAGGCCGGGTTGGTGTTTCTGTGGTCAGCAATGTGGTTTCCGCCTCCTGTTCTCGTGCGGTGTCTCTTTGCCGGTGAGGCTGTTTGGTTGTGTCATCGTAATTTGTACGCCGGGCGGTACGTCATTTCGTCGGACGGTGTGCCTCCGTTGGCTGGCGCCGCTACGTAAACGGGCGCACTTTGATGGCGGGCGGCGTCGCAGGCTTGCGGGCGGTATTTGCCTGACTTTTCACATCCTAATTTGGCGGGAGGGCGGGCAGTTGCTGGCGGACGGTAACTAGCGGTTTTTACCTCCGACGGCACGGCGGTAGTGTTTCCGCCCGCCATCGTAATGACCCCTAAGTACCTTATCTAATGCAACATGATAAAAAACATGAACTATTAAAGAAGTAACTTTGCCTAAAAAATAAAATAAAATTGTCTAATTTTGTTACATTCTTAAAAAAGAAAACAAAACTAATAAATACATTTTTCTTCACAGCTTTGACAAAATGCATCTACCAAAGAACATCCACCAAATTAAATTCATCTACTACAAAAAGTAAGTATACTTTCAGTGAAAAAAATGATTAAGACAAAGAAAGTAAAAATAAACTCTAATATAATTAACGTAAACAATTTTCTACCCCATCTACAGAAATTACAACTGTGAAACTCAAAAAGCAGCAAATAAAGCCATCAACAAAACTGAAAGAACAATAATGTCAGTATTTTGTTTAAATTACTAATAAAACAAGCATATTTATAAATGACAAAAGCATATTTACTCAACACATATGTATATATCTTCACGGATATACCCTAGAAATGGCTGAAGGAGCAAGCTTTATTACATCGCAAAATGGAAAATTAATGCTTTGCTACATGGGTTATACCTACACCCAAGAAAAGGTGAAAGATAATAAGACACATTGGAAATGTAGCAAATACTATTCAACTGCATGTTATGGTCGAGCTACAACTATAGATAACGTTGTGAATGTTAGAGAGCACAACCATCCACCCAATGTGACAGAATTAGAAGTAAGGAAGCCTTAGAAACAATTCGAGAAGCAAGCACAGGCTCCCAACAGACAAGCACTGAAACTTGAAAAATGTGTTGACAAAAGTACCGGAACATGTCACAGGACAATTGCCCTCTATCCCCAACCTGAAACGATTAATCGCTAAAACTAAAGAGCTTCCGATCCAACTCCACCCACCCCCCAAACCTTTCAAGAAATGGAAATACTGCCTGAATATACTATTACCCACAAAGAGGATAAATTCTTGATATATGACAACCAAAGTAAAGATAAAAGAATTCTTGTTTTTGCAACAAATAATAACTTGCAAAAATTGAAACACTGTGAAACATGGATGATGGACGGAACTTTTAAAGTGTGTCCAAAACCATTTTACCAACTTTACACCATTCATGGTGAATTTCAGGAAACTAATATTCCCTTCATTTATGCATTGCTGCCAAATAAAAATAATCCCACCTATATTGAACTATTAACAACAATGAAAGAATTAACTGATAATTATTATCCCCAAAGGATAATAATAGATTTTGAACTAGCTATGATTCAAGCTATTCTTAAAATATACCCACATACTGCAATTCAAGGGTGTTACTACCACTTTAATCAAAGTATGTGGAGACACCTCAAAAATCTACCTTAAGTATAGAGTACTCTACTAACAGCAACTTTGCATATCAAATTAAAAAATTGATTGCACTAGCATACGTGCCAACAACAGAAGTAGCAAATTATTATAACTTGTTAATAGATAGTCCTTTCTACCGCATTAATGAAACAAAATTAAGTTCCTTGTTAGATTACTTTGAGGACACCTGGGTGGGGAGGTTGCATCGTTCAGGTCACCGTAGACAACCAAAATTCCAAATTCCCTGGTGGAATGTCTACGCCAGCACTATTGCACAAAAAGCAAAAACTAATAACGCGGTAGAAGGATGGCATAATGCCTTCCAGGCCACAATAGGGAGAGGGCAACCAACACTACACAAACTAATACAATCAATAAAAAAAGAACAAAGTTACCAAGAGCTCAGAGTGGAACAATCTCTGAGCAAAATAGGAACAAAACTGAGTAAACAAACAATTAATATGTACGAATACCTCCAACAAAAAGCGAGAATGTATCCAAATATACAAAGTCTAGAATACATAGACATGATAGCAAAATCTATTCTTTAATGTAAAACAAATATCAAACATTAAAAACATATCAAACACACAAAGTATTTTTATTTTTATATTAGTTAAATTATGTCATGAAATTTTCTATATAACTCAATATCATATGACATAATATAACTAATAAAAAAATGAAAATCACAAATAAACATTGCCCACCCTCAATAATATTAAAAACAACTTACAGTTGTGTAGCTGTAGAATATCCTCGAAATAGATGAAATAAAAAACAATCCAAAGCAAAAATAATCCATGTAGTAACGAAATACCCTAAAAAATGTAAAAATACAACTGTAGATAAAAAATCCAACGCAGCAATCCTCTCGATAAAGAAACCATAAAAACCCGAAAATATTTAGCTGTAAAAAACGCTCCAACAACCCGATCAAAAAAAGGAAATGTATAGCAACTTGTTTTAAAACAAAAAACCACAATTTCCTTTATTTAAAAAAAAACAAAAAAAAAACACGTTGACAACTCCATCTGTTCACCGAAACCTGAACCTGTAAATAGAAGCAAACAACACCCACCCATAACAAATATATAAACCCACAAATCGAAATAACAACATATAATAAATATAAACATACATAGTAAAATAATAAGTAAAATTACATTGCATTCTAATAACATTCGATAGTAAATAAAACACGAAATCATTAACCTACGTAAACAACACGTAACTTTCGTAAAAACGTTTAAATAACACTTTTACAAATACATTGACACTACCACTAACTTAAGACTACCTTAAAAATAACTTAAAAGTAAATAAAAGTAAACTTACTGGAACGGGAGACGAAGCAGCTCCCAACCACGAGGGTTCCCAAACAACGAAGTAGATAGTTCAAAAAGTGAATAAAGGAAAATAAAATGGCGGCATAATTAAAACAAAAATAGGAAAGAATGGAAAATAATAAAAAATGCTTTAAAAATGTTTACAAATGTATAAAAATGTATATCTATATTTTTTTAAACAATGTTTAAAATAAACATATAAAAAATTTAAAATATACATTCATTATTTTATCATAAAAAATTATAATATAATAATTAATGTATATTAAAATATATGTTTATTACATACACGTTTAATTTCCAAATATTATACAAATGTTCAAAATATATATGTACTTTTCAAAATATCAATGGAAAAATGTGTAAATTATTTAACATACTAAATTTTATTTTATTAAAATAAAATTTTATATGCTATATAATAAAACATAATGTAATAAAATGTACAATGTATATATATTCCAACTCCTGAACTTTTGTAAATTATGATATAAAAATGTAAAAAAAAGTTGATGACAAATATTTAGGGGCCGATTCCGATGTGGGTCGGAAAGCACTCCGACCGAGCCGGAATCGGAGTGTTTTCCGACCGATCCGGACTCCTGCAGTTCGACCGAACGAGTACGATGCGGCCGTATGCTCTCGGACGCGGTTCGGTCGAGACTCCCATAGAAGTCAATGGGAGCCGGTCGTACGAGCGCGTACATGGGCTCCCATTGACTGAATGGGTACGTCGCGAACAAGTGCGCCCCCTACAGTGGGTACGCGTCGGTGCCATCCGCACCGTACATGCCTGTGTTGGGGAGACCCATAGGCCTCCCCCTGTGTCCGAGTCGTAAGGTGGCGGGTGAATGGGGGTCCACGCGGACCCCCGAAGTCCGACTCCGGGAGCTTTTGCGAGCCGGACGCTCCGACTCGATCCGGCTGTCCGAATCGAGAATCGTACTAGCTCGGTCATGAAACGTCTCCATTGCGCGCCACGGTTTGCTTGCGACCGAGTCGTACGGAGCGGTTCGGAGCCGGAATCGATTCGGACGGTGAATTCGCGCTTGTTCGCATCGTACTTCGCCGTCCGGACCCGTGTACGAATCGGACGGAAAATCAGCCTCCGAATCGGATCCACTAATGCCGAACCCGACTCGGTGCCCTTCCGACCGAGATCGGAATCGGCCCCTTAGATGTTTGAATTAAAAAATATTAAACAATACAAAAGATACTGTATATTAATGTAAAATTTATACTGTTTTACTTTACCATTATATATGTATACCAAAAAAATGTAAAATGTTTAAAAATACATTTGTACATCAATGTAATAAAATATAATTTGTTGAACATATCTAAACAAATGTTACAATATCCTAATAAAATGTGAAAAAACATAACAAGGTGTATTATTTCTTGCAATTTTGTAATAAATCATATTTTACTATTCTAACTGCAACTCCAAAAAAACATATGGGAAAGTGCTGGATAGTAAACCATAATAAATTATTATTCCTAACTCCAAATCCAATTAAACTCTGGGAAAGTGCTGGATAGTAAACCTTAAAAATTTACTATTCTAACTCCAAATCCAATGAAACTCAGGGAAAGTGCTGGATAGTAAACCACTAATAAATTACTATTCTAACTCCAAATCCAATGAAACTCAGGGAAAGTGCTGGATAGTAAACCATAATAAATTACTATTCTAACTCCAAATTCAAAAAAACTCATGGAAAGTGCTGGATAGTAAACTATAATAATTCACTATTCTAACTCCAAATCCAATTAAACTCTGGGAAAATGCTGGATAATAAACCATAATAATTTACTCTTTTAACTCCAAATAAATATAAATTGTAAACAATAAATATTTAATATCAACCCTTTCATTTACAGTATCAATAAATATATATACTTAAAACTATATATATGAAATTACTAGAAATTTTCTTTCTACATTTAAAAATAAAAAATTTAAATGATAAAAAAATGAAAAATCCTTTATTATTATTAGTATTTTTACAAATTTGAAATATAAATATTTTTTATTTTAAACTATTTCATTATTAATTAGATAAATAATAAATAATTATAATAATTACAAAACATTTCCAAATATAATTTAAATATTATAAAAATACAATATTTATCTACATTTACATTAAGATTTTTATAAATTTCTCTTTAAAATTTAAATTAATATATTTTGACTTCTAACAAATATAGGGGTCGATTCCGATTCGGGCCGGAAAAAGCACCGACCGACTCGGAGCCGGAAAAATTACCGACCGACACGTACCAGTGGCGCCCGACACGCCAAGTACGATGCAAGCCGCGATAAATCCGACCGACACGTCAGGAAACCAAGCCGACCGACCGAGCCGCTCGGAAAATAGCAATCCGGCCGGAAAAACACGCGAATCCAACCGACCGACACGCACCCGGAACAAATCCGACCGAATCGTACCCGCCAACTCCAACCCGCAAAGTACGATGCAAGGCGCGAAAAACACGACCGAGTCGGACGGAGGACAAGCCGTACGACCGACACGCATACAAAACCGAGCCGAAGCAACACAATACACCGCGACCGACGCGTACGCAGCATACAAAACTGCACAAACACAGCGTGAACGAAGCGGAAAACACCGTACGAGACCAATGCAGGGTCCGACTTCGGTCACAAGAACGTTTCCAACATACACAAACAGCACAAAGGAAAAATCAACCAAAAAAGGCCAAACAAGCAATTACCAAGCCAATAAATACTGGGGGGGTGGGGACAGAGAACAAAGACACACCCACAACTCCACCTATATAAAGGACACAAATCACTACCATGAGCCTTTGCAAATGCCATTCCACTGCCAGCACCCAAGAGAAAGCAACCACACACCCACAGCTCATCCCTCACACAAGCCACACACCAGCAGCACACCAACAAATACCTACCTCACATACACCCAGCACAACACACACCCACACACCCTCACCTGCACACCAACACACACATCACCCACCATCACCACCCATCACCATGCCCCCAAGAAGAATCCCAAGTTCCTAGATTGTGAATTGGAAGTCATGGTAGACGAGATCCTCAGGGTGGAGCCACAGCTGTTTGGCACATCTGGTCCAACAGACCCCCATGTCGCAGAAAACCAAGATGTGGGAGAGGATCATCAACAGGGTGAACGCCCAATCACCATGTCGGCGCACAAAGACGGACATCCAGAACAGGTGGTATGACGTGCGCAGGAGGGTACGGGACCTGCTGAAGCATAGACTACATCAACAGCCAACACACCGGCAGTGGCCCTCCTGCCAAGCCAATATACCTCAGGCCCTGGGAGGAGAAGGTGCGGGCCATCCTTCCGCCAGTGAGCGTATATGGACTAGAGAACATCCCAGAGCCTGGTGAGTACACAACAAATGTACACAATAAACTGCCACAAAACACACACATCACTGTCAAGGGGAGAGTCAAACCATGCACTCATAGCAATTACACAGCAACTAGAACAGAATCATCCCAAAATGTGTATGTCAGTCAGATAAACACAACACATGCCATCAAAAAAGTCACATCCAACTGTGCCAACACATGTACAAACACAACCACAACTACAGCTAGGCAGTGGCACAAATAGAACTAACACACACATCCACACATGTAGCCACCACAACAACACCAACACACAGTGAAGACCACTCAAAGGAAGGAATTCTGTGTATGCTGGCCAAGTCAGTGTAGCCAATAGCATCATGGGAGTCGCAGTCACACATATTGCCCCCCCACAACTGTCCCATCAACACCACCCTGAACCATGCTCACATCACAGGGAGTGGAGAAGGACTCACAAGATGGCTGACACTGGCTACTGCTGTGGGGAGCACAAGGCCCTGCTGCCAACTGTGCACCAACAAACAGCAGGACACCACTGACTGACATCCTGAGAGACAACTTCCACTCCCTGCAATGCAAGCACGTTCCATGGTGGGATATCTGGCTGGCTGGCGTGGGAAGGGGGACTTGCAGCACTGACCATAGTCACCAGCACCTCCCCTCACACCCCCCAACACAAACTCCACAGTACCCACCTGGTAGAATGCAATGCCCTCCATCCTAACACAAGATCCCACAAAGCACCACCACCCTGGGTTATGTTGTGTGAAGCACAGGGACACTCTTGGGACTCTTAGCCAAACAACTGCCAGGACAACACTCCCAGCCATCCTGTCAGCACAGCCAGCCCACCCCACAGGGAAGCAGAGTCAAAAGGAAGGAAGCATGGGCATGCTGGGAAGGGGGTGGAGGCAATAGCATGATGGGAGTCGTAGTCACAGACATTGCTCAGCCTCACAACTGGCCCATCAACACCACCCTGAACCATGCTCACATCACAGGGAGTGGAGAAGGACTCACAAGATGGCTGACACTGGCTACTGCTGTGGGAGCACAAGGCCCTGCTGCCAACTGTGCACCAACAAACAGCAGGACACCACTGACTGACATCCTGAGAGACAACTTACACTCCCTGCAATGCAAGCACGTTCCATGGTGGGATATCCGGCTAGCTGGGTGGGAAGGGGGACTTGCAGCACTGACCATAGTCACAAGCACCTCCCCTCACACCCCCCCACACAAACTCCACAGTACCCACCTGGTAGAATGCAATGCCCTCCATCCTAACACAAGATCCCACAAAGCACCACCACCCTGGGTTATGTTGTGTGAAGCACAGGGACACTCTTGGGACTCTTAGCCAAACAACTGCCAGGACAACACTCCCAGCCATCCTGTCAGCACAGCCAGCCCACCCCACAGGGAAGCAGAGTCAAAAGGAAGGAAGCATGGGCATGCTGGGAAGGGGGGTGGAGGCAATAGCATGATGGGAGTCGTAGTCACAGACATTGCTCAGCCTCACAACTGGCCCATCAACACCACCCTGAACCATGCTCACATCACAGGGAGTGGAGAAGGACTCACAAGATGGCTGACACTGGCTACTGCTGTGGGGAGCACAAGGCCCTGCTGCCAACTGTGCACCAACAAACAGCAGGACACCACTGACTGACATCCTGAGAGACAACTTACACTCCCTGCAATGCAAGCACGTTCCATGGTGGGATATCTGGCTGGCTGGGTGGGAAGGGGGACTTGCAGCACTGACCATAGTCACAAGCACCTCCCCTCACACCCCCCCCACACAAACTCCACAGTACCCACCTGGTAGAATGCAATGCCCTCCATCCTAACACAAGATCCCACAAAGCACCACCACCCTGGGTTATGTTGTGTGAAGCACAGGGACACTCTTGGGACTCTTAGCCAAACAACTGCCAGGACAACACTCCCAGCCATCCTGTCAGCACAGCCAGCCCACCCCACAGGGAAGCAGAGTCAAAAGGAAGGAAGCATGGGCATGCTGGGAAGAGGGGGTGGAGGCAATAGCATGATGGGAGTCGTAGTCACAGACATTGCTCAGCCTCACAACTGGCCCATCAACACCACCCTGAACCATGCTCACATCACAGGGAGTGGAGAAGGACTCACAAGATGGCTGACACTGGCTACTGCTGTGGGGAGCACAAGGCCCTGCTGGCAACTGTGCACCAACAAACAGCAGGACACCACTGACTGACATCCTGAGAGACAACTTACACTCCCTGCAATGCAAGCACGTTCCATGGTGGGATATCCGGCTAGCTGGGTGGGAAGGGGGACTTGCAGCACTGACCATAGTCACAAGCACCTCCCCTCACACCCCCCCACACAAACTCCACAGTACCCACCTGGTAGAATGCAATGCCCTCCATCCTAACACAAGATCCCACAAAGCACCACCACCCTGGGTTATGTTGTGTGAAGCACAGGGACACTCTTGGGACTCTTAGCCAAACAACTGCCAGGACAACACTCCCAGCCATCCTGTCAGCACAGCCAGCCCACCCCACAGGGAAGCAGAGTCAAAAGGAAGGAAGCATGGGCATGCTGGGAAGGGGGGTGGAGGCAATAGCATGATGGGAGTCGTAGTCACAGACATTGCTCAGCCTCACAACTGGCCCATCAACACCACCCTGAACCATGCTCACATCACAGGGAGTGGAGAAGGACTCACAAGATGGCTGACACTGGCTACTGCTGTGGGGAGCACAAGGCCCTGCTGCCAACTGTGCACCAACAAACAGCAGGACACCACTGACTGACATCCTGAGAGACAACTTACACTCCCTGCAATGCAAGCACGTTCCATGGTGGGATATCTGGCTGGCTGGGTGGGAAGGGGGACTTGCAGCACTGACCATAGTCACCAGCACCTCCCCTCACACCCCCCCCAACACAAACTCCACAGTACCCACCTGGTAGAATGCAATGCCCTCCATCCTAACACAAGATCCCACAAAGCACCACCACCCTGGGTTATGTTGTGTGAAGCACAGGGACACTCTTGGGACTCTTAGCCAAACAACTGCCAGGACAACACTCCCAGCCATCCTGTCAGCACAGCCAGCCCACCCCACAGGGAAGCAGAGTCAAAGGAAGGAAGCATGGGCATGCTGGGAAGGGGGTGGAGGCAATAGCATGATGGGAGTCGTAGTCACAGACATTGCTCAGCCTCACAACTGGCCCATCAACACCACCCTGAACCATGCTCACATCACAGGGAGTGGAGAAGGACTCACAAGATGGCTGACACTGGCTACTGCTGTGGGGAGCACAAGGCCCTGCTGCCAACTGTGCACCAACAAACAGCAGGACACCACTGACTGACATCCTGAGAGACAACTTACACTCCCTGCAATGCAAGCACGTTCCATGGTGGGATATCTGGCTGGCTGGGTGGGAAGGGGGACTTGCAGCACTGACCATAGTCACCAGCACCTCCCCTCACACCCCCCCAACACAAACTCCACAGTACCCACCTGGTAGAATGCAATGCCCTCCATCCTAACACAAGATCCCACAAAGCACCACCACCCTGGGTTATGTTGTGTGAAGCACAGGGACACTCTTGGGACTCTTAGCCAAACAACTGCCAGGACAACACTCCCAGCCATCCTGTCAGCACAGCCAGCCCACCCCACAGGGAAGCAGAGTCAAAAGGAAGGAAGCATGGGCATGCTGGGAAGGGGGTGGAGGCAATAGCATGATGGGAGTCGTAGTCACAGACATTGCTCAGCCTCACAACTGGCCCATCAACACCACCCTGAACCATGCTCACATCACAGGGAGTGGAGAAGGACTCACAAGATGGCTGACACTGGCTACTGCTGTGGGGAGCACAAGGCCCTGCTGCCAACTGTGCACCAACAAACAGCAGGACACCACTGACTGACATCCTGAGAGACAACTTACACTCCCTGCAATGCAAGCACGTTCCATGGTGGGATATCTGGCTGGCTGGGTGGGAAGGGGGACTTGCAGCACTGACCATAGTCACCAGCACCTCCCCTCACACCCCCCAACACAAACTCCACAGTACCCACCTGGTAGAATGCAATGCCCTCCATCCTAACACAAGATCCCACAAAGCACCACCACCCTGGGTTATGTTGTGTGAAGCACAGGGACACTCTTGGGACTCTTAGCCAAACAACTGCCAGGACAACACTCCCAGCCATCCTGTCAGCACAGCCAGCCCACCCCACAGGGAAGCAGAGTCAAAAGGAAGGAAGCATGGGCATGCTGGGAAGGGGGTGGAGGCAATAGCATGATGGGAGTCGTAGTCACAGACATTGCTCAGCCTCACAACTGGCCCATCAACACCACCCTGAACCATGCTCACATCACAGGGAGTGGAGAAGGACTCACAAGATGGCTGACACTGGCTACTGCTGTGGGGAGCACAAGGCCCTGCTGCCAACTGTGCACCAACAAACAGCAGGACACCACTGACTGACATCCTGAGAGACAACTTACACTCCCTGCAATGCAAGCACGTTCCATGGTGGGATAACTGACTGGGTGGGTGGGTGGGTGGGAAGGAGGTCTGGCTGTCAACCAAACACAATCAATGCAGACCATGTTCACACCCCAGAGAATACATAGAAATGCCCAAATAATGCAGGACAATGTGCCACACCAATATCAACCCCTGACTGTGACGACTTAGGACAATACAATGTACAGGCCCGCACCCCGAGGCACAGTCACAACTGTCAGGTGTGTCAACCACTGATGCCTGCAGAAACATGACATACATTGTTTGTGTCTCCCAAAAACAGGTGATGATAGGGACACAGCAGCAGACGCTGAGGAGTCCCAGTCCCAGGCTCAAGAGGATGCCGAGCTCACTGGCGTCGTACAGCCTCTGTCCTCCTCGGACGATGAAGAACAACCTGGCACATCCGGTGCAAGTCAACATGCTGCACCAGCAGGACCACCAGCTGCAGCACCAGCAGGTCCACCAGCTGCACCCCCTGCACCCACCCCTCCAACGACTGTCACCACGAATACCATCCCTGCCGACATGGACAGAATAAGGAACAACACCAGCGCAGTGACCCTGGACCAACCTGGGGCCATGGACACCACCACCACCACCAACCCCCAAGGTGGACCAGGGTTATCTGTGCGTGCAACTGCACACACTGCACATGTCAGCAGGGGTGGTGGGAGGGGTGGGAGACAGAGGTCGCTGCTTGCAGACGTTGCTGGTGTGCATGAAGACCCACAACTGGTACGCATAGCTGATGCGTACCAGTCCAGCACCGGAGAGCTCAGCCAGGTAGTGGGGCTCCTCAGAGACATCAAACAGCAGCAGGCTGCCCATCATGCCCGCTTGGACTCCCACATGTCCCACGTGGAGTCACACATGTCACGTGTGGACTCCCACATGTCCCGCGTGGAGTCCAAGTGGGATGTACTACATGAGATGACGGCGGTGCACAGGGACATTTTACAATGCCTCCGCCAGATGAACAGCAACCAGTCCACACCTCCCTGTGTGCCAACAACATCTGGTACCGAACAAACTGCAACTGCCACAGGGAGGGAGGAGGACTCTGGCGGAGAGTCCCCTGCACCGCAGCAGCCTGCACTTGAGGGCCCCCCCCAAGAAGAGGGGTCGTCCGAGGAGGGGAAAGTGAGAGGCTGATGGCCAAGCGCAACTCCCAGGAAGCCTGAACCTGTTCTGGATTTTCGCCTTTGTGCACAGACTGTTCACCCTGTTGATGGCAACACTACTCCCACACATTGCATGGGGAGTACAAGTTGGAACAATGTGTCAGACAACTGTGGCCCCGATACTGGGGATCCTGTCTACCTGGACTTTCTATTCATCTAGGAACTTGGGATTGCAAGATTCATGTACAGCACAATCCATCCTATGCACTATTATCACAGATGTATCACAATAAACACAATAATACACCATACTTGCCTCTGTCGTGATTCCAACGTGGGTGCTGTTATGGGGATGATGAACAACAAAATTACACTGTGTATGCGAACTGCAACAGCAAGGACAACACAGGCATGTGAGTACAGGCAACGTGACACATATGAGGGAGACACACCACCAGGGCTACACAACACATACACACCTAGGCCATCTGACTCATTGCCTACACTGATGTTGCCAGGGAAGACGGTGCAATGCACAGACACCACACCCATTCCCAGTTGTAGTCAAGTAGCCCACAGGTGCAGTAAGCAAATGGCAGTCAAATGTGTGACCACAGACAACGCACATCACTAAGTGAAGCACAGGTTTATTACACAGTAGCAACATGCCGTAACCACTACAGATGCAAGGTAACCCCACCTGGTAGCGGGCACACAGTCAACAACTGTAGACAGAAGGAAGTCCATGGGTGTGGCGCACATCACCTGTAGGGACACAACAGCTACCAGCCTGGATGTGCAATCACGTCGTCGGTGGACACAGTTGACCAAACGAATCTGAAAGTACCCTGTGAAGGACAGAAATGACACACAGTCAAAAGCAATGCAGTACAGGACAGAACAGCAAAACTCATGCACAATACATGTTACAAGATACCCACCCAGAACCAAGTTAGCATGTCAACACTGTTGGGGAGTACAGCCCACCTGTCACCACACATCGCAACACACATCCTGTCAAGTAGCCCATGGACACACTCCAACAGCACCAGAGCACCACCCACACATCATGCCAACTCACATCATTCACATGACACCTCAGGATACTCACATTCAGCTAAAGAAGTTGGTGATGAGCTGTGTGCGGACATCACCATCACCATCATCATCATCATCGTCACTGGCATCGTGGTCCAGGCCAGGATCCTCCACAGGTGGCGGATGTTGGTCATCGTCATCCTGGATGAGAGGCAACTCCTTCCGCACTGCCAGGTTGTGGAGCATGCAGCAGACGATGATAATCTTGCACACTTTCGCAGGGGCATATGGGAGGGACCCTCCGGTCTTGTCCAGGCAGCGGAAGCGGCTCTTCAGGAGACCAAAGGTCCGCTCAATCACTCTCCTGGTCCGACCATGTGCCTCATTGTAGCGCATCTGGGCAGGTGTCACAGGGTTCCTGAGGGGTGTCAGCAACCACGGCATGTTGGGGTATCCCGAGTCACCTACGGACAGACAAGTGCACATCAGCTGACTTGGAAAAGTGGGCGGAATACTACAGATCAGATCACACACAATGGCACAAAGTCAGTACACACCGACAAGCCAGGCACGCTGGTTCTGCATCTGTGCCATCAACCTGGGGATGCGACTACTCCTCATCACAAAGGCATCGTGTGCTGAACCAGGGAAACGGGCACACACGTGTGTGATGGTCATGTCTGCAAGACACACCACCAGTGCATTGACCGAGTGGTAGTGCTTGCGGTTCCTGTAGGCCTGCTCCTGGGCCTGTGGTGGTACCAAAGCCACATGTGTCCCATCAATGGAGCCAATGACATGCGGCATCCTCCCCAGGGCATAAAAGTCACTCTTCACGTCAGTGAGTCGTCGCAGTCTAGGGAAATAGATGTACCGGTTCAGGAAGAGCAACATTGCCGCCAAGAAATCGCGGAGCACACGGCTGAACATGGTCTGTGACATCCCACCAGCAGACGCCACAGTATGTTGGAAGGTACCGGTGGCAAAGAAGTGTAGGGCTGCCATCACCTTCACCTTGGGGGTCAGCGCTGTAGGATACGGCCGGCCAGGCTGCAAATGTGGGGACAACTGCACTGCCAAATCCTCAATCAGCTGCCTGGTGAAGCGGTACCGTCGGATGCTGTCCCGTTCCACCATCGTTGCCAGGTCTGGGAATGGCCGATGGACAGCAGGAGCCCTGCAGTGCAGAGGAGAAGTAAGCAAGATCGTCAGTCACCCCACATATGCGGCATTGAACACACTCAAGATCCCAACATACATCATCATGAGGCACAACTACATGAAGTGTGCAGTACCGGAACGACATGTATGGTACATACATGGCCAACATCTGTCAACACGGTCCTACAGGTGGCATCAATTTGTCCCAGGTTGGCCCATTGGATATCATGATGCTGTGTCACAGTCACCCCCAGTGACATGTGAGGACAGATGTGCCCCAGGCACCACAGCTCAACGACAGGCACATTCCCAGGGACCCTGTAATGCCACATGGACACTGGCATCACCTGGAGTATCATGTGTACACCACAACAAAACAAACATGACCCCCACAGGTAGTGGCCACACTTGCCATGGCAGGAGAGCCATGGACGTCTGTGACACACACGCACAACATCAGAGTCCATGCACACACAACGTGGATGTGGAGACTGTCTCCCATTGTGCACATGAAATCAGAGACATTGTAAACACTACATGCACAAAGACTGTGGAGGGCCATCACTATTGTGCCACTGGGACACCCTGGCTCAAACATACCGTCCCACATGGGACTCACGGGGTATGTGACATGACATACACAAACACCACTGTGAAATGTGACCATGGCACATGCACAGATATGAACAGTTGCACATCACAGTGGTCACGTACACGTAACACCCAGGATCCTGTCCCCATTAACACGTGCACAGCCTGGGGGTGGCTGCCCACAGGTGACACCCACAGGACAACATGTACACCAACATACACACAATAGGAAATGCAGCCTTACATGCCTTATGATAAGGTTTGGACAGGCTGTCGTGATGTAGGTGTGCCCCTCACTCCCTGGGAGCTATCTGTGGCTGGCATATGTCCATCTGAGACAGGCATGCTGACATATGCCAGTCACATGTACAGTGATGCGTTGAACAGCAATGGACCGATCGGTGTCTCCGGCCGGCCCATTGCTTTCAATGTGTGCGGGTACGCGTTGTACCCCTGTGCGCGTTGTACTGCAATGGACCGATCGGTGCCTCCGGCCGGCCCATTGCATTCAATGTGTGCGGGTACGCGTTGTACCCCTGTGCGCGTTGAACAGCAATGGACCGATCGGTGCCTCCGGCCGGCCCATTGCATTCAATGTGTGCGGGTGCAGCGTTGTACCCCTGTGCGCGTTGAACAGCAATGGACCGATCGGTGCCTCCGGCCGGCCCATTGCATTCAATGTGTGCGGGTGCAGCGTTGTACCCCTGTGCGCGTTGTACTGCAATGGACCGATCGGTGCCTCCGGCCCGGCCCATTGCATTCAATGTGTGCGGGTGCGCGTTGTACCCCTGTGCGCGTTGTACTGCAATGGACCGATCGGTGCCTCCGGCCGGCCCATTGCATTCAATGTGTGCGGGTACTGCGTTGTACCCCTGTGCGCGTTGAACAGCAATGGACCGATCGGTGCCTCCGGCCGGCCCATTGCTTTCAATGTGCGGGTACGCGTTGTACCCCTGTGCGCGTTGAACAGCAATGGACCGATCGGTGCCTCCGGCCGGCCCATTGCTTTCAATGTGTGCGGGTACGCGTTGTACCCCTGTGCGCGTTGTACCTCAATGGACCGATCGGTGCGCACCCATTGACAATGGGCTTGCCTGGCAACGGACGCGTTTTCGAATATTCGAACGAGTCGGTTGCTGGAAAATCAGTTGGTCACCCACAACAATGTTGCAAAATCATGTATGTCATGAAGTTGAAATTTTGAAGGATGCTGTGGGCGTGTTTTGGTGCTGCTATTCCATGGATTGGCCAGATTCAGAAGATGCAAACGACTTGGACCTATCACTTTGGACACAAGGGACAGTATCTGCCTCTCCAGCACATATATATTGCTGCATGTTCCCCTGAGAGCCCACTTGCCTGCACTACATGCTCCAGGACGACATCTGCCACTGCACTGCTGCTGTCTCTGCCCCTCTGGACCCTGCAATGGCACGTACTGTGGAGAGAGCCCCAGCCTTCAGCCTTGAAGAGAACCAGGCCCTGCTGGACAGCCTACTTCCACAGTACAGCAAGCTGTATGGGACACCAGGGGAGCAGGTGAGTGTTCTGTGCACTGCCTTTCTGAATGTGCATTTTGTCTGACTAGCAAGGCTGAGAGTCAGCACACCACTGGCTAGCAGGCTCACTGAGTAGTTGTCACCCCCCATAGTGTGTAGTGACTTGCACTGGACAGGTATGGTGCAGTGACAGTGCTTCTGAACAGGGTTTTACTCCCCATGCAATGATACCATGTAGTGACTTCTGGAAAACTGTCCATGGGCAGCCGTGCACTGCCTGGGTACACCATGTGCCCCTGTGATTGCGACATGTATATGCAACTGTGTCATGCACGGATATGTTGCATGTGTAGTAATGGCCTTATCACTTTGTCATCCTGACAGGCTTCTGCCCATCGGAAGCATGAGATCTGGAAGGACATCGTCCGGGCTGTCCGGTCCGTGGGGGTCTACAAGCGCCGGATCCGCAACTGCCAAAAGAGGTGGCAGGACCTTCGGGGCTGGACCCGGAGGATTGCACGGGTCCAGCTGAAGCTGTCGCCTCCTCGCAGGAGGGGCGGAACACGGACCCTGACCCCCACATGCTCAGGATCCTGGCGGTGGTCTTTCCAGACCTGGATGGGCAGCTGAAGGCCAGAGAGCAGCAAGGAGGGGTGAGTCAAAGACTGCACTGTGTACTCTGTCTAACATGCTATGTGCCCTCCTCGGGCCAGGTTGAACTGCCACAGTACAGCAGTCATGTTGTCCAGGAGCCATGTCCCTCTATTGTGCACTGCCCACTCCTCATCTGATACCCAGGTGTGGCCCTTACATGCAGGGAATTCTGTCACTTAGGACTGTGTCCTTGCAGTTTGCTTGACTCAAGGTGGGAGACAGCATCTGTTTCCCTGACTCTGTGGTGGGCATCATGGGTGGGTCCATTGCTTACACAATGCCTGTATTCTGACATGTATTCAGCGTGTTACTTTGATCTGTGGTCCAATTGCTGAGCTGATCCACCACATGTGGCTGGGGTACCTGGCACACACCCATGCTGCGGGTGGGAACAATGTTTGGGCCCCAGGAGTATGTATATGACGTGTGTCACACATACTTAGCCAGCTGCCTACAGTCCAGGGCTCATCCCTCATTCATGTGGGGCTGGACAGTCATGCCTACTCCAGGCCATACAATACACTCTGTACTCCCACTCCCGTGTATCAGAGGACACATTGTGCACAGTGATTTGACCCCTCAGGTGTCTGCCTCTGTGTCAGTGTGCTGTGGATTAGTCGCCAGGACTGCTGTGGAGTTTCTTGGTAGGGGCTCAGCATGCCACTGGAGATGTGACCATAGGAGACGATACTTGTGTGACACATAGGTGTCTGATCAGCTGCCCATGCAGACTGGGGCATGTAAATGTGAAGTTCAGGCAGCTGTTCCCCATGCACAGCAGAGTGTGAGGGGCTCAGGTTCAGAGGGTAGTGTCACAGGTCTCCCATATGTCCAATAGGTATGACCTGGACAGATGAGGGTTAAGAGGATGTGTTGTGGGGGGATGTACATGTGCACTTGTGCAGCTCCAGGACTTGCATTCCCCATGACCTACTATTGTGACACAGTGCAGAGTGTTGTTGTCTGGCTGCAAAGTCATACATCACTGAGACAGTGATGTATGACTTTGCAGTCATGCCTCCGCCATGGCATGTGTCTACTGATTGGTGATCCTGCAGGGGAGTGACATGTGCTACATGCACACCATAGTGGCGCTGGCTATCAGGACATGGGTGCATCATGGTGTCTGTCGCTGGTATGCATCACATGCATTTCCTATTTGACTCTGGGCATCCCTTACATCCGTAAACCTGTACTGACTCAGTGGCAAGAGCTGTGATGTGTCCACACCGTGTCCTCTGCACTGTCCAACTACTGTGTACTTGGTGCATGTGTCAACACTGGGGTGTTGCAATCCAACAGACACCAGACAGATGGGTGCAAGGCCATGTGGGATGTGAGTGCCATGCTTGGCATCAGACTGACAATTGACTTCTCCTGTTCAATTAGTGCACTTTTAGCAATGTACAACTAATGATGCCAGGGCTTGCTCTGTGATGTGCTGTGCTCACAGTGGTGTGTGCGTTATGTGCAGGTGACTGATGTCTGTCTGTTTCCCCATTGTTTGCAGATACATCCACGGCCACGGAAGGGGACAGCTCCACGGACCAGGAGGAGCCGGAGAGCCAGACTGGGTCAGCAGCCGAGGAGTGGTCGGAGGGACCCAGTGGCACGGAGGGCGAGGGAGCCACACCGAGGAGTCCTCAGCAGCATCCACCTCAGCTGAGGACCAGAGCAACTCGGAGGATGACTCCCTTGTGGAGGCGGGTGTCAGCAGCCACCACACCCCAGCTAGTGTTGCTGTCCCCGCCACCACCAGCACCACCACCGCCCTCCCATCGGCTCCCATTCCCCAGGTCCGTGGAGGCTCCCATGTCCGGGAGCGTGTCTCCTTTGGGCCAGGCACCGCACCCCCTGCCCCTGTGTCCCCTGCTGCCCTGAGTGAGGAGTCTGTGTACCTCCTTCGCCAGCTCCATGTAGGGCAGACAGCCATGCTGAGTGTCCTCCATGCGCACACCGCGCTGTTGACTCAGCTGGTGTCGTTCATGGAGGGCATCTCATCGGGCATGTCTGACCTACAGAGGGGCAATAGGTCCATGGACTCCTCCCTGACGGCAGCAGTGTCCCTCCTCAAACGGTCCCTCACCCCTCCTGCCTCTGCTCCATCCACACTCCCCAGCACCTTACCCATCCCAGGCACACACACACTGGCACAGGCACACACCAGCACACACACATCCAGCACACTGACACACACGCCAATGACAAAACGCACACGCACGCACATTCAGGGGACTGAAGCCAGACTCACAGGGGATGGGGCCCTGGAACACACACACGCATCCACATGCACTGCGCAGTCCTCAGTTCCCTCTCCCTCCAAAGCACCCTCCCTTGCCTCACCTGCAACCCCAAAGTCACAGCAGCTCTTCCTCTGTGACCTCGGCCTCTTCCCCACCGATGAAGCTGCTCCAGCATCCCGGGGGAAGAGGAAGCCCACCCACACGGAGCAGAGTGCCCCTCGCCCCCGGACACCCTCCCCCAGGCGCAGACGGACTGAGGCCCCCACCCGCAAGTCCCCCGGAGTGCTAAGAGCAAGACCCCGCCACCGCCCTGCAGCTCAGGCACAAGGTCTCCGTCCTCCATCCCTCAGGCCCCCACTGCACAGGTGCCCCCACCACACCCTGCCCCAGGTTCCCCCACCCACAGATATACCATCCCCAAGATGCTCCGGCCTTCTCCCCCTGCCACTTGCTCTCCCAGCACCACACCCCCCGCTGCGCTTGTCTGTGCCACTGATGTGGTGAGGGTGTCCTCCCCCTCTGTCCAACCCACCTTGCCTGTTCCCCATTCTCCTCCCCTGGAGGTAGGCACTGCAGTGGAGTCCACTACCGCCCTGTCTGACTTGGGCACTGCAGTGGCGGACCTGTCCACCCCATCTGCAGGGTCCACTGCAGTTGTGCCGGCACCCACGACATCTGTGTCATGCCCCCCAGTTGTGCCGGCACACACCATGTCAGACACCTCCACTGCAGTTGTCAGTGGCTCTCCAGCACCCACCACCCCTTCCCTGACTCCCCCTGGTGAGCCCTGATCCTGTCCCTGCGGTGCCTGGCCTGCCCCCCGGTTGCCCCTCCTAGTGGATTGTCCCTGGTATTGTGCAGGCATGCGTAGGGTGACATCTGCCAGTGTCACCCTGTTTGAACTTTGACAATGGACTGGCCATTGGCCTTTGCTCTAATTTCTTCTGGACGTCGTTATCAAACAACACATATGCTGAATAAAGCAACTTTCTTTTCTCTAGTGCTCATGCTTCAGATGTACATGTTGTTGGTGCAGCTAACCATGCCCTTGCTGCAGTGATGGTGATATCTGGTCTCATGATTATGAAGTGTTACTGTGCAGGAACCCATGTGGTCCAGGGGGAATGTGTCCTATCATGTGGTGTATCCATGTCATCAATAGCAGCATCTGAGGGTGTCATGTGTTCAGTATTTGGCAATGGGTTTCCTACTTACATTGGCAATTTCATATCTGTGGCTTCCACCCCTGCACATCTGTTGTGCCTGCCATCGTTGCATTTGTCTACTTCCCTGACCGTGTTGCCATCTCCAGTGGACATGCAGGTTTGGGCATCAATGGGGAGGGACTCATCCGTGTAGTCAGTGCAACATTGCTATACAAGTGTGTTGGATCTGTGCTGATGATTCCGTTGGCACATCCATGACCAGGCTGATGTGATGGGAGCCCTCATTTGGTGCTAATTGTTGATTGTGTGACCAAGTGCTCAGCTGACATGATGGGGCCCTACTGAGGCAACATATGGCACAGCTTTCCTCACACAGGAGTGGAGTCCCCTCATGGCAGTGTGTACACGTGTGACATTGCCTGCGCCCAAGGTGTGTGTTGTATGTGCATGTCTGTGTGTTCACTTTCATTCATCTGCGCATGCTGTGATCCCTAGTGTTGTACCTGTTTGTGATGCTTGCTGACTTGAGCTATGTTCCCCCAAAGTCTTCTCCCTGTGTTCTCTGTGATGTGGGTGCATGGCACATTACTGGTCATCAGGGTGTCACCCATAGGTGTGTTTGCTGTCAGGGCAGAGTTTGTGTGCTGACGCAGATGGGTCACAGTCAGGTTTCCCTTTGGCACTTGTTGTTTGCCCCTGTCATGTGATTTCCAGTTTGTGTTATCTTTCAGTGATTGTGACACGTTGTGTGTGTGACTGCTGGCACTCCTTAGGGTCCGGGCTGCAATGTTGGTTGTTGTCTATGTGTGTTCTTTGTGGGTGACCTTGGCTTCTTCATTGGTGTGTGACTGTGGCTGGGATCCCATTGGTCGGTGTGGTATTGCCGTCATGTCCATGTACAGCGTAGTGTGCAGTGTGTCAGACATTCAGGAGTCTTGTTGAGTGTCCATGTGTGATGTGTTTCTACACCTTGGTTCCCACCCACCACCCTGGAATAGTCATGGGTGCATGTGCAATGTCACCAGTGCATGTGTACTTCACTGCTGCACATTGTTGGAGGTCGAGGGTGTGGTCTTGAGTGTGTGCAGATGAGAGTTGTTGCCCGGCTAGTCCCCTGCCTCCATGTTGGCCTTGGCTTACTGGCCATGCTGATTGATTTGTGCTTGTGTAGGTGTGATGGTAGTTAGTTGCTCAGGACACCTGACTGTGGTTCACAGTGTGAACGACATTTAGCTTTGTCATCACAGTGGTATTTTTATTCAGCCCAGGGTCACCACATTGTGGGGGCCCTGGGGGTGGTGCTGTGGTGTGTCTGTGACTTGCTGTGTCAGTTGTTGTTCCTACGTGCCTGTGTGACATGTGTGTTTTGTGCTCCCTCTCACCTGTCAATGCCTGCTTGCCCACATAGGGGATTTGGATCCATGAGTTACCTTAGTGTGGCAGTGTATGCACATCTGTATGATTGGTATTCAGCTCTCCTCATGTGTTGTGTTGTTGCCTGGGGACACTGGCACCCCCACCCCTCACCTGCTGTGTATGATGACAGTGTTGGTCTGCCTGTTTGTGTTTGTGCATCTGCACCACTGCATTGGCATATCTTGGGTGTGCCATTGGCTGTATGTTGTTTGGTGTGTTTCCCCTGCTGTCCCTGGGACTCCTAGGTCATCGGTCAGCACAGTGATCATGGTTTGTGTGTCCCATTGCTGCCATGGTATGGTATCTGTTCACCTCACATCTGCTGTCTCCACAGGGTATCTGCATTTGTGTGCCCATTGGTGCAAATATGTGGTTCTGCATTCTGATGGTCACTTCTGTCATTGTGTCATTGATGACTGTTGACGGTCTCAGCCCCCATGGGTGTTGTTTGTCTGCACATGGCCAAAGGAATGTTTCATTTGCACTGCAGTATTTGGCTCCCCCAATTTATGTTGCAATGGGACACATACACTACTTTGCCACAGATGAGTTTTTGGTTCTGTGACCAGGAATGATCCATGCAGTTTGGCAGTTGCAGCTCTTTCTTTGTCAACAATTACCTTTTGGTCACTGTGATGATGAGGGTGTAGACCCCATTGCCACAATGGTCAAAATGTGCTTCAGCTATGGACCCCACACTTACCTTTTGGTCACTGTGATGATGGGGGTTTAGACCCCATTGCCACAATGGTCAAAATGTGCTTCAGCTATGGACCCCACACTTGCCTTTTGGTCACTGTGATGATGGGGGTTTAGACCCCATTGCCACAATGGTCAAAATGTGCTTCAGCTATGGACCCCACACTTGCCTTTTGGTCACTGTGATGATGGGGGTTTAGACCCCATTGCCACAATGGTCAAAATGTGCTTCAGCTATGGACCCCACACTTGCCTTTTGGTCACTGTGATGATGGGGGTTTAGGCCCCATTGCCACAATGGTCATGGGCTGCTTGCATTGTGGGTGCCACACACATATATGTGTGGCACATGTGCTAGGGGGTCACATTGTATGTTCAAAGTCATGTTCGGTGTTGTAGGCATTTGACACAGCCTGCTCACACGCTTGTCATGGTGGTGGGGGGATGTCTTAATCTTGCATTCCCTAGGTTGTGGTGTGCTTGTTGTGTCATGCATTGTCCATCCTATGAGTGGGGGTGGTAGTAGTGGTAGGCATCCAGCCCCCCTGGCTAAGGGTGGTAGTAGTGGTAGGCTTCCTGCCCCCTGGCTAAGGGTGGTAGTAGTGGTGGGCATCCTGCCCCCCTGGGTGAGGGTGGTAGTAGTGGTAGGCATCCTGCCCCCTGGCTAAGGGTGGTAGTAGTGGTAGGCTTCCTGCCCCCCTGGCTAAGGGTGGTAGTAGTGGTGGGCATCCTGCCCCCCCTGGCTAAGGGTGGTAGTAGTGGTGGGCATCCTGCCCCCCTGGGTGAGGGTGGTAGTAGTGGTGGGCATCCTGCCCCCCTGGGTGAGGGTGGTAGTAGTGGTAGGCATCCTGCCCCCTGGCTAAGGGTGGTAGTAGTGGTGGGCATCCTGCCCCCCTGGGTGAGGGTGGTAGTAGTGGTGGGCATCCTGCCCCCCTGGGTGAGGGTGGTAGTAGTGGTAGGCATCCTGCCCCCTGGCTAAGGGTGGTAGTAGTGGTAGGCATCCTGCCCCCCTGGCTAAGGGTGGTAGTAGTGGTGGGCATCCTGCCCCCCTGGGTGAGGGTGGTAGTAGTGGTGGGCATCCTGCCCCCCTGGCTAAGGGTGGTAGTAGTGGTGGGCATCCTGCCCCCCTGGGTGAGGGTGGTAGTAGTGGTGGGCATCCTGCCCCCGTGGGTGAGGGTGGTAGTAGTGGTAGGCATCCTGCCCCCTGGCTAAGGGTGGTAGTAGTGGTAGGCATCCTGCCCCCCTGGCTAAGGGTGGTAGTAGTGGTAGGCATCCTGCCCCCTGGCTAAGGGTGGTAGTAGTGGTGGGCATCCTGCCCCCCTGGGTGAGGGTGGTAGTAGTGGTGGGCATCCTGCCCCCTGGCTAAGGGTGGTAGTAGTGGTAGGCATCCTGCCCCCGTGGGTGAGGGTGGTAGTAGTGGTGGGCATCCTGCCCCCTGGGTGAGGGTGGTAGTAGTGGTGGGCATCCTGCCCCCTGGCTAAGGGTGGTAGTAGTGGTGGGCATCCTGCCCCCCTGGCTAAGGGTGGTAGTAGTGGTGGGCATCCTGCCACCCTGGCTAAGGGTGGTAGTAGTGGTAGGCATCCTGCCCCCTGGCTAAGGGTGGTAGTAGTGGTAGGCATCCTGCCCCCTGGCTGAGGGTGGTAGTAGTGGTGGGCATCCTGCCCCCCTGGGTGAGGGTGGTAGTAGTGGTGGGCATCCTGCCCCCTGGCTAAGGGTGGTAGTAGTGGTAGGCATCCTGCCCCCCGTGGGTGAGGGTGGTAGTAGTGGTAGGCATCCTGCCCCCTGGCTAAGGGTGGTAGTAGTGGTAGGCATCCAGCCCCCCTGGGTTGGGGTGGTGGCGCGCATTCAGGCCCCTGTGTGCATATGTGGCATTGGTGATGGGCATCCCGCCCCTATGGTGCTGCTGTTGCTGGTGTAAGTATATTCAGATTCCCAGTGTATGTGTGTGATGTGTCGTGTACGTGTTGTATGTGTTTTGTGGTTGGTGTCTGACTTACCTTCTGCGCCGTACGCGTCCGTGCCTGTTCCGGTAGTAGATGTAGAATATTGGTATGATCGGGACGAAGGGATTCATGGTTGGTTCGTGTCGTTCGTCCTTCTCGTTGCTTCGCGTCGTCCTCGTCGCTTGGCTTCGTCCTCGTCGCTTCGCTTCGTCCTTGTCGCTTCGCGTCGTCCTCGTCGGTGCTGTGTTCGTCTCGTAGCCGTGGATCGTGTTGTGGCGCGATTCGGAGCTTATGTGCGCCTCTCCCGGATGCTTTGACGTGCCGTGCGTAGCGACGGGTTCGGCGCGTACGGAAAGCGCATCGTACTTGTCCGGCCGGACGGGGCTGCATTTTCCCTTCCGTGCGACTCGATTCGGCGTTTCCGGATTCGCCTCGGTCGGAGAACAGGACCTGGTTTGGGTGAGTACGGCTCGGCCGGAATTTTTGCTGTTGTGCGCATCGTACTTGCTCGTTCGGTGTGCTGTACGGATCGGTCGGGAAACTGGCTTTCGCATGGCTTTTTTCCCGACCGAATAGTATTGGGTGCGCCTCCGACCAAGATCGGAATCGGCCCCATAGTATCTTCATATATTTTATAGTTAAATTTGTAACATCCAAATATTAAATTAATTAAATTTCGAGAATATTCAATATTTAATGATTTTTTAAAATAAATAATAAATATTTAAATTTATTAAACACAATTTATAGATTTGATCATTTATTTATAACAAATTATCATTTATAATTTAAAAACATAATTTCCCAAAAATTATCATTTATAATTTTAAATTATACATTTCTAATTTCAAATTAAATTTTTTCTAAATTTAAAATATTAATATTAAAATTGTGACACAACATTTTTAAATTACTACCCACCCTTATCCCCTATAAACCCAACATCCCGCTCCTAAAATATATACAAATTTAATAAATTTAATAAATTTAAAATAACATTTTTAAATTACTACCCACCCTTATCCCCTATAAACCCAACATCCCGCTCCTAAAATTAGTATGAAAATTAGAAAAAAAATTATTTCACATTTATTATTTCCATACAAACATTATAAATTTGAAAAAATAACATAAAATAGCTATTAAAACACTAAATAAAAAGTTACATCATAAACATAAAATCGATTATTATTTACATCTATATTTTTAACATCGATATTTAACACTCTAGATATTTTTACACAACTAACGAATCGATATTTCTAACATGGATATTACTTACATCGATATTTAACATTAACGATATTCTTACCTCGATATTTATGTATGTCGATATTTTCCCGTCGATATTCTTGCTCTGCATGCATAATAATTATTTCATTGGTTCTAGTGAATGTGATCATACTTTCCTTATCACTGGAGGATGGGGAATAAAAGGAGGAACTGATCCTGTTTTTCCAGGAATTTATTATGTGTGTGGTAAGAATTTCTCTTTTTTTAAACAAACTTTATTGAAAACCTCAGTTTGGTTGCAATATATCGTAGCAAGTACTTATGGCATTTTTGTTTTTGTTGTTTGTTATCCAATCTTTACCAATAACAGCTTTATGCAGACTTTAAGTCACAGTACATCATGTAGTATACCGTAATACAGTCATTACAGATTGGAGACATTTGATACATCCACAGTATGGGGCCGATTCCGATTCAGGCCGGAAATCTCTCCGACCGAGCCGGACCCGGAGAGATTTCCGACCGAATCGGACACTGGCAGTCCGACCGAACGAGTACGATGCGCACGCATGCAATCGGACTCGAGTCGGCCGGACTCCCATTGAGTCAATGGGAGCCAGACGTACAACGCGTACGCGGGCTCCCATTGACCCAATGGGTGCGAGGCGAACAAGGGTGCCCCCTACAGCGGGTATGCCTCGAAGCGACTCGTGGCGTACATGCACAGGTAGGGGGGACCCATGGGTCCCCCCTGTGTGCGGCTCGCGCGGCTACGCGTACAGGGGGGTCCGACACGGACCCCCAAAGTGTGGCTCCGACTGCTCTTACGAGCCGCACGGCGCGAGTCGGTCGGACTGCTCGCGGCGCGCATCGTACTTGCCCGGCCGGGGAACGTCTCCATCACGCGGTGCGCGTCGTGTCCGTGCGAGTCGGTCGGAGCGCTTCGGACCCGCGAACAAGTCGGTCGGCGATTTCGCGTGCGCTCGCATCATACTCGCTCGGCCAGACGCACGTACGAATCGGTCGGGAAAGAGGGCTCCGAATCGGATCCGGTTAAGCCGAATCCGATTCGGTGCCCTACCGGCCGAGATCGGAATCGGCCCCTTTATAGTATAATCACCAAAGGTGATTGCATTTTGTACTTTAGAATTATGTCATGAACTGAACCGTCCCCCCCTCCCTCCCTCCCTCCCTCCCTCCACCCTCTTCCTGGTCTGCCAGTCTTCTGTCATCTGTCTAGCCTAGTACGCCTAGTCTATTATCTTTTTCTGTCCGTTGCTGCTGGTGTGCAATAGTCTAATCGATAGGGTCTGTTTGGGCTTTTGACTCTTGTATACCAGGTTTGTCGGGGTTGTTCATGGGGCAGGATTGACATGTATGGGTAGGAGATCTAGCCGTTTGAGTTCTTCCAACATGATATCCCATTCCATTGAAATGGGGTGTTTTTGTAGCCCTCGCGCTTCTTCGCGTCTGAGTGCCGTGCTTTCGGCGCTGCCCCACTGAGCTACCTCGTCCCGCCATGTTTGTGGTGAAGGGCTCCTAGGGGATTTCCATCGCCTAGTAATTGCTCTAATGGCCAAAAGAAATGCAAGGTCCAAGAAACGTAATTGAACCTTCAGGGCGCTAGTACGCTTGCGCAGACCCAATAGACATTCCAGTATGTTGTCTGTACATTGTGAGGTGTGTAATCTCCCCAAGGGTATTCTGGATCTTCCTCCAATAATCACGTAGGTGGGGGCAAGCCCATATCATATGAATGAAGCCCGCCTCCTCCGCCTTGCATCTTGGACAGCAGTTTTGGGCTTCAGGGAACATGCGTTGTATTCTCTTTGGGGTTAAGTAAGATCTATGAAGAACCATAGTTTGAATAAATTTAAGTTTAGCATTACGGGAGACCCGTTTGGGGTGTTCAAAGATACTCTCCCATGCTTTATCAGTGAGTTCCGTGTCGGTGGTCTCTGCCCATTTCGTGCGGAGGTCCGTGAGGACAACGGAAGCTTGTGCTTCGAATGCCTGTATATAGCCATTTGACAAGGTGGCCACCCCGCCCCATATAGTAAAGCAGATGGACTAGTTCGTGTTGCGGAGGTTCGTTGCGTTGAAGCGCCCATGTCGCCCTAATGTAGTGTGCAATCATTGCATGTAACAAATAAAGGCGGTCTGGTGCACCAGTAACCCGCACGAAAGAGTCATGGTCTAATAGAGTGCCATCCCCAAACAGGGATCCAACCTCCTCCACACCAGCCTCTACCCAATCATGCAGTCTGGTCATCGTGAGCTTGCCCCCCGTGATTGGTATTCCTAGTAATGGGATATTTCTCACGTACGGGATCGTGCCTGAGGTATAGTGCAGGGCCTTTTTCCAACAGTGTAGTGCAGTTTTTAATAAAGGGGGTCCATCCGGAGGTATTTTTATTTTAGGGAGCAATAGATTGTGTAGGGTTCCGCGTTCCAGGTCGCGAGCGGTATATCCTATTTCCTGTAGGTTCCTACCTGCCGTCCAGTAAGACAGCCACTGGAGCTGACATGCATAGTAATATGCCCGGAAATCAGGAACCCCCAGTCCACCCCTGTGTGACGCCAATTGCAGCTTCCTGAGGCTAACCCAACTTCTTCCCTTCTCCCAAATAAGCTCCAGCAGGAGCGTGTCAAGGGTGCGAAAGGTTGATTGTGGCACCAGCAGGGGCAGATTAACAAAGAAGTATAGAAGGTGAGGTAACATTACCATCTTAGAGATGGCAATCCGCCCCATTACTGATAATGGCAAAGATATCCAGAAAGATATGCTGGAGCGTATAGCAGAAATGGCCTTCATTAGATTACCCTCCAGTTGATCCACCTGTGTCCTATATATGTGAATTCCCAAATATTTGAATGTAGTATGTGCTACAGGTAGCTTGTATGTGCCGAATTGGAGCGTATCTGGGCGCGGTCCTTCCCGGAAATAAAAGGCATTAGATTTTCCTGCGTTAATAGCTAAGCCCGATATTCTCTCAAAGGTGGAGAAAACATCGGGAAGGGGTTCCGCCCTAGCCGTCAAATCACGCAGGTATATGAGGATGTCATCCGCGTATATTGAGATTAAGTGTGTGGTGCCATCAATTGGTATCCCCAGAAGTTCGGACGACTGTCTCAGGGCTATGGCGAGCGGCTCCAATGCCAGAACAAACAAAAGGGGGGAAAGTGGGCACCCCTGTTGCGTACCCCTGTGTATGGTATATTCACAGGAGATGTGGCCTCCAGTACGTGCCCTGGCAGTGGGATTAATGTAGAGTAGACGTACCCATTGGAGATAATCCGGGGGGAGGCCGAAGCGCTGCAGGGCCGCAAACATGTATCCCCATGTTATAGAGTCAAAGGCCTGATGCAAGTCCAGCGCCAAGCAGCCCGCATTATTGTATTCTGTAGGGGTGGCCATCATGATATGATGAAGTCTCCTAGTGTTTAGAGAAGTGCTGCGTGCAGGGAGTAACCCGCATTGGTCTCGATGTATAAGGGTGGTGAGGGCAGGTAATAATCGATTAGCGAGGGCCTTGCTTAGGATTTTATGTTCAGTTGCTAATAAGGACAAAGGTCTGTAGTTGGATAAGTCTGTGCCGTCTCGTCCCGGTTTGGGGAGTGACACTACCAGGGCTTGCATAGTGGATTGTGGCAAGCGGCCGGTGTCCCAGGCCGTCTTATAGAGTTCCTCCAGTTTAGGGACTAGGATGTCTGAGTATGTTGCGTAGAATTCAATGGGCAGGCCATCAAGACCAGGGGCCTTGTTACGGTTTAGACCTTTGATTGCAGCTCTTATTTCATGTTGGGTGATGGGTCCTGAGAGACTTTTTCGTGTATCTGCCGTGATTTCAGGGAATAGCAGGTCATTTAAGAAATCGTCTATAAGTCCATCATTAGTGTGTGCGGGTGCCGCATAGAGGTTGCTTAGATAAGTACAGAATGCCTCATTAATCTCCAGTTGGGTGTGAACTAAGCCCTTTTGAGGTGAGCGTACGCTATTGATAATAGGCGCTTCCGGGCTGTCCCTCAGTAACCGGGCCAGTAGTGTACCAGACTTATCGCCTCGGTATGTTTCCGTTGTGTGTAAGCCTGATGGTCTATAAGTCGGAGGGTTTCTAGGGTCTCTGCATGTTTAATGCGAGCCTCTCGTAGGGATTCCCGTTTGTCTGGGTCAGTCACCGCGGCTTGTTCTAGATCTGTCATTAGGGTTTCTATATTAATAAGACTTTTATGTGTTTCTTGTCTAGCCCCTACCATGGCACCAATTGCAGAACCCCGCACCAACACTTTAAGCGCATCCCAATCTATAGGGTTGGAGGAAGCTGTGTTCCAATTTTCAGTTAGATAATTGCTGATGGTGGTAGATATATTGGCCCGGAACGGGGCATCCTCCAAGAGTTGGGGCCATAGTTTCCAGGTCGGGACTGGGGTTGGGACTCTACCCCATGTAAGTGTAAGCTCCAGAGGGTTATGGTCAGAGAAGGTTTTGGCCAAATAGGTGGACTGGTGCATATGTGTGGTAATGTTGTGGGAGCATAGGAACCTATCGATTCTGATGTGGAGCTGGTGGACTGGTGAGTAAAAGGAATATTCCCTATGTGTGGGGTGCAACCTGCGCCATGCATCCTGTAGCCTCCAGCCCTGTATCCATGTGTTTAGAAGCTCTGCCTGTTTGCGGGCTCCGGCGCTATGCAATGGAGGATGGGATCTATCTAAGTCCACATGGAGGACAGCGTTGCAGTCACCACCCAGGATCCAGGGGATAGTGTCCCACCCCACCAGGGCTCTACCCAGGCTCTGAAAAAATGTGTCCTGATTGAAATTCGGGGCGTAGATACTTCCCAAGACTACAGGTAGGCCATCTAGGGTGCCCCTTAACAGAACATATCGGCCCTGGTCATCTGTACGGCGATCTAATTCCGTAAACGAAACCCCGTGGCGAATCCATATAGTTGCCCCTCTAGCAAAGGCCGAATAGTTAGTAGTAAATACATGGCCTCTCCATTTTTTACGGGTCTTCATTGCCTCTGACTCCATCAGGTGTGATTCCTGGAGGAAGACGATGTGTGGGAAATGATTTTGAGTGTAAACCCCTCCTTCCCTTATTTTTTGTTGAAAACCACGAGAAAATGTCGAATCCTTGTTGAAAAAATGTTTTTGATTTTTATTTATTAGTGCTTATTTAAAAGACACCCTTTATGGAATTTAGTACAGTGATAGCATCCTTGTTTGTCAGGAAACTTTTAACAACGATTTATTGAAGCATCACCAGCCGACACGTGTTTCGCCCATCACGGTCATTTGGACCTGGGCTTTCTCAAGGCTCATAGTTAATGCACAAGTGTGAACACATTCGTTGGTCATCAGTACAACACAAACTGGTTTTTGTAAGCATCATTCTCAACAATAATCATTTCCATTTTTTCATTTATAATATCACAATCTTTTCTGAAGCGCGTGGCTGCTGTTATCACAAATACAAAGAGTTGTAACCGTCAAGGTATAACATCAGAGAAAAAGAGAAAGTCCTTTCTGGTTGACCTGGTGTACTATCCATGTAGCTTAATTGTCCCAGCCGGTGTATTTATACAGTGTAAGAAGTCAAATCTTTACAATTCAGTTATCAAGTATGTCATCCACAGTTTGAGGCGTCACTGAGGGGAACAGAGTGATGCTGTGGTCCGAGTCGGATTGAATGGTGCTGTCCTCTGAATCTGTCGCCATCTTGGTATTATCCTCGCGAAATGATCCAGCCACCGCCAGCGCCTCCGCTCTGCCTGTCATCCTTTGAGCTTGAGTCGGACCAGTTTTTGTAAGGTTCTTCGGGCCACGGCCATTTCCACGGGTTTGTGGTTGTTGAGTCTTTACAGGACTATGGGGTCGATTCCGATCTCGGCCGGAAGCGCACCGAATACGATTTGTTCGGAAAAAATACGAGCCGAACGCGTTTTTCCCGAACGATTCGAACAGTCGTCCGAGCGAGCAAGTACGCTGCGCATTACTACTAAAATTCAGAGCGAGCCGTACGTACCCATTCCATCTCCGGTTCCCCGACCGAGCTGGATCCGGAAACGGCGATTCGAGTCGCATGGAAGTAAATACACAGCACCTACCGGCCGGACAAGTACGATGCGCAATCCGTACGCGCCGAACTGGTCGCTACGTCCGGCACGTCAGAGCATCCGGGAGAGCCGCACATAAGCTCTGATTCGCGCCACAAGACGATCCACGGCTATGAGACGAACAAGCCAGCTACGAGTACGAGTCGAAGCCACGAGAAACCCGAACGAGACGAACCAACCATGAATCCCATCGCGCAGGTCCTACCAATACTCTACATCTATTACCGGAACCGGTACGGACGCGTACGGCGCAGACGGTAAGTCAAACACCCACTACACAAACAAACGACACGTACCCGACATATGTCACACACACATAGGGATGCAGAAATGACGTACACTAACAACATCAGAACCATAGGGGCGGGATGGCTATCACCAATGCCATACACACCCATAGGGGCCTGGATGCCTACCACTACCACCACCCCTACTCAGGGGGGGCTGGATGCCTGTCACTACCACCACCCCTACTCAGGGGGGGCTGGATGCCTACCACTACCACCACCCCTACTCAGGGGGGACTGGATGCCTGTCACTACGACCACCCCTACTCGGGGGGGGGCTGGATGCCTACCACTACCACCACCCCTACTCAGGGGGGCTGGATGCCTACCACTACCACCACCCCTACTCATGGGGGCTGGATGCCTACCACTACCACCACCCCTACTCAGGGGGCTGGATGCCTGTCACTACCACCACCCCTACTCAGGGGGGCTGGATGCCTACCACTACCACCACCCCTACTCAGGGGGGCTGGATGCCTGTCACTACCACCACCCCTACTCAGGGGGGCTGGATGCCTACCACTACCACCACCCCTACTCAGGGGGGCTGGATGCCTACCACTACCACCACCCCTACTCATGGGGGCTGGATGCCTACCACTACCACCACCCCTACTCAGGGGGGCTGGATGCCTGTCACTACCACCACCCCTACTCAGGGGGGGCTGGATGCCTGTCACTACCACCACCCCTACTCAGGGGGGCTGGATGCCTACCACTACCACCACCCCTACTCAGGGGGGGCTGGATGCCTGTCACTACCACCACCCCTACTCATGGGGTGCTGGATGCCTGTCACTACTACCATCCCCACACATAGGGGAATTGATGCCTACCACTACCACCACTCCTACTCAGGGGGGGCTGGATGCCTACCACTACCACCACCCCTACTCATGGGGGCTGGATGCCTGTCACTACTACCATCCCCACACATAGGGGAATTGATACCTACCACTACCACCACCCCTACTCAGGGGGGGGGCTGGATGCCTACCACTACCACCACCCCTACTCATGGGGGCTGGATGACTACCACTACCACCACCCCTACTCAGGGGGGGCTGGATGCCTACCACTACCACCACCCCTACTCAGGGGGGGCTGGATGCCTGTCACTACCACCACCCCTACTCAGGGGTGGCTGGATGCCTACCAGTACCACCACCCCTACTCAGGGGGGGCTGGATGCCTGTCACTACCAACACCCCTACTCATGAGGTGCTGGATGCTTGTCACTACTACCATCCCCACACATAGGGGAATTGATGCCTACCACTACCACCACCCCTACTCAGGGGGGGCTGGATGCCTACCACTACCACCACCCCTACTCATGGGGGCTGGATGCCTACCACTACCACCACCCCTACTCAGGGGGGGCTGGATGCCTACCACTACCACCACCCCTACTCATGGGGGGCTGGATGCCTGTCACTACCACCACCCCTACTCATGGGGTGCTGGATGCCTGTCACTACCACCACCCATACTCAGGGGGGCTGGATGCCTGTCACTACCACCACCCCTACTCAGGGGGGGCTGGATGCCTACCACTACCACCACCCCTACTCATGGGGGGCTGGATGCCTGTCACTACCACCCCCCCTACTCATGGGGTGCTGGATGCCTGTCACTACCACCACCCCTACTCAGGGGGGGCTGGATGCCTGTCACTACCACCACCCCTACTCAGGGGGGGCTGGATGCCTGTCACAACTACCATCCCCACTCATAGGATCGGGTAATGCATGACACAACCAGCATACTCCAACATAAGGAATGTCAGCAAGAGACATCCCCCCAACATCATGACAAGAGTGTGTAGTCTGTGTCAAATGCCTACAACACTGAACATGACATTGAACATACAATGTGACCCCCTATCACATGTGTCACACAAAAATGTGTGTGGCATTCACAATGCAAGCAGACCATGACCACTGTGGGAATGGGGTCTAAACCCCCATCATCACAGTGACCAAAAGGTAAGTGTGGGGTCCATAGCTGAAGCACATTTTGAACATTGTGGCAATGGGGTCTAAACCCCCATCATCACAGTGACCAAAAGGTAAGTGTGGGGTCCATAGCTGAAGCACATTTTGAACATTGTGGCAATGGGGTCTAAACCCCCATCATCACAGTGACCAAAAGGTAGTGTAGGGTCCATAGCTGAACCACATTTTGAACATTGTGGCAATGGGGTCTAAACCCCCATCATCACAGTGACCAAAAGGTAAGTGTGGGGTCCATAGCTGAAGCACATTTTGAACATTGTGGCAATGGGGTCCAAACCCCCATCATCACAGTGACCAAAAGGTAAGTGTTGTCATGGAAAAAGCTGCAACTGCCAAACAGCATGGATGATTCCTGGTCACAGAACAACAAACACATCAGTGGCAAAGTAGTGGTTGTATCCCATAGCAACATAGATTGGGTGAGGCAAACAGTGCAGTGCAAATAAAACATACCTTTGGCCATGTGCAGACAAACATCACCCATGGGGACTGACATCGTCTCCATTTATCAATTACACAATGCCAGAAGTGACCATCATAATGCAGACCCACATATCTGCACTAATGGACACACAAATGTAGATATCCTGGGGAGACTGTAGATGTGAGGTGAACAAATACCATACCATGGCAGCAATGGGACATACGAACCATGATTATTCTGCTGACTGATGACCTAGGAGTCCCAGGGACAGCATGGGAAATCCTCCAAACAACATACAGGCAATGGCACACCAAAGATATGCCAATGCAGTGGTGCAGATGCACAAACACAAACAGGCAGCCTCACACTGCATATCAAACACAACAGGTGATGGGGGGTGTGCCAGTGTCCCCAGGCAACCACACAACACATGAGGAGGCCTGAATTCCAATTACACAGATGTGTATACAGTGCCATACAAAAGTAACTCATGGATCGGATTCCCTATGTGGGCAATCAGGCATTGTTAGATGAGAGGGAGCCCAAATTACACATGTCACACAAGCTTGTAGGAACAGCAACTAATACAGCAAGACACAGACCCACCACAGCACTACCCCCAGGGACCCCACATTGCGGTGACACTAGCCTGCATGATAATCCCACTGTGATGACAAAGGTAGATGTCGTTCACACTGTGAACCACAGCCATGTCTCCTGAGCAACAAACTACCATCACACCTACACAAGCACAAATCAATCAGCACGGCCTGTCAGCCAAGGCCAATATGGAGGTAGGGGTCTAGCCGTGCAACAACTCACATTTGCACACACTCAACACCACACACCTTGATCTCCACCAATGTGCAGCAGTGAAGCTCACATGGACAGGTGACATTGCACATGCACCCATGACAATCCCAGGGGTGGTTGTGGGAACTATGGTGCAGAAACCCATCACACCTGGCCAGTCAACAAGACTCGTGAATGTCTGACACACTGCACAGTACGCCGTACATGGGCATGATGTGAACCACAGTCACACACCAATGAAGAAGCCAAGCCAAGGTCACCCACAAAGAACACACGTAGACAACTTCCAACATTGCAGCTCTGACCCTGAGGAGTGGCATCAGTCACACACACAATGTGTCACAATCACTGAAAGCTACCACAAACTGTAAATAACCAACAAGTGCCAAGGGGAATCCTGACTGTGTCTCATCTGCAATTGCCCACATCCCCAGCCCTGACAACAAAGACAACTAGGGATGACAACCTGATGAACATTAGTTTGCCATGCACCCACATCACGGAGAAACCAGGTACAAGATGCTGGATGAACACAGGACAACTCAGCAAGCATCACAAACAGGAACATCCGTAGGGACACAGCCGGTGTAGGAAAAGGGAAGGGAACACACACAGACATGCTTACACAACACACAACACGGGCCCAGGCAATGTCACGGGATTACACACTGCCATGAGGGCACTCCACTCCTGTGGAAGGTCCGCTGTGCCAAACCTTGTCTGTGCACCACTCAAACATGTCAGCAAAACACTCGGTCAGTGAGTCAACAATCACAACACACTGAAGGCTCTGCTCACATCAGCCTGGGTACGGGAGTGTCACGTCAGTCATCTGCATATACCCAAAACACGTGTCAAGCAAGTTGCACTGTATACACAGATGAGTCCTTCAACATTGATGTGCTAAACTGCATGTCCAGTGGAGATGGGCACACAGTCAGGGAAATAGAAACATTGAACAGTGGTAAGCCCACCAGATGTGCATCAGTGTAAGCCACAGATGTCAATTTACAAATGCAAAACGTACATCCCTGTGTCAAATGCAGAACATTACACCCTCAGACTGCAGCAAAGGATGCTATGGATCCAGACTAGATTAGGACACATATCCCATGGACCACATGGAGTCCATCACAGCAACACTTCATTTACCTGATCTGAACACTATTACAACAGCAAATGCATGATGATACTCATCTACATCATGTACATCAAAAGAAAAACCACTAGTAAACAAAAAGAGGCTTTATTCAGCAAATTTGAAAGAAAAATTTGAAGTCCAAAAGAAACTAAGGCCAATGGCCAGTCCACATACACAGTCCGAACAGGGTGATATGTGACAACTTGTCACCCATTGCTTGCCTGCACTGGTACGGACAGGGGACATCCCCCTCGGAGGGGCATACAAGGGGCAGGCCAGGCACCGCAGGGACAGGATCAGGGGATGCCAGAAGGAGGCAGTGAAGGGGGGTGGGTGCAGGAGTGTCACCGGCAACTGCAGTGGAGGTGTCTGACTCAGTGGGGGCCGGCACCACTGTAGGGCACAAGTCAGATGGTGTGGGTGCTGGCACCACTGCAGTGGGCCGGTCAGATGGAGTGGACTGGGTCCCCACTGCAGTGCCCAAGTCAGACGGGGTTGTTGTGGACTCCACTGCAGTGCATAACTCCAAGGGAGTGGAAGGGGGGCAGATGAGGTGGGCAGGACAGAGGGGGGACCCGGTCTCCACACCAGTGGCACAAACAGGCCGAGCGTCTGGCTTGGGGGTGGAAGAGCAAGTGGTAGGGGGGAGGGCCTAAGCATTTTGGGGATGCGGTATGGGTGTGTGGGGGAACCTGGGGCAGGGTGTGGCAGGGGAACCTGTGCAGTGGTGGCCTGGGGGATGGAGGAGAGAGACTGTGTGGTGGAGCTGCGTGGTGGTGGTGGTGGGGTCTTGCCCTTCCTGGTCCGGGGGACTTCCGAATGGGGTCCTCAGTCTGCCTGTGCCTGGGGGAGGGTGTCCGGGTGTGAGGGGCACTCCCCTCTGTGTGTGGTGGTCGCCTCTTCCGCCTGTGCGTTGGCTCAGATGGATCCGTGGGGAAGAGGCCAAGCTCACAGAGGAAGAGCTTCTGGGAGGGGGGTTGCAGGTGAGGCAAGGGAAGGGGTTTTGGAGGGAGAGGTATCTGAGGACTGCGCAGTGCTTGTGGATGCGTGTGTGTGTTCCTGGGCCCCATCCCCTGTGAGTGAGGTATCAGTCCCCTGACTGTGCGTGCGTGTGCGTCTGGATTTTGGCGTGTGTGTCTGTGTGCTGCTTGTGTCTGTGCTGGTGGGTGCCTGTGCCGGTGTGTGTGTGCTTGGGACAGGCAGGGTGCTGGGGATTGTGGATGGGGCAGAGGTAGGAGGGGTGAGGGACTGTTGCAGGAGGGACACTGCTGCCGTCAGTGAGGAGGCCATGGACTGATTGGTCCGATGTAGGGCAGACATGCCAGATGACATGCCCTCCATGAATGACACCAGTTGTGTCAACAGACCCGTGTGTGCATGGAGGACACTCAGCACTGATGTCTGCCCTACATGGATCTGTTTAAGCAAGTCCACAGACTCCACACTCAGGGCAGCAGGGGAGACAGAGGCAGGGGGTGCGGTGCCTGGCATGAAGGAGACACGCTCCCCTACACGGGAGCCTCCACGGACATGTGGGATGGGAGCAGATGGGAGGGTGGAGATGGTGGTGGTGGTGGCGGGGGCAGACTTGCTTGATTTTGTCTCTGGTCTGCTGACACCCGCCTCCACAAGGGAGTCCTCACTGGAAGTGCTGTGGTCCTCAGCCGAGGTGGTCGTAGCTGAGGTCTCCTCAGTGGGGCTCCCCTCACCCTCCGTGCCACTGGGTCCCTCGGTCTCCCCTGCAGTGGACCCAGTCTGGCTCTGCCGCTCCTCCTGGTCCGTGGAGCTGTCTCCTCCTGTGGCCGTGGATGTATCTGCAAAGAATCAGGATAAACAGAGCAACATTAGTCACCTGTACTGACCACACACGCCACAGTAAGTACAGCACATCACAGAGCAAGCCCTGCCATCATTTGCTAGACATTGCAATAAGTGCTGACACTGATTTGAAGAAGCCCATTGTCTGCCTGACAGTCATTCATGCCACACATATCCTACCTGTCCATGCACCCATCTGTCTGGTGCCTGTTGTATGCGACTAATCATATGTGCACACATGCACCACATACACAGTTGTTGGACATCCAAGAGAACATGTGGAAATGTGTCACTCCAAACACATGCCATCTCCTGCCACTGACTCAGTACATGTGTCAGGAAAAGTGACGGGCAGAGTCTCTGTCGATATGCGGGTTTTGCTTCCATCACCAGACACAATGATGTCCTCATGTCCTGATAGACAATGCGACAATGGTGTGCTTGCAGGACATATCACACTACTGCTGGATCACCCTTTGCGAGTTGAATGTCATGGCACAGGCCTGTCTGGCAAGTCAGTCATAACTGTCTCCTGTCACAGGGGCAGTGCATACACACAACACCAGTCTACACTGTGTCACAATCATGGAAGTTTTGGGTATGCAAGCCCTGTAGCTGACAGGTGCACATGTGCACCCCTGGCCACCCACATCATGAGGACTAAGATGATCCCACGTCAATCAAATGAGACATTTGAGTGACTGCAAACACAAATCCATACACATGGGCACTTCACCGTCTGATGAGAATGAACCAAAGCTGCCTGCACCTCAATGTTTCATACACCTTTGTGCACAGTCAAGGGATCAGAGACCTATGCATTAACCAATGTGCAGATCCTATAGTCACAACTCAGATGGCTGGCCACCCCAAATTGTTAAACACTCCAGGAGTCAAAAAGCAAGGCCACACCACGGTGACACAGAGGCAGACACCTGAGTGCACTCTTCACAATGCCCAATATGTATGCTGACACACGGGAGTGGGAGAACAGAGTGCCTTCGATGTACGGAGTAGGCATTACAGTCCTGGTCCATGTGCAACATGGTATTACCCTGAACACTAGGCAGGTGGCTATGCATGTGTCACACACATGATGTACATACTTCTGAGGCTCCCCCTTGGTCTCTGCTGCAGCATGGGTGTGTGGCACATACCCCAGACATGTGGTGAGTCAGAGCAGCAATTGGAACACATTGTGAAGCCATACCCAGAGTACATGTCAGATCACAGGCATTGTGTGAGCAATTGTACCACCCATGCAGCCCACAACAAAGTTCCTGTAACTGATGCTGTCCCCAACTTGAACCACAGGTAACTGCAAGTACACAGTACCCAAGTGACCTAAGTCACAGACTGTAAGGGCCACACCTGTGTATCAGATGAGGAGGGGGCATGACACAAGTGAGGGACATGAGTCCAGGACGACAAGACAGTTGTACTGTGGACGTGGAACCAGGCTAAAGGAGTGCATAGAGCATGTTAGTCATAGTACACAGAAAAGGCTAGCACTTACCCCCTCCTTGCTGCTGTCTGGCCTTCAGCTGCCCATCCAGGTCAGGGAAGACCACCGCCAGAATCCGGAGCATGTGGGGGGTCAGGGTCCGGTGTCCGCCCCTCCTGCGAGGAGGCGACAGCTTCAGCTGGACCCTTGCGATCCTCCGGGTCCAGCCACGAAGGTCCTGCCACCTCTTCTGGCAGTTGCGGATCCTGCGCCTGTAGACCCCCACAGATCTTACTGCCCGGACGATGGTCAGCCAGATGTCCTGCTTCTGGTGGGCATCAACCTGTGAGGATGACAAAGTGAAAAGGCCATTACTACACATGCAACATATCCGTGCATCACACAGTTGGATATACATGTCTCAATCACAGGGGCATATGATGTACACAGGTAGTGCAACTATGGCTATGAACAGTTGTCCAGCAGTTACTAAATGGTATCATTGCCTGGGAAGTAAAACCTTGTTGGAATGCACTGTTACTGCACTATACCTGTTCAGTGCATGTAACTACACACTTTGGGGGTGACAACTACTCAGTGAGCATGCTAGCCACTGGTGTACACACTGTAAGTCTTGCTAGTCAGACAACATGCACAATTAGTAAGGCAGTGGACAGCACACTCACCTGCTCCCCTGGTTTCCCATACAGCTTGCTGTACTGTGGAAGGAGGCTGTCCAGCAGGGCCTGGTTCTCCTCAGTGCTGAAGGCTGGGGCTCTCTCCACAGTACGTGCCATTGCAGTAGCCAGAGGATGCAGAGACAGCAGCAGTGGTGGTGGCAGATGTCGTCCTGGAGCATGTAGTGCAGGCAAGTGAGCTCTCAGGGGAACAGCCAGCATTATATGTGTGCTGCAGAGGCAGATACTGTCCCATGTGTCCAAAGTGATAGGTCCAAGTCGTTTGCATCTTCTGAATCTGGCCAATCCATGGAATTGCACCACTTATACACGCCCACAGTATCCTTCAAAAGTTCAACTTCATGACACCCATGAATTTGCAACATTGTTGTGGGTGGCCAACTGAATTCACTGCATCCGACTCGTAAAAGCTTCGAAAACGCGTCCGTTACCATGTCAGTCCATAGCCAATGCGTGCGCACCGATCGGTCCATTGCTGTACAACGCGTATTTCGAAAAACAACACGCATCCGTCCACATCATATGCAATGGCCAATGCGTGCGCACCGATCGGTCCATTGCTGTACAACGCGTATTTCGGAAAACGACACGCATCCGTCCACATCATATGCAATGGCCAATGCGTGCGCACCGATCGGTCCATTGCTGTACAACGCGTATTTCGAAAAACAACACGCATCCGTCCACATCATATGCAATGGCCAATGCGTGCGCACCGATCGGTCCATTGCTGTACAACGCGTATTTCGGAAAACGACACGCATCCGTCCACATCATATGCAATGGCCAATGCGTGCGCACCGATCGGTCCATTGCTGTACGACGCGTATTTCGGAAAACGACACGCATCCGTCCACATCATATGCAATGGCCAATGCGTGCGCACCGATCGGTCCATTGCTGTACGACGCGTATTTTCACCGATCGGTCCATTACTGTATGACGCGTATTTCGAAAAACAACACGCATCCGTCCACTTCATATGCAATGGCCAATGCGTGCGCACCGATCGGTCCATTGCTGTACGACGCGCATTTCGGAAAACGACACGCATCCGTCCACATCATATGCAATGGCCAATGCGTGCGCACCGATCGGTCCATTGCTGTACGACGCGTCCCTGTACAAGTCACTCGCATATGTCACCATGGTTGTCACTGGTGAACGTATGCCAGCCACAATTACTTGCCAGGGACTCAGGGGCACACCTACAACACCACAGCCTGTCCACACTGTATCCTAAGGCATGTAAGGCTGCATTACCTGTGTGTGTATGGGGGTCAACATGTGGTTTGTTGGGTGGCACTTGGGGGCAGCCACTCCCAGGCTGTGCACGTGTTCATGGGGACAGAATCCTTTGTGTGTTGTGCACATGACCACTGTGATGTGCAACTATTCAGTTCAGAGCATGTGGCATGGTCACATCTCCAGGTTGTGTATGTGTATGTTATGTCACATACACCCTGAGTCCCATGTGGGATGGTATGTACGTCACAGGGTGACCCATTGCCACAATTGTGATGGCCCTCCACAGTCTGTGTGCATGTTGTGTTTCAGATGTCTCTGATTCCATGTGCACAATGGGAGACAGTCTCCACATCCACGTTGTTTGTGCATCGACTTTGATGTTGTGCGTGTGTGTGTCACAGACGTCCATGTCTGTCCTGCAGAGGCAACAGGGGCCACTACCTGTGGGAGTCATGGTTGTTTTGCTGGCGTGTACATGATACGCCATGTCATGCCAGTGTCCATGTGGCAATACAGGGTCCCTGGGAATCTACCTGTCAAAGAGCTGTGATGCCTGGGGCACATCTGTCCTCACTTGTCACTGTGGTGTGTGTTTGGAACGTGACAGCAGTACATGGGTACTGTGACACAGCCGAATGAATTCCCATAGCACAACCTGGAACTTGTTGTCAACACATGTTGAACTGAGATGTTAGATGTTGGCCATGTAGGTGCCATATATGTCCATACAGAACGGCACACACATCAAGTACTTGTGTCTCGTAATGATGTATCATGTGATATTAAGTATGGTCAATGCCACATATGTGGGGTGACTGACAATCTTTCTTTGTTCACCTATGCACTGCAGGGCACCAGCTGTCCATAGACCATTCCCTGACCTTGCAACCATGGTTGAACGTGACTGCATCCGACGGTACCGCTTCAACAGGCCGCTTATTGAGGAATTGGCGGTGCAGTTGGCCCCACATTTGCAACCTGGCCGGCCATACCCTGCAGCGCTGACCCCCAAGGTGAAGGTGATGGCAGCCCTACACTTCTTTGCCACCGGTACCTTTCAACACACTGTGGCGTCTGCTGGTGGGATGTCACAGACCATGTTCAGCCGTGTGCTACGCGATGTTTTGGAGGCGATGTTGAGATACTTGAACCAGTACATCTATTTCCCTAAACGTCAACAACTCACTGACGTCAAGAGTGACTTCTATGCCCTGGGGAGGATGCCACATGTCATCGGCTCCATTGATGGGACACATGTGGCTTTGGTACCACCACAGGCACATGAGCAGGCATACAGGAACAGGAAACATTACCATTCTATCAATGCCCTGGTGGTATGTCTTGCAGATATGAGCATCTCACATGTGTGTGCACGTTTCCCCGGTTCTGCACACGATGCCTACGTAATGAGGAGTAGTCGCATCCCGAGGATGATGTCACAGATGCAGAACCAGCGTGCCTGGCTTGTCGGTGTGTGCTGACTTTGTACCATTGTGTGTGTTCTGCAATGTTGTATTCCACCCTCTTTTCCAACTCAGCTAATGTGCAATTGTCTGTATGTAGGTGACTCCGGATACCCCAACATGCCGTGGTTGCTGACACCCCTCAGGAACCCTGTGACACCAGCCCAGATGCGCTACAATGAGGCACATGGTCGGACCAGGAGAGTGATCGAGCGGACATTTGGTCTCCTGAAGAGCCGCTTTCGCTGCCTGGACAAGACAGGAGGGGCCCTCCCATATGCCCCTGCAAAGGTGTGCAAGATTGTCATCGTCTGCTGCATGCTACACAACCTGGCAGTGCGGAAGGAGTTGCCTCTCATCCTGGATGACGATGACCAACATCCGCCACCTGTGGAGGATCCTGGCCTGGGCCACGATGCCAGTGATGATGATGATGATGAGGGGGATGTCCGCACACAGCTCATCACCAACTTCTTCAGCTGAATGTGAGTATACAGAGTTGGTATGTCAATGATTTGAGTTTGCATGATATGTGTTGGTGGTGCTCTGTTGCTGTTTGAGTGTGGCCATGTGCTACTTGACTGTATGCGTGCAGCGATGTGTCCTTACAGGTAGTCTGTACTCCCCAACAGTGTTGACATGCTAACTTGGTTTTGTGTAGGTATCTTGTGACATGTATTGGGCATGAGTATTGCAGTTCTGTCCTGTTCTTCAGTGCTTTTGACTGTGTGTCATGTCTGTCCTTCACAGGGTACTTTCAGAGTTGTTTGGTCAACTGTGATCCCCCGACACCATGATTCAACTTCCAGGGTGGAAGCAGTCGTTTCCCTGCAGGTGATGTGCCACACACCCCTGGACTTTATTTCCTCTACACTTGGTGACTGTGTGGCCACTGCCACGTGGGATTACCTTGCATCTGTAGTGGAAACAACATGTTGCAAATGTGTAATATACCTGTGCTTCACTTTGGGATGTGCGTTGTCTGTGGTCACACATCTGACTGACATTTGCTTACTTCACCTGTGGGCTAGTTAACACAGACTCTGAATAGGTGTGGTGTCTGTGCATTCCACTGTATTTCCTGGCAACATCAGTGTAGGCGATGAGTCAGATGGCCCTGGTGTGTATGTGTTGTGTAGCCCTAGTGGTGTGTCTCCCTCATATGTGTCACGTCGCCATGACTCACATGACGGTGTTGAACTTGCTGTAGCAGTTAGCATGCACAGTGTCATTTAGCAGATCATCATCTCCATGACAAAAACAACGTTGGAATCACAACAGAGGCAAGTATGGTGTATTAGTGAGTTTATTTACATACATGTGTGAGGATAGTGCACAGGATGGTGGGTGCTGTACATTGGGATTGGAATCCAAAGTTCCCAGATGAGTTGGAAGTGTTGGTAGCAGAAATGTCCTGAGTAAAGTCCACAGTCATCTGATACATTGGTCCAACTTAAACTCCCCATGTCATGTGGGAGAGTTGGGTTGCATTCGACAGGGTGAACAGTTTGCACACAAAGGAGAATTTCCAGAACAGGTGTTGGGTTCCTGGGGGATGTACATGGCCATCGGCCTCTCAGTTTTCCTTCCTCGGACGACCCCTCTTCTTTCGGGGGGACCCTCACGTGCAGGCCGCTGCGGTGCAGAGGACTCTCCGCCAGAGTCATCCTCCCTCCCTGTGGCAGTTGCAGTTGTTGCAGCACCAGATGTTGTGGGCACACAGGGAGGTGTGGCCATGTTGGTGCTAATCTGGCGGAGGCATGTCAATATGTCCCTATGCACCGCTGTCAGTTCTTCCAATGTGTCCCACTTGGACTCCATGCGAGACATGTGTGTCTCCACACGGGACATGTGGGAGTCCAAGCGGGCATGATGGGCAGCCTGCTGCTGTTGAATGTCCTTGAGGATCCCCACTACCTGGCTGACCTCTCCGGTGCTATTCTGGTACGCATCAGCAATGCGTACCAGTTGTGGGTCATCATGCAGTCCAGACCCCTCTGCAAACAGCGACCTCTGCCTACCACCCCTCCCACCACCCCTGGCCACACGTGCGGGACCTGCGGTGGCACGCACAGGTGAGCCTAGGCCCCCTTGGGGGTTGGTACTGGGGTTGTTGTCCGTTGCTTCACGGTGGGCCGGGGTCCCTGTGCTGTTGTCATTGGTGGTCCTTGGTCTGTCCGTGTCGGCGGGGGTGGTCTGTGTGTTGGCAGATGTTGGAGGAGTGGGTGCAGGGGGTGCAGATGGTGGTCCTGCTGGTGCTGCATGATGACTCACACCGGAGGGGCCAGGTAGGTCTTCGCCATCCGAGGAGGGCAGAGGCTGTTCCACACCAGAGAGCTCAGGGGCCCCCGGAGCCTGGGACAGGGACTCCTCATCATCTGCTGCTGTGTCCCCATCATCACCTGTTTTTGGAAGAGACACACAATGTATGTTATGTTTCTACAGGCATCAATGGTTCAAACACCTGACAGTTGTGACTGTACCTCTGGATGCGGGCCTGTACATTGCATTGTCCTAAGTTGTCACAGTCAGAGGTTGATATTGGTGTAGCACATTGTCCTGCCAACCTGAAGCATTTCAATGTGAATGTTGAGGTGTGTGCATGACCAGCATTGGTGGTATTTGGTTGACATCCGGCCCTCCTTCTCCCCCCAGCCCAGTTATCCCACCATGAAGCATGCCACCCTTGCAGTGGGTGCAGGTTGACTCTCAGGATGTCAGTCAGTGGTGTCCTGCTGTTGGTTGGTGCACAGTTCCCAGCAGGGCCTTGTGCTCCCCACAACAGAGCACCATTGTCAGACATCTTTGAAGTGGCTTTTCACTCCCTGTGAGGTGTGCATGCTTCAGTGTGAGCTTGCTGGGCCATGTGGGTGGGGGATGTTGGGCTGTGACTTCCACTCCCATCATGCTATTGCCTACACCCCCCTTCCCAGCATGCCCATACTTCCTTCCTTTTGAGTCGACTTCACTGTGTGTGAGTGTGACAGCAATGGCAAGATGGCTGACAGTGGTGTCCTGTTGTTTGTTGGTGCCCAGTTCCCAGCAGGGCCTTGTGCTCCCCACAGCTGAGGCCAGTGTCAGACATCTTTGAGGTGGCTTTTCACTCTCTGTGAGGTGTGCATGCTTCAGTGTGAGCTTGCCGGGCCATGCGGGTGGGGGATGTTGAGCTGTGACTACCACTCCCATCATGCTATTGCCTACACCCCCTTCCCAGCATGCCCATACTTCCTTCCTTTTGAGTCGACTTCACTGTGTGTGAGTGTGACAGCAATGGCAAGATGGCTGACAGTGGTGTCCTGTTGTTTGTTGGTGCCCAGTTCCCAGCAGGGCCTTGTGCTCCCCACAGCTGAGGCCAGTGTCAGACATCTTTGAGGTGGCTTTTCACTCTCTGTGAGGTGTGCATGCTTCAGTGTGAGCTTGCCGGGCCATGCGGGTGGGGGATGTTGAGCTGTGACTACCACTCCCATCATGCTGTTGCCTACACCCCCCTTCCCAGCATGCCCATACTTTCTTCCTTTTGACTCTGCTTCCCTGTGGGGTAGTGTGCCTGTGCTGACAGGATGGCTGACAGTGTTGTCCTAGCGTTAGTTTGGCTACAAGTCCCAAAAGTGTCCCTGTGCTTCACACAGCATAACCCAGGGTGGTGGTTCTTTGTGGGATATTTAATTAGAGTGTGAGGCAATGCATTCTCCCAGGTGAGTTATGTGGAGTTTGTGTTAAGGGTGTGTGTGAGAAAAGCTGCTGGTAACTATGGTCAGTGCTGTCAGTCCTCCTTCCCACCCAGCCAGATATCCCACCATGGAACGTGCTTCCATTGCAGGGAGTGCAAGTTTGCTTTCAGGATGTCAGTCAGTGGTGTCCTGCTGTTGGTTGGTGCACAGTTCCCAGCAGGGCCTTGTGCTCCCCACAGCAGTACCCAGTGTCAGCCATCTTGTCAGTTCTTTTCCACTCCCTGTGATGTGAGCATGGTTCAGAGTGGTGTTGATGGGCCAATTGTGAGGGTGACCAATATCTGTGACTACAACTCCCATCATGCTATTGGCTACACTGACTTCACCAGCATACACACAATTCCTTCCTTTCAGTGAGCTTCCCTGTGAGGTGGTGTTCTAGTGGTGGCAAAATGTCTGACAGTGTTTGTTGGTTAGATTTGTGCCACTGCCTTGCTCTATTTGTTGTTAGGTTTGTACATGTCATGACACAGTTACATAGCACTATGAGATGGCAGGTATTGTGTTTGTCTAACTAACATACACATCTTGGGATGATTATGTTTTGGTTACTGTGGCTTTGCTAACGGTGCATGGTTTCACTATCCCCTTGACAGTGATGTGTGTGTATTGTCACACGATATTGGGTATATTGGTTGTGTACTCACCAGGCTCTGGGATGTTTGATAGTCCATGTACGCTCTCTGGTGGTAGGATGGCCCGCACCTTCTCCTCCCAGGGCCTGAGGTATACTGGTTTGGCAGGAGGGCCACTGCCGGTGCGATGGCTCAAGGTGTAATCCTTCTTGAGTAGGGCCTTGACCCTCCTGCACACATCATACCACCTGTTCTGGATGTCTTTCTTTGTGCGCAAACATGGTGATTGTGCGTTCACCCTGTCGACGATCCTCTCCCACATCTTGGTTTTCTGCGAAATCGGGGTCTGTTGGACCAATGTACCAAACAAGTGTGGCTCTACCCTGAGGATTTCATCTACCAGCACTTCCAATTCACTGTCTAGGAACTTTGGATTCTTCTTTGGGGGCATGGTGATGGGTGGTGGTGGGGATTAATGTGTGTGTGGGTGTGCAAGTGAGGGTGTGTGTGTGTAGGTTTTGCTGAGTGTATGTGAGGGTGCTATTTGGGAGGTGCTAATGGTGTGTGGCTTGTGTGATGGATGAGTTGTGGGTGTGTCTGTGGTTGCTGTCTGATGGTGTTCTGTGCTGGCAGGTCATTTGAATTTGCAAAGGATCATGGTAGGGATTTGTGGCCTTTATATGGGTGGAGTTGTGGGTGTGTCTTTGTTCCATGTTTTTTCCCCCAGTATTTATTGACTTTGTCATTGCTTGTTTGGCCCTTTTTTTGTATTTTTTCCTTTGTAGTTTTTGGGCATGTAGGAGACATTCTTCTGACCGAGTAGGATGCTGCAGTTGGCTCGTGCGAGCTTCTCCGAGTCTTTCAAGCTGTGTTTCAGCTGTGTTTCATGTGCGGCGTATGCGTCGGTCGCGGAGTATTGGGTTGCTTTGGCTCCCTGTTTTGTATGCGTGTCGGTCGTACGGCTTGAGCTCCGTGCGACTCGGTCTGGTTTTACACGCATTGCATCGTACTGCGCGGGTCGGAGTTCGCGGGTACGTTTCTGTCGGGTTCATTCCTGGTGCATGTCGGTCTGTTCGATTCGCGTGGTTTTCCGGACGGATAGCTGGTTTCCGTGCGGTTCGGTCGTTCGGCTTGTGTTCCGTACGAGTCGGTCGTAATTCACATGCATTGCATCGTACTACGTGGATCGGGCAGCGCCGGTACGTGTCGGTCGGACTAAATTCCCGTACTGAGTCGGTCGGTACGTTTTCCGGCCTGAATTGGAATCAGCCCCTTTGTCTTACTAAGCCCGATGACTTCTCCGGGCTCTGTTCCAGGCCCATCACCTCTAGCCATTCTTCTGCATCATTGGGGCTGCCGAAGAAGTAGGTTTTCCTGTCGTGTATAATTTTTAGTCTGGCCGGGAACAGTAGGGCATATTTAAGCTGAGCCGCCCGTAACTTTTTCTTGACTGCTTGGAAAGAGGTCCGTTGGCGCTGAACCATTATGGTGTAATCTGGGTAGAGAGAGATCCGCTGATTTTCAAACTGGATTTGCGTTTTTTCTCTCGCTTTTTGTAAAAGCACATCTCGATCTCTATAATTTAGTATTTTGACGATCAGGGGACGGGGTGGTGCTCCGTTCTTTGGTGTCCCAGTTGGAATCCGATGCGCTCTTTCCACGCAGAAATATGGGGATAAGCCGTCTTGAGCTACATGATCTCGGAACCAAGCTTCCATGAAGTCTGCGGGTTTAGCGCCCTCGCCGCGCTCTGGAAGTCCAATGACTCGTATGTTGTTACGGCGATTCCGGCCTTCCGCATCCTCGATCCGGTCCTGAAGGCCGTTTACTTGGTGTTGCAGCTGTTTTATTTGCATAGCATGCTCAGAGAGTTGAGGGTCCCTGCTAGTCAGGGCCTTCTCGTGTTCCCGTACTGTGTCGGCGAGTTTCCCGTGATCTGCTCTCAGGAGGGTGAGGCCGGTCGTAAGGACTCCGATTTGCTGTTCCATTATTTTACTAGAGTCTCGAACTTCCTTGAGTATCAGGTCCAATTTATCCGAGGAGGTCTCGGCTGACCCAGGGGTGGAGGCACTAGGCGATGGGTCTCTAGTATTGGTTTCGGGCACTCCGGGGGTGCCACCCGCATTCAGGCCGTTGTCTAATACCTTTCTTTTGAGTCTGCCCATCTTGGTTGCCAGTCGGTCGCAAGTGTTGTTGAGGTGTACAAAGCGGCTATACAGGGACACTGTCGCCACCTAACGCAGTGCAGGCCCAGCAGCATCGCCCCACAGTGCGGGGAAAGGTAGTCCAACCAGATAACCTCAAGCAACTCCGAGCCACAGCCTCTGCGCTCGCACCCCAGCGATTGAATTAATATGGGCCGAGGTGCAGTACACCAAGATGACGACTCCGCTCACTGTTCCAGACAATTTATTAAGAATTAGGACTGGGGGGGAGGGGGATGGTAACCCTGCTCCGTGTCCCTCACCGCAGAGCCCAGCCGCACCGTACTGATCCCTACTGAACCCCCCGGAGTGTAGGTAGGTTCCAGGTCCGTGGGATTTGTTATTATCTGTTACACCCTGCTGTCCGCAGCCACCGTCCTGCTCCGCTCCCACTGCGCTCCGATATCCACCGCCCTCGAGAGGGGCCAGTCACAGGGAACCTGTTGTCTTCACCGGTGCGCGTGGGGCCCACCTCCGGCTACCAATCTTACATGCCGGGGCCCTCAACAGTGCCTCCCCCGGTGCCCCCATGGCTCCGCAGGGATGGGGGATCCACAGCGTACCACTCAGGAAGGGCCCGCCCACCCAGCCCGATACCGCCGTCTGCCCGATGCCACCAGTCTCCCTTTGTGTCCAGCCGGAGAGCGGTCGTGCCTCAGCTGTCCGGACCGCTCCTCTCAATTAGCAGGCATCAGTGCAACCGGAAGGGAGGGGGGGAAGAAGGCCCGCACTCGACCCAGCCCCCTCCGCAAGGCGCCCGCTCTCACCGTCTTTGTGTGGCGCGTTGTGCCGTGGGCCGAACAGTCCAACCGATGCTGTCCCGGCTCTGCAAGTCCCAACCCAGCAGACGCGTGCTATCAGTGCAGCTCCCCGGCCGACCAGGGACCGCCACCGGCCGTGGCAGGGCCACCGGGAACACTGACCGTCAGGAGCCGGCAAGGGCCGCAGCACGCCAGCCCCAACAGATCCCCGCAGGTAGGCCACACACCCCACAGCCTCAGTCAAGCGCCGTGGATCGTTGTACCGCCGCAGCTCCACCGGAGCAGATGCACCAGCACCCCTCCCGGTCCGTTAACGGCGGCGCTCAGAACCTTTTAGGCGGTGTGGATGACTCTCAGCTCGGCGATTCTACAGGATAAATCCCCCCCGGGGTCCGGAGCCTCACCAGATCACGTCCGCCATCTTAGGCGGCTAGCCACACCCCCTGTAAGAATTTCTATTATAGGTTGCCTGCACATTGGTATGGATGTTGCTATCTTGGTATTGTCTTTCCAAAAATATACCATATGGATAATAATCATATAATCAATGAAGTAAAATATGGACTAACACGCAATAAAAGAGCAAGTTTTTCAGAAATAGTAGGGGATATTTTTGGAGCATTGATACCTTCAGTTGGAGTTATTTTGAATTTGCGCAGAATTAGAAAATTGTCCACAGTGGTTGATCGATTATCAAGAGACACTCCTGGAGGAATCTTAATGGTTGATACTGAAATGGTTGCAATCAGGTCTATGGTTTTGCAAAATCGACTTGCCCTTGATGTGATATTGGCTACAGAGGGTGGAGCCTGCAATATGTTGAAAATACAACAATGTTGCACTTATATCCCTGACAAGAGTAAAAGTCTTGAGGGGTATATCAAGAATATTACAGATCTTCATCAAGATTTGTCTGAATTGAAGGTTGACGGTGCTTGGGAGAAACTTGGTAAGAGATTTTCCTTAATGGGTAATTGTTTTTCTAATTTTGGAAATAGTGTTTTGGGAAGAATATTAACACCTATTGTTGCAGTAGCTATGGCAATACTAATGATTTTCTTGATCTATAAGTGTTGTAGATGTAAAAGAGATACGTTAGATAATAAACGAAGAACAAGAAAAAGGAAGAGAGAAGAAATAGAATTAGAAGATATGAAAGGGAATTATTATGAAGTCATAAAAGATTTGGGGGCCGATTCCTATTCGGGCCGGAAAACGTACCGACCGACTCGGTACGGGAATTAATTCCGACCGACACGTACCGGCGCTGCCCGATCCGCGTAGTACGATGCAATGCATGTGAATCACGACCGACTCGTACGGAACACAAGCCGAACGACCGAACCGCACGGAAAACAGCTATCCGGCCGGGAAACCACGCGAATCGAACCGACCGACACGCACCAGGAATGAACCCGACAGAAACGTACCCGCGAACTCCGACCCGCGCAGTACGATGCAATGCGTGGAAAACCAGACCGAGTCGCACGGAGCTCAAGCCGTACGACCGACACGCATACAAAACCGAGCCGAAGCAACCCAATACTCCGCGACTGACACGTACGCCGCCCATGAAACACAGCAGAAACACAGCTTTAAAGACTCGGAGAAGCCCGCACGAGCCAACTTCAGTGTCCTACTCGGTCAGAAGAACGTCTCCTACATGCCCAAATCCCACAAAGGAAAAATACAAAAAAAAGGGCCAAACAATCAATGACAAAGTCAATAAATACAGGGGTGAAAAAACATGGAACAAAGACACACCCACAACCCCACCCATATAAAGGCCACAAATCACTACCATGATCCTTTGCAAATTCAACTGACCTGCCAGCACAGAACACCATCAGACAGCAAACACAGACACACCCACAACTCATCCATCACACAAGCCACACACCATTAGCACCTCCCAAATAGCACCCTCACATACACCCAGCAAAACCTACACTCACCCACCCTCACTTGCACACTCACACACACATCAATCCCCACCACCACCCATCACCATGCCCCCAAAGAAGAATCCAAAGTTCCTAGACAGTGAATTGGAAGTCCTGGTAGATGAGATCCTCAGGGTAGAGCCACAGTTGTTTGGTACATTGGTCCAACAGACCCCCATGTCGCAGAAAACCAAGATGTGGGAGAGGATCGTCGACAGGGTGAACGCACAATCACCATGTTTGCGCACAAAGGAAGACATCCAGAACAGGTGGTATGATGTGCGCAGGAGGGTCAAGGACCTACTAAAGAAGGATTACGCCTTGAGTAATCGCACCAGCAGTGGTCCTCCTGCCAAACCAGTATACCTCAGGCCCTGGGAGGAGAAGGTGCGGGCCATCCCACCACCAGTGAGCGTATATGGACTATCAAACATCCCAGAGCCTGGTGAGTACACAACCAATATACCCAATATTGTGTGACAATACACGCACATCACTGTCAAGGGGATAGTCAAACCATGCACCCTTAGCAAATCCACAGCAACCAAAAGATAATCATCCCAAGATGTGTATGTCAGTTAGAAAAACACAATACATGCCATCTCATAGTGATATGTAACTGTGTCATGACATGTACAAACCTAACAACAAATAGAGCAAGGCAGTGGCACAAATCTAACCAACAAACACTGTCAGATATTTTGCCACCACTAAAACACCACCTCACAGGGAAGCTCACTGAAAGGAAGGAATGCTGTGTATGCTGGTGAAGTGAGTGTAGCCAATAGCATGATGGGAGTTGTAGTCACAGATATTGCTCACCCTCACAATTGGCCCATCAACACCACTCTGAACCTTGCTCACATCACAGGGAGTGGAAAAGAACTGACAAGATGGCTGACACTGGGCACTGCTGTGGGGAGCACAAGGCCCTGCTGGGAACTGTGCACCAACCAACAGCAGGACACCACTGACTGACATCCTGAAAGCCAACTTGCACTCCCTGCAATGGAAGCACGTTCCATGGTGGGAGATCTGGCTGGGTGGGAAGGAGGACTGACAGCTCTGACCATAGTTACAAGCAGCTTTTCTCACCCCCCCCCCTTAACAATAATACTCCACACAACTCACCTGGGAGAATGCAATGCCTCACACTCTAATTAAATATCCCACAAAGAACCACCACCCTGGGTTATGCTGTGTGAAGCACAGGGACACTCTTGGGACTTGTAGCCAAACAAACGCCAGGACAACACTGTCAGCCATCCTGTCAGCACAGGCCCACTACCCCACAGGGAAGCAGAGTCAAAAAGAAGGAAGTATGGGCATGCTGGGAAGGGGGGGTGTAGGCAATGGCATGATGGGAGTTGTAGTCACAGATATTGGTCACCCTCACAATTGGCCCATCAACACCACTCTGAACCATGCTCACATCACAGGGAGTGGAAAACAACTGACAAGATGGCTGACACTGGGTACTGCTGTGGGGAGCACAAGGCCCTGCTGGGAACTGTGCACCAACAAACAGCAGGACACCACTGTCAGCCATCTTGCCATTGCTGCCACACTCACACACAGTGAAGTCGACTCAAAAGGAAGGAAGTATGGGCATGCTGGGAAGGGGGGTGTAGGCAATAGCATGATGGGAGTTGTAGTCACAGATATTGGTCACCCTCACAATTGGCCCATCAACACCACTCTGAACCATGCTCACATCACAGGGAGTGGAACAGAACTGATAAGATGGCTGACACTGGGTACTGCTGTGGGGAGAACAAGGCCCTGCTGGGAACTGTGCACCAACCAACAGCAGGACACCACTGTCTGACATCCTGAAAGCAAACTTGCACTACCTGCAATGGAAGCACGTTCCATGGTGGGATATCTGGCTGGGTGGGAAGGAGGACTGACAGCACTGACCATAGTTACCAGCAGCTGTTCTCACACACACCCTTAACACAAACTACACACAACTCACCTGGGAGAATGCATTGCCTCACACTCTAATTAAATATCCCACAAAGAACCACCACCCTGGGTTATGCTGTGTGAAGCACAGGGACATTTCTGGGACTTGTAGCCAAACTAACGCCAGGACAACACTGTCAGCCATCCTGTCAGCACAGGCACACTACCCCACAGGGAAGCAGAGTCAAAAGGAAGGAAGTATGGGCATGCTGGGAAGGGGGGGGTGTAGGCAATGGCATGATGGGAGTTGTAGTCACAGATATTGGTCACCCTCACAATTGGCCCATCAACACCACTCTGAACCATGCTCACATCACAGGGAGTGGAAAAGAATTGACAAGATGGCTGACACTGGGTACTGCTGTGGGGAGCACAAGGCCCTGCTGGGAACTGGGCACCAACAAACAACAGGACACCACTGTCAGCCATCTTGCCAGTGCTGTCACACTCACACACAGTGAAGTCCACTCAAAAGGAAGGAAGGAAGTATGGGCATGCTGGGAAGGGGGGTGTAGGCAATAGCATGATGGGAGTTGTAGTCACAGCTCAACATCCCCCACCCACATGGCCCGGCAAGCTCACACTGAAGCATGCACACCTCACAGGGAGTGAAAAGCCACTTCAAAGATGTCTGACACTGGTGCTTTGTTGTGGGGAGCACAAGGCCCTGCTGGGAACTGGGCACCAACCAACAGCAGGACACCACTGACTGACATCCTGAGAGTCAACCTGCACCCACTGCAAGGGTGGCATGCTTCATGGTGGGATAACTGGGCTGGAGGGAGAAGGATGTCCGGATGTCACCAAATACCACCAATGCTGGCCATGCACACACCTCAACATTCACATTGAAATGCTTCATGTTGTCAGGACAATGTGCCACACCAATATCAACCTCTGACTGTGACAACTTAGGACAATGCAATGTACAGGCCCGCATCCAGAGGTACAGTCACAACTGTCAGGTGTTTGAACCATTGATGCCTGTAGAAACATAACATACATTGTGTGTCTCTTCCAAAAACAGGTGATGATGGGGACACAGCAGCAGACGATGAGGAGTCCCTGTCCCAGGCTCCGGGGGACCCTGAGCACTCTGGTGTGGAACAGCCTCTGCCCTCCTTGGATGGCGAAGACCTACCTGATCCCTCCGGTGTGAGTCATCATGCAGCATCAGCAGGACCACCATCTGCACCCCCTGCACCCACTCGTCCAACAACTGCCAACACACAGACCACCCCCGCCGACACGGACAGACCAAGGACCACCAATGACAACAGCACAGGGACCCCGGCCCACCGTGAAGCAACAGACAACAACCCCAGTACCAACCCCCAAATGGGCCTAGGGTCACCTGTGCGTGCCACCGCAGGTCCCGCACGTGTGGCCAGGGGTGGTGGGAGGGGTGGTAGGCAGAGGTCGCTGTTTGCAGAGGGGTCTGGACTGCATGATGACCCACAACTGGTACGCATTGCTGAAGCGTACCAGAATAGCACCGGAGAGGTCAGCCAGGTAGTGGGGATCCTCAAGGACATTCAACAGCAGCAGGCTGCCCATCATGTCCGCTTGGACTCCCACATGTCCCGTGTGGAGACACACATGTCCCGTGTGGAGACACACATGTCTGGCATGGAGTCCAAGTGGGACACATTGCAAGAACTGACAGCGGTGCATAGGGACATATTGACATGCCTCTGCCAGATTAGCACCAACATGGCCACACCTCCCTGTGTGCCCACAACATCTGGTGCCGCAACAACTGCAACTGCCACAGGGAGGGAGGATGACTCTGGCGGAGAGTCCTCTGCACCGCAGCAGCCTGCACGTGAGGGTCCCCCCCCCCAAAGAAGAGGGGTCGTCCGAGGAAGGACAACTGAGAGGTCGATGGCCATGTACATCCCCCAGGAACCCAACACCTGTTCTGGAAATCCACCTTTGTGTGCAAACTGTTCACCCTGTTGAATGCAACCCAACTCTCCCACATGACATGGGGACTTAAAGTTGGACCAATGTATCAGATGACTGTGGACTTTACTCAGGGCATTTCTGCTTCCAACACTTCCAACTCATCTGGGAACTTAGGATTCCAATCCCAATGTACAGCACCTACTATCCTGTGCACTATCCTCACACATGTATGTAAATAAACTCTACTTGCCTCTGTTGTGATTCCAACGTTGTTTCTGTCATGGAGATGATGATCTGCTAAATGACACTGTGCATGCTAACTGCTACAGCAAGTTCAACACCATCATGTGAGTCATGGTGACGTGACACATATGAGGGAGACACACCACTAGGGCTACACAACACATACACACCAGGGCCATCTGACTCATCGCATACACTGATGTTGCCAGGAAATACAGTGGAGTGCACAGACACCACACCTATTCACAGTCTGTGTTAACTAGCCCACAGGTGCAGTAAGCATATGTCAGTCAGATGTGTGACCATAGACAACGCACATCCCAAAGTGAAGCACAGGTTTATTACACATTTGCAACATGTTGTTTCCACTACAGATGCAAGGTAATCCCACGTGGCAGTGGCCACACAGTCAACAATTGTAGAAGAAATAAAGTCCAGGGGTGTGGGGCACATCACCTGTAGGGAAACGACTGCTTCCACCCTGGAAGTTGAATCATGGTGTTGGGGGATCCGAGTGGACCAAACAACTCTGAAAGCACCCTGTGAAGGACAGACATGACACACAGTCAAAAGCACTGAAGAACAGGACAGAACTACAATACTCATGCCCAATACATGTCACAAGATACCTACACAAAACCAAGTTAGCATGTCAACACTGTTGGGGAGTACAGACTACCTGTAAGGACACATCGCTGCACGCATACAGTCAAGTAGCACATGGCCACACTCAAACAGCAACAGAGCACTACCAACACATATCATGCAAACTCAAATCATTGACATGACAACTCTGGATACTCACATTCAGCTGAAGAAGTTGGTGATGAGCTGTGTGCGGACATCACCATCATCATCATCATCATCATCATCATCATCACTGGCATCGTGGCCCAGGCCAGGATCCTCCACAGGTGGGGGATGTTGGTCATCGTCATCCAGGATGAGAGGCAACTCCTTCCGCACTGCCAGGTTGTGTAGCATGCAGCAGACGATGACAATCTTGCACACCTTTGCTGGGGCATATGGGAGGGCCCCTCCTGTCTTGTCCAGGCAGCGAAAGCGGCTCTTCAGGAGACCAAATGTCCGCTCGATCACTCTCCTGGTCCGACCATGTGCCTCATTGTAGCGCATCTGGGCTGGTGTCACAGGGTTCCTGAGGGGTGTCAGCAACCACAGCATGTTGGGGTATCCGGAGTCACCTACATACAGACAATTGCACATTAGCTGAGTTGGGTAAAGAGGGTGGAATACAACATTGCAGAACACACACAATGGTAAAAAGTCAATACACACCGACAAGCCAGGCACGCTGGTTCTGCATCTGTGACATCATCCTCGGGATGCGACTACTCCTCATCACGTAGGCATCGTGTGCAGAACCGGGGAAACGGGCACACACATGTGAGATGGTCATATCTGCAAGACATACCACCAGAGCATTGATAGAATGGTAATGTTTCCGGTTCCTTTATGCCTGCTCATGTGCCTGTGGTGGTACCAAAGCCACATGTGTCCCATCAATGGAGCCAATGACATGTGGCATCCTCCCCAGGGCATAGAAGTCACTCTTGACGTCAGTGAGTTGTTGACGTTTAGGGAAATAGATGTACTGGTTCAGGTATCTCAACATTGCCTCCAAAACATCGCGTAGCACACGGCTGAACATGGTCTGTGACATCCCACCAGCAGACGCCACAGTGTGTTGAAAGGTACCTGTGGCAAAGAAGTGTAGGGCTGCCATCACCTTCACCTTGGGGGTCAGCGCTGTAGGGTATGTCCGGCCAGGTTGCAAATGTGGGGCCAACCGCACCGTCAATTCCTCAATCAGCGGCCTGTTGAAGCGGTACCGTCGGATGCACTCACGTTCCACCATGGTTGCAAGGTCAGGGAATGGTCTATGGACAGCTGGTGCCCTGCAGTGCATAGGTGAACAAAGAAAGATTGTTAGTCACCCCACATATGTGGCATTGACCATACTCAATATCACATGATACATCATTACAAGACACAAGTACTTGATGTGTGTGCCGTTCTGTATGGACATATATGGCACCTACATGGCCAACATCTAACATCACAGTTCAACATGTGTTGACAACAAGTTCCAGGTCGTGCTATGGGAAATCATTAGGCTGTGTCACAGTACCCATGTACTGCTGTCACGTTCCAAACACACACCACAGTGACAAGTGAGGACAGATGTGCCACAGGCATCACAGCTCATTGACAGGTAGATTCCCAGGGACCCTGTATTGCCACATGGACAGTGACATGGCATCTCCCAGGGATCCTGCACCTATGAATGTTTTGGTAAGGGTTGCTCCGATAATTGCCCCTGTTATTACAGATGTAATTAATGCTTCATTAAGTACAGGAATAGTTCCCTGTAACTGGAAAAGAGCTATGGTAAAGACACTCTTGAAGAAACCCAACCTGGATCCAGGAGATTTGGGCAATTACCGCCCTATCTCCTTGCTTCCTGCGATGGCCAAGCTCGCTGAAAAGTATGTCAACTCTACCCTCTCCAATTTTATTGAATCCAACAATCTGCTCCACCCTTCCCAAATGGGATTTCAACCTCGACAGGGCACGGAAACCGCCTTGTTAGCAGTAGTTGAAGAAAGTAGAAAGATTCTGGACGCAGGAGGGGCATCTGTCATCATACTTCTCGATCTGAGCGCAGCATTTGATACGGTGAATCACCGTATTCTGATTCACCGTCTTGGGAAGTCGGGAGTCATCGATACTGCATTGAAGTGGTTGCGTTCTTTCCTGGAAGATAGATCCTTCCAGATATTTGAAGATGAGATGACCTCGAGATCAATGCCTCTGCGTTGTGGAGTACCTCAGGGATCCTCCCTGAGTCCGACTCTTTTTAATGTGTATATGGCCCCTCTGGCGGATATTGTAGCCCCTTTGGAATCCAAATGGTGACTTACGCCGATGACACTCAATTGGTCGTCGCGCTTAATCAAGCCAAGCAGCTATCCCAAGACCTCCATTCATGTCTGGAGGAAGTCTCCAAGTGGATGGGAGCGTCCCACCTTAAACTCAATGGAAACAAAACAGAGATTATGATCCTGGGTAATCCTTCCAATGTTTCATTGAGTACCATGTGGCCAGCATGTATGGGACCAGTCCCAACGCCCAGGAGCGAGATAAAGAGCCTAGGTATCTGGCTAGACCACAATTTGACTTTCAAGGTGCAAGCTAGGAAGACAGTGGCAACTTGCTATGGACTGCTTAGAATGGCCCGCAAAGTGCTTCCTCTTCTTCCTTTCCAAGCCAAAAAATATTAGTCCAATCCTTGATATTGTCCAGAATAGACTATGGAAATGCACTCTACTTAGGGGCCCCTCTGGCAGTAATTATGAAACTGCAAACGATCCAAAATTGTGCGGCCAGATTATTATTTGGAATATCAAATCACCTCTCTGCGAAACCGGCCTTGCGGACCCTTCGCTGGCTCCCAGTGAAGGAAAGAATCAGCTTCAAAGCCCTTTGTATTGCCCACAAGTCTCTGCAAGGGAATGGGTCTTCCTTAATCTTGAAAATGTTTCGTCGCTACAAGTCCCCCAGGGAACTTCGCTCGGATGAGCTTCACTTGGTGGAGGTCCCAAGGATCAAGAGGGCGAGAAGTGGCGGTCGCCTCTTCTCACTTAACGCGGCCAAACTTTGGAACGCCCTACCACTTCATTTACGCAGGGAACCCAGCCACTTCTCTTTCCGAAGGTAACTAAAAACCTTGCTATTTCCCTGAATGTTCTGCTAATGGATTCTGGTTCTAGCCAAGCGCTGGGAGGCCCCCGGGTAGCCATGCGCTATATAAGTGCCTTTTCCATTCCATTCCATTCCATTCCACATGGCGTATCATGTACACGTCAGCAAAACAACCATAACTCCCACAGGTAGTGGCCCCTGTTGCCTCTGCAGGACAGACATGGACATCTGTGACACACACACGCACAACATCAAAGTAGATGCACAAACAACATGGATGTGGAGACTGTCTCCCATTGTGCACATTGAATCAGAGACATCTGAAACACAACATGCACACAGACTGTGGAGGGCCATCACTATTGTGGCAATGGGTCACCCTGTGATTAACATACCTTCCCACATGGGACTCAGGGTGTATGTGACATGACATACACATACACAACCTGGAAATGTGACCATGCTACATGCCCTGAACTGAACAGTTGCACATCACAGTGGTCATGTGCACAACACACAAAGGATTCTGTCCCCATGAACACGTGCACAGCCTGGGAGTGGCTGCCCCCAAGTGCCACCAAAAAAAACACAGGTTGACCCCCATACACACACAGGTAATGCAGCCTTACATGTCTTAGGATACAGTGTGGACAGGCTGTTGTGTTGTAGGTGTGCCCCTGAGTCCCTGGCAAGTAATTGTGGCTGGCATACGTTCACCAGTGACAACCATGGTGACATATGCGAGTTATTTGTACAGGGACGCGTTGTACAGCAATGGACCGATCGGTGTGCACACATTGGCCATTGCATATGATGTGGACAGAAATACGCGTTGTACAGCAATGGACCGATCGGTGCGCACGCATTGGCCATTGCATATGATGTGAACGGGTACACGTTGTACAGCAATGGACCGATCGGTGCGCACGCATTGGCCATTGCATATGATGTGGACAGAAATACGCGTTGTACAGCAATGGACCGATCGGTGTGCACGCATTGGCCATTGCATATGATGTGGACAGAAATACGCGTTGTACAGCAATGGACCGATCGGTGCGCACGCATTGGCCATTGCATATGATGTGAACGGGTACGCGTTGTACAGCAATGGACCGATCGGTGTGCACGCATTGGCCATTGCATATGATGTGGACAGAAATACGTGTTGTACAACAATGGACCGATCGGTGCGCACGCATTGGCCATTGCATATGATGTGAACGGGTACGTGTTGTACAGCAATGGACCGATCGGTGTGCACGCATTGGCCATTGCATATGATGTGGACAGAAATACGTGTTGTACAGCAATGGACCGATCGGTGCGCACGCATTGGCCATTGCATATGATGTGAACGGGTACGTGTTGCACAGCAATGGACCGATCGGTGTGCACGCATTGGCCATTGCATATGATGTGAACGGGTACGCGTTGTTTTTCGAAATACGCGTTGTACAGCAATAGACCGATCGGTGCGCACGCATTGGCCATTGCATATGATGTGAACGGGTACGCGTTGTACAGCAATGGACCGATCGGTGCGCACACATTGGCCATTGCATATGATGTGAACGGGTACGCGTTGTACATCAATGGACTGATCGGTGCACACGCATTGGCCATTGCATATGATGTGGACAGAAATACACGTTGTACAGCAATGGACCGATCGGTGTGCACGCATTGGCCATTGCATATGATGTGAACGGGTACGCAGTGTTTTTCGAAATACGCGTTGTACAGCAATGGACCGATCGGTGCGCATGCATTGGCCATTGCATTTGATGTGAACGGGTACTCGTTGTACAGCAATTGACCGATCGGTGTGCACACATTGGCCATTGCATATGATGTGAACGGGTACGCGTTGTTTTTCGGAATACGCGTTGTACAGCAATGGACCGATCGGTGCGCACGCATTGGCTATGGCCTGGTATGGCAACGGACGCGTTTTCGAACCTTTAACGAGTCTGATGCAGTGAATTCAGTTGGCCACCCACAACAATGTTGCAAATTTATGGGTGTCATGAAGTTGAACTTTGAAGGATGCTGTGGGCGTGTATAAGTGGTGCAATTCCATGGATTGGCCAGATTCAGAAGATGCAAACGACTTGGACCTATCACTTTGGACACATGGGACAGTATCTGCCTCTGCAGCACACATATAATGCTGGCTGTTCCCCTGAGAGCTCACTTGCCTGCACTACATGCTCCAGGACTACATCTGCCACCAACACTGCTGCTGTCTCTGCATCCTCTGGCTACTGCAATGGCACGTACTGTGGATAGAGCCCCAGCCTTCAGCACTGAGGAGAACCAGGCCCTGCTGGACAGCCTCTTTCCACAGTACAGCAAGCTGTATGGGAAACCAGGGGAGCAGGTGAGTGTGCTGTCCACTGCCTTACTAAATGTGCATGTTGTCTGACTAGCAAGACTTACAGTGTGCACGCCACTGGCTAGCATGCTCACTGAGTAGTGTCACCCCCCCAAAGTGTGTAGTTACATGCACTGAACAGGTATAGTGCAGTAACAGTGCATTCCAACAAGGTTTGACTTCCCAGGCAATGATACCATGTGGTAACTGCTGGCAAACTGTCCATAGCCATAGTTGCACTGCCTGTGTACATCATATGCCCCTATGATTGAGACATGTATATCCAAATGTGTGATGCACGGATATGTTGCATGTGTAGTAATGGCCTTTTCACTTTGTCATCCTCACAGGTTGATGCCCACCAGAAGCAGGAAATCTGGCTGACCATCGCCAGGGCAGTAAGATCCGTGGGGGTCTACAAGCGCCGGATCCGCAACTGCCAGAAGAGGTGGCAGGACCTTCGGGGCTGGACCCGGAGGATCGCAAGGGTCCAGCTGAAGCTGTCGCCTCCTCGCAGGAGGGGCGGACACTGGACCCTGACCCCCACATGCTCAGGATCCTGGCGGTGGTCTTCCCTGACCTGGATGGGCAGCTGAAGGCCAGACAGCAGCAAGGAGGGGTGAGTCCATGACTGCACTGTGAACTTTGTGTGACATGCTATGTGCCCTCCTCTGGCCTGGTTAAACTTCCACAGTACATCAGTCTTGTGGTCCAGGACCCATGTCCCTCAATTGTGACATGCCCACTCCTCATCTGATGCCCAGGTATGGCCCTTACAGTCAGGAAATTGTGTCACTTGGGTACTGTGTCCTTGCATTTTGCTTAGCTCAAGGTGGGGGACAGCATTTGTTGCCGTAGGTTTGTGGTGGGCTTCATGGGTGGGTCAATTGCTTACACAATGCCTGGGTTCTGACATGTAATCTGCGTGTAACTTTGATATGTGGTCCAATTGCTATTCTGACTCACCACATGTGCCTGGGGTATTTGGCACACACCCATGCTGCGGGTGGGAACAATGTTTGGGCCTCAGGAGTATGTATATCAAGTGTGTCACACATACCTAGCCACCTGCCTACTGTCCGGGGCTCATCCCTCTTTCACGTGGAGCAGGACAGTCATGCCTACTCCAGGCCATACAATACACTCTGTACTCCCACTCCCGTGTATCAGCTGACACATTGTGCTCAGTGAAATGTTCCCTCAGGTGTCTGCCTCTGTGTCATTGTGCTGTGGCTTCGTTGTCAGGACTACTGGGGTGTTTATCGGTTAGGGCTCAGCATGCCACCTGAGATGTGACCATAGGAGACGATACTTGTGTGACATATAGGTGTTTGATCACTTGACTGTGCAGACTGGGGTATGCAACTGTGAAGTTCAGGCAGCTGTTTCTCATTCACAGCAGACTGTGAGGTGCTCAGGTTCAGAGGGTTGTGTTTCATGTCTCCCATATGTCCAATTGGTATGACGTGGACAAATAAGAGTTCAGATGATGTGGTTTGTGGGGGATGGACATGTGCACTTGTCAGCTACAGAACTTGCATTCCCCATGACCTAGGATTGTGACACAGTGCAGACAGTTGTTGGCTGGCTGCCCTGCCCATGTGACTGGAGACAGTGATGTATGACTTTGCAGGCATGCCTGTGCCATGGCATTCAACTCCCTAAGAGTGATCCTGCAGGTGAGTGACATGTGCTACATGCACCCCATTGTGGCATTGACTATCAGGACATGGGTGCATCATGGTGTCTGGTGCTGGTATGCATCACATGCATTTCTAATTAGACTCTGGCCATCCCTTTATCCGGACACCTGTACTGACTCAGTGGCAAGAGATGTGATGTGTGCATGTTCACATACTTCACTGTGTTCTCTGCAATGTCCAACTACTGTGTAGGTGGTGCATGTGTCCACACTGGGGGATTACCATCCGACAGGCACCAGACAGATGGGTGCGAGGCCAGGAGGGATGTGAGTGCCATGGTTGACCATCGGACTGACAATTGGCTTCTCCTAATCTGTTTGAGCACTTTAGGCAATGTTCAACTAAGGATGCCAGGGCTTGCTCTGTAATGTGCTGTACTTACTGTGGTGTGTGCAGTCAGTGCAGGTGACTGATGTTTGTCTGTTTCCCTAATTGTTTGCAGATACATCCACGGCCACAGGAGGGGACAGCTCCACGGACCAGGAGGAGCTGCAGAGCCAGACTGGGTCAGCAGCCGATGAGTGGTCGGAGGGACCCAGTGGCACGGAGGGCGAGGGGAGCCACACCGAGGAGTCCTCAGCACCATCCACCTCAGCTGAGGACCACAGCAGCTCGGAGGATGACTCCCTTGTGGAGGCGGGTGTCAGCAGCCACCACACCCCAGCTAGTATTGCTGTCACCGCCACCACCACCACCACCACCACCGCCCTACCATCGGCTCCCATTCCAGAGGTCCGTGGAGGCTCCCTTGTTCGGGAGCGTGTCTCCTTCGTGCCAGGCACCGCACCCCCTGCCCCTGTGACCCCTGCTGCCCTGAGTGAGGAGTCTGTGTACTTACTTCGCCAGCTCCATGTAGGGCAGACAGCAATGCTGAGTGTCCTCCATGCACACACCACTCTGTTGACACAGCTGGTGTCGTTCATGGAGGGCATCTCATCGGGCATGTCTGCCCTACAGAGGAGCAATAAGTCCATGGACTCCTCCCTGACGGCAGCAGTGTCCCTCCTCCAACAGTCCCTCACCCCTCCTACCTCTGCCCCATCCACACTTCCTGGCACCCTACCTGTCCCAAGCACATGCACACCTGCACAATCACCCAAACACACAGACACGAGCAGCACAGGAACACCCAAAGCAAAGACAAAACGTGCATGCAAGCATCCTCAGGGGACTGATACCACACCCACAGGGGATGGGGAACAGACACACACACAGGCATCCACAGTCATTCCGCAGTCCTCCGATACCTCTCCCTCCAAGGCCCCTTCCCTTGCCTCACCTGCAACCCCACCTACAAAGCAGCTCTTCCTCTGTGACCTCGGCCTCTTCCCCTCCGATCCAGCTGATCCATCATACAGGGGGAAGAGGAAGTCTACTCCACACAGAGGGGAGTGCCCTCACCCCCGGACACCCTCCCCAGGCACAGACAGACTGAGGCCCCCCCGCAAGTCCCCCGGACCCGGAAGAGCAAGACCCCGCCACTGCCCTGCAGCTCAACCACACAGTCTACTTCCTCCATCCCTCAGGCCCCCACTACACAGGTTCCCCCACCACACCCTGCCCCAGGTTCCGCCACCCACAGATACACCATCCCCAAAATGATCCGGCCTTCTCCCCCTACCACTTGCTCTTCCAGCACCACACCCCCCACTGCACATGTTTGTGCCACTGGTGTGGAGACCGTGTCCTCCCCCTCTGTCCTGCCCACCTTACCTGAACCCCATTCTACTCCCCTGGAGATAGGCACTGCAGTGGAGTCCACTACCACCCCGTCTGACTTGGGCACTGCAGTGGGGAACCTGTCCACTCCATCTGGCCAGCCCACTGCAGTCGTGCCGGCACCCACACCATCTGACTCATGCCCCCCAGTTGTGCCCGCACACACCATGTCAGACACCTCCACTGCAGTTGTCAGTGACTCTCCAGCACCCACCACCCCTTCCCTGCCTCCTTCTGGTGAGCCCTGATCCTGTCCCTGCGGTGCCTGGCCTGCCCCCCGTATGCCCCTCCGAGGGGAATGTCCCTGGTCCGTAGCAGTGCAGGCAAGCAAAGGGTGACATCTGCCACTGTCACCCTGTTCGGACTTTACTAATGGACTGGCCATTGGCCTTTGTGTTTTTTCAGGTCTTTCACTTTGAAAGCCACATATGCTGAATAAAGCTATTTTCTGTTCTCTAGTGGTTTTGCTTCAGATGTACATGATGTTGATGATGCTAACCATGCCCTTGCTGCAGTGATGGTGATTTTTGATGTCAGGAAAATGAAGTGTTACTGTGCAGGACCCCATGTGGTCCAGGGGGAATGTGTCCTATCCTGGTGTGTATCCATGTCATCCGTTGCAGCAATATGAGGGTGTCATGTTTTCAATATTTGCCAATGGAATTTCCTACTTTTATTTGCAATGTCACATCTGTGGCTTACACCCCTGCACATCTGTTGTGCTTGCCATTGTTCAATTTGTCTATTTCCCTGACCGTGTGACCATCTCCACTGGACATGCAAGTTTGGGCATCAATGGGGAAGGACTCATCTGTGTTATCAGTGCAACTTGCTATACATGTGTGTTGGATCTGTGCGAATGATTTCGGTGACACTCCCATGACCTGGCTGATGTGACGAGAGCCTTCATTTTGTGCTAATTGTTGACTGGATGACCAAGTGTTCTGCTGACATGATAGAGCCCTGCAGAGACAACGTATGGCACAGCTTTCCTTACACAGGAGTGGAGTCCCCTCATGGCAGTGTGTAATTCCGTGACATTGCCTGAGCCCAAGGTGTGTGTTGTGTGAGCATGTCTGTGTGTGTTCACTTCCATTTTGCTACGCAGGCTGCGATCCCTAGTGATGTTCCTGTTTGTGATGCTTGCTGAGTTGACCTATGTTCCCCTAAAATCTTCGCCCTGGGTTCTCTGGGATGTGGGTGCATGGCACATTACTGGTCATCAGGGTGTTATCCATACGTGTGTTTGCTGTCAGGGCTGAGTTTGTGGGCAAACGCAGATGAGACACAGTCAGGATTCCCCTTGGCACTTGTTGGCTACACAAGTCATGTAATTTACAGTTTGTGGTAGCTTTCAGTGATTGTGACACGTTGTGTGTGTGACTGCTGCCACTCCTCAGGGTCAGAGCTGCAATGTTGGAAGTTGTCTATGTGTGTTCTTTGTGGGTGACCTTGGCTTCTTCATTGGTGTGTGACTGTGGCCGGGATCCCATTGGTTGGTGTGGATTTGACGTCATACCCATGTACGGCGTACTGTGCAGTGTGTCAGACATTCACGAGTCTTGTTGACTGGCCATGTGTGATGGGTTTCTGCACCTTAGTTCCCACCACCACCCCTCGGATTGTCATGGGTGCATGTGCAATGTCACCAGTCCATGTGAGCTTCACTGCTGCACATTGGTGGAGATCAAGGTGTGTGGTGTTGAGTGTGTGCAAATGAGAGTTGTTGCACGGCTAGACCCCTACCTCCATGTTGGCCTTGGCTGACAGGCTGTGCTGATTGATTTGTGCTTGGGTAGGTGTGATGGTAGTTTGTTGCTCAGGACACATGACTGTGGTTCACAGTGTGAACGACATCTAGCTTTGTCATCACAGTGGGATTATAATGCAGGCCAGTGTCACCACAATGTGGGGTCCCTGGGGGTGGTGCTGTGGTGGGTCTGTCTCTTGCTGTGTTAGTTGCTGTTCCTACAAGCTTGTGTGACATGTGTAATTTGGGCTCCCTCTCATCTAACAATGTCTGATTGCCCACAGAGGGGAATCCGATCCATGAGTTACTTTTGTGTGGCACTATATACTAATCTGTGTAATTGTGATTCAGGCCTCCTCATGTGTTGTGTGGTTGCCTGGGGACACTGGCACACCCCCCATCAACTGTTGTATTTGATATGCAGTGTGAGGCTGCCTGTTTGTGTTTGTGAATCTGCACCACTGCATTGGCATATCTTTAGTGTGCCATTGGCTGTATGTTGATTGGTGGGTTTCCCCTGCTGTCCCTGGGACTCCTAGGTGATCAGTCAGCACAATGATCATGGTTTGTATGTCCCATTGCTGCCATGGTATGGTATTTGTTCACCTCACATCTACAGTCTCCACAGGATATCTACATTTGTGTGTCCATTGGTGCAGATATGTGGGTCTGCATTATGATGGTCACTTCTGTCATTGTGTTATTGATGAATGTTGACAATGTCAGCCCTCATGGGTGATGTTTGTCTGCACATGGCCAAAGGTATGTCTTATTTGCACTGCACTGTTTGCCTCACCCAATCTATGTTGCTATGGGACACAAGCACTACTATGCCACTGATGTGTTTGTTGTTCTGTGACCAGGAATCATCCATGCTGTTTGGCATTTGCAGCTTTTTCCATGACAACACTTACATTTTGGTCACTGTGATGATGGGGGTTTAGACCCCATTGCCACAATGTTCAAAATGTGCTTCAGCTATGGACCCCTTACTTACCTTTTGGTCACTGTGATGATGGGGGTTTAGACCCCATTGCCACAATGTTCAAAATGTGCTTCAGCTATGGACCCCACACTTACCTTTTGGTCACTGTGATGATGGGGTGTTAGACCCCATTGCCACAGTGGTCATGGTCTGCTTGCATTGTGGAGGCCACACACATTTATGTGTGACACATGTGATAGGGGGTCACATTGTATGTTCAATGTCATGTTCAGTGTTGTAGGCATTTGACACAGACTACACACGCTTGTCATGGTGTTGGGGGGGTGTGTTTTTCTGACATTCCTTATGTTGGAGTATGCTGGTTGTGTCATGCATTACCCGTCCTATGAGTAGGGGTGGTGTTGGTGGTAGGCATCCATCCCCCTATGAGTGTGGATGGTAGTAGTGACAGGCATCCAGCACCCCATGAGTAGGGGTGGTGGTAGTGGTAGGCATCCAGCCCCCCTGAGTAGGGGTGGTGGTAGTGGTAGGCATCCAGCCCCCTATGAGTGGGGATGGTAGTAGTGACAGGCATCCAGGCCCCCCTGAGTAGGGGTGGTGGTAGTGGTAGGCATCCAGCCCCCCATGAGTAGGGGTGGTGGTAGTGGTAGGCATCCAGCCCCCCATGAGTAGGGTGGTGGTAGTGGTAGGCATCCAGCACCCATGAGTAGGGGTGGTGGTAGTGGTAGGCATCCAGCCCCCCCTGAGTAGGGGTGGTGGTAGTGGTAGGCATCCAGCCCCCCATGAGTAGGGTGGTGGTAGTGGTAGGCATCCAGCACCCATGAGTAGGGGTGGTGGTAGTGGTAGGCATCCAGCCCCCCCTGAGTAGGGGTGGTGGTAGTGGTAGGCATCCAGCCCCCTATGAGTGGGGATGGTAGTAGTGACAGGCATCCAGGCCCCCCTGAGTAGGGGTGGTGTTGGTGGTAGGCATCCATCCCCCTATGAGTGGGGATGGTAGTAGTGACAGGCATCCGGGCCCCCCTGAGTAGGGGTGGTGTTGGTGGTAGGCATCCATCCCCCTATGAGTGGGGATGGTAGTAGTGACAGGCATCAAGGGCCCCCTGAGTAGGGGTGGTGGTAGTGGTAGGCATCCAGCCCCCCATGAGTAGGGGTGGTGGTAGTGGTAGGCATCCAGCCCCCCCTGAGTATGGGTGGTGGTAGGCATCCAGCCCCCCATGAGTAGAGTGGTGGTAGTGGTAGGCATCCAGCCCCCCTGAGTAGGGGTGGTGGTAGTGGTAGGCATCCAGCCCCCCATGAGTAGGGTGGTGGTAGTGGTAGGCATCCAGGCCACCATGAGTAGGGGTGGTGGTAGTGGTAGGCATCAATTCCCCTAGAAGTGGGGATGGTGGTAGTGACAGGCATCCAGCCCCCTCTGAGTAGGGGTGGTGGTAGTGGTAGGCATCCAGCCCCCCCTGAGTAGGAGTGGTGGTAGTGGTAGGCATCCAGCCCCCCCTGAGTAGGGGTGGTGGTAGTGGTAGGCATCCAGCCCCCCATGAGTAGGGGTGGTGGTAGTGGTAGGCATCCAGCCCCCCCTGAGTAGTGGTGGTGGTAGTGGTAGGCATCCAGCCCCGCCTGAGTAGGGGTGGTGGTAGTGGTAGGCATCCAGCCCCCCATGAGTAAGGTGGTGGTAGTGGTAGGCATCCAGCACCCATGAGTAGGGGTGGTGGTAGTGGTAGGCATCCAGCCCCCCCTGAGTAGCGGTGGTGGTAGTGGTAGGCATCCAGCCCCCTATGAGTGGGGATGGTAGTAGTGACAGGCATCCAGGCCCCCTGAGTAGGGGTGGTGTTGGTGGTAGGCATCCATCCCCCTATGAGTGGGGATGGTAGTAGTGACAGGCATCCAGGCCCCCTGAGTAGGGGTGGTGGTAGTGGTAGGCATCCAGCCCCCATGAGTAGGGGTGGTGGTAGTGGTAGGCATCCAGGCCCCCTGAGTAGGGGTGGTGTTGCTGGTAGGCACCCATCCCCCCATGAGTAGGGTGGTGGTAGTGGTAGGCATCCAGGCCCCCCTGAGTAGGGGTGGTGGTAGTGGTAGGCATCCAGCCCCCCATGAGTAGGGGTGGTGGTAGTGGTAGTGTTAGGCATCCAGCCCCCCCTGAGTAGGGGTGGTGGTAGTGGTAGGCATCCAGCCCCCTATGAGTGGGGATGGTAGTAGTGACAGGCATCCAGCACCCCATGAGTAGGGGTGGTGGTAGTGGTAGGCATCCAGCACCCCCTGAGTAGGGGTGGTGGTAGTGGTAGGCATCCAGCCCCCCATGAGTAGGGTGGTGGTAGTGGTAGGCATCCAGCCCCCCCTGAGTAGGGGTGGTGGTAGTGGTAGGCATCCAGGCCCCCATGAGTAGGGATGGTGGTAGTGGTAGGCATCCAGCTGCCCATGAGTAGGGTGGTGGTAGTGGTAGGCATCCAGCCCCCCATGAGTAGGGGTGGTGGTAGTGGTAGGCATCCAGCCCCCTATGAGTGGGGATGGTAGTAGTGACAGGCATCCAGCACCCCATGAGTAGGGGTGGTGGTAGTGGTAGGCATCCTGCACCCCCTGAGTAGGGGTGGTGTTAGTGGTTGGCATCCAGGCCCCTATGGGTGTATATGGCATTGGTGATAGCCATCCCGCCCCTATGGTTCTGCTGTTGCTAGTGTAAGTCATTTCTGCATCCCTATGTGTGTGTGTTATATGTCGGGTACGTGTCGTTTGTTTGTGTAGTGGGTGTTTAACTTACCGTCTGCGCCGTACGCGTCCGTACCTGTTCCGGTAATAGATGTAGAGTATTGGTAGGACCTGCGCAATGGGATTCATGGTTGGTTCATCTCGTTCGGCTTTCTCGTTGCTTCGACTCGTACTCGTGGCTGCTCGGATTGAACCCTCAGTAATATTTACTAACAGTGTGCCGTGAAAAATTAACGAAAAAGGCCTAAAACGAGTGAAAATGCTACTGCGCAAGTGCGTACTAAATTACTGAAGTAGGCCGCAAAATGCTTTTTGACTAATGTAAAGTAAAAATACTAATGCTGCTTTAGTGCATTTTATTAATGACAGGCTAGGAAATATTAATGTTAACGTGGGTTGCGCAGGATAAAATGGAGCATTGGGTTGGTACGTAGAGAAAAACATTTTCAAATGAATAATAAATGTTTGTGTTTGTTTCTTGTAGAAGAGTGTCTTTTTATTCTGCATGACAAATAATGGGTTAAAGCAAAAGATCATTGGGAAATAAAAGCTAGAAAATAAGGGAAAACGAGAGCAAGAGGAGAATGGAACTTAACCTTGTCCTTTGAATCCTGAGTGCTTGGCAAGAAAAGTTAATGAAAGAACAATGCGGCAAACGTGGAAGGAAGCTTCCTCTGCGGACAGGCGCTCAGCGGAAAGATATACAATGTATTTAACAGAGTCCGGAGAAGAGGAAAAGAGATGATGGTAGCCTGGACTTGTATTTCCTGGGGTCGATATTGATGTCACCTGAATGAATAAAACAATGAAGTCTTTAAAACTGATGAGCATGTAATGAGTGATGTGACAGAACACCCACTTCCTTAACCAATCAAATGTGTAGAAAAACCTAAGTTAGATACTTCTGTGGGCTGGTCTTTTGGGTTTTAGGGTATAACTGAAGTGCCTAATGGGAGGGGTTTGGGACAGACATTTTTGCTGACTATTGGGGTGAGATCATCGCATGTCGTCGGTTTGTTGTTTTCCTGTACTTTAGGGGCCTATTAGGATGGCGGGCGGACCTGAGTCCGCCCCCCATCCTAGCGGGAACGGGACCGCCCGCCTGCCATGTGGCGGTCCCGCACCCCTGATCATGATGCGACCACCACCGCGGCGGTCGCATCTGGCATTTTAACATTGCGGCGGGTGCTGCTGGCCGCAAAATGCCATGTTTTGCATTTCCATGCACAACGTGGCAGGCACCGTGCGGTGCCTGCCACCTTGTGCATGGACATGTAGGGGGGCACCATAGGTACCCCCCAGGTGCACCCCCCCACCCGCAACGGGCCCCAAAAGCAAATCCCCGCCAGCCTTTCCATGGCGGCATCGCCGCCATGGAAAGGCCTTGAAATCTAAACATCATAATATGGATGGCGGTGCCTGCTAGGCACCGCCACCATATATGAGCCCCAGCTCTGCCCGGCCGGCAATCGTAACGATTGCCGACCGGCGGAAAAGCGGCGGACGGACTTTCCGTCTGCCGCGATACCCACCGCCATTGTAATATGACGGTGGGTAATTCACGTTACGATGGCGGGTGGGTCGCCACCGCCAGGCCGGCGGTGGCGATCCGCCCGCCATCGTAATGAGCCCCTTAGTCTTTGCCTCTTAAAATCTTTCTTGAGGGGCTTTTGCTGTTCTCATGGCCAGGGGATAGCATTTCCTAATTGGGTTAGTATAGCCTGATATCTGAATTTGCATAATCATTTGCAAATGTATTTTGTTTTTGAATCTTTTGTCTCTTCTCCTATCCACTCCTTTATGTATTGTCATTGATTGTGAATTTGTCATTTTCTCTTCTGATGTTGTTGCTTTGTGACGATCTATGATTTGTGCTGAATATCTGTATTTGTTGAGCATTATTCATATTATTTTAGATAAACATTATAAGATTTACAAATGAGTCTGTCTTTATTAGGAGTGTTTATTTAGAGTATTAATTTGTATATTGTAACCAACTAAATAAATACATCGCCAGATTTGGTATTCAGAAATAAGTATAGTTAATGGAAACTGGTAAGTTGGTATAGTCATTAGAATCACACTTAACCCAGCGCAAGGGAGCTTGTTGGGTAATGGAAATTTGGCCCTGACTTTGGAAAATTATAAGTTCCTGAGCGCTGGATCAGTTTTGTGACTTTAATCCTGATGACATCACAATAACTTACCGAAGTTAAGAGATACTTAGGCGCACAATTATATAATAACACCACAGTCAGACCAATAAATGTCCATTTTATATACTACCTACATTTTAAATAGGGTGCTGACTTGCACATTTCTCTTTTTTATTGCATGGAAAAGTCTGTGTTATTGGAAGAAGAGAAAATATAGTGCCACAAATAACATAAAACAACGTTGGGAATTAATTATACCAAAAACTGTTATGATTTAATGATTTTTCTAGTGTATATCCAAATCATAAAATAGTCATTTTGTTGATGTGTATTTCTTCATGTAGACATATAGACTATATATTGAATCTGAATAAGTCATTGATATAAATTATTCCTTAGCATGGTATACCTTTTTTGATTAGCATCACTTGTAAGACATTATATTATCACTTACTAAAGCACAGAGGTAAGGTTTTCATTCAAACACATTATTTTCCATTTATTAGCAATAATGAAAATCTGCAACATCTTGATTAAAAATGTAATTTTTGTATTTAATTTCTTTATTTTATTCAGGAGAGTATACTTTGAATGGCTGTATGTTTTTGTTTTGCAGACCTAAGAGGGAGCGGCAAAAAGTAAACAGTGAACATCAAAACACTGTTTACCTTCTGTTCTTGGCAATGCCTTTGCCACCATTGAGGCCAAGGGTCACATAGGCAGTGGTCACAAGGGCCAAGCCAGGGGTCACCAGGGGCAAGTCAGGGGTCGCAGCTGCGACCCCGGGCGACCTCTAAATGGAGCCACCTTGGAGGTGGGGAGAGGCAGCATGGTGGCGCTACATAGAAAATGGGTGCTGGGCTGCAGGGGGATGCTTTTCCCAGGCAACGAACATGCTCCTTCCCCTTTCAACAATGATTCCCGTGGTGATCACCTTTGTCAACATGTCTCCTCTCCCACTAGCATACTTGTTGTAGGCAATACTTCCAGCACACAGAAAGGTACTAAGGCCCAGATTACGATGGCTGTCAGTGGCAGTCCCTCGGCCATCGTAACAGGGATCTCCATCCGCCATATTACAATGGCTTCTGGACAGATGGCGGTTGGAAACACCGACAGCCACGGTCCCGACAGGCAGACTTTATCCGACTGCCTGTCGGACCTCCCTGTAGTCCCAGAATGGCAGCGGTGCCTGTTAGACACCGCCCTAGGGATTACAATATCCCTTTCTGCCGGTCATTCTGCAGCAGTCAAACCGCAGCAAAAGGCAGGCGGAAATGGATTTGGGGGCCAGTAGCGGGCCCCCCTAACCCCATGGGCCAGGGCCATTGGCCCTGGGGGGCATCTATGGTACCCTCCTACATATCCCTACACCATGGGGTAGGCACCGCATGGTGCCTGCCATGTAGTGCAGGGATATGTGTGGGGTGCCTGTTTCGTCTTGAGCGGCTGCTGCATAGCCCAGCACCCGGCGCAATACAAAACATGGGCAATGTGACCGCCATGGTGGCAGTCACATCCTAATTTGCCCTGTGGGACCGCCGCCTTGTAGGTGGGTGGTCCCAAATATGATTGGATGGCGAACGGACGAAAGTCTGTCCGCTATCCTAATGACCCCCCAAGTGCTTCTACTCCTGAAACCAGTGTTCGCGTTACAAGGATACCATGTACACTGCTCTTCAGACATATTCTCCACTGCCATAATAAGAATTGCAGATTATTTTCAGGGGCCTAGCTTCCATTTGTGCAGCAGGTGTAGTGGCAACTGGTCCCATGGCCATGCGGGGGCCCGCTGAACACTTATTATTGCAGTATTTCACAGTTCGAACAGCAGGCAGCAGACTCTTTCCTTCCTTGCACTAGGGCTCATGACACACTGGCTACACTACCAATTATTTCCAACACTTTTGGGAAATTCACAGAAGCATTTATGAGTATGGGAAGCAGTACCACAGGAGTACTTTTACGCATTCATCCACCCTTTATTTATCAGATTGAAATATTAAACTCCCAATTGGCAAAAGTTGAAAGAGAGCACAATTGTTTCTGTTTGTACTAACTGTATATGAATAATCCCTGAATATTTTCATTTTATTCCCATTTCAATTATTTTGGGCCAACTCACAAATGCATATAAAGGCACATAAAATAATACTATAGGAGTAGAGTACTACCTTATGTACTCCAAAATGCTTTGTTAATCTGCCCTTATGATTGTATGAGCCCTGCCCTCAAAGATGTGGCGCGCCCATTCAACATGAATGTTTATTGTTAAAGTAAGCACTCGCTCACTATGTTTGCAAATAAGGCAATGGGTAAATTGACAAGACATATAGACGAGAAGACTCCAATAAACTTGCTCAGATCCATTCTGAGCCATCTCAATTTACAGTCAGGTTAGACTTTGAACACTCTTGTGATTAAAGTCATCAAATGCCAAGCATTGCCATCATAAAAATGTATCTATTATTTATACAGCATTACTCCAATTACTCACCCACTTTCCTCTCCTCCTTACCCTCCCCTATAAGCATTGACTCCATGATGGAGCCTGCAGGACAACACACCTTTACTATTAAGTACCCCCCAACCTCTCAAAAAAAGCAGCCAAAGGCTTCAAACATAATTTGTTAAAATCAAACCCCGAGACCCCTATCTCGGACCCCTACTTCTCAACTAATCAAGGATTTATAACGAATGACTTCACTTTTTACACGAAGAGAAGAGCCCAATGGAGAAAAGCCTTTCTCGCCCTATTCTCGATCTCCTCCTCTAGGAAAACGGCACACGGTCTCAAGATCTTGATCATCCCATCTCTATTCTACAGAGCTGCAGCCACTATCACCATCTATCATAATGGAATCATACTCATGCAATCTTCAGACCGAAACTTACTCCTATTTGACAATATCTTTCCTCTAATTAAGGAAAAAGTCATGAGATCCTATACCCCCCTCCCCTGGCTCCCCCAATTCCAGAACGCCCCCGAACATTCGTTCTAAAGCACCTTCAAGACAAACACCTCTTACGACCCATCTCTCATATTCACACAGTCCAGTCACAGCAGATACCCTAGGATACGACAACCACACCCCTAAACCCAACAGCACCCAGTCTACACCTAACACCCAAATAAGTAGCTTTCCTCTCACTCTCTCCCCAATTACCCTGAACATCACCACAGCCCCAACCCCTCCTCACATCTACTCGCTGCATGCCCCTCCGCCTCCCCTCACTCGTCCCCTCCCCTCTCCCTCTAACCATCCACGCGGACCTCACTACGCCCACCCAGGCTATCTTAACCCCCCAAGCCACATCCCTGACCCACCCACCCCCCTGCACCCAAACCAAACAATAAACCCACAACCCACACAAGACCCCAGACTTGATGAAATTATACTTTAATTGCAACAAGTCAAAGAGGACCTCCAACTCCTACAGCACTGATTCTCCATACACCTAAGAGTAGAAGGCATGATCAGGATTCTTGCACATACGTCCATAGTAACCGCCCCCCACACCCACACCAAATGCATTCACCACACCAAATGCATTCACCACCCATTAAGTATCTGCCCCCAAGATGGAGAACAGTCCCTTACCCCAAGGCCACATCCTGACCTGTACGTAGAAATGACCCTTTATCATCCAATGACATACACTTCCTACTCCGCTCCTACGAGCTCCCCTATCCCACCCAGAGCACAGAGTGCTCGAACATCAACATAAATAAACACTCCCTAATCCAAACCATCCACTCTAATCCACACAGAGCTCCTAAACACAACCCTAGAGGAATATCCAAAGACAATCTTATGCGAGTCCCCCTCACACAAGAACATCAAACTACCATCAAGCCACATCTCAAATGTATCCTACTTAATTGTAAATCAGCCTCAAGACATGCAGCTGATATAGCAGACCTCATACTCACTCATGAACCCGACCTCTTAATTCTGACCGAAACCTGGTTAAATGAATCATCTACGCCTATCCTAGACATTCTGGTCCCCCAAATCATGACATCACCAGACTAGACAGAACTGATAGACCAGGGGGTGGTATTGCCTGCATACACCGGAACAGTCTCTCAGTGAACCGATTACATTCTCAGATACTATCATCATGTGAATACCTCTGTATTGACATTACAAGCAACAACAAACCAGTCTGCTCATTGCATACATTCTACCACCCTCCAGACGACAACCTCATTTTCGTCGAACAATTCATGGATATCGTGACTACAAACACTGGTCTACACAGTACCCAAATATTCCTCGGAGATCTCAATCTTCACTGGAATGACCTCAATGACCCCATAGTCAATAGCCTCAAAGACTTCCTCACGGACCTAGACCTCACCCAAATCTGCAACAGCCCCACACATGACAAGGGCTCCATCCTAGACTTGGTCATTTCCAATGCCGACTCCATTCAATTGAACACGATCCTCCCCTGTGATTGGTCCGACCACCATTGCATCACATTCTTCATTAATGAAGCAGTAAAAATACATTCAGCCCAACCCACGAAACCCAAAATATGGAAAAGGAACCTAAAAGGTGCCTGCACAGACCTACTTTCATCCTCTAGTGCCAACCTCTTGCTGCCCCCTGCAGGTCTATCTGATGTTCAAGCGCTGACAAACCACTACTTTACCTCTATGACCACGGTAATAGACACAGTTGCCCCGCTACAATTGAAGAGGGTATCCACAAAAGATTCCAAACCATGGTATGACGGCAGACTCAATGAGGACAGACGCTCCCTAAGATTAATTGAACGCCAATGGAGATCATCACCATCCCCTGAACACCTTAATCTGCTAAGAAACGCCTATTACAGAAATATCAGAAGATCTAAAGCAATCTTTTTCAGGAACCAATTAGACCAAGCCAAAAATAGACCCCAAAAACTATTTGAACTAATCAAAGCACAATCTAATGGCTTACCTTACCCTCCCCACGTTGGTCCAAGCTCTCAGCCCAGCTGTGAAGAATTTGCCTCCTTCTTTACTGAGAAGACAGAAAACATAAAAACGGACCTACTTAAGGCCCTAGTAACTCTCAATGGCACTCACAAGAGCACCCCACTTCCCTCTCTAACATTCCCTAGCCCACTCTCACCAAAGTTCGCCCTCAAAGATAACGCCGAATGGTCTTCCTTCAATATTTACACAGAAGATGCAATAATAAAAACGCTCACGTCATTGAACCCCTCTAACCACTTCACCCATCCTCTTCCTGCTAACTACCTAAAAGAGTTCATACCGCTGCTTTTGCCTCTATGGACCAAGATTATCAATACCTCTCTGCTTCAAGGAATCATTCCTGAAAGCCTTAAATCTGGGCAGGTGTCACCCATCTTAAAGAAACCAACGGCATATCACATGGACCTAAATAACTACCGCCCGATCTCTAACATCCCAACTCTGGCTAAACTCCTAGAAAAATGTGTGCACAGCCAGCTGGGAAACCACATTGACCATTTCAACCTACTCAATCAATACCAATCCGGCTTTCGCGCAGGACACAGTACTGAATCGGCCATGACTCACATATTAGATGACGCACTAAAAATCCTTGATCAAAACGAAGCCTGTCTGCTAATCCTTCTTGATCTCTCTTCGGCATTCGACACCGTCAAACATGACAATCTTCTGGACCTTCTGAAATATAGAATGGGCCTATCAGGATCAGTTCTAAATTGGTTCACCTCTTTCCTCCAAAATAGATCCCAAAGATTCAAGGTCAATCAATCCTTGTCTACGGCCATCCCAGTCACTTTAGGAGTACTGCAGGGTTTATCCCTCTCGCCCACACTTTTCAACCTTTTCATGGAACAACTCACCGAAATTCTCAGTTCCTCAAACATCCACTATCACATGCACACTGATGATACACAACTATACTTAAAGATCAGCTCTCTGGACGACATCACATCTCTCAATTCAACTCTTCAAAAAACCCAGACTTGGCTGGCGGAAAACCACCTGAAATTAAACACCCTCAAGACTGAATTCCTCCTAATCGCTCCTCCCAACCAAACTACCAACATCGAAGAATGGCTTAAACAACTAACAGCGCTCAACTGCCAACCTCATATTGTTGACTCAGCAAAATCGCTGGGATTAACACTTGACAGAAATCTAAACATGCAGAAACATATTAGTGCTGCAACAAAAGGAGCAAACATTCAGATGAACAGCTTGAGAAAATTAAAACCATTCCTTCCCGCAAATGACTTCAAACTGGCAGTTCAAGCACTAGTAATCCCAAGACTAGACTATGGGAGTGCAACGCTTTGGGGTCTTCCCAGATCATCAACGGCCCCTCTAAGAGCCTCGCTCAATTCAGCGGCTAGGCTCATCATGGGCTCAAAAAGAAATTGTCACAATACCCCCGACCTCAGAGCTCTTAACTGGCTACCTTTCGAAGCTAGAATTCAACAAAAAATTGCCTGCATGACTCACAAAGCCCTACATCACAATACTCCGAGTTACTTGGCCCAGAAATTGGTGCTCTCTTGTGGCAACAGATCCTTCAGAAGTACCAGCAATCTTCTTCTGAAACCACAACGCTTTGCCAAAAAGAAAACATACAACTGTGCCTTCTCTTGAATAGCTCCTAGGATTTGGAATGCACTTCCCCCGGAAACCAGAAGGAATCCTTCTTTTACCTCTTTTAAGAAAGAAGTAAAATCCTTACTCTTAAGGAAATTCACATGAAACATTGTACATATTGCCCTCAACTGATGTTTGTATGACAAGACTTAATTATGTAATTCTATGTTCTTTTTGTTTCCCACTTTCGACCCATGTAAAGCGCTCTGATACCCGCAAGGGTCATGTTCGCGCTATATAAAACCTTCAAAATAAAAATAAATAAAATATGTATGAGAGGGCCTTACAAGCAACAGACTGAAATGGGCGCTGAATTATAAGCCTAATAGTTAGGATTTTGTTGCAAGGGGAAGCCAAAAGTGATGGTAGGAGGGAGTAGGGCAAAAAGATGGTGCGGTGAAGAAGGTCCAGGACTGAGAGTGTGGCTCTCCATTGCATGAAGCAAAGTACCTACAAGGGTTCTGTCAGTTCCTTGGAAGCGTTAGGTCAAGGTTTTCACCTTGAAGATGTGAAAGAGGAGGTATTTAAAGATTTAAAGGCACTATAAGAGAGACATCTTGGTTCTTAGGGCAGAGGGAAGTGACTTGTAGAACACACCTGTTGCTCTGGGATAGGACCGTTTAATAGCATATTTTGTATGAGAGTGTAGTGCGGAGTTGTAAAGAGGCTCACCTTCTAAGATCCATTGAATCTTCTGAGATGACTGGGCTTGGCCATCAACTGCCTGGCACTGCCATCATAGACCAGAGAAAACAATGCTAGATGTCAGGTCCTCTCATCACAGGACCTGACGGCTCCAATGCCTGTCAGTGGCCACATGTGACACAGATCAGGCAATGACTAGAAGACAATGCCCTTGGTGGTGAGATCTCAGATCTTCTGTGAAACATTAAATATACAGGTGCTATCTTTGCCTGAAACTGCAAAGGTACACTACAGATCATGTACAATGACCAATAGTATGGCTATCCCACGACTTTGGAGGACAATGCTTGTAATCTACTATGCTTTAATTTTCTGCAATATTGCAGGCAACTCAGATTGCTTTCCTCATCATATGAAATGGAATCTGCATCCAAATGAAGTGAGGAGGATAGATGTGCAGCTGCCTTGTGTGGCTTGTTTCGGTACTACCTGTTATTTTGCCAAACAAAGGTCGTACTCAGGCTCCGGGTCACGTGATGACGTGGTCATGTGAATGATCTTCATCCTCACCTCATCACATGACCCAGGCCCTGAGTACTAACTTTGCTTCGCAATGGGCTGCAAACCACAACTGTTGTTTGCAGTCCTAGAAGCAAGAGGATGGGGAGCATCCTAGAAATACCTGTCTACTAACTATATATGTAATCCCTGACATTGATTATTCAAATCCATTCTGCCAAGTGCACAATCATATGCAGTATTGTGACACATTTCTTTAAAACAGTTCAACTCTAGTCAAATGGCATATATGCGCCCTGAGACCATTGCTCTGATGCCTGTAACCGGTAGAGCGGTATCACTTCCTCAAAGGAGCAGCTTAATAGACTGCTGCTCCCTTCCAGCCACTGCCTCGGAGTCTCTTTTTGAAATGCCACAAGCAAAACATTGACTGATAACGCCTCATGACCACCTCCTGCTCCTCAGGTAATACCACTTTCACCTCAGATGCCCTGACAGGCCCCACTGACTCCTCCAATGAGGGACCTGAGGGGACCCCATTGCTTCCTCTGGTGAGACAAAGGGGAGGATGAAGTCAACTTGCACATCCTCATTGCCCTAGCAGGCATCGCCACAGATCTCTGATCACCACTCCTGCAATATTCAAATTGAAGGAAAATAATGAAGCACATGTATACACAAAAAATGGAATTACCTTAATGGTAAAGAATGGAGCAAAGCAAAATGTAAATTATGGTAGGTTTCCTGTGACTGCTTCATGCCCTTTGGAAACAAGCATTAACAAAGCCAATAGGTCTGGCTTGCATTTTATTTCCTGATTAAAATACTTAAGGAAGCATGCTTACTGAAAAAACTCCAAAAAGAATTGGTTTCTGTATGCATCTGTTAAAATAAAGGATTGAATATGTGATGATTCAGTGTCCTTTTTATATGTAAAATAGTCCATCATGCATTGCAGCGCAAGCACTCCATGGGCGGTAGTATAATATGCCCCACAGCCAGTAGCATTAGGTTAGGGAGAAATACTCCACTGGGGGAGCCTCTGCTTACTTTATATTTTTAAAGAATTGGTAACCATAAGTCATAGGACAGCCACATTGTCAAACCAGGCCTAAAAAGAAAACCCATTATAGCAAAACTATACAACAAAAGTAACTTCCTTCTCAAAACAGAAAGGAAGGTAATCAAAACTGTGGAATAAGAACAAACCTATAATAATTAAAAAAAAAAAAAAAATGCCCCATCCTACTCTCTCTCCCCTAACTTGTCGACTTGTTTTGTCGTAGCTGCCTACAACATCCAGATCCTTTCCTGCTGGGCGAAGATAAGTACTTTTCCAGTCTGCCTCATGCCCACTTGTCCTATTTCTTCCACCTCAGACTGACTTGCCCTCTATTCTCCCTTGTGAATCAGTGGAGAGAAGTGTCGCTTCTTCACTCATATAAACATATGGGTCATTTTGAGTTTTTTTCTGATGGTGCTATGTCGTAAATCACTGAATTTATCTCCTGAGCATGCTAGGAATAGGGAAAACTAGAGAGACCAAAAGACATGGAATGATGGGGTGGGGAGTGAGGATCAACACCCCCATGCATTTTTAGATTGAAATGCTCCCTGGAGCGCCAAATACATGAATAGAGAGAGGAAAACCATCAAATCGACAGCAAGTGTATGGGATAGTTATCCAATCATAATCATGGAATGATCCAGAGCTTGCTGTGAGTGTGTGTCAAAGTAATGAAAACAAATTGTTTCCATTACTTTGAAAATTAAATAAATAATGAATTTTCCCTCGTCATCGTCTGTCGAGTTTGCCCCCACCCCTCCCACCACCCCACCGCTCTTACCTGCATGGGCCATTCCTGGAAACAATAGTTCTACAAAAGCTGTGCTTAGTGAGACCTAAAAATACTAACCATGAGGAGAATGGAGGGAATACAGGAGGGGAAAGGCATGGGAGGAAGCAGAAAATGATTAGCCAAGGAAGAGCAAATAGGTGACGCCCACACGCAATTAAATTGGTGCATTTTGACGGCATTAGTTTACACCCTCCTCTTCTCTTCTGGAAGGGGGTTCTACAGTGGCATGCATCCACAGGTGCTGTAAAATTTCAAGTCTTAGAAGGTCTTTGCACCTGAAACCTTTGTCTCCTACACCGAGGATGTTCAGCCATCAGATAGTGATGGTGAAAGGTCTATAAATGATGCATTCTAAACGGAATTCTGGCTTCTGAAGTCAACCAATAAAATATTCCTTAAACAGGGTGTAATATGATGAAATGTTTATGTTCCAGCTTCCTGTTTGAAGTTTGGCCAGGCAGCCTTTGTTGAATTTGGAGTTATGTTTAGGAAGAATTAAAATAAACTAACTTTTGCTACAGTTTATGCCGGAAAGCTGGTTGACCTCCATATGTACCTGAGAAGATGGGAGGTCAATTAAATGTCCCTTCATATTTCATTAATGGCTATTTCTTATTGCAGTACCTCAGTGCTTGAATGTTAGATTTTTCAAAGTAGGGCTGCTTGTTTCTGTTTACAGTGCTGTGTGGATTGCAGTCTTCTTTGCAATCATTTTATGAGATGAACTGTATTCTCTTATATTACACTGATAATAGCCAACATCTCTATGAAAAGATACACACTTGTGTTTTCTTTATTACATTCAACTTAGGAAGTAGTAACTTATTTTTACAACTGTGAACAATCATGACTTCCTTTTTGATGTTTTTCTAGGACGAAAATTGTGGCCAAAATAACTATTTTATTATTTAACTTGCATGCGAGCTGTTTGTTTTAGTACATTTTTCTTCCAAATATCTGACCTTAAATAATTATAAGCTGTTTGTTTTGGAATGAATGCAGTCACAATTACTTCCACAGCTCTCTCTTTTGATCTATGATTTATTGTGTTAAAAAATGGAACACTTATATGATCGAACCACCACCTTTTTATTTCTCTTTCCATATCGCAATCGTTTAAAACCGCATACATCATTCTTTATAATAGAATGAACCCCCAAACTTTGTCTGTATTTTCATTTACACAGTTTGTTTTTTTTACGGTCAATGTGCTTCCTTCAAAGTGGTGTAAAATGCGGGTTTCAAAATTCATTGTTTCCTAGTTTAAACTTTCAGAAAGTGTCACTTTGTCAATAATGGACAGCGTACTAGACCAAAATACTAAAGTAGTAAAAAATGGATAATAGGAAGAACTGATATTTAGAGGGCCTGGAATAGGCAGTAATTGCTATTATAGGCGCTTTATAAAAACAAGATATAATTATCATATTTTTAATCAGGAAGACAAACTCAGCAAAAGCGTGGTATGTCAGAAAACTGCTCCCAAAATGAAAGCCCATTAAAAAATATATTTTTAATAGGAATGGTGCAGTCTAAATTGTAATTCAAGTGAAATTTATTAGTTTGCTATTTCGTAATACAAAATTTACCAATATGGGCACTGTAGCATAATTTAAAGTAAATATAGGCTCCAGAATATATAATTCTATGGGGTCCAGAATTTCTGTGCAGGCCTCGCAATATTTAAACTCCATCTTTCATGATTACAAGCTCGAAAAAGCATCCTCAGATTCAAACACTCCTACCACCTCTTCACAGTCAAAGTTCAGATGATAAAATTCAGAAATGGGACCCTGGATTTAAAAAAGTGGCATCTCTGTATGTCAAACGATAACACCCGTCTTCTATGCCATGTCCTCGAAAACACGCTCTATAACCCCACTCCGTCTATATCTATAACTCTAGACGCAGAGAAAGCGTTTGATAGAGTATCTTGGTCATTTTTAAACCAATGCATGCACTCTTTCGATCTCGGTGATTCCTTTATAAAAATGGTCATGGCACTATACGTGAAACCCACCATGCGGATTGCGATTAATGGTTCCCTCTCTGAGTCTCTAACCCTTCAACAAGGCACAAGACAAGGTTGCCCACTTTCACCTTCCCTCTTTCTGTTAGCGCTAGAACCCCTTCTGCAGGACATTAAACAAAACACCGAAATCGCTGGGATAGGTTTTAATAACATTCCGGTTAAACGAACTGCATATGCAGACGACATCCTGATAGTCACAGAAAATCCTGGCTCCTCAATTAAGGCCCTGATGCACACAATTGAAAATTACTCGATACACTCTGGCTATAAACTGAACAGAGATAAGTCTGAAGTAAAACCCTTAAATATTCACTGCACAAAAGAGATTTTAGGTCATTCAGGTCTAGCATGGCAACCCGGTTATATAAAATACTTGGGTATCGAGTTTGGAAGCAATATCATAGACACACTACACCACAATGAAAACACTACCCTAAACAAAATCAAAAAACTACTAGACATATGGTCCCCCAAATTCATTACTTGATGGGGCAGAATCGAAATGTTAAAGATGATGATCACCCCACTAGTCAATTATCTTATCAACATGTTACCCTCGTATTAACAGAAGACTTCCATCACAAACTAGATAACCTCATCTCAAAATTCATTTGGCAAGGTAAGAAGCCTAGAATAGCACTCAAAAAACTCAGGCTAGATAAATCTCTGGGGGGTGTTAACCTGGCCGATTTTAAAACATACCAAACTGCCTTCCTAGCAAAACAGGGTTCCTATTGGCTTTCTCCTCCTAACAACTACATCCCAGTATGGTTGGAAATAGAAAAGGCCATCTTAAATAATCTAAACCCTCTTGCCTTGCTAACCATCAACTCCACAAAACTAGTTAGATCTAAATATAGATTCAAAAACACAAAATCCTCACTCCTAAATCTAGACAAGAAACTCAATTCAAGCATAAGATTCTCAAACATGGAATCTCTATGGCATAACCATAACATTAAGTACAAAGATAAACCCTTACACTTTGAGACTTGGATAAGTAGGGGTATCTTCTTCCCCCAACAACTGGAACGTGCATCATATCCTTTAACTTTTAAAGAAATCCAAAGTACTTATGGTTTAGATAATATGGAATTTTATAACTTTCTTAAAATCAAAGCGGCCTTATCGAAATCTAAGATACTTAAAACTACCCCATCTCTGCCTAGCTTCATCTCTAAAATTAACAAGTTGGGACATCAAGTCTCCCACATTTACAAACTCTTACGTCCTAAATCCTCAAACTTAAATAAAAATCTAATCACTTTCTGGGAACAACACTCCTTTAGCCCCCTGTCTGAAGAGCAGTTGGACCCAAATATGGAAATCGATTACCTATAATAAAATCTCCCCTGTTTTATCCCAAACAAAACTATGGCTTATCCATAAAGCTTACTGGACTCCAGCACGATTGCATACACAACATCTCCGGCCAGACCCGATCTGCTGGAATTGCAAAGAAGAAGTAGGCGACTTAGCTCATCTCATTCTTCATTGCAAAGCACTAACAGTTTTCTAGGACAAGGTATTCACGTTTTTATCCAACTTATTCGATTGCCAATTTAAAAAAGAAATGCCCTCCTGTGAAAAGGGCCGGGCTGGCAAACCCGCTTTAACCCCCATGGGTCCTCATGAGGGACTGAACACGTCTAACGGCAGTACGGTGACGGCTCGGAAAGAGTTAACATCTTTCGGCCCTTCTTCCATACAGGGAAAGGAACTCCCTCTGACGCGGACCGTCCAATGGAGGGACGCCTCATGGAAAAGACGGGAGGAGCGTGTGGCTGAAAAGACGTTCCCGGAAGACGCTGAGGGGTGCGTGCTTAGGAGGCGAGAATCGAATGAGGAAGGAGGGAGCACTTCGGAGTTGGAGCGAGGACGAGAAGCAGACGAGTTGGAGTTGGAGCGAGGACGAGAAGCAGACGAGTCGGAGTTGGAGCGAGGACGAGAAGCAGACAAGGCGGATCGGGAGCGAGGACGGGAAGCGGACGACGGACTCCAGCAACGCCCGGAGAAGACTGATACCGAACGGGAGGAGTGGTCGGAGGAGTGGTGGACACCCCCGGAGGACGCTGGGATGCCGCCACAGCTCAGGAGAGTTGTGGCCCCTGTGGTACGTGGCTCTAGGGAAAGGGTTTTGTAAATACGGGAGGGAGGGGGCGGCGAGTCCAAGGGACTCAGGGTTCACGCATCTCACCAGACGTTTTGTGTTGTGTGCACAGTACCATCACCCCCCCCCAGATCACTTCCCGCACCATAGCCCCTAAGAGGGGTACGTAACAGGAACTCAGAACGGAAAACTTTTCACTCTTTACTGTGGTGTTCTTACCGTGTGGCGGGACCCTTTTTGGGTGTCTTTTGTTTTTTGATTCTCCCACTCTCTCCTACCCATCTGTTCCCGAAAGCTGTACAAATCACGGTGACGGCTTGTTCTGCACTGCTTTATATTCTTGAGGGAAGGGGCAGCCGCATTGACCGTCTTCTCTTCTTTGTTTTCCCCGGGGCTGATCCATCGCTACCCTACGAGAGGAAAAGGAGACGTGCCGCCACCATTACCACCCCGGACGAAGACGACGACCATCCTGAACCCTCTCTTCCCTTTGACTCTGGCATATCTTATGGTTCTGACTATTTCACAATAAATTAAGCCATCATTAATCGGCCTGTAAGACCTCCTCGCTTTATTTTCCGCCCATCCCTCTCACATCTGGTGTCAGAAGTGGGATCGGGGGAAATGGAGGCAGCCGTGAGGAAGATGGCAGAAAGCCAGGAGAAGCTGGAACGCTGTATGGAGAGGTTCTTGACTGTAGCCGAAGAGGATCGGGCGAGCCTCCATAAGTCCCTCTCTGAACAGGGCCAGACCCAAGAAGCGGTGATTGTCAGACTGGCAGACACTCTGGGACAACAGAGGAGTACAGCAGGATTCCCCTCCGTGGTCCTCCAAAAATATGTGGAAGGGGAGGACCCAGACTATTATTTATCTAACTTCGAGCGTATGGCCCGGGCCGCCGGTTGGGGCCAAGAGAAATGGGGGCAATACTTGGGTCCTCTATTGTCCGGCGAGCTCCAAGCGGCCTATCAGGCCGTCAATGCTTTGGGTCTTACACCTTACGAGGACGTGAAAAAGAGTATTTTAGAGAGGCTAGGTATTGATGACGACACGTATCGCATAAGACTGCGCCAACTCAAGGAAGGCCCGCAGGAGATGCCCCCTGCCTTGGTGTACCGAGTAAGGGATATGGCGGACCGGTGGCTCAAACCCAATACCTCAACTAAGGAAGAAATAATGGAGAAGGTATATCTTGAGCAGTATCTGTCCTCCCTGTATCCGCACGTACAGAGATGGGTGAGACAACACACCGGATTGAGCCTGGAGAGGGCGGTTGACATAGCCAGCGCTTTCTTCCGAGCACAAGAGTCCCAAAGAGGTCGCGAAGACGTACACTGGAAGCATCCAGGAGGCCCTCTGAAGACCACTAGACCCCCCCCTCCATCCCGCAAACCGGAGATAGTTTCCCTTGCCCCAGGGCCCCTCTTTATACCTCCCCGAGCCCCTCCTCCTTTGGGTCCTAAATGTTTCAACTGTGGTATCTTAGGTCATATAGCTCGGTTCTGCCCTCAGAATGAGGAGCCTATGGAAGTCGGGTTGATACGCAATTATTATTGTAATCCCTCAGGGGCGCACCTTCCCTACCATAGAACAGTACGGGTTAACGGGGAGGAAAGGCATGCACTATTCGACACAGGATGCTTACAAAGCGTGATCCAACCCCAGGCTGTCCCAGGTGGGGAACCGACTCCCTCAGGGTATGTCACCATCCAATGTGTACACGGGGATAGCAGACGTTATCCGACTGCTGAGGTAGAAGTACAACACGATCCTTCCATAATCGCCAGACCCTTGAGAGTAGGGCTCATCCCTCACTTGCCTGAACCCCTAGTCCTAGGGAATGATTATCCACAATTATCCAACTTAGTACAGGAAACCTGGACAGAGGGGGAGGACTGGAGAAAGACCGCTCCTTTTTCTCAATAGCCCGAGCCTGACTGGCCCCCAGGAAAGTCGAGAAAGAGCGGCAAACAGAAAAAGAGGGACCAAAAGATGTGGAGACAAGTCATGTTGACTCAGAACAAGGAGGTCCCTGTGTGGCAATACGAACAAGGGTTCCGAGAGACGCAACGAAAAGACCCTGCTTTTCGTGAGGCCTGGAATAAAGCCACGGCTGAAGAGGATCCCCTGCACGTAGGTCCACAATTCTTTATAAAGAAGGGACTGCTCTAACGAAAGGGGGGGAGGGATGACCCCATTCAACTGTTAGTCCCCCACTCCTATAGAGATAAAGTGTTGTTTCTAGCCCACAGTCACTTGCTGGGAGGCCACTTCGGAGACAAAAAAACCGAACAAACCATCCTAAAACGGTTTTATTGGCCGGGTGTCTATTCCCAGGTACGAAAATTCTGTAGAGAATGTGCTATATGTCAAAAGAACAGTAGATCCATGCCTGCCAGAGCCCCGTTACATCCTTTGCCCATCATACAGGAACCATTCTCCAGGGTCGGCATGGACATCATAGGACCCCTTTTGCCTTCCAGGAGTGGTTGTCGATTCGTGTTGGTTCTGGTTGACTACGCCACCCGCTTTCCCGAAGCAGTGGCCTTACGCCAACCTAACGCCCCCAAATCGCAAAGGCCATGATCTCCATATTTTCTAGAGTAGGATTCCCCAAGGAGCTGATTACAGATCAGGGAACGCCCTTTATGTCCCGCCTCATGCGACAGGTATGTCTCTCCCTAAACATAAAACAAGACCGTACGTCGGCGTACCACCCCCAGACGGATGGGTTGGTGGAACGCTATAATGCCACACTCAAAACAACCCTAAAGAAACTATTAAACCTCGAAACCCGGAAATGGGAGGACATGCTCCCTTTGGCTCTCTTTGCCATTAGATGTCAAAAACAAAGCAGTACAGGGTATTCTCCGTTCGAGCTCCTTTACGGACGACAACCCCGTACCCTGTTGGACATGCTCCGTGAAGAGTGGGAAGAGGAGCCAGAGGGGGAAAAACCACTCCCAGAGTATATATCGAACCTGAAAACCCATCTAGGGCAAATACGGAGCATTGTCAAAACACATATGGAACAGGCGCAACAGTCCCAAAGGACCCAATATAATAAGAAAGCCAAACCCTGTGCCTTTGACTGTAATGATTACGTTCTCATAATGATGCCCACCTCTGACCACAAGCTGTTGGGACAGTGGCAAGGCCCGTACCGTGTCGTGGAAAAAGTGACCCCAGTGACCTACCGCCTGGAGCTAGACCCCCAGAAAAAAACAAACACTCAAATATACCACGTGAACCTCCTGAAGAAATGGGAGGGGCCTATTCCGGTGCAAGTCGGGTTCATATCGGATCCCGAACCACTCTTTGTACAGAGCATAGACCCGGATCTACCGATAGAACTGAAAAAAACGTTTCAGGCCCAAATGAAATCCCTACAGGAGGTATTCTCATTGTGCCCAGGTAGAACACATTTGACGGAACATGTCATCTCCACTCCCCCGGGAGCAAAAGTAAAGATGCGTCCCTATCGAATACCTGAGTCGCGTAGACTAGCCATAGAAAGAGAGGTGCAACAGATGTTAAAGCGGGCATCATTGAACCATCCTATAGCGAATGGAATTCGCCTATAGTACTGGTACCCAAACCTGATGGGTCCATCAGGTTCTGCATCGACTTTCGGGAAATGAACAAAATCTCCCAATTTGACTCCTATCCCCTCCCGAGAGTCGATGAACTGGTGGAGCGGTTAGGGAAGGCCAGATACATTAGCACCCTTGACCTATGCAAAGGGTATTGGCAGGTACCCCTGAGTCCTGGAGACCGAGAGAAAACAGCCTTTGCAACCCCCAGTGGGTTGTATCATTTCACGGTCCTTCCCTTCGGTCTCCACGGGGCTCCGGCCACATTTCAACGGTTACTGAATACGGTATTAAGACCATGTTCAGGCTTCTCAGCAGCATACATTGACGACATAATTATATATAGCTCCTCCTGGGCTGAACATCTCACTCACGTAAAGCAAGTCGTCCAGGCGTTAAAGGACGCCGGGCTGACTATAAACCCAACCAAAAGCTGACTGGCGGCTCGCTCTGTGAAATACGTGGGCCACCTATTAGGGGAAGGATACATTAAACCCCAGACGGAGAAAGTGGCTGCTATCTCCAATATCCCGTTCCCGAAAACAAAAAGAGAGCTCAGGGCGTTTCTCGGAATATTGGGGTATTATAGGAGATTCATTTCCAACTTTTCCCACACAGCCTCTCCTTTGACAGACCTGCTGCAGAAGAACGCGCAAACCGAAAAAGAACTGAGAAACCCCTCTCCCTCCCTTCTGCACGCCTTTTCCCGGCTGAAACACGCCCTGACCTGTCATCCCGTTCTACTGAGTCCTGACTATTGACGACAGTTCGTTTTACAAACGGATGCTTCTGACACTGGCTTGGGAGCCGTCCTATCCCAGGTAGACCCCCAGGGACAGGAGAGACCAGTACTCTACATAAGCAGGAAATTGTTTCCCCGTGAGAAGAACTATGCGGTCATAGAAAAAGAGGCACTCGCCATTAAGTGGGCAGTGGATTCCCTGAAATACTACCTGGAGGGGAGGAATTCACCCTATTTACGGACCACGCCCGCTGGAATGGCTTGCAAGGAATAAGGGACACAATGACGGTGGTTCCTGGCCCTGCAGCCCTATCGTTTTCACACCAAGCATAGAAAGGGGAAAGACCAGACCAATGCCGACTATCTATCCCGGTATCCCTTGAATCAGTTCTTGCTGGCAAGAATGTTAGGGAAGGGGGATGTGAAGAGGGCCGGGCTGGCAAACCCGCTTTAACCCCCATGGGTCCTCATGAGGGACTGAACACGTCTAACGGCAGTACGGTGACGGCTCGGAAAGAGTTAACCTCTTTCGGCCCTTCTTCCATACAGGGAAAGGAACTCCCTCTGACGCGGACCGTCCAATGGAGGGACGCCTCATGGAAAAGAGGGGAGGAGCGTGTGGCTGAAAAGACGTTCCCGGAAGACGCTGAGGGGTGCGTGCTTAGGAGGCGAGAATCGAATGAGGAAGGAGGGAGCACTTCGGAGTTGGAGCGAGGACGAGAAGCAGACGAGTCGGAGTTGGAGCGAGGACGAGAAGCAGACGAGGCGGATTGGGAGCGAGGACGGGAAGCGGATGACGGACTCCAGCAACGCCCGGAGAAGACTGATACCGAACGGGAGGAGTGGTCGGAGGAGTGGTGGACACCCCCGGAGGATGCTGGGACGCCGCCACAGCTCAGGAGAGTTGTGGCCCCTGTGGTACGTGGCTCTAGGGAAAGGGTTTTGTAAATACGGGAGGGAGGGGGCGGCGAGTCCAAGGGACTCAAGGTTCACGCATCTCACCAGACGTTTTGTGTTGTGTGCACAGTACCATCACCCCCCCCCCCGGATCACTTCCCGCACCCTAGCCCCTAAGAGGGGTACGTAACAGGAACTCAGAACGGAAAACTTTTCACTCTTTACTGTGGTGTTCTTACCGTGTGGCGGGACCCTTTTTGGGTGTCTTTTGTTTTTTGATTCTCCCACTCTCTCCTACCCATCTGTTCCCGAAAGCTGTACAAATCACGGTGACGGCTTGTTCTGCACTGCTTTATATTCTTGAGGGAAGGGGCAGCCGCATTGACCGTCTTCTCTTCTTTGTTTTCCCCGGGGCTGATCCATCGCTACCCTACGAGAGGAAAAGGAGACGTGCCGCCACCATTACCACCCCGGACGAAGACGACGACCATCCTGAACCCCTCTCTTCCCTTTGACTCTGGCATATCTTATGGTTCTGACTATTTCACAATAAATTAAGCCATCATTAATCGGCCTGTAAGACCTCCTCGCTTTATTTTCCGCCCATCCCTCTCACACCTCCCTAATTGCTGCCTTTCTTAACACTGACATAGTAAACCAAGCAGGCCAAGCATTACTGAATCTCTTATTCACTTCCGCAATAAAAATTGTCCTGAACAATTGGAAAGACTCACACAAGGCCTCATTCAAATGCTGGATTAATTGGATCATACATATTAGAGGCGCAGACAATATCGCTCGCCAACAGTCTCCCTGGAGAACGCCAGTCAGACATATCTGGGACAGGTTAGATAACTACTACGCCACAAACAAACCACCTGACATATTCATAGATACACTCTTTCTTAGTGAGTCCCCTTCACAATACTTCCATTACACTTACTTACACAAGTAGGTGGTTCCATCTCCTATCTCTTAATACGTGTCACGATGAACTAATGCTTAACTTAAATCTCACTTGGGAAAGCACTGAGTACATACTCTAAATTAGATCTACCCCTCTTTACTTCTGAATATATAATCGAATCTCAACAGCATACATAACTTCAGGCCACCTATTGTTTCGTTTTGTATTGCTTTGTATTATGATAAACCTATAGATGTATCATATGTTTACTGATTTGCATCGGAGTTACCATTCTATACTTCACTATTGTTGTGTACTATCTCCAATTATAAGCAAATCTGTATCTTATATGTTCTTTTCATTTTGTACAATGCTTATTTTCTAAAAATTAATAAAATCTTTTGAAATAAAAAAAAGGTGGCATCTGAGTGACCCCCACCCTGCCAATGCTGGGATATTTCTACTCGACTACATTCCTAAACTATTTGAAAACAGACTTTTTTCTGACTTTTGAAGTGTTGTTCAAACTTTCTTAATTCTTTGCTCTAGTTCTCCGAAGCTGCTTCCATAAGCATGTAGCGCTCTGTTATTGACTAGGGTAACCAGGTTTCACAGATTTGCCAGGAACGTCCTCTGTTGTTTTTTTCACCCTGTGTCATGAAAAATCTCAGTACATTTAGCACATGGCCCTGTTTTCAGTGATAATCGGTCAGTCAGTCAAAATAGTTTATTTCGGGAACTAGCCCATAAAACCATTAAATACATATAAAGCAAATAGTTAAAGTTAAGTACTCTTGCATAGTTCAAGAACGTAGCAAGCAGTTTCAAGTAGTGATGCTTAAACATGCGGATGTTAAAATTTTTAAATCATCCAAAGAGAATACATTTTACAAATAATGTGTATGCAGACAAAGCCATCAGGAATATCATGCTGGTTGTCATATATTAGAAAAAAAGTTTATCTGAGAAGGCTTCGTCTAGTTATGCTTACAGTGGGATTCCAAGTTCTTTTCTTATATGCCTCACTGCTACTAGGTAGCAACCAAGATTTAAAGTAATTGCTTTACTGCAATCAGATCTTAGGATCAGTGGCGGCCTGCACGGATCTGGGGTGGTGGGCGGGGGGAGAGGGGGTAAGGAGGTATAATTGTAAAAAAAAGAAAAATTCACTTACCTCCTCCCCGCTCTGCCCCACAACGTCTCTCCTCCGCCAAACAGGAAGCAGGCAAGCTCCCCTGAGCGGATTGCAATGCTGCAATGCAGCATTGCGATTGGCTACCCTAAACCAATCACAGCACTGCAATGCAGCGCTGTGATTGGTCAGGGTGCCGTGGTTCATGCTCAGATGGGGACTGGGGGCCTAGGCATGTTCTCCATGCAGGCTGTAATGCAGCCTGCATGGAGAACATGCTAAAGTGTGCATGACTGTTTGGCCAAAGCATCATGAGCACTTTTGTGTGCCCACCACTCCTCCCCTGCTCTGTCAGCAGAGCATCCCCGCACTCATGCTGCCTCAGCAGGGAAGAATAAAATGATAACAACATTGCGTTAATAATTTTCTTTTATGTGAGGCAACACTCCTCCGCTTTAGCAGAGGAGCCGCCACTGCTGAGGATCCTATAAGTTTCAGCGTAATGTCTAGCACCTAAAGCAGAACATAATTGCCTAATCCAAGATCTCCTGGCTTTAGCATCTGCTGGGCAAAAGAAAAGTAGATTTGCTATGTCCTCAGTACGACAGAGAGAGTTGATTAAAGCCAGAGTTAGGAAACTGTTCATGTCTTCCGGTGCAGGATTTATTAGAAGCCCTCAGTAGAAAGCCATTTAGTTTAACACAGGTGACACTATGGGGCCGATTACGATGCAGCCCGTAAAGGCTCCGATCGATGGTCGGAGCCTTCCTGGCCACATTGTAATGGGCCGCTCGGTTTACTTTCCGGCTGCCGCATTATGATGCTGACGGTCGGAAAGTAAACCAGCCGGTCATTTTGGCTGGCTTACGATGTCGGAGCCCGTCAGCCTGTCGGAGCCAGCCCGTAATCTGAAAAGGCTGACTTTTTCGCCCTTAGGATTACGATGCACTGTTTCCGACATGGTTTCCATGCCAGACTGTCCGACATGGAAAACATGTCGGAAAGTGTGTTTGGGGGCCCACACCAGGGCCCCCTTGGGTGCGCGGCCTCCGTTTTACGGCTGAAATGCATGCTCCCATAGGGAAATACAGGAATGTGACCGAACAGTGTTCAGTCGCATCCTAATAAGATGGTCTGGACCGCCTACCAGAGGTCGGTCGGTCCCAGGACCGAGTCGGTGTCAGGCAGAAGCATTTCCACCCGACATAGAAATAGCCCCTATTTTAAGTCTCCTTTGCACTTCATTGCCTTGTGTTTGAAATGTTGGTGAGAGCTGGCAATGAATCCATTCTGCGCCATTCTGTGGATTCAAAATTGCAATCTTAAACTTGTGAAACGTTTCAGTTTTTGGTTTTCCAAATCAGGTCACCCTATGTTAATGAATCAAAGGAATAACTCTAAAAATGTGAAAAGCAAGGAGTTCAGCATTAGGGTTTGCTATACATCATTTGAGTAAAGAAATAATGTTAGAAATGCAACTTATGTTTGCATGTGAAAGTGAAATTAATAAATAAGCGGCAGAATATGCGGGCTGGGTGGCTGAGAACATGCAGTGATCTGCACGTCACAAGTTTGAATCCTGGTAATGGTGACTCAGTCTTACACACTTCTGAGCTAGGTAGATTGAGTACTGTAAACTTTGGTAGTACTAGCGTCAGTTTCTGTGTGGAATCGAAATGGAAAACAACTGGTACGATGCACTATATGAAAAATAATAAACAAACAAGTTATTAGTGTATATTGTATATTAATTAATATTGGGGCCAACTTCGCATTAGGCAATATATTCACTTGCCTAGTTGCATCAGTGTGTGTGAATGCCACGCTGTGTGCTCCCCCAGACCCTTCCGCTCTCTGATGTAGGGTGTGCTCCCTGATAGAGCCACCACATACTACACCAAGCAGAGAAGTGTGGTACAGACACAAACCAAACAATGCAATAATACTCTATTGCCACCACCACCAGGATTCCACATGTTGAGAAAAACTGTTGCACATTCATGGGTCTTGCAACTGTTTTCTTGCAAAAGTGTGCATGTTTCTGATGGGGTTATGCCCTAAGGAGTACTCTGTTGCCTTTACTGTCCCCTCTAAGTTCAACAACATATCAAACATTTTGCGTAGATGTGGCCCTAGCATACCTTAACATGGCCACTGTTATTTGGCCACAGTCCTGGCTAACCTCTTTTCTGCTTCTATGAGGGTCCCATATTGCAGTGCTGTGATTGGCTAGCCTGTCCCATTGTTTCAAGCACAGAAACTTAGGCCCAGATTCGGAAAGGTGTCAAGGAACGCAGCGCAGTAGCCAAAAATGCTTCACTGTGTTGCGTGACAGGGAAAGAGCAAGAAAACACCATTATCTACAGAGATATGGCTCTCTCCTCCCCTCTCCATAGCGCCGGCGCTGATTTTAGCTGCCGTGCGCCAGGCACACACATTAGCATCACAGTGCAAGTGTGCGTGCCTGAGTCTAGCATAGGTTTTGTACAGGAAGGTTACCCTTCCTGTACAAAATACTATGGCTAGACAAGTTTAAAATCTTTTACTACTTTGCAGTTGGCTGCACGGTGCAGCACACATTCAAAGTAGGAAAAGAGAGGAGAAATGAAAACATTTCTCCTTTTAACACCTGCTTTGCAGCTGTGTTAATTTTTGGCGCTAAACCCTGTCTACTAATATTAGTAGATAAAGTTTTGTGTCAGAAAGCATGGGTGGTTGCATGAGAACACCCATGTACCACCCATGTTATGCCCTCTTGACGCAAAGTAATGCAAAGAAGCATTTTGTGCTGCTTTACATTACTTTTCCATACAAACCAACTCTAATACCAATTAGCATTGGTTTGTTAATCCCCAAATCGGTTTAGCATAAGGTAACGCTAACCCGACGCTAAACCTTTGTGAATCTGGGCCTCAGACTTGTCCCAGTTATCCTCCCACTTTCCACTGGCGCAAAGCAATTCAAAGTGATTCAAGCAGCGTATGGTATTAATTATGCAAAAGGTTTTCTTTTTCTCAGGCCACAAACCGCATTGCATTGCTTTGCGTCTGTTTGAATCGCATTGCGTTATTTTGCATCAAGTGGGCATTACTTAGGTATGTCAGAGCAAAAACGATAGGTTTTGATGGAAAGGTCTACTACAATAGCCAGCCAGGCTTAGCATAAAAAATTAACACCCAATTTAAGCAGGCGTAAACGAGGGCAAATGTGTTCATTTCCTATATAAACCATGCTCTGTAAGAGTGCTGCTGTGCACATCACACAGTTAATGCGTGGGATTCTTCTGAGTTTCTCTAACCATAGGTATTGGTACTGGAAGGATATACTTTGAGACCAAATAGTGGATAGACTCCACACACCCAACTCTGCACACTGGTGTGAAGTTCTGTGTTATGCAAGACACCCTTGTTAGAGTGTCAGCACTATTGCTGCAGCAATTGTATGAGTTGGGGTGCTGCCATGAATGATAGGTCAGTGAAGTCATAGGGGTCCTGAAATATCCAAGTGTTACCCAAAGAACAAGGGTAACAAATTAGGCACACCCATTCAGCAAGAGAATAGGGGGGAATAGTGTGTGGTGAGTAGTGCATTTTGGAGCACATTGTCCAAATATATCACAAAAGCATAGTGTGGTAGCGTACTGCCATTTACATAGAGTACATTTTGATTGAAATGGCCTCTAAATTTGCATCAGATTTAAAGCTTTACTGCTAAATCTATGTGGTGCACAAACTATAATGTGCGAAAATCAGAATTCTGCTCATATTTATCATTTGCATTTCACATAAGTAAAGTGTCATTGTTGGTTTGATCCTATTAAAATCTTTGTTTCATAATACTTGCAAAAAACCGCACCTTTAACCCCTTCGATACGCCCGTCGGCCAACGGCCGTCGCGAGCACTACCTCCGTAGTGCTGCGCATGTCCGTTGGCCGACGCGGCCCCGCCCACTCACTAAAACCGCCGCACCGCGGCAGAATTGCCGCCGCGGTTAAGCGGCTAGTGTCGATTCCTTGCTGTTGATATATTTCGAAATATCATTAGCTCATTTACAAGTATTTACATTTTGTTGTGAGTTGGAAACCAATTCACATTCTGCAGCTTTTACTTTCACACTTTCTGTACCCCAGGAAGATTATCACTCAGTTTATGGTACAAACGTCCCTCACTTTGAAATCAATGAAAGGAAAAGTAAACATCACTCTTCGTGTTAAACAAGCAGCAGCTTGTCAGAATCATTGCCTGACACTTGACGTCTGTTTCTGAACTAACACCCAATGAACAAATTTTAAAAATAAATTAAAGACACCTTTATTGGTCAGTCGTCTTCTGAAATCCTGTAAGGTTATCTTAGGGTCTAGATTCCTCAGTTTCAAGGACTTTTATACATCAACCCTTAACTGATGAAGTATCTAAACCTCCTTGAATATATTATTTTTCTTCTTAGAGCTTCCATACTAATAGTAATATGTTTTGCTCTTTTGTTTCACTGATAATATGAACTCTAGGATTTTTGTAATTGAACTACTGTTTATAATTATGTTAATTTCATTACATAAGAAGTGCTTTTATTTTTTTTGCCCTATTTTCTTTTTCACTCCCCTTCTTATCCTGTTTTCTACATATAATTGCAAAAAGATTCCTGTTCTATCTTATTATTGTTCAAATGTTTTCAATACATTGTTATCATATTATATTGTGAACCTGCTACATGTTATTTCCCTTTTTCCTACTTAATAAACTTTACTTATAAAACTAAAAGAACAAAGCTTTTCTTGGGGATGCTGCAGCACCCTGTACCCCTTATTCCAGTGCACCTAAGTGACAGTGGATGGGGTTGACAACAGCAGCAGGCCAATCTTAGTAGATATTTGATTGCACTGTATTTCCCTCTAGCACATTGCAGCACATGTGGTTGCTCTGCTGTGTGAAACATTGGTACATCTGGGCCTAAGTGTTGCAAGTCTGACTCCATTGCTGTGAAGCCTTGTTACCTGTGGTGCACGTTTAATTTTCACACTCTCAAAGCATACAATTTAGAGCACCACAGTCTTTCTACATGCTAAAATCTTTTGTACAATCAGCCAAAGGTTCTGTAAGCTTGTGCTGCCATGAGTCGCAAGGAACCACAGGAATTCACCAAGAGAAGTCTATTAAATGTATAAAATGCATCAGCATGAAGGCTTTCTTTATTTTTGCATCCCTGTTTATTCAGCTGTTGCTGTGCGCCATTTGCAGTGTTGAGGCAACAATACCAAAACAAATCTGCTAATTTGAGACTTCTCTTGGACTGTAATTTTCCTGTTTCCTGCTGTTTTGGAATGTCGCCAAATTACTGTAATTCAGTTAGCTTAATAGTGGCAGCATTTTACTAACCATTATTTCCATTTCAGCATCACAAACTCCAGCAGCTCTTGCGTATGGAAAACCTATACATACGTTTTATCAATAGGGAACTCCCAGAGAGACTCAAATGAAACATGTGATTAGCTCCTGGGAAGAGGTGGAGTAGCCAGGCCTATTTAGTATGAGGTACAAAGATTGTATATTATATTGTATTGCATTTATACAGTAATTCTTACCCCTAATAAGGTTTTAAGGCACTTTTGTAAATGGGTGCATACTACTCTATGGCAATGTCATGGAAGGAAGAGTGTGTCTGTCATGTAGGCTATATAGGTGGTGTAGGTGGCCAGCATCAGGACCGGAATTGTACTCCTCATTTTTGTCGCTGAAACTTGAAGCAAAAAAAGGACAGAAGAATGGGACCCTTAAGCGCAAGCGTATCAGTCATGCAATTGTTCATGCATACGGTTACCCAGTAGGGTTCTCAAAAGTCGATCCTGGGGGTGCCGGATCCTTGCCACATTTTTAATATACCTGATTTTATCTAAATGGGGATATGCTAAAAATCTGGCATGGATCTAGTCCTCCAGGACCGACTTTGGAGAACCTTACAATTTAGCAGTTTAAGGATAGTGGCTATTTATGCAAGTAGTTTTATTACTTTTTAGTTCTAGTGTGCCTTGGCAGAGTAGGTGTAGTACAGTGTCGTACAACAGAAAGCAAATGAATTACATAGCAATTTGAGTGGGCTTAATAGATTAGGCATAGCAAGGGTAGTACAGTAAATGGCAACTTTCCCAGTGGCCTGGTTCATGCAAGCACATTGATTACATTTAAGATGTAGTCGACCTTAGCAGAGCAGGAATATTAATAGTAGTATAATCATATAGAACATCCCACTGGGGCCAGATTCATAGAGACACAGAGGGCCTGATTCACACAGGTAAACTTAGACTTTTGTGTAAATGTACTCTTGTTGTAGTTCCTTTACTACTTTTTGGTAGTCTCAAACTACCAGTGCAATTTTACTGCTAGTAATATTAGCAGTAAAAATACACTGTCTAGGCCTGATTCACTAAGGTAAACTTACACCATTGTGTAAGTTTATACTTGCTGTAGTAACTTTACTACTTTTTGGTATTCACAAACTATGGGCCTCATCTACAAGAAATTGATGCAGCGCAGCAACACAAGCCATTTAGCTGCTCCATTCTGCGTCATTTTCAAAGCACAGGGATGCTTTGTTTTAACAACAATACAATGCATCCCTGTGTTTTCCCCGGCACTGGCGCACAATTGGCTGCCATGTGCCAGCGCAGGCACCGTTGCGTCATTTTGCAAGGGTGCCTGTGCTGCGGGGATGATTGATTTTTTGTAGGAAGGGATCATTTCCTGCACAAGAACCATCTTTAATGGCATTTTCCTCTGTCTATGCTTGCTGCAGAATGCAGCACGCATAGAAAGAGGAAAAAACTGGGAAAAATAAAAGTATTTCTCCGCGTTGCACCATTCCTATGCCTCCCCTGGGGAGGCATAGGATTCTGAAGCATTCACAGTTTTACAAAATGTTGTAAATCTTGGAATGTGAAAGTTCCATGGATATTGCGTGGGAAACCCCAGAGCAACGCCCATGGAACGCCACTTTCACGCAGAGTAATGCGTAAAAGGGGCCCATATTTACAAGGCCATGAAAAGTCAAGCAGGGTGACTTTATGTGCCTTGTAAATATGGGCAACCCCTTGCGCGGTTGGTGCATCAAAAATAGTGAAACGCCAATGGCGCAATGGGCTTGTAAATAAGCCCCTATGAGTGTAATTTTACTACTAATATTACTAGTTGTAAAATGTTACTCTCTCAGCCAGATTTACAAAGGTAAACTCACACTTTTTTGTAAGTTTATTCTTTTTTAGTATTCACAAAACCACAATTTAATAGTAACTTTACGACTGCAGTGAGTCAGTAGCCGGGCGGAGAAGTCCACACATAAATTGATAGGCCTGTCCTTTTTATTTTATTTGCAGAGTTCTTCACTTCAAGTTCATAGTTTTTATCATCTTCTTGCAACAGAGCAGCATCCCATCAGAGGGTGCTGCTTTGAATGTCACTGCGAACAGTGACTTAGCTACCCTATTTTCAGGACACTCTGGGGCCGATTATGATGTCGGTCTAAGTTGACTCCGACTCGATTAATTGCGGAATCGGGACTGACCGACCTCTGGTCGGCAGTCCCGAAGGCAGAATTATGATGAGGCTGCACATGGTGCAGTTCTATACTACCATTTCTCTGTGGGCGCTTGTGCTGCGGCCGTAAACCGGTCGACCACAAGCTCCCATAGAGAAATGGCTTTCCATGTCAGAAAGCATGGCATGGAAGGCCTGTGGGAAATCGAGCATCGTAATCCCAACGGCAGAAACGCTATCCATTGGGATTACAGGCCGGTCTCCGACTGGCCGGCGGGCTCCTTGAGCCTGTCGGAATTCAGCTGGAATGACGGTCCGGTTTCAATTCCGACTGCCTACATTGTAATTAGGTGGTCAGAATTGAAACCGATGATCTCGGTGGGAAAGCCTCCAACCTCAGGTCGGAGGCTTTCCGACTGACATCGTAAAAGGCACCTTTGTCAGGGTGTGTAAAGATGTGGTACTGGATATGTATACAATTCCACTAAAGAAGTAATAATTACATTACTCTACAAAGGAACTGCATGATGATGTTCTCAATGACAGAGAATTTTCTGATGTAAGACTTTGCCACCTTATGAATGTAGATGAGCCTACAAGAATTCCAATTATTTTGCAAATGCAATAGCTTGACCCTTTCAAATTATTACTGGACTTACATCCATGCAGATAAATTGCACTGCAACTCGGTTCTTGAGAAATTTATCCTGTTTTCTGAGCTACATATAATTGCTTTTCCCAGAATATAAATTGAAAACTTCATAGTGTACGCAATCCACAATACCCTTTTTCACAGCAGCATGTGTTTTGATTGAGCAAATACTTGGTAGATGCTTTGCAGCATTGTATGTTTTCATTCACTTCTTCCAGCCAAAGCAATAATCTCAATGGAAGGGTTTGCCACAAACTTAGTGAAGTAGGGAAACCTAATTATACAGGGCCTCTGCACAAGATGACACCTGGTTGTATACGTACAGCTTACAAAGAATTCACATTCTATAACATTAATTGCCGATCATTCCCCAAACACCAAGCCAATATTTTCGATCTCCTGACCAACGATCAACCGGATGCTGTCTTTTTAACAGAGACTTGGCTTCAGGAAAGCTCAGGCCCAAACGTAGCAGCGGCTCTTCCTCCCAACTACTCCATTACTAGAAAGGACAGGAAGTTGAGGTCGGGGGTGGCATCGCGATTATTTACAAAAGTCCCCATGTATGTAAAATAGAAGATCTTACCTATACTGATTGTGAAGCTTTATTATTTAAAATCTTGCTTACGCCCAATTTCACATTTTCTGGCATACTTCTATATCGACTTCTGGGCCATGGGTGTCCTCCTTCTTGAATCAAGTAGCTCCTTATATTTTGAAGGCTGCCAATTTTACTATATTGGGAGATCTGAATCTCCACTTAGACGATCCTAAATGCACCAGAAGCTTGTCGTTCATAGCTGACTTAGAAGCGATAAACATTCGGCTATGCAATTCAGGTCCTACCCATATAGCGGGCCATCTGTTAGACCCTATTTTCTCCAATTTGCCTGACCTTAGTTGGGCCCCTGCTTTCCCTCTGTGCTGGTCGGATCACTTTGCTGTACCTTTCATGCTGAAAGTAATGTTCTTTCCTTCTTTGATCTGCCTGGTGCCTCAACAAACGATGAGAAGATGGGCTCAGCTCGATGTCACTACTTTTAATAATCTTTTAATTGATAGTAGCCCAGCTACTGAACATATTTCGACTACTGATCTTGGTCTTATCCAAAACTGGATTTTACAAGCGATAGACACTTGCCTTCCTTTGTCCAACAAGCGCTCTAACAGACACCTTCCACCAGCGCCCTGGTTCACTGAGTGTCTTAAGAATGTAAAGTCTAAATGTAAAACCTTTGAAAGATGTTGGAGGAAACACTACAATGAAGAGGCTAAATTGGCTTATAAAAAAAGCCCTAAGGGAATACCATACTCCCTGCAAACTAGCCCGTGCTGAGTTTTTCTCACATAAAATCTTGCAAGCACAAAACTGCTCCAAAACGCTTTTTAAGGTGGTTAAAGAATTAGCCGGTTCGGACACCCAGACTACTCCCCTTGCTCCTACTAGCACTCAATGTGAAGAACTTGCTGTCTACTTCACGGACAAAGTTGAAAACATACATTATGGGCTGCAAAGTAAAAACTCCCAAAATGAGACCGAGTCTACTCCTAATGCAAATCAGGATCCTGTGTTGACAGGGCTCAATAATACTACCTTTACCTCCTGCAAATTGGAAACATGGCCCCTCCTGGAACTTAGTTCTTTTAATCATCTTCTGGCTAATATTAAATCTGGTTCCCCCGTGACTTACTCCCCATTCATGTCCTCAATCAGCTGGACTCTTCGATACTTCTAGCAATTATGAATCTTTTAAATGCCTACCTTCAGGAGGGTTTAGTCCCGTTGGAATGGAAACATGCTATGGTGCTCCCTCTTCTAAAGAAAGCCAACGCTGATCCTGCTATACCTTCTAACTTTTGTCCCGTCTCACTGCTTCCAGTTTTTTTCTAAAATTCTGGAAAAGCACGTTAATGGCCAGTTGAGCTCTTTTGTGGAATCTCAAAATTTCTTGCACTCCTCGCAAACAGGGTTTAGAGCCGGCTTCTCCACTGAATCAACTCTCCTAGGTTCACTGAAATGTTAAGGCACCGGTTAGATGAGGGTGAAACGGCGGCACTCATCTTGCTGGACCTCAGCGCCGCGTTTGACACGGTGTCTCATTCCATCTTGTTGAGCACCCTGCAGTCTTTGGGCCTGGCGGGCACTGCCTTACAGTGACTCGGTTCTTTTTTAACGGACCGAGTTTTTCAGGTAATCTCTGCGGCGGCTAGCTCCAACCCTTATCCGTCTCATTATAGTGTTCCACAGGTCTCTGTACTGAGCCCGCTGCTATTTAATGTGTATGTCCATTCTTTGGCTGAGGTAGCTGAAGAGGCTGGTCTGTCCATTTTTTCTTACACTGACGACACCCAGAAAATCTTTTCTCTTTCCTCTTCTAAAGAGTCGGAACCTTCGGTTCTGCAGTCTGGTCTGAGAAAAGTCACATCCTGGTTGCAAAACAACTTACTCAAATTAAATGGGGACAAGACTGAAGTCATGATTTTAGGCAAAAATCATGACCTTTGGGGACCTCAACATTTGCCTTCTGAAATGGGAGCCTTGCCGTCGCCAGTAGATCATGTTCATAATTGGGGCTTCATCATAGACATACATCTAGCGATGAAGCAACAAGTCACCAAGGTGTCCTCTACTTGCTTTACTATCCTAAAATGGTTGAAGAAAATGTTATGGATAATTCCCCTTTCTACTCAGAAAACAGTTGTCCATGCCCTAGTTACCTCTAGGCTAGACTATGGCTACGTTCTTTATCTGGGCTCTAATAAAGCAACCATTCAGAGACTTCAGGTGGTGCAGAATGTGGCTGCTAGACTGCTGTGTCATATTCCTAAGTCTTCCTCGGTTTCAGGTTTCCTATGCGATCTACATTGGTTGACGGTGGCAAACAGAGTCAAATTCAAAGCCCTGTGCTATATGTTTAAAATCAAAATTGGAGTGGCCCCGAAATATTTGCGAGAGTTAGTTCATCGCTACCAACCCCGGCGCCTTTTGCGCTATGCCCAGCAGACTAGGTATATTGTTCCAAAAATCAAACTTTCTTGCAAGCTTGGTCGATGCTTTTCTTATTTAGGACCATCCCCGTGGAACTCCCTACCTGTCTCATTATGCATTGAAACTGTGTATGGTGCGTTCTGCAAAAGTTTGAAGACTTGGTTTTTCACTCTCTAATTTCCTCCTTTTGTCACTTCTTTCCCTACCATGACGGCGCCGGGAAACCTCTTGGGGTAGCTGTGCGCCTTATAAATTCAATTTAATAATAATAATAATTGCATGGCTCCAACAATCATGCCTGTTGTTTTGCAGTGCGACAGTGGGTGCGCGAGTTATGTGCCCTTTAAAATATATGTTGTTCAGGAGGAGCATAATGACAGAGGCAACCACGTATTATGTACAAAGCCATTTTGCCATCTCAAATGCGATTTTGCAGTCAAACCCAGCGGTTTGGGAAATCCCATGGTTTGTAACTGTAAAATGGTGTTTTGCCTTTTTTTCCTATGTTTTAAATCCATTTTGTGACTTGGTCAAGCCTTTCTGAATTGCAAAATGGGTTGAACGGCCCATTCTGAATCACAGCACAGGAGTGGATAGCTAACTTTACTACCCTGGATGGCTGACACTGCCATTCTCCAGCGTGCTAGATCACTTGGTATCACCCTTGACAATCATCTCAGTTTTCACAGCCACATCACAGCCATGGGCAAAAGCGCAAAACACCAATTTAGGCAGCTTTGGGCATCAGATAATTGATCCCGGAACAAGACCTCAAAACAGTGGTGCAGTCACTTGTTCTCTCCAGACTAGATTATGGAATTGCCCTTCTTGCAGGCATTCCCAAAGTTCACCTAGGCCCACTGAGAGCAACACTACATATAGCAGCGTGCTTCGTTTTAGGACACAAAAACAAATTTGACCACAGTTCCCCTAACCTGCTAACCCTCCAATGGCTTCCCATTGAAGCATGGACTCAATTCAAAACCGCCTGCATTACCCACAGAGCGCTGCACTCCTTTTCACCCTCCTATCGAAATTAGAAATTGAAAATCTCTGGAGGAAATAGGGGTTTCAGAAATGTCCGATCCTTGCTCCTGGAGCCCCCCACCTTCAGTCGGGAATAGTACATGTTCCAGTCATTCTCTGGTAGTGCCACAAGAATGTGGACCTCTTTACCTCCATCACTTTGCCTAACCACCTGCCTAGTCACCTTTAAAAAGGACCTCAAGTTCCTCCTATTTGACAGACACCTTGGTTAATCACCCTCGACCATATTTAAGTACTCTCTCCACCAGGAAGCAAACTACCTTTGTGATGTGACCCCACCATCTTTATTGATGCTTGAACTGTGTACGACCTTTGACCAACTGCTGCAATTGTCCTGGTCACTTCTACTGATGCAAACGTCTGAGTTTAATTACTGTAACTCGCTGTAACCCTTGTATCCTGCTACTGTTGTAAAGTGCTCTGATGCCACTCTATTTGAAATTACAAAAAATAAATAAATAAAAACAGACAGAAGGGGGCATCCTCTCTTAATTGAGATTTACAATGAGATATATCAATGGTTAGCTTTTGGGAAGTTTCCCTTTGAAAATCATGTTGGGCAACCTCAGGTGGAGCAGGCATTGGCCCTAGAGACAACAACATGGTCCTCCTGGTGTCTTCCCAAACAGGTTCTTTTTTAAGCTACAGCAGTTCATTTAAGGAACACAAACATTAAAAAAGAAAATCTCATTTAGGAAAGCAAACACATAGAAGGTGGTCCACTGTTTCTTGATATCCCAGTTCCTGTGTTTATAGCCAATCCCAGGGGGCTGAAGGTATTGCAAATAGAGATCTGCTTAATTAATATTCATTAGGCAGGTCTCTCTGTGACCCCCTGTGACAGGAGATTTTGATACAGACTATCAGTTTATAGGCAGCACTGCAAAATCAAAGAAGGTGGCAAAAAGTCGGTGCACAATTTGTAACCACTTTTTGTGATCAGACTGTTCATACATTTCGTCCCAAATTTATTTTTAAATGGACAACATTAGAGGTGGAATTTTATTGTGTCTTCTGCACCTAATTAAAAAAGTCACAAAACATTTTTCTCCTTATTGAAATTTTTATGGAAATATTCTCATATCATCAACAGGTCATCAGGGAGTACAAACGTAGGGTTGTTGATGAGGGTTGATCGAAAATGCAAACAAAATGTATACAATTCTTGTTTCAGATTATGGCCTGTGCTCTGTGCAAAATGGCGAGGCAAAAGCTGGAATATTTTTTTTTTAAGTAAAAAGAAAATAATGGTGTTAAAACCTGCATCACTTACTAAAAACAAGCATTGGCAACTCCAAACTGCTTGACTTTGATTTGCTAATGAATGCAAGCATAGGAATGAACAAATGCACTTAAACTGCTTGTATCAGTGACTATCGTGCCTACGTCCACCCCAACAAACATCAATCCTCTATTGTTTTAGTTCTGATGCATTATTCATATTATTAGGTGTAAATTGTCAATTTAAAAAAATGCAGTTACAGTGTTTGTTATGAAAAAGTCAGAAACCATCATAGAAGCTGTAAAGGTCTAGAGGATGAAAAACATTCACCAAACTGCACAGACAGAGGCAAGGAGATAACAGGTAGAGATGCTGTAGAGATGTCTTCTAATCTCAGCTTTCCCATGGAATGATCCTCAGCAAATCCCTTTATATTATTCACTTTATAGCTCCCTGCAGTAACCAGTGAACATTTGTGAGTGTCTAGAGGCATGCTACTCGCCACATTTAAACCCCCAAAAATACATTCAACCATTCTGTTTACCTATGAGGCAACTAGAGGCGCTTCAGTTTGCAGAGCAAAACTGTGGATTAGACAGTATAGTTGAGGTGTGGCTTCAAGGGATCATCAGGTTGATTTTATGTGTATATCAAAGAGCACGGCTGCCATTTGTTAGTGAGTATACAGTAAAATTAATGGTAATCTCTTAAATGAGCTCTAAAAAAAGAATGTCGAAATGGGCCTGGTCAAGACTTGAACTTGTGACCCGTAGACTACAGCATCTACCAGAAGCCAGTGCACAACTCATTGAGCCACCGATGAACAGACCCCGACCATGCTCTCCCCACTACCGCCCTCTCAAACTCCTAGTTTGGTAAAGGAGAATCAAGGGGTGGAGCTGCAAAGTTGAGGCTCTTCTGAGCTCAGGGAATTTTAGCTCCTCCATGTTGAGACTGCTGGCCAGTGGACTGATGAGCAGTGGCAGGCGGAGTAAGCAGGCATAGATGATGAGGCTGAATGTGTTTTTGGCTCTTGTTTCGGCTCCCACACTTTCAGTGCTTTACCTCAGCAAGCAAGCAGCAGTAGGTGGAGGCAGAAGATGGAAAGATGACCTCAGTTAGGAACTGCCTGTCTCCCGCACCACTATCACACAATGGCCTCTTCACTTTGCTAATGTGAGAAGCAACGTGTGGGGCTGAGTTGCCACGTCAGGCGTGTTCAGGGATTCATTGCCCATCTTTGCCAGGACTGTTAGCTGGCTGGTTAAACTAAGTAACATCATGCCAGCAGCTGCACTAACCTGGTCAGGAGGCTCTGAGAGGCACAGCTGTAAGAATCGGTGGCTCGAGAGTTACTTTGAGTAGTGTGTTTGCGAATGACTGTGTCTATTGTGTGGCAGATGAGAAATCACTGTAATATTATGTCTAATTTCTCTTCTTCCACTTATGAGTAAACTTCTCGAAGGATAAAGTAATACAAAGCTTATGGAGTCTATAGAATTTCAAGGCTGCCTAGATTCATCACAGTCTGGTTTCAGACCAAAGCAGTGCACTGAATCTACTCTTATAGGTGTCACGGACTATATCAAACTTTCCCTTGACAATAATAAGGCTGTGCTACTGGTGCTGTCGGATTTGTCCACAGCCTTTGATATGGTGTCCCACATAAGTTACTCCAAAGATTGAAAGAGATTGGAATCTGCAGACTTGCTTTAAAATGGCTTTCTAGTTTCTTAAACCAGCGTACTCAAACCATTAACCTGGGTCCTTTCCGTTCTCGCATCATGGAGCTTATGAAGGGGGTACCACAGGGCTCCTGTCTAATGTGTTTAATGTGTATGTGGCCCCTCTTGCAAAGATTATCTGAGATTTTGGGTTCACTCCCTTCTCTTATGCAGACGACACCCAACTTCTTTTATCATTTGATAAAAGCACGACCTCTACCAAATCTCTCTTTGCAGATGGTATGCAAGCAATTTCAGGCTGGATGACGGAAAACTTCCTCCAGCTAAATGCCGATAAAACAGGAATTTTATTATTTGGCAACGCTTAAACATTGTGGTCTTCAGAATGGTGGATCCCAGAGCTTGGTATAGCCCCAATCCCCAAACTGGTGGCTAAAAACGTGGGTGTCCTTTTGAACCACTCTCTTACTATGAGAGATCAAGTAGTGGCTAGCTCTGGTACTTGTTTCCATATGTTGACTCTTCTATGTAGAGCATTCCATCTTCTTCCTCTGTCTGTACGAAGGACCCTGATTCAGGCCTTGGTGATTAGTCATCTCGACTATTGCAATGCCCTTTTGACGGCCGCAAATGAATCCTTACTGAATAAGCTGCCGGTGGTTCAGAACACTGCAGCCGTTTTATTCTTAATATGCCCCCCAGAGCAGTCTCTCTTCCCCTGTTGTGATGCCTTCATTGGTTACCTATCCGCCAAAGAATTAAGTTTAAGATCTGCTGTTTTGTAAATAAAGCACTCAATGGCAGAGGTCCAAGCTACCTTACTGAAAAACGTATTTGCTATCAGCCGTGCAGACTTCTACGCTCAGGGGAGAAAGCTCTTCTTGTCACCCCCCGTTGTAGGGAACTCCGCGCGGGGGGGCAAAACTTTTTCCTACCTGGCTACTCGTTACTGGAACTTATTAGCTGTACACCTACGAAAGTGCTCGAATTTCCTCCTTTTCAGGAAACTCCTGAAAACGTAACTCTTCAGTAATTGATTTTACTGGCCTTGCATATCTGCTCCTCTAGCGCAGAGATATCCCTTAGGGGGTGATTCCGGCACTCTACAAATTCCTTTATTCATTCATTCATAATTACCAAAAGTGTGAACCATCCCGTAAGCACACTCATACATAATTACAAATATAGCCAACCCTTTAAACAGAAGGAGAAACTCAATCTACATTTAGTAGTGATCACCCGTCGTTGGACCACCAACATTGTAAATCATCACAAACACAATCAAGCTTAATACTTTAGTTATAGTTAAACAAACATGCAGTGTCATGCATGCCACCACATGAATCATCTCAACACACTCACAAACAACAATCACTCAGCGTGCAATGCATGACATTTACCTGTTCTAATTCAGGTGTGGTCACTGTGGTACATTGCCGATCCTTTGTTACACAAAACAGACATTGGCCAGTCTTGTAAATCAAATAATGTGGGGCAGACCGGCTAGGGGAATAAACTAAGAAAGCATAGATAGGCATGTGATGAAGGCAGGCACAAATTTGTATCCTCAATGTCCTTGGGGGAAATGGGGGGGTTGGGGGGAAGGCTTCTGCTTCACTTCACACTGGTGCAACTCCATCTGGCCATAAAATGTGTCTAAAATGGTGGGGCTGCATTAGTCAGTCAGACACAAACAAACAAAATAAAAAATGTTCCCTTAGCTATATCTTTTTTTTTGTCATCAAAGCAGTTCGGCAATAGAGAGAGAAAGTTCTATGGTTGGTGGCCCAGGCCTAGTAGTCAGGGAAGTAGAGTTAGGCCTCAAACTCAAGTGGTACTCCCAGAAGTATGTCAGCTAGCGCATTACTAACATGACCTGAGTCTGACTAATCATCCTCATCCTCTTCCTGTCGTACTTCAGGTATGGTGTAATCCAGTGGTATAAAGTGCTGATTTATTTTGATCATGGTTACTCTTGCCATGTTTCGGGGCAAGAGACTGGTTCTTCTCACTGTGGCAATTGTACAAGTAGCACTGAAAACATGCTCAGTGGACACACTGGGTACTGGGCAAGCCAGCTAGTTTATTGTCAGCCTGCTGAGCCCTGGCTATTGGCGCCTTTTCCCATACCAATACTCCAATGGGCTTTGATCAAGATAGACCTCTGCTGGGTCATTCAGATAGGCTTGGACCATCCTCTCAATAGTCATTGGTACTCCACCTTGCAAGACCTCTTTTGCTTTTGCCTCCGCACTGGACTTAAGCCCTGCCTTTAGAAACCAATCATATGCAGATATTTGGGCTGATGCTCCTGTTCCTGTTGTTGCTGGTGTTCTTGTTGGTTTTGGCTGCTGTGAGCCAGCAGCACTGCCCTCAGGCTCTGAAGTTGAAGGCTGCACAGCAGAACTTGTGCCCGGGAAGAGTGGGCCTCTAATTCCCAGCCGTTCTCTTTCGAGGTCACTGGCTTGCTCAGCAAGCAATGTTTTGTAGTTTGAAACATCCCCGTCTGAAAACAGAATGAAAGTGGCCAGTAATTGTTTGTACCGTGGATCAAGACGGTGGTACAGATGTAATGTTTGGATGACATAATGTCTCTTTGCACCCTATTAACAGATAAGCGAAGGATAAAGCTCTCCTCCAACTCATGCACATCTTTTTTTCGTCCACACCTGCGTACATTTCAGACACCTTCTTTAGCTGTTCCTGTAGCATATGTAACAATGGGATAGCTTGGCCCATGGTACTGTCCTCCTTGGTGACTTCCCATGAGAAAACCTCAAAAGGAAGCAGAATCTCTGTCAGGTATTTGACTAGGCCCCATTGGTCCATCTTAATGATCATGCCTTTCACAGTTGCATCCCCTCTTTGCATGACATATTCATTGATCGGTCTGTACTGCTCAAACAGATGTTGCAACATGTAATAAGTCAAGTTCCAGTGTGTTGGCACCTCCTGTAGGAGTGCTTTAACTGGGAATCTATTATCATGCTGAATGACCCTCAGCTGGTTCCGGCTTTAAAAGAATGGCTGAAATGAGTGCAGTTTCTTGTGCAAGTGAACAGTAAGTTGCTGACTCGGTCTTCTTTTTTGAGAAAGTCCTGTACAATGATGTTGATGCAGTGCGCCGAACACAGGACCCTGAAATAGCCACCATCTGCCATGGTGTTAACTATATTACTGCCATTGTTCGTGGCAACAAATCCATTGTTAAACCCTCTTGGTCACAGCCATTCAAAGACCTTGTTGTTAAAGTCTTCCAAGATGTTTGCAGCAGTATGGGATTTCTCCATGGCGAACATGGCTACTGTTGCATGCTTCCGAGAGCCATTAAAAATCTCAGCAGTGTCAACACCTGCAGATATAATTTCTCTAACCCCCACAAAAGAGATCCAGTGTGCAGTGATGCACATGTAATCTGTGGCTTGGCAACTAGTCTGCATGCCTGTTGTCAAGTGGATAGTGTGAGAAGCACTCTGCTGCAACTCTTGTCCAAGCAATTCCAGCACATCGTGATGTAGTTCTTGATCAGCAACTCTGACAAATAGGACTAGCTGGGAACCTTCCATTTCGGGCAGAGGGCTGCCAAAAATTCTAGAAAACCCACCCCTTCTACAAAAAAAAAATGGAGAAGGTCCAGCGCTAACATTTTAGACAGCTTCGCTTTGTACAAACGTGCCATTGGGTGGTTGCATTCGTACTGCCCCTCTTGCCTAAACATGCCAGGAATAGTAGCCTGGATTTTTTACTTTTCTGGTGCCACTGACGCAGGTGACTTCTTGAGAGCAGACAGTGGTAGGCTCAATGTGTGTCTCAGTGGGGCAGTCACTGTACACTCTTGCCTTAGTGTCTCTACCTGAGTCTTGTGCCATTGCGATGTTGCTGATGTGGGCGATACTACTGCAATGCTGGGAACAGGGCTGATTTGCATAATGAAAATGCCTTCCTCTTCTTCACCTTCCACTGTGATCATATCGGATGCCCTGCTCAGCCTTTCACCCCCTTCACCAACACCACTTGCAGATTTTTGGTCGCTATGTTGTTTGGCCTCCGGTACCATAGTTTGTACCAAGCTTACCCCGACTAACACTTGCTCCGCAAGTGGAGCATATGGCAATATTCGGCTCTTCCTTGATAACCGTAAAGAAGTCCCAAACTGTGGAGGTCTACTTTTTGACACTGGTGCCACTGGCACTGCCAATGTCGGATGAACTGGCGGTAGGTGGGCGTTTTGACATTTGCTTCTCTGCAGTGCCTAATTCTACTGTGATGGTTGTGGATGTAGGTCGCTGCCGGGGCTTTGCAAATATGGCAGCTAGCAGTGGTGGTGCTATCTGTGGTGCCACATCCCTCAGAGCAGGTTGGGATGGGCTAACGTCGGTCTCCACTGGGGCTGGGCTAACATGACTGGCTCGTCGTCATCCTCCTCTTCTACATCCATAAGTCTAAGGCTTTCAAGAACCTTCTTTTTCCCTAGCCCCTCGTGGCGTGTCTCACTCTCAGACTGAGGTGGGATCCAAGTGGAGTCTTGATCATTAGAAGGGGGGCTTGGAGAGGAAGATGGTGGACTAACCCTCCTTTTTCTTGCTGTAGATCTGGAAGACAATGGATCTTCTGAAAGAGTGGCTTCTTCTACTTCCTCAGCATGAACTCAATCTCCTGAACTGCTCCTACTTTGAGAGGTACTACTATTGCTGGCTGCAGCTGCTGTTGTCCACTTCTCTGAGTTTCCTGCACAAATTGGGTACTACTTTGCGAAAGAGATAAGTCAATTTCAATGTCACTGCTCGTCGACGTTGCCGTGATTCGACTGGCTGCCCCAGTGACAGACATGGGCTAGGGCCTATGGTGGAGTGGGTCCGCTGATGCGTGGGTGCTGCTCCCAGCTTGCTCCCCGGAGGCCGGTGTGGCAGGCCCACCTATTTTTTGCCCAAAAAAGGTCTGCTTCTGCATATCAGAGGTGGTAAGCTCCTTATCACTGGCCACTTACTTGGTAGCACCTTTCTTTGGGGCCATCTTGAAGCTGTCAGTTGGCAGTAGCACTTAGCTGCACAAGCTGAAGAGATGTCTGTGATGAATGGTCAGTCACGCGTCACGTCGTGCACAGTCCTTCTGTCTGGTAACTGTTTGCTTTATATGCATCACATGGGATGTGGTACTTAGGGAGATACAGCTGACAAATGACAATGGGATAATCCTTAGACAATGAACGCTGTTGTGCACGTAATAGCAGACATGGGGTTGATTGATGCCAGATGTTATGAAAATGGAGGAGGGGGACTAAAAAAAAGAAAAAAAAATTAATAAAAAATTAAAATAAAAAACAATTAAAGAAATTTAAATAAATAATGTAGAAATGTAAATTTTAAAAACATTACAATTACAAAAAATTAAAATAAAACAAAAATGTAAAATTTAAAAAAACTAAAATTCAATTTTTTTAATTAATAAGTGAAAATATCCTCAATGATACAATTTATTAAGCTGATATCTCATTTCTCAACCATCCATGCAACCCTATGGCAAAGGGCCACACCTGCTGTACGCACAAAATAACTGCCAGCCAGTGCCACGTGGTCTTTAACAACAACAACGACACTGAGCAAGAAGGCATTGGGAACAAAGAGAAGATTTGCAGGCCTATGGCAAAAGCACACTGGGTGCCTACACAAAATGGCCACTGACCACATGGTCAAACAGCGAGCAAGGAGACATGGCCACAACATAATGATAGAACCGCACATGCAGGCCTATGGCAAAAGCACACTGACTTGCTCCACAAAATGGGTGCTGGCCACATGGTCACAACAACAAGCAGGAGGCCTGGAAAACAAAGAACACTTGCATGCCTATGGACACTGACTATACAAAATGGCCCCTGGCCACATGGCATGGGTAACAAAGGCAAATGGTGGCCTATGGCAAACACACACACACACTGGACAGACAAAGGAGGCATGGTAACACAGCATTAATTCAGCAATGCCAAAAACAAAAATTAACAGGGCTATTTATTTTACAACAACACACATCCTCCAAAGGCATTATCCCACCTATACACTGTTTGCAGGGAAAAAAACCTAAAATACCACCAAAAAAATCATTTTTTATTTTAATCCAATGCCATCCATGACCTAAATGATGTTTAAATTCAACAGACATCACAGAAACCCATGACTAGTACTGGGCCTACTGGCTGGAAGGCCCATTGGCAGACTAGGCCACATTGTGAATTAAAAGATTATTGCAAATTGTTTAGCAAACATGGAAAAAATTTACTAAACTGTGCTACATTTTTCCTTTACAAAATAGGAAAAATTACATGCAAAAAATAACTAGGCGACTACTGAAACTGCAGGCCACCCCCATCACAATAAGTTTAAAACATCAAATAAAAAAAATAACAAATCCAGGTGTATGCCCTCTATCAAACAAACAAAACCCTTGCACAACCGTTTTTCCACTTACTTTTAAAATCCAAATACAATAACCTTAAATCCAATGGTATATATGCAGCAGACACAAAGAGAGTTCCTTCCAAATCCAAATCTAAATGAAAGGTGACCAGGAGATGGACAAAGTGCTGGGAGGAGTCTGCTGGACAGGAACAGGAAGTTTGAGACTCTGGGGCACTTCCTTCCTGTTGGAAAAAAAAGTTTTTAAAAAAAGGACTCCTCACACAAAAAACAAAGCCAAAGGTCCTTTTAAGGAGGTTTTTTACTCCAAATCGTCTTTTTGGGAAGGTTTTGATGCTTCTCGAGGAGAGAATCTTCCCCAGATTGTAGCTGCGGTAGATCGTGCATGTTCATGTATGTCACAAAACATCCGCCAGAAGTCACTGGCTTGGCCGAAAGATGTGTTAGCGACCGCAAAGTCTCGCTGGAGCTTGCGGGCGGCTAGCAAATCTCGTGGCGCCCCCGAACGGCTTGGAAATCTCGTGGGCAATTGCGAGCACCCGGCAAATCACTACCACGTGTGCAAAAGGACATTTTAAGCCCGCCAACAAAAAAAAACTCCGCTCCATTGCAGAGTGCGGAGTTGCCGAATTTCACAAACTCCGCGAGCAGAGTGGAGTTTTACGCCCAGCCGTAATTTTGGCATATGATGTAAGACGTTTCTGACCTTTAACCTCGAGGCAGTTCAGCCCTGCAAGGTGATAAGCTGCGTTCCATGGTCTGAAAAAGTATACATATGTGTGTAAGAGTGTCTAAATGTGCAATGACAACGGTATGTCATAGGACTTAGTTTAGATTTGAAAGTGTGTGTAGTTGCTCTATTTGTAACAAAATTTCTCCATTTGTGTTTTGCAGGTGGACATTGTCCATTCTCCTAAGCCGAAATTGCCAGCTTAAGGGATAGTGGTGTAGAAAGTAGGGGTCATGAGTTCATGGTTGTGGCTCTGTGACAAGTGTGTGTGATCCATGATAGTTGTACCTATGTGGTGTGGTCTGTAAGGGGAGGTATTCATCACCTTCCAACAAATCACTCAGATTCATTGAGCAAACACAACATCACATGTGTCAACCGATTGTAAAATAAAAATGGAGGCATGTTAATGTGAATGTAGTTTTCAATATAGGTGTGGGTAAGTTTTCTGCAGTACCCCACTTGAAATATAGGGATGAAATACCTGTGACAGTACCTGTGTGTCCTACCTAACGACACTTTGCATAAACATTCATGACAGTGTCACCAATCATTGCACAACAGATAGATGCTGGAAATGTGCCAGTTGCATGCCAACTTTACGTGTATCCTGAAAACAATCCATGAAAAGGGACAGTTGACATCTCTACATGTGTTCCAGCAGGAGTGGGAGTCATTTGTATGACATCTAAACACTCCCTCAGTATTTCCAGTTGCCTGAGGTATAGCTGTTGTCATCCTGTCTCAGGGATGACTGACCCTCCATCAGAGGTGTCCATGTCAGACATATGTAAAATGGAGTGACAATAGCCCCACTACACTGATGCCCTGGATGCTGTGTGGATTTAGGGCAGCTAATGTATCAATCAAGGGTTTGTTTCAGAACAATAGCTCTCAGTCTGTATAATGCACATTGTGGGGGTAGATGGCGACATGGCAGGGAACTTGTGCTGTGGCCTGGCAGTTGTAACGTGGATGGCAGCCTGCATATCTCAGCAATATATATATATATATATATATATATATATATATATATATATATATATATATATATATGTATATATATATATGGCAAAAAACAAGGAGTTCATAATACTCCCAAGGTCCGGTGCACTCACAGGGGGTGTGTGTCGGCTATAAAACATCCGCAGACGCGTTTCTGGCTCTTGCCGTCATCAGTGCGGAAAAGCTGTCAATAAAACAAACACAGTCATTTAAAACGGTCCTGCCATATGGTTGGTGGTTCCTTGGCCAATGAAGGGCCAGCAATGGGGCATCACCGTCTTCATTATTATTGCCTAATGCAATTTCTATAGCGCTCCCATTGCTAAAAAACCATATGGCAGGACTGTTTTAAATGACTGTGTTTGTTTTTTTGACGGCTTTTCCGCACTGATGACGGCAAGAGCCACAAACGCGTCTGCGGATGTTTTATAGCCGACACACACCCCATGAGTGCACCGGACCTTGGGAGTATTATGAACTTCTTGTTTTTTGCTGTTTTATAAGCGGTTTCCACCACCGCTTTCCGGTTGCACCCGCCGCGAGTTCGGCTGGCCCCAGGTGGAATACTGCTTTGGATTCAATTTGGGCTGCCTGAACCGCCGCTTACGGACTCTGATGACCTATTTAGGTCAGGGCTTATACAAATCTAGAGTGTTTCACCATATGTGGGACACTCACAGTGTTTTCGTTTTTAATCCAGCGGCAGGCGAGGGGATGTACAGGCACATTTATCACGGCTGCCAATTGATTTTTTTAGCGATGGGAGCGCAATAGAAATTGCATTAGGCAATAAATAATGAAGACGGTGACGACCCTTTGCTGGCCCTTCATTGACCAAGGATCCACCAACCATATGGCAGGTGGAATACTACTATATATATATATATATATATATATATATATATATATATATATATATATATATATATATATATATATATATATATGTGTATATATATATATATATATATATATATATATATATATATATATATATATATATATATATATATATATATATATATATATATATATAACCTACTGGCAGTCACCAGTAGGTAGTTATAGTTAGGACCTCGTTTCTATTTAAAAAGTGTTTTTTCTTTTGCCAATATCTTTGGCGTCGTTTGACGAATATTCGTGAAATTGTCCAAACTAATGGTTCACTCAGGTCAGCTGCTGTCTTGAAAGTTTCGGGGTGATTCGTCAAGCGGGGGCTGAGAAAAAAGGGGGGTCCCAAAACGCGTTTCCCCCATGTTAATTTCCATAGGAAACTTTAGACACGGCTACAGCCGGAACTGCTGAATGGAATTACACCAAATTTGGCAAAAGGTAGCTCTTGGTTCAGAAAGCGAACTTTTTTTTAAATGGTGTAAATCTGTTCAGTAGTTGCTGAGATATTAAAAAAATAAAATTTTATATATCTGGGCACCGAGGAGGATTCGCGAATCCTCCCGAGCACGAGCTTCATTCTGATTGGCTGCCAACACTCCAAACCAGAATGTGTTGGCAGCCATCTTGTGACTCGGTAACCAAGTCACAAGAAGCCAGTAGAAAAAAGATAAAAAACAAGGAAAGGGGTCAGGGTAGAAACACCCTGACCCCCTAGGCCTGCTCATGGGGTTCCACAGGGACCCATAGGGCCAAAAAAAGCATTTTTTTAAAAAAACAAATAAGCCGAATTCGCGCTGGGTGTGCGAATCCGGCCGAAAATTTAAAAAAAAATGATGGCTGTGTTATGACGCTCAACTGATTGTGTTTCTACAGCAGGTTCCCAAAGAGAGCTCCCAGCTCCTGAAAGCACACCAGGGCCGTATTGGTCTATAAAACTCTGAAATGTCTTTTATGTGACCCTCACCGCCCCATCCGCAGCCCGAATCCTTGTGCACGCGCAGGCCGCTGCACCGTATCCCCGGGGGACAGTGGCGTTACACATATAAGTCTAACAGAAGACATGCCCTGGTCCGCCCTCGTGCTCGGATCGCAGTCACTGTCACAGGTGACGAGGCCGGGGGTTGTGTTGCGCGCTCACCGGTGATTAAACAACAGCATCCAGCCAGATCGATAAACAGATTTCATGTTCATTAAGGAGGCTCGGATCAATAGGTGCCGAAACGCACCTCTGGCCCGGAGATCCAGCTGTTGACTCATGGAAGGCTAACTCAGCAATCCAGATGTGCAGATCTCAGTGCTATAGGGCTGGTGTTCACGCGACCATATGTAGGCGAGTGGTATATGCTGGTTAAAGTACTCCCATCAATAAACAAAGGACTCGGAGATTATAGCGCTCTCTAATAATATGGCTATGGCTGCATCAGGGGTATTGCTATTCGTTATTGCGCTGTTCACGATGCAAGTACTACCTGTGTTCTTTCTATGCCTTTAAATGTAAACACACCTGTGCGTGACACCAGTGTTGTATGGGTTTTACTTGCAAAGGGCATTTAGTAGCGGTCACATTATCAAAATAAGAAGATAACCTTTCAACCCTGCCTCACTAAAATGTGACATTTTCTTCAGTGTCACTTTCTTCGCATGATAGTACTTTTTTGCATGTATCAGAAAGCATGGGTTAATTAGGTTAAAATTCGACGTTTGTAAATTATATGTGTGTCCGTGTGTGTGTGTGCGCGTGTGAATGTGTGTGCGTGTCTGCGTGTGCTTGAGTGCGTGTCTATAAAGTACAGTTGCGGTGATTAATGCATCCAGAAACTATCAATGTCTTCTGTATTCCGATTTTGGGGTTGCTGTCTATTTTCCAGGGTAACCGTGGCTTTATTTTTTCCTTACCTCAGGGCTATTAAGAGCTTATTTTTTTTATATATCAGATAGTTGTGGAAGTATCAAAAGTTGTGGTATAGTTGTTCTCGCATCAGGACAGCTCTTTTTAAATAACTGCCAGAAGAATGTAGTGTTGTTTTCTTATTCCAAGCAATTGTGGTTTTAGGGGGATATTCACAAGAACGTGCAATAAACATCGCCAAAATAGGCTAACGCAATTTTCCATATTGCCGTCCATCGCGGGAAAATAACTCTGTGTCAACGTCATATTCCCAACACGGCGGTAACATGCGATAGTTTCCTGAGAACGCCACAAATGTCCGCGATACAACTACAGCAACGGCGATAAAAAAGGAAACCCGAACGTGAAAAAAGCTGCGATGGGCCCAAGTGCGATAAAAATCCAGCGAAAAGCAGCGCCAGGCCCGCAAGTCCCACAAGTAAGGCGGGAACAATCACCATAAAAGCGGAAAAAATGAAATACAAATAAAACACAAACAACTGGGAAGCACCATGGAGGTAGCCGGAGCAAGCACAGAAGACAACCCGAACCCCACAAGCCCCACGGAGGACCAGCCTGGGACCTCGGGGTCAGGGAAGGGCAAGGAGAAGAAGAAGAGGAAGACGCGGTTCAGTCCGCAGGAAAACAGGATCCTGATTACGGAGGTGACAGAACACCATCAACAACTGTCCGTCACCTCCACTGTGTCATTGGCAACAAAAATGGAATATGGCAGTCCATCGTGGACAAGGAGAATGCAGTCGGAGTGCTGAGGAGGACAATGGAAGAGGTCAAGAGGCGCTGGAATGATGTGGAGCGCAAAACCAAGCAGAAACTCGCCAACAACTGCAAAGCAGCAATGCAGACTGGGGGTGGGAGTCCTGCGCCACAGGAGGAGCTGGATGAGATGGAGGAAATGGTGTCCACAGTCATCAGTGAGGAGACGGTGGCAGGAGTCGGAGGACCGGACACTGCTCAACATGACCTGACACAACAGCAACAGGGTGAGTAACCACCAGGGACTGGGGGGTCGGGAGGAGATGGGCACAATGGCACACATGCACAAGTAAGTACAGCACATCTGCAGACAAATCATGCCCAAGAGTCACAACTTCAACCAAGAGCCCAATTTACCCAAGTCTGCAACAGCTCAGCACTGTATAAGCACAGAAGTGAAAGGCACACCGCCTGAAAGGGATAAGGGCCAGCCAAATCAGAGCTGAAGGGTCAAATCACACACAATGCAGCACACACATATAACACTCAGAGCACCTCAACATTTACAACAAAGTGGACCAAACTGCAACACTTTCACAACAGAACAGAGGACACAACTGCTGCCGCTTGTGTGTAGAAAATGGCCATTCGCATTTGGCATAGCAGGAAACTGTGAGATGATAATGGACAAATACAACCTCACATCCGTGATGGTGGCGAAATGTCAACTGTCCAGCATTAAATAGGCATCTCCACACAAACAGTCACAATGTACATTGACATGCAGTCTGTTTGTAAACTTGGTCAATGCGTCAACATACATGTGAACACAATGTCAAACTGCAACTCCCCCTCACATTGCAGAGGGAGAATCATCACCTCCTGCAGAGCAGACCGTACTCCTCATCACCGATGATGAAGAGGACCTACACACCATCTCTTCTTTCAACATATGCGAATGTAAGCACTCAATGTTGCACTTACACCCGTCAGAGTAATGTGCTAATGCAGAGGACTGACATGCACACGGGAAATGTGTGTTGCTAAGATTTTATTTGCACATGCTGGTCATGTGGTCATCTTGTACTGTGCCATGATTGCTGTGGACAGTCACAATGTGACGTGCTCATGCGAAGAAATTGTTGATGATTGTGTTCCTTCGGGCTTTTCCTGCTGCGGCTGCAGTGGGGTGTGGTCCACCTGCATCATCTTCCTCATCATGGCCCGGTGCTTCTGGGACTTGGATCCATGGGGCATTGGTGCGTACACATAGGTTGTGCAATACACAACATGCAGTGATCATCTTGCACACTATTTCTGGGCTGTACAAGAGTCTTCCACCAGTGATGTCCAGGCACCTGAAACATGATTTCAACACGGCAAACGTGCGTTCAACAATGCCCCTGGTGCGTTTTTGGGCCACATTGTACTGCCTCTGGGCCGGGGTGTTCGGGTCTCGGAGGGGTGTCATCATCCACGGGCAGAGTGCATATCCTTGATCACCTGTGAGAGGTAAGTGAGGTCAGTGTCAACTGGTGGTTCTGCATGGTGTGTTGGCAGACATACAAGTTTCGTGGTGTGTGTGATTTGTGCGACCTTGGGATTCATGTTAGCCATGTATTGCTGCTGGCAAATGTGGTAGGACAATGTGTATTACGTAGCCTCACAGCTGCTCCTCCCTCCCACCGAGCCTATTTACTTGTGTGTGCTGTGCGGTTGCATCACTTGCACTCCTACGGCACACCATTGTCATGCCTGTCTGCGTATGTCCGCAGGACTGACAGCAAGACTGTAATGTTCGCCATTGAAGGTGTGCGGCCACATGTGTGTCGGCCTATGGTAAGGATAGGGCGGACACAGATGTGGAGTTCTGGCCTGGCTGAACTCGCGCTGATATTGAGGCTAGGCCTTCGGTTCAGGCTGCGGCAATGTAGATACACACACAACAGTTGGCATGTATGAGCCGAGACCCCGAGCGGTCTCGCACTCCTTTATTAATTCATTCGGGTGAGGCCGCCCTCCTGGTGCATGCTACATTGCAACATTGTCGATTGCAGGCCGGGTGACGCAGACACTACTACGGAGACACACGCCATAGTCACTTTTGTGGCCAGGCCGGAACTGGACCACGCCCAGAGCCCAGAACTGAACCACGCCCAGAGCCCCGGGCCATTTCTCCGCACTCCTCACATGCATGCGCCGCCGCCGCGGTGCTGGGATGCCGTGCGCTTCGGAGTACGTCTCCAGACGATCTGCCCAGGCTTACCGGCGGCCTGCCTGGGACGTGGGTGGCCCCGTGACTGTGAAGGGCTCCAGTGGCGTTACCGAGCGATCGGCTGAGGAGGCTGCCAAGCTCGCGGAGCCCGGCCTTGGAGATTGCACCGGCACGTGGTGGGCCCTCTTGGAGAGACTCCGGTGGCGGCAGGTGAGCAGTGAGGCCTGGGTGCGCAGGGGCGGGCATTCATCGCTGGACGCAGGTCGGGTCTGGGCATCAGCGGGCTGGGGTGCGGCAGGCGCACAGGATGGCGCAGGCACCACCGGTCACGATGGCGGACTCGTGGCAGGGTGAGGGACACCGCCCTGGCAGACACCCCACTGCAGGCGGTGACGAGATGTGCGCCGGGTGGCGTGGGATGTAGCCACCTCGTGGCCGGTGTGAGTTTGCCCATTGTAGGTGGTCGGCCACGTGTGTGTTGACTACTGGAGACGGACTTGTGGGGTAGCCCCTCGGGACAATGACTTGCGGTGCACTGAGTTCAGACCACCGGAAGAGCTGAGCGGGTGTGCATCATGCTATAATGCTGGAGGCTGGACGGTGACTTGTGGTGCACTGAGTTCGGCCCACCAGAAGAGCTGAACGGGTGTGCAGCCTGCGATGATGCAGCAGGCCTGGTGGCTGGACGGTGACTTGTGGTGCACTGAGTTAGTGGCACCTGAGGCCCTGCGTCCGGCACGGGCCAACCGCCACATGGCGATGACTTGCGGTGCACTGAGTTTGGCCCACCGGAAGAGCTGAGCGGGTGTGCATCATGCTATAATGCTGGAGGCTGGACGGTGACTTGTGGTGCACTGAGTTCGGCCCACCGGAAGAGCTGAGCGGGTGTGCAGCCTGCGATGATGCAGCAGGCCTGGAGGGGCAGACTGGAAAGGATGTGTATGTTACTTGCTGTACCGCAGTGTGGTCAGAAGGCAGCAGTAGCCAACTCACAACTCCGCGGTGCGGTGCCGCTGGGTGCACTGGGGGCCTGTTGCACAGAAGCCAGCGATCGGCTGAGGAGGCTGCCAAGCTCGCGGAGCCCGGCCTTGGAGATTGCACCGGCACGTGGTGGGCCCTCTTGGAGAGACTCCGGTGGCGGCAGGTGAGCAGTGAGGCCTGGGTGCGCAGGGGCGGGCATTCATCGCTGGACGCAGGTCGGGTCTGGGGATCAGCGGGCTGGGGTGCGGCAGGCGCACAGGATGGCGCAGGCACCACCGGTCACGATGGCGGACTCGTGGCAGGGTGAGGGACACCGCCCTGGCAGACACCCCACTGCAGGCGGTGACGAGATGTGCGCCGGGTGGCGTGGGATGTAGCCACCTTGTGGCCGGTGTGAGTTTGCCCATTGTAGGTGGTCGGCCACGTGTGTGTAGGCCTATGGTCAGGATATGGCGGACACAGAGCCACACGCAGTAGTTACTTCGGTGGCCGTCCCGGAAGTGAACCACTCCCTGAGCCCCGGCCTATTTAGTCACTCCCCTACGCTGGACTGGCGTGCGCCGGCCCTGCCCACTACGCTTACGCTTATAGGGGGGCCGACATGGCTACTTGTCCAAGGTGTTCCCCACTGCCTGTGATGACATGGTTGCGTCCACTGTCCACGACACTACAGACTCCAGCAGTATGTGTCCACATGGACATGTCTGTGCTCTGCATACTCAAGACTGTCCAGCACATCACCGCCACACTTGGCATTGTGTACATTGTTATTCATAGGTCCATTGCCTCCTTCGCACAATCGTCGTTCCCACCTCTCCCCACATTCTGCATATGTGTGGCAGAGGGGCTATGCCTTAGTGTATGGTTTGTCCACATTTCTGGCCCCTCTTACCACGGTTACTTGTGTTGTCGTGTCTGGCAGGTGTGCATGTTGTTTGGCATGATGGATGTGATTTTGTTACGTGTCCATTCCCACAGTTGTGCGTTGTGTGATTGTGGAATTGAGGTGTGTGGTGTGTTCCATTGGTACTTACCAACGAGCAGTCCATTTCCATAGGTGCCATCCTGAAAGCGCCGGTTGATGATGGACTGTCGGAAGATGTATGAGTCATGCACACTGCCTGGGTTTGGCGACGACATTGGTGAACAGTCCCCAGTGGTCCACTATTGCCTGCACATTGATGGAATGCGTGTGCTTCCTGTTGCGGTAATTGTGTGCAGTGTCGGCAGGGGGCACAAGTAGGACATGTGTGCAGTCGATTGCCCCCAACACGTGCAGGAATCCAGCTATGGCGTAGAAGCCTTGCTTGGTCTCCAGCTGTTCCTGCGCATTGTGGGGGAAGTGAAGGTGCTGGGGTATGAAACTGATGATGGCATCCAGGACAGGTGTGATGGCCTTTGATAGGGCTGGCTGTGAGACTCCTCCGACTCTGGCAGTTGTTGGTTGGAAGGTACCAGAGGCCAACAGGTGCAGCACAGCCAGCAGCTTTGTCTGCGGAGGGATGTTGGTTGTCCGCTGTGTTGGTACCGTCAGCCTGTGGGCAATGTGGGTCATGATGCGGAGGATGGTTGTCCTTTTGAGCCTGTAGTGGGCAATGACATCCTCTGGCATTAAGTCTGTGAGGCTGATGTGTTTTCGGAAGGTCCGCTGTCTTGTTCTGCGCTGCCTCGGTGGTGGTCCGGGGGGGGGGTGGTCCTGGGGGTGGGGGTGGTCCTGGGGGTGGGGGTGGTCCTGGGGGTGGGGGTGGTCCTGGGGGTGGTGGCGGTGGGTGTTGTGGCCCTCTTGGGTCTCCAAGCTGCATGATTAGTAGCTCCATGGCATCTGTTGGTCTTCAGATGTGGCCCTGGCCTGGGCTACCTCTGTACTGCAGGTCTTCGTCCTACTTAAGACCAGTAATGAGCAGGTGCTAAGTCCCTGCTGCTAACGCGCCTTATCGCCTGTTTTTGTCCGGCATCGCAGATCTGGCTGGTCTTTGAGAATATCACGAAGTGGTGTTTTCGAGTGTTTTTGCACGGGAACGCCTACTCTGCATGTCATTAGCGTTGATTGTCGCTCTCATCCGTGGCAATGTGTTTTGCGGCAGCAATCGCAGGAAAACTGGCGATGTCGACAGTTTGCACCAGCTTGTGAATAGGGCGATAAGTCTATCGCTACTTTTGCGGCGCTAAAGTGCCGATAAATCGGCGATGGCTCCTTGAGAATATGCCCCTTAGTTTCTTATACTAGTCAGTTATGGTGCTTGTTTGCTGCATTAGTATAGCTGTTTTTGTTATTATATCAGTGCAAGAATATTGTGATGTGTTTTTTAATGTCAGGCAGTTGAGGTCTTATTTTCCCTTTCACAGGTAATTGAAGTGCCTGTTTCTCATACCTAGAATGCCATTTTCTTATTTCAGTGTAGCTATAGTTTTATTTTCTTATACCAAGCCTTTACGGCGTTTGTTTCTCGCACCGGGACTTTACTAGAATGTGGTGGTGTATTATTTGTTTATTTTTATCAGGGCAGTTGTGGTTGCTTTTCTCTTTACAAAGCCAGTTATAGTGTCTGTTTCTTATTCAATAAAATATATAAAGTCATTTTCACAGTTCAATCAACTTTGGAGAAATTGTGGTGTCTTTTTCATTTTTGAGGCTGCAGTAGTTATATTTTTACATCAAACTTGTGATTAAATTTTCTAACATCCGGCAGTTATGTTTTTTTTTCTTGTATCAGAACAGCTGAGTTTATATCAGTGCAAGATAATTTCGGTGTTATTTTCTTAAATCCGTTCAACTGTGGTTTTCACTTCTTATAAAAGGCAGGTGCGGTGTCTGTTTAATGAAACAGGGTAGATGTGTTTTTATTATTTCAGTGCAAAAACGTTGTTGTAATTGATTAAAAAAAATATATTAGGCAGTTGTGTTTGTTCCTATAGTAGGGATGTGTAGGTCCGACTGTTGTGCTATTTACTGTTACAGGCCAATTGCGATTTACATTTATTTTCGTATTGCTTTCAAGTTTTGTAGTGATTGTGGTGTCATTTTTTTTTAATTTTACCTGTGAATTTATTTTCTTATCGGACCTGTTTCTTCATCACAGCGGTGACTGTACCATTTTAACAATGATGGGGTTTTATTTGTTTACACCAGGGCAGCAAGGGGTGCTATTTTCCTGAGGCAATTCGATTTTTCCGTCTTTTCCCCACGGCTGGACTGTGGTGGTGTAATTTCTTATTTCTCTATTTTGTGTTACATTTTCCTAGTGCAACACTGTTGTTGTGTCCCTTTCTTATTTCAGACTTTTGCAGAGCACCTACAGTAGGGCTCTTATGTGGTTTTCTTATTTCATGACTTTTGTTGTGTCAATTTCGTGCAGCAGGACTGATGTCTCCTCATCTTGCTAACTGAGGGCTATTGAGGGTGAACTTTCTGGGTTCGTGATTTTTGCGGTGTTGTTTTGTTACTGTACGACTGACCTGGTGCTGAGTTCTGCTTGCAGGACGGGTAAGTTGTTATTTTATTACTTTCGAATTGCGCTAATGTCATTTCTTATTTCGAGTCTTGGGTATGATTAATGCAGTGTCATTTTCATATTTTAGGACTGTGACTGTGTTATTTTCTTATTTAAGAGTTTTGTGGCGCCATTTTCTTACAGCAGGACTCTTGCTGTGTCATGGTCATATTCCAGGAATTTTGTAGTGTCATTTTCTTATTGCATTCCTTCTGTGAGCTCGTTCAAAGCTTCGGGACTGTTGTGGTGCCGCTTTTGTTGTTTTAGGACTGTGCTGTTGTCGTTTTTATATTTCGGGACTTCTGTGTTACAACTTTCTTACAGCAGGATTGGTGTATACATGCTTTGTTGCTTTATATCTGCCATGTGTGTCCTGATTGCAGCACTGATGAGATGTCTTTATTTATTTCTTTTGGACAGCGGTGGTGCTGTTTTCCATTTCCGGTGGAGCTGTCACGCCATTGTACTCCTGTGTAGTGCTTAATTTGAGTCAGTGGTTTTGGTGCTCGGCACCGGCACTTAATTGTCAACACCAGTATGCATGAAAGTCTGCCACATGGTGGCGCTGTTTGTCGAGCACAACAAGAGTTGTTAGTTAATTTAATGTGCCTTAAAATGAGTAATACCAGCCCCGAGCAATCCTTATATCTTTGGGGGCCTGGAATAGTGTGAATTGTCACACTTGGAGGAGTGTGATTCCTAGTAGTTGTGTAGATACTGTCATTGGCAGCCCAGGGAGGGGGAATCGGTTGTGCAAGCTTCAGCAGCCTCCTGACAAGGGCCCGGCCCTGGCACTTTCACAAATTAAGCACTGGCTGTCAAGCAGCAGTGGTGTATTAGCCAGTCTGCAATGGCGGCATTATTTGCCATTCCAAGCAAGCTGAGCGCATTGTCGTCTTTTGTGGTGTGTTTGTTTTCCAAGCCTCTCTCCGCACTGCTTCCTCCTAAGCTGCAGCCTCGCTGACTAAGAGATAATATTGGCTTGACTAGGCCTTGACCGGCCTCTTAAGAGGATCTCCGCTGCTTTTCGACACCTTCATTGATTTACAGGATGTGTTCGTGTCAGGAGCGGAGGAGACAAGGCGTTTGATCACGAGGCCTAACGAGCACGAGACGCGTTTCCAACCTGGGATGAGTTAATGAGGAGAACGGGTTCGGGTGGGAGGGGGCTAGAGGACACAAAACTGGAGGAGGGGGGGGATTTATAATAAAATGTGGGAGCTTGGTGTTACACCAAACTTGGTACGCCTCGCTCCGACATTTTTTAAACACAGGGATGCGCCCTGTTTACAAAAATACAGCGCACATAGAAAGAGAAAAATAGGAGGAGAAATTAATCATTTCTCCTCGTATTACCATCCTAAAACCAGGTTTTACCTGGCCTTAGTTTTTGGCGCTGCCCCATCCTTGTAAATATGGGCAGTGTCAAAAAGCAATGGGTGTTGTGGCAGAACGCACACTGCGACACCCATTGCCCGCCCCGTTGACACTAAGTGAAGCGCGAAAAGGGGCCTTATTTACAAGGCGGCGTTAAGCCGCGTTAAGTGGCTTAACGTCACTTTGTAAATAAGGAGAAGGGGATATCGCCACCAAAACTAAAAGTTAGAAATTTTCATTTAAAAAACCTTAGAAATTCACTGAAAAAACCATAGGTTTCAGGGACGTTATAGTTAGAAATTAGCATTTAAAAAACCTTTGAAATTCGCTGAAAAAACATAGGTTTCAGGGACGTTATAGTTAGAAATTAGCATTTAAAAAACCTTACAAATTCACTGAAAAAACGACAGGTTTCAGGGACGTTATAGTTAGTTGGACATTTCACTCATACAAAACCAGAGAAATTTGGCCGTTATAGTTAGTTGAGCTAACTATAACTCGCGCCCCCGCAATGCACTGCTGATGACGTCACATATTACATCATTCATGACATGGTCAGTGACATCACTGATGACATCAAGATCGCTTTACGCGATCGAAATGCGTCATGGCAGGCACTATGCCTGAGCAGCTATGGAGTTAATTTTTTGCCAATAAATTATTGCACTGCGATAAAGATAGTACTGGAGTCGTGCATATTGTGTGAGCGAAGCGTGAAGGAAGTCCGTACCTGGGTGGTACCGCCAAGCAAAAGACGGGCCAGGAAGTGTTGCTATATATATATATATATATATTGAGCACGGCAAAATCATTGTTTTATAACCTATGCAACCCCAGTAGGTGTCACAGCATGGAAAGTAAGTAATTGGCGTAAGTTTGGCCAGCAGGACATATGCTCTAGATCTACCATATATTGGCATATCAATGCCAGCCTCATGGGCAGTATCTAACCTATGTGACATTTTGGTCAAGCTTTCATGCAGTATAACATGGCAAGCTACCTTGCTGCACTTCACTGTGTGGCATGATACAGCGCATTCCTGTCCTTTCCTACCGGTGGTGTACCTTTGCCTGCCTAGCACCAATGCAGGCACCCTTGCATCATGGTGACAGGTGGCCTGTATCATCGGCAAAATAGTTCTTGGGAAGGTAAGGACAGCTGCCTGCATAAACACAGTCCTAATAAGCATTTTGCTCTTTCTTTCTGTGCAGCAGAATGCAGCACCAGGAGAATGAGGTAACAGAAATGCAAAATTAGATTGTTTCTCCTGGTTTAGGTTCACCTGTGGACTTGATGCATTGTGACAAGTTTCCAGGTCTAGCACTGATGCTAAATCTGTGAAGCCATCAAAATAAGGGTGTTGATGCAGTGAGACACCTACCCTCCTGATAAGTCCTTGAAATGAGGAACGTCAGGAACTCGTAGATGTCTTTATTTTCAAGTAAAGAAGTAAGCGACCAGCAGGGCAGCAGGGAAGCCAGTAACTGTCACCCAACCGAACATTTTGCCCCCAACAGAACTAGAATGATCATTCCATATTCCAATGATCATTCTAGTTCTCTTCACATCTTAGGACCCAACACATCTTCCCCCTTTTTCATTTTTCTAAAAGAAGAGGGAAAAAAAAAAAAAAACATAAATAAATAAATAAATTAAAAAAAGAAAAACATTGTATAACCCCAACAGTATAAATATACAATAAGATGAAAATGAATTCTATGAAGAAGAGAAAATCAGAAACATGTGTCCAGCAAGGATCCAGATGTTATTATGGTACATAATCATATAACCATTGCAGACGCTTCTTAATCCTGCTGGATCTAGTACACTCCTGTTTAAAAGATGAAGAATCAGGAGAATCTTTTGTCACAATATCATTACCACTGTTATCAAACTTTTTTGTACAGCAAACTTCTCCATATTCCACCATTTGCGATCATCCAACTGAACCACACATCTTTTAACGCACACAACCTTTTTTTGTCCAGAGAATTTCGAATGACCTTTGGCAATGATCCCAGGTAATCTCACTCGTACTATATCTCCAACTTTGATTTGCAAAGGTCTATTGTACTCTTTAGAAATATACTTGTTCTGTGCAGACACTCTTTTGATGTTTATATCTGACAAGTTCCTACAACCATCCATGTTATCACACATCCAGGGATGCACCAACTTATTGGCAGCAAACCTCCCTTTTAACACACAAAAGGGAGACATACACGTGGAAGCACACGGAGTAGTACGTAATGCCCAAATAAGATCATCCAACTCTTTACGCCACTCCAAACCACTGACAAGGGACAATTGTATGTTATCCTTGATCACACGGTTACACCTTTCCACCAGGCCATTGCTCCTAGGATGATAAAGAGAAGTGGTGACATGTACAACACCCCACTTCCTCATAAACTGAATAAACTCATCAGATTTGAATTGAACTCCATTGTCAGTGACAATCTCCATGGGAGCTCCTTCATGTATAAATAACTCACGTAAGAATCTGATCACTTCCGAAGTATTGGCACTACGTACAAACTTCACCTCAGGCCAACGAGAACAATAATCTACTAGAACAATACCATATCTCTGACCCTCACTCAGCATATTCATAGGCCCAATGATATCCATGCCTAGCTTGACCCAAGGCTTTTCAGGAATGGGAACGGCCTCTACAGGACTGGGAACAGTGACTTGTGACTTGTCACTGAGAGCACAATCAAAACACTCCCTCACCCAATGTTCCACATCTCTGTCTAAGGCAGGCCACCAAAACGTATCTCTAATCCTCCTTTTCATGGCCCTCATACCAACATGTCCCTCATGAGCTAAGTCCAAATTTTTTTACGAATGACATGAGGAACCAGTAATACATTAGCTCTCCTCACAATGCCTTCAGACACACTTAACTCCTCAAAAATTTCTTTATATGCCTTATAAGCATCTCCCACATTAGCTTTTGGCCATCCTACATCCAAATACGATATTAGCTCTTGGAAAACATGATCTTGTTTAACAGCTTCTCTCCATTCTTCTTCATCAATGCAGCATTCCTTATCATCAGTAATAGTACAAGCTACAATTTTCCAGTCATCCTCATGATCTGGTTTCACATCGGTCGCTAAAGGCAAACGAGACAAACAGTCGGCAAAAATATTTTTCACACCTGCAACATACTCAAGCTTAAATTGAAAATCTTGCATACGAAAATACCATTTTGCAATCCTTGGAGTAGCTTTACCAGCACCCCTCGTGGTGAAGAGATTGAGTAAAGGCTTATGATCCATGCGAAGAGTGAACTCCGTACCCCATAAATACTGTCTAAAATGGTCAATACCCCACCAACATACCAACGCCTCTCGTTCAATGACGGAGTAAGTGCTTTCAGCTCCATGCAAGGCACGAGAGGCGAAAGCCACAATTTCATCCTTACCATTGCTGGTTTGCATGAGCACCGCACCCAAACCATGCTGACTAGCATCAGTCACAACCACACAAGGATCATGAGTATCAAATGTTTTAAGAGGAACAGCATTAGCGACGGCACTCTTCATAGCCTCAAATTCTTTGTTCACTTCATCGGACCACACAAACTTGACATTATTTTTAAGAAGTAGTCTCAAATTTTTTGTTCTTTCAGCACACAGGGGTACAAAGCGAGCATAGAATTTGAGCATGCCAAAAAATGACCTTAATTGCTCTTTACTCTTCGGGGCTGGAAAATTTTCAATAGCTTTAACCAGGCACTCTTTGGGTTCAATACCCCTAGCAGATAATTTGTGCCCCCAAATAATTCACACTGGACACAGAAAATTTGCACTTGGAAGACTTGAGGGTAGCACCTTTTTCTTTGAGAATGGTTAATACTTGTGCTAATGTTTCATCATGCATTCTTTCACTTGCACCATACACTAAGATGTCATCCTGAAAACACCTGATATTCTGTACACCTTGAAACATAGCCTCCGTAACTCGTTGAAATACAGAAGAAGCAGATGATAAGCCAAATGGCATGCGCTTAAACCTGTAAGCTCCACAAGGTGTAACAAATGATGTCAAATGGCGTGAATCTTTATGCAAGGAGATTTGATGATATGCCGAAGACATATCCAGAGTAGAAAACACCTTAGCATCTTTAACCATTGACAGCATCTCAGTTATGTTTGGCAGGGGATGCCTATCCACCCAAATCCTTTCGTTCAGATCTCTTAAATCAATACACATCCTAAGAGATCCATTAGGCTTCCTGGCTAAAACAACAGGCGAAAGCCATTCCGAACTCTCAATGGGTTCAATTATATTCTGAGAACACAGATTCTCTAACTCCTTTTAAGTTCACCTGTCATGGAAATGGGAACATCTCTCACCTTATGAACTACGGGTTTAACTCCTGCCTTTAACTGAATCTGGTGGGTAAAGCCTTTGATTTTCCCAAGTCTGTCCTCAAACACCTCAGGAAACATATGAGTCCACATGCAACTTTCAACAGACATGACATGTGCCACATCTTTACGAAGCAAAACTTGTTCATGACTGTTAGGGTCAAGCACAATTGACAAATTGCGCTGATCCAACCACCCTAAGAGATTAGACCCATCAACTGCCACATACAAGGTGCTGTTGGTCACATTGCCTTTGAATTCGATGGAAGCTTCAAACTCACCCAACACATAAATGGGTTTACCCCCATATGCTACAGGCTTGACTTTCGATTTCTTTAATTCTACACTACTCAGTTTCTTCCACTCCTCTATGCCTATTAAAGTGAAGAGGGAACCAGAATCTGCCATCATATTGATCGCGGTACCATTAACTAATATGATACAATGTGGTTTCTTGATAACTGATAGAGAAACAGAGGTAACTTCATTATTAATCTTCATTTTAGAGGTATTGACTCAGGGAATTAAATCATCCACAACACATACAATACTCCCTTCATCAGAATCAGAATGTTGAGTCTCAACAGATTCCTGTACAGTGTTAACAGACTTAAAAGTCTTTACACCCTTAGTGAATTTCGCTTTACATACTTTCATGAAATGTCCCTTTTTCTTGCAATTACCACACCATTTGTCAAGAGCAGGACATGAAGGAAAATTCCCTAAATGATATTTACTACCACACCGATAACACTCAAATGTTTTCTTCTTCTCCTCAGTTTTAGTCCAAGTTTTCTTAGCTTTAGGGATTTCTTGAGCATGTACAGCTTGAACTTGGGTATTAATGTTCATCTGTTCCAAGAATTTTGTAGTAGACTCAATGCCGCTAGCCAATTCAATGGCTTTATCCAAAGTCAAATTATCGACTGTGAGGAGTTTCTCTTGGACCTTTTTGCTGCTTGACTTTTCCACAATCTGATCACGAATAACTTCATCTTCAAAAGTTTTAAATTTGCATGTTGCAGCTAAAACTCTTAGATCACTGATGACATTTTCAACTGTTTCCCCAGGCAATTGATGTCTTTTATAAAACTTATGACGTTCCATAATTATATTTCTTTTCTTTCTAAAACGTAGGTCCAAAACTTTAATAGCAGAGGCATACTCATCAATAACGTCACCTTCACCTAACACTGGAGCAGCTGGAAGATGTTTTAAAATTTTTGTACCCTCAGTGCCAAGAGAAGGACGTAAAATGGCATATTTTTTCTTTTGAGTGAACACTTCACCTTCAATGGCTTCAAGGTAAGCCTCAAAACCCTCTTTCCATTGTTCCCAGTCAATTAAATGTAAACCGGGAGATGTTAAAAATGTAGGCGGAGGATTTAAAGACTGTTGCATTGTCAGATAAAAGGAATTAACTAAATTCCTTACTGAAATAAATGTTGACAGAAACTCAACACAGATGAAAGCGTGCCTATCGCTGAAGATTAGAAGAAGATAGGCAATCAATGTAGAAAGGCGTGCCTATCGTCGCAATAATAAACAAGCTGTAAGTGTGCCACTCGCAAAGATGTGAAACTCAACACAAATGAAAGCGTGCCTATCGCTGAAGATTAGAAGAAGATAGGCAATCAATGTAGAAAGGCGTGCCTATCGCCGCTATAATAAACAAACTGGAAGCGTGCCATTCGCAAAGATGAAAGTAACAATCGAAACAATGTTTCAAAGTTGTTAAAATGGTGAACCTACGTTGCGCGCGCATGTGCAAAGCGTGTGTTCCAATACCTAGAGGAAAGCATTAGCATCCCGTTCCAGTGGCATAAAAATGGTTGCCAGTGATACATCGAGTTGTGCGCATGCGGGAAGCATGCGTTTCAAGGCAAAGTAGTAGCAGCGCCGTTGTGTTCCAGTGACGCAAGCAAAATGCCCAAAGCTCCTAATTTTCCCTAAGTTGGCACTCACCACAACATCGGGCACGGAGTGCGGCCGGAACGAGAATATACGCCAACTTGACATCGAAGGTTGAAGCGTGGGGCAGAGAACACTGTAACTGCCGTGAGTGTCGAAGGCGCAGTCCCACTAGAGGGGACACCCTGCTGGTGAAGGAAGGCTCAGAGATCCGTTTCCAATTGTCGCCAAGGATAAGTCCTTGAAATGAGGAACATCAGGAACTCGTAGAGGTAAGTAGATGTCTTTATTTTCAAGTAAAGAAGTAAGCGACCAGCAGGGCAGCAGGGAAGCCAGTAACTGTCACCCAACCGAACCTTTTGCCCTCAACAGAACTAGAATGATCATTCCATATTCCAATGATCATTCTAGTTCTCTTCACATCTTAGGACCCAACACCTCCACCTATGGAATGCCTCCCTGCCGCTGAGTAAGGCAAGTCCACAATGTGCGCTGCCTTGCGTAACTCAAGATGACTTAATACATGCAGAGCCACACAAGCTGCCATTGCTTACTTTTACACATCTCACTTAGGTTTTGCCTTGACCTTGACCCAACTTGCATGATGCAAAATCAACAGCAGAAGTGTATATATCCGGCCAATGGGTATTATTTACCATTGCCACATTTGAATGAGTGGGTAACACTGGTATGAGTGAAATGCATGGTTCTATATTGTGCCTAAATAGATGTTTTGTACACCTACACTGAACTTACTTGCGTTATTTTGGCATATTGTAATTGAAGGAGTCATTGTAATGAAGGTATATTTCAATATACCAAGGTTAGGTGTAGGTATGTAGAGGCAATAATGATTGCACTACAATGTCAATTATATTTTGTGATATTTGATGTACATATTATACTTGCCCTAAAATGAGGTACAGTTTTCTCCCATGACACCAGAAGCTGCAAAAACCTTTGCCTTGAGACGGGCACTGTATGGCCCATTCGAGAAGATTGCACGTGACTTCAGGAAAATGGGCCACACATATAACAATGCCAAGTCCGCTGGCATTTGGGGACCACATACATCCACACAGGCACAGACAAACCCTACAAGATCTCAAAATGCAGCTCAGCTAGCAGGCATATCGCACTCCACCCCTGGGCCCACAGGAGGACAGCAGTTGCAATGCACTGGACAACCAAGAAGTGGTGGTGCAGCACAGGCACACTTTAATCTTTTGCTCATGAGGAGGATGTGGCAATGGACAAGACATGGCCAGAACTGAAAAGGAGCAGAAGCGGGAGGGAGACATTTTAGTGAAGTGCTAGGAGGCACTAGAGCGAATTGCCATCCAGATTTAAACTCTCCCTATAGACATCCCCTTCCCTGTTTTCTATTTATCCTATATTGTTATATTTAGTAGTCATAGTTGTAGTTAGTGCTTAGTGAAGGTTTAGGAATAGTTTAGGGTAGTTTTAGATAAGTGAGATGTTTTTATGTAGCAGTTTTTTTAGTAAGTTTTTATCATGGTAGGCTTTTAGTGGGTGGAGGTTAATGTTTTGTGCTAAAAAAAATTACAAAAATATATAAAAAATATATATATTTGTTTAGGCTTCTATATGTAGTTAGTATAAGGTTAGGATGTAGTTGATGCTCGTATTTTTACTGAGCTATGTGTAATGGGGGTTGATGTTTAACTTGTCATGTATCAATAGTGGTTAAGATACGTTAAGTATAAGATAAGGTAGTATATGCTAGTGTTAATGATAGTTACTGTAGGTTAGTTAGGGTTAGGTTGTATTTTTAGTTATTAGGTTTTACATTTAAATAAATTAATCATTGTTCTCTAGTTGGATATTATTTATTTGTCATGAGTTGGTACTACTTTGTTAGGTGAGTACACAATGTTCAATTTGTCCTGAGTACATTGTAGGAATATGTTGCATTGTCAGAGTCCTCTGGACAACTGTAGGGCTTCCTCACATTAGAGTTATGTATGGACCCATTTCCATACTTTAGACACTGTAAGTGGGGCTCATTATTTGATTTTACACACAGCACAACACAGCTAGTCTCCTTACTGTAGCACCCTGTGTGAAAGGGAGAAGGCAGGTAAGTGTTGGATTTGACATTTTATTACACATTGCTGCTCCCTGCCTGCACTGAGACACAAACCGCTGCCTAGCACTAATGCAGACATCCTTGCACCATTGTATTAGGGTGCCTGCCTTGTTGGCTGGTTTAGAATTGTGCAGGAAGTCACACATGCCTGCACAAATTCCATCCTCATTGGCTACTTCTTGTTAAGTGTGCCACATCATGCAGCTTACTTAGAAAGAGCTAACCGCAATAATTGTTATCCATATTTCTCCCATTTTCCCTTCCCCTATGGAGGTGTAGCATTGTTACAGGTTCCCTAATCTGCTACTCATGCAAAACTGAATGAGCAAATGATGCAAGGTGTGGATGCACTCACACATGTGAGGCCTCTCTTGGCTTGTGTTGCATTACTGAACATTTATCAGTATTCACAGGGTCAGGCAAGGGGCCCGTGCATGTCTTGGTTACAGTCATTCAAGATATTGGGTTGCTCTTGTGTATCCTTGTGTGGCACAAGTGCAATGCAAATCCATGAGGAATATGGGCATGTGTATCTGGCTAGTATTGGTACAACCATCCAGAGTTCTGTATTGTTTATTATCTTTTGTGTGAGCAGTGAGGTGTTCATAGTAGGTAATAATGTCATATTTAGCTTTGCAACATTTATGTGGATCAGTGGAACAGTGTTTTGGCCTCACATGCCTCACACATCCCATTTATAGGTGGTAAGCATTTGTGTACTTTACAAAAATCTCACTGTGTGTCTATCAAGAAAATGCAGCTTGTTGATCCACTCTAACATTGCATGGGAAAGTACACATTGCTCATCATACTATTGTAATGGATGTAATTGATGTAGGTGCACATACAAAGACAGAATGTGCAGTTAACTTTAGCTTACTCTTCTTCAGCTTAAAAAATGTGGCTTTGTGTTTTTGAATTACATTATGCATATAGACTTTTGAGAAACAACCATACAAATCTCATTATGGTGTTTTAAATTGTAATTTTTAATTACAGAGGTTCAGCTCCTCACATAAAAACATGTAAGCAATTTATGTATTTTCTCAATCAACACATATGCCAATTTAAAATGTATTGTGTTAAAATAATTTAATTACACATGTGACTTCATATTTTCATGTGTTTATTGCGATAACTGTGGAGGAAGAAATTGGCATTAGCAAATGTAGCATAATATTTTGAATTACAAGTGGACAACATAAACAGCTGCACAAACAAAGAGTACTGCACTGGGTTCCAAAGAAGAAGGCATGATGCCCTACACTGGACAGGTAGAAAAACAGGAGAGGGGCATTCACAAATGTTTATCGGGAATTTCTTCTTCAGGAACTGGGGAACTCTACATCTTCCTCCTCTGATGAGTGTTCTGTCCATGTAGTACTATTGTTGCTTTTCACATGGTAATACATGTACGTTGATCACACAACCTCAGTATTCACTAGGGGGCCCATTTTTTGTAAATTTCACACAACGCAATGCAGCTAAGCAGATTCTTCCCCTGCCCTACCTGAAAGACTGGTGGGTGCAGGAATGGTCCACATTTAACATGTCACGGTACATTTCTGCTGTATGCTTGCACTGATGCACCATTTGCTGCCTAGCACTACTGCAGGGACCATTGCACCGTGTAGTAAGGGTGCCTGCATTTGCTGTAGCCATTAGTTTTCATCCCAGCACTAGTCAAGAGATGTCATATATTGATATACCTCACACATTCCTGCACTCTAACTTTCAAGCAGCACAACACGTCAAGCTGCCTTGCTGTACTCTCTTGCATGCAACTTGAGTATTATTGTGCCCTAAGGGTTTTATTTCACAAACATGCACACAACACTACACAGCAAGCCATCATGCTGCACTACATAAAAGGGAAGGGCATGTATATGGCATCATTCAAATTTTACAGTGGAATCCTGTAGTTTCCAAGCACACACACAGTCATCTCCAGACTCCACAACACATAAGCTAAGGACCATTTCTGAAGTGAATAGCATCCCTCAAAACTGGAAGCATGCAACAGCTCAAGCTCACTCCATTCCCTCAGAACTCAAGGAGCTCATCTGCAGAGTCCCAAGAATCTCTTCACTTAGCACCACTTACTTAAACTTATACATGACTCCTCTAGCAAGCATCATTCAGACCCAGGGATTCTACATCATCTCTCACACTGATGACAGCCAGATCACACAATAACTCTCAGGAGACACCACCACCACCAAACGCTGTTACATTATGCCATTGATCAACATGTCTAACTCTGTGTGAGATTCGTTGCTCATACTCAACCTGACAAGATAGAATTGATGATATTCTGCAACATGACCTCACCCTGGTTACCCACATAATTAGGTCAAACCCCTCACCCTCCAACCACCCCAGAAACCTGTCCATCATCCTGAACACCAACCTCACCATGTGACTTAATACTGCCTTTATCACCTCCACCTGCTTTTACATATTTTGCATGCTCAGACATTTCTTCATATGGCTCCCTCCTGACACCAATGAGACCATCACCCAGGCCCTCATGTAGACTGTACTACACCAATGCCCTCTACTACAGCATCTCTGCTCACCTACTACACAAGAGGCAAACTATCCAACACATCACTGCCAGACTATTACTCAACCTACCTTGCAGAACGTACATCACAGGCCACCTGATAAAAAAACAATGTCTGCCCATTCAGACACACTGCCAGTTCAAGATGCTCAGCCACACCTACAAGGCACTACACTGCCAGGGACCCACCTAGGTCACCCACCATCTACACTAATACCAACCAATCAAGAACTTCGGCTGTTCATCACTTGCATTCACCCCCACCCCCAATATCCATATGAACAAGACAGGAGGTAGGGTGTTCTCTTACATGGCAGCCTAGACCTGGACAACCTACCCCAGCACATCAGAAGAGCTGCATAAAATATGGATTTGTGCTAGTAACTGTACATATGGTTCTTTAAGTTATCCTTCTTGCAGAGCATGCACCTACTCAGGACCTGGATACCCTCTCAGATGACAATGTGACCCTCTAGAAAGCCACATTAACTGAATTTACATTATAGTACACTTTTGGTTGCCTAGCCCCACACAAGCACACTTGTGCCATGGGCCAAGGGGGCGTGCATTGGCACTGGCATGTCTGCCAAGCGTCCAAGGTCCATGCATGATGTCCTACACCCATACAGGTTTTTTTCCTTGGTACTCTGGGACTTGTAGTCCTGCTCTATCATGTAATACATTACACTACATTACTCCAGTATTCAAAGGAAAAATATAGACTGGTGCAGCACATCACGCATGGATCTGGGAAACTTGGCATGGCTGGACTAGGCTGGAAAAATTGGTACTGACCAAGTAAAGGAGAGTTATGTGATGAATGAGTTAATGTGCAGGGCATTCCTGCCCTTTCCCTTGCACACAGGGCAGCGCAGCACACATCAGCAAATTGTCTTGCTGCATTGCGCTGCATGACAGTTTGAACAATATGGCCCCTTGTTTTCACTCACACTGTAGTACATGGTGGTCCTCTACATCAGCACTGTCCTGACCTTTCACTTCAGCTACCAACTCTGTTGGAAAGAGGGATGCCACCAGCCCCTCCAATGGGTCCAACTCCTCCTGGACGTCAGGTCCTCCTCCAGTCCTCTTGGCTGCCTTAAGGTTACTGGCCAATTTTCTTTGTCTTGCATTTGTAGACATGCCACCTCTTCTTACACTCCAGGATGTCCTTTTTGTTTGTCCAACACAATTTATCTTGTCCACTATGGTTTGCTAAATGGCATCCTTCCTTCATCATGTCAATTTATTTTTTTCATAAGAGATTTTATTAGTATACTTTCAGCAACTTGATTGTCCGATGGACTACATCATTACTTGCGGATTTATACATACATTATTATATCATATAGTTTAAATGATATAACTTTACAACAAATCAACCCCAATGCATTAGTGTGTGCCGATAACATATACTGTAACTAGATATGAACCATAGTTCAAGAATCTTGTCTCAGAGTATAAATCACTTCTGTGCATCATAAGTCTGAATTTCAGAGTCAACAACATCTGACATTGTTGTCTGCCGCGGCAGGACCAGACCACGGTAATCTGCCCATCTTTGCCAGATTTTAGGATGTTTCTGTGGGCATGGATATGCTAGGAAAACCTGGATCTCCAATCCCATACTGAAGTCCATTCCGTTTTTCCAAGTCCTGATAGTAGGAGGTGTTTCCGATTTCCATGACCTAGCAATGTCTCGCTTAGCCATGGTAAGGCCAAGACAGAGGAGGTGATGGTTATACCTGTTGCCACCACTTGCGTCTGTTATATGAAGTATTGTGAGTCTAGGGGATCTAGGCAGTTCCCACCCAAGTATTTCAGTTAAACGTGCCAATACACCGGACCAGAACCTATCCAGAGCCGTGCATGTCCAAACTGTGTGTATGAAAGAGCCCTCATCATTCTGACATCGTAGGCAGACAGGGGAATCAATCAAGCCAGCTCTCCATAGTCTATGACGTGTATAATATACCCTATGTAAGTATTTAAACATGATGAGTCATAGGCGGGAGGAAATGGCTGCTCCACGGGGAGATTCCAAGGCCTCGGTCCAATCATCTGTGTCCAGGAGGCCTAGGTCTGTTTGCCAGGCATCTTTAAGTGTCTCGAGTGTTGTGGCGCTGTGGGTAATGAGGGATTGGTATATTTTGGATATCCTATGTTCACCTAGGTCTCCCATGAGAAGCTTGCCCTCTAACGGATTACATTCTGGGAGTGACTCTGGTTTATTAGTGTGGGGCATAATAGCATGGCGAAGCTGTAAATATTTTTAGAACTGGGAATTATGCATGGAGAATTCGTCTTTTAGGGCTTAAAATGATTTGAGGACCCTGCCATGCATGATAGTGCCGATTGTAGAGATTCCTATACTATCTCATCCACGAAAACCCTAGAGTCCAGCCAGTTGGGGTAATAGTTGAATATACATTAGTGGTGTTTCCCGGGTGATACGACCCCACCACCCCATTCTTCGAAGAGATTGTCGCCAGGAAAGGATTGTTGCTCTGGTGGCAGGTAGCAAGGAGCGGAGATTTGATCTACTATATAAATGAGATGTAAGGTTCGGGTCGTTCATTATCCAACGTTCTATTGCATATGCTGGATCGTCACCGGGCCCATAGCGCCAATCATTTATCATCTGAAGGTGTGATGCCGCATAATAGGCCTGCATAGCTGCGGCCGCGATACCACCACAGTACATTGACTGAAAACAGGTGCGAAGCGCAACCCGGGATGCGCCTCCCCCACCCCTAGGAATTGCCCCAGCATGGCATTGATATGTTTAAACCAGGAGGATGGGATTGGATATGGATGGTTCTGTAGGTGGTAAAGTAGTTGTGGGAGGGAATCCATCTTAAAAATGGCAGATCTCCTATATAGAGATAAAGGCAGTCCCGCCCACAGCCAAGTGTTGATTCGCACCTTTTCGGCGACAGCACCCAGATTCTGATCCCATGAAGTTTGGGGGTTCTCAGACAGGAACACACCTAAGTACAACAGCCCATCCGTACCAATTTAAGATTCTCAGCCCAGTTATTACGCCCCAAGGTGCCCCGTAGGGGCCAGATAGTAGACTTCCAGGGGTTCAGATATAGGCCTGATGTTTCCCCGAAGATCCGCATAATCTGTAGTATTCTAGGGCCCGTTTTATATGGATCCGTGATGAAGAATAGTATATCGTCAGCGTATAGTGCTATGCGGTCTGATATATCCACCGTCCATTCAAAACCCCGAATCAACGCATCTTTCCGGACCCATATGGCCAGTGGCTCAATGGCCAATGCAAAGATGAGGGGGGACACAGGGCATCCCTGCCGCGTTCCTCGTCCGACTGGGAAAGGGTCTGAGACGCAATTTTTGACTCGAACTGTAGCGGTCAGGTCAGTATATAGGAGCTTGATATATGCTATAAACTGTGGGCCAAAATTATAACGTGGTAAAAGTGCAAATAAATAGGTCCAACTAATAGAAACAAAGGCTTTGTCCATATCCGCTAATTGCAGAGCTGCTGGTCTATCTAGGCGATCCACCGCTGCAATCGCATTGTGAGCTCTCCAAATGTTAAGGCGGGTAGATTGATGGGGCATAAAACCCGCTTGGTCTAAGTGGACAATGTCTGACATGTGTCTATTTGCTAGGATTTTGGTGAGGATTTTCGCTTCAGTATTTAAGAGGGATATCGGGCGGTAGGAGGAGTGCTGTTCAGGTGGTCTACCTGGCTTGGGAAATACCACTATTTCTGCGTGCTGCCAGTCTGATGGAAGCCGTGTCGTCTCAGTCGTTTCCTGAATTATATTGAGGAGATGAGGGTCTAACTGCAGTATGAACGCTTTGTAAAACTCACTGGGATAGCCGTTGGGGCCAGGGGCTCGGCCCGTCCGCAAGTCGGACACAGCTGTCATTACTTCTTCAAGTGTGATGGGTGTGTTTAAGGATTTCCGTGCATCCTCGGGGATAGTTCGCGGTGGTATATCATCCATGAAACTCTCAATCAGTGAGATGTGTATAACTTCTCTAGGTTGGTAGAGTTCCCCATAAAAGTGTGCGAAGCTACTAGCGATCTCTGTTGGGTCTGTGAGGGTTGCCCCTTGTGTATCCCGAATAGGAGGAAGGTGCGTGGGCATCGTGGTCTGCCTACATAATCAATACAGTAACTTGCTAGATTTGTCACTCCACTAATATATTCTACTCTGAGATGCCAACCAGGCAGGTCTGGCTTCATCCATTAGTTCACTCTTATACTGTTGTTGGGTGAGCCGTAGGTTCCTACGAGCTGTGTGGGCTTCACCATCTTGACTACCTCTTTCTAGCATAGTTATTTGGGTTTCTAAGTATGTGAATTTATGCATCCGGAGCTTCTGCTCCGCTGCGGTGTAGCTAATGTTTACCCCACGTATTGTGGGTTCATGGCTTCCCACAGTATCTCCGAAGAGGAGACGGTGTCCACATTAAGGGCAAAATATTCTACTACGGCTTTATGCATATGATCCCTGTATTTCCGATTTTCCATGTGCCATGGGGAGAGTCTCCATCTAAATGGGCATCTATTTGGGCCACTTGAGAGTGTTGTCGAGATAGGGGAATGGTCAGATAACCCGCGGGGCAGAATTGAAGCCTCAGCTATTCTCTGGGAATAGTTCTCTGGAATGAATAGGTAATCGAGCCGAGAGAAGGTGTTATGTACGGAGGAGTAGTATGTATAGCCTGTGTCGTATGGGTGGAGCATTCTCCATGTGTCGACCCAACCCAACATGTTCACAAGGGAAAGTAGCTTAGACTCCTTGGGCCTCTCTGTGGCCCCAGGGGGCCGCCCCCTGTTAGAGGAGACATGCATTACATCGTTCCAGTCACCGCCCAGAATTGCAAGGCATTCCGGGAGGAGCCCTATATGTCTATTAGGAAATCAATGAAGGTTTGAGATAGTTGTGGGGCATAGACGCTACCCATTACTATTTGCTCATCATAGACAGTCCCTTGGACGATAATGTATCTCCCATGTGCATCTGTCCAATGTGTGTGTGCATGTGAACGGAACTCAATGATGGATCCAAAGAGCCACTACCCTGGAGCCCTGCACAAATCTCGCATGAAACACTTGATCATAGCCATAGCGGGCTAGACAGGGTGTCTTAGTGCCCATAACATGCGTCTCCTGCAACAGTACTATTTCAGCTCTAGACCGCTTTGCTTGGCAGAGTATTGCACCTCGCTTAATTTTATCAAGTAAGCCCCTTACATTCCAACTCATAATACGCAGTTGACCCTGTGAGGCCTCAATTGTTGGAGATGGTATTGACATGCAATAAACAATTTGATAAATGGAATCGCGCAGAAAGGTATCTATCTGGTGTTACAGTGTCTAAGCATTGGGTAAAAACAAGAAACAATCCAACCCGCAACCCAACCCTCACTCACCCCAATACCTCAGAGAATTTGAAGCATCTGTTGCGGATGGAACACCATATCGACCCCAACGGGGGTTTGACGGTGTATTCCTCCAATGATTCCCCGAACACTCAAAGGCCATAGTGGCAACTTTTAAGAGAAAGGGAGCAGGTTCTGGTGTTCCAGCCCGCAAGCAACTAATGGTAGGCTGCATTAATCACAGTAAATACTTTTCAGTACAGTTCCCATTGGCCTAGATTTAGGTTCATTTATGCTGCGCTGGGGCATCTGCCGCTGGCGTGTTTTCCTGTTCGTCGTCTTGTATCTTGATTCACCATGTAGACCTGGAGCGATGTCGTATCTGTTCATCTGTCCAGCTAAAAACGGCTTCCAGTGTATCAAAGAACAGAGTACATTAATTATATACGACTCGCAAGTGAGCAGGGAATTGGAGCTCTCACAGTCGCGCCTTGGCTGCTTGAAAAGATTGTCGCTGCTGCAGGACCATTCTTGTGTAGTCTGGGAATATCGTGATTCTATGAGAGTCATAGAAGAGGTCCCCCTTTATCCTGGCATGTTTAAGGACTGAGTCATGATCATGGTACTTTAGAATGCCTGCAATTATGGGCCTCGGTCGCTTCCCCCCGGAGGCAGGGGCTGCAGCAGGGCACTGTGTGTGCGTTCCACAATGAAACAGGTGGAGAGGCATCTCCCGGCATCCATGAGGCCAGCCACCCGATATGACATTTTCAGTGTCCTTGCCTTCGTAATTTTCTGGGAAGCCCTCCAGGCGTAGATTGTTTCTGCGGGCCCGCCCATCTGCGTCTTCCACACGCGTTGCGAGGCCTTTGGTGAGTTTCTCCAAGGAGGAGACCTTAGTCTGCAGTACTGAGACAGCATCTTCGACAGCCCCCCTAAGGTGTTGGCGCAACAGCGACACCTCCAAGCCGACCGCGCCTATCTGGGTCTCCAGTGACACTCTCGTCTGAGTACTTGCTGCTAGTAGCACAGCATTGTCTGGCGGAGTACCGGAACCCCCCTCGGAGTCGGCAGGTTTGGCCCCAGTGAACTTGTCCATGGTACGCTGATTGGCAGCCCCTCCAGATGTTTTGTCCTTAGCCATGGTGAGTAGATAGGGCAACACACCCCTGGGAGCGTTGATTATTCGGCCGTGTTTTGTATGGTAAGGGTTTTTAGGCAGGAGGTACAATCGGTGACGGGACGTGGGCGACCCCCCCATGCCACAAGCCGCACCCAACACTAGTCTGGCCGCTTCTGTGAGCATAGGGCAGCACCCCACCCCGTATTGGGTGCCCCCCACCACTGCAGCATCGCCCCTGAATAACGATATCCCCACAGGGGAGCACAGATGACAGTCCGACTCTTACCGGGCCATGAGAAAGTCCACCATATGTTGCCGTACCTCTCGCGGCCCGAGGGCGCCCCCAACCAGAGCCCGCGCAGAAAGTTTCCTCGCAGTGGGTCCACCGCGTGCTGCTTTAATGCAATGCAGCCAAGTCCCAGCTCTCAGCAGCGCAAGCTGCTCCCCCACACACAATCAAGCCAAGAGGGGGGCTCGGGCACCAGGTAATCCACACCAGAGTTCGAGGGCCACACCCGGCACCACCCACGATGCGACCACTCTTCACAGGCCCACTGGCTTCTCCCAGGACGATCGCAGTAGACCCTGACAATATGGCTGTAGCCCCTCCAAGGCTGTGGGAAACGACCCGAGGCTCACAGTCAGCCCAGACTGGCAACCATCAGTGTATTTGGATCAGTGCAGATCACCAGCCGGCAGGGCCCACTCACCAGTCCGCTCGAGGCCACCGTGCACAGCCGCCGCTACGTCTCCTCGGGCCGGCCACAGCGGCCTCCGACGACACAGCCGCAGCTCCCCTGTGGGCTTGAATCTGCCCGGGGCACACAAATGGACCCGTCCAATGCAGGCATGTCTGGTGCAGCAACACAGTAGGACTAATCTCCAACCAGCAGGGCCCATTCACCGGTGACTCCAGGCCCCTCCGCAGCCGGGTGTCCCTAGTAGTCTTGGGCTCTCCTGTGCAGCCGCCACTGTTGCTCCTCCGCAAGGCACCTCCCGCCCTCTAATCTGCAGCCGCGGCCGGTCTGGGGTTTTCAGGCTCCCGGCTTGGCAACCACTTCTCCTCGGCCTATGTGTCACTCGCAGCCATGCCGAGCCACGGGCTGTAGTCGTCGTCCCCCTGCATGCAAACGCCTCGTGGCCCCACTCAGGCCACCGATCGTCACCTCAGACGCCACACCAGGCCCCCAACTGCAGAAATCAAGTCCCACGGAGATATGATGCCTGCACCTCCGTATCTGCCACGCCTGCAGGACCCATTAATGGGATTATGGCAGCCAACCATCACGGATTCATCCAGATTTGGTGTGGGGCTTACGGAGCAGGTCTAACGTGCGTCTGCCATGCTGGCCCGCTAGGCCACACCCCCATCATGTCAATTTTGAGGTGATAAATGAGAGGTGTTTGTTCTTTGTCCCCTCAATTATTGGTATCTTGTTCATCTCATCATTAAAGTTGCACTACGTCTTCCTTTTCCCCCGGGATGATGGCTGATGTTCAGGGTTGGGGTTGTTACCCACCTGGCTCCTTGAGGCGCCTTCCATGGTTATCTGTATTGAGGAGTATTGTTGTGTAGATTGCATTGCTTTTTACAAAGATTCCCATGGCGCATAGCACTCCTGTGTGACGCAATGCTGATTTGTGGCACGTAAAAGTGCTTTACAACACACAAATCAACTTTGCGTCTCGTAGGTAGTATTTGCGTTCTGGCACTTTACACTAATCTCCACACAGTTGCATCAAAATTCGTGACGCATCTCAGGTCCTTGAACTATGGTGTGCTGTCCCATAAATACGGCGCATCCATGGCGCTGGAAAATGGCGCAACAATGCAGAAATTTCTGACGCATCGCAATGCTATGTCTTTTAAAATTATTTTAGTTGGCTTTTGAGAACTAGTGCTTTCTTTTCAATCTTAAAGTATGTATCTTACTTATATCTTTGTTACATTTGGGGGGGAGAGGTTGTGTTCCCTGGTGTTAATTGCAATATTGTTTTTTGTTGTAGCCCTCCTGTAACAAACATCTACATAATAATTAGTATATTTCCAATTCACATTCTCGGTGCTTGTGCTTTTCTGCTTATAAGTGTATCCCATGGGTAAAGACAATTATTTACCTTTCTGTGTGGCTCTTTCTGCAATTCTGACTGAAAGTAAAATAATGTTAAAATTAAATATTTCATTAGAAATGTTTATTTTGTTTGTTAATATAATTTAAACATACTTTAAAATGTTTTACATATTATGCTTACATATGTGTTATTGCTTTAAGTTGCACTTGATTTTCTTCCTTTTCTCTTTGATGTCATTGAGTGTTAGGTCAGGTGGGTTTTCCTTTTCTGTTGGTGAGAAAATCCTTTTTTAATTACATGTTAAAAATACTGGTTTGGTTAGTTTTGGGGCGTGGACAGGTTTTAGGTTTAAGTTTAGCGTATAGGGAATGTTTTATTTTTAAAACTGTGCCTATTTTACTTATTTGGAAGTGCCTTTGTCCAGGTGTGGATTTGTATTATTCGATATGCAGTGCTTTGCTTTTGATGAAGTGCTTCTTTAATATCTGAGGATTAATATACATAATAAAAGAGAGAGTTTAGTAGTTTATTTATAGATTCGTGTTTTACTATTATGTTAGGTTACATTCTAGTTCATTTCCTTTTTAAACTTATTTGTAAAGGTGCCTTGTTATTTTCTTGAAGTTTTCCTTCTGGCGTTTCTTTGTGCAGTCTGGTAGAGTGTTTTTTTCTTGCATTTATTTCTTTCTTTGAAAAAATAATGAGGTTTTTTGCTCTTTCTATAGTGTTCACCCAATTATGTTTATATTATTATTGGTTGGTTTACTTTATGGGACATTTTATGGGCTACTTTGCATGAAGTTTGAATTAATTTTTTCAATGTTACTTTTTTTAGTGGGCATTAATTGCTATTTTTGTTTTACTTTTAAATATGTGTATTTGTTATAATGTTGTATTATTAATGTACTTTAAATATTTTAAATGAGAATTGTATTTATTTTAATATGTGTTGTAATATTTATTTTCTTGTAATAATGTTGTTTTTAGAAAATGTGTTAATTTTTAATAGTAAATATATGGTGAATAGACAGGGTTATACATGTGAATCGTTTTGTTTGTTGTTTTAATGCATTATTAATTTTTGGTGTAGTATGTTTATTTACTAACATATTTTTATATTCATTTAGTGCAAATAAATTAGTTTATGATTTAAAGTATTATTTTTTCTGTATTTTTAGTGATAATATTGCAGTCGATATTATGTTTTTCAATATATTTGATATTTTCTATTAATTAAATAGTAGATGGTATTTTGTGTTTCAATATTAATGTGCGCCATATTGTTAAATTTAGATGATTTTCACAGTGATATTTTTATCATCGATATTTGTGTCATTTTTGGTAAAGTATAGGATGGCGATATTTTTGTGATCAATCTTATTTTGACAATGTTTTGGTGAGTCGATGTTGTTTTCCATGATATTCTGTAATGGAACCCCACCTACAACAAACCAAAAAATATCCAGAGAAGTAAAGCTATGTTTGTGGATGGTTTTGTCAGAAAAAAAGTCAATATATTCCATAATGAAAGGTCTTTTTGTTCTAGAACTGAAGGCATGAAAACTGGTATCCAATTAGTGCTTTCCTGTCACTGGGACAGCATCCCCTCTCTGACCTACCAGTTTGATCCCAACTGGTATATATTCAGTTTTATTCGAAATCACTTTGAACTTGTAAATTAACTTGAGAAATGGAAATTATATTCATTCCATTCAGAACTAGGGAACCAAATGGCTGAATAACCAAATATTTCATCCTTGGAAACGTCCTCAATTGATTCTAAAGAAATCAGACATTACATCTTAATGTATTCTCATTTCATTACATCCCGAAGCATTTCGGGCTGTGCCCTTCATCAGGGGTTAAATATTCTACAAAATAATATAAAGCAAACATAATCAAAAACATTGCTTATCAATTACAGGATCAGACCTTTAAACAAACACAAACATTATTTTTGTATTCATAAATATCATACTCTAAACTGTTGTATAGACTGATGTAATAAAAGTCTAATATCATCATGCATTAAATTGTACTACACAGAATAACTAACAGGATCAGTAGTATGATACATGTTCATGATTCTCATACAGTGGCAGTTAAAAATGAAATCGTATTGATAAATCAATCAATCAATCATGTCACTTATAAAGCGCACTACATACCCGCGAGGGTCTCAAGGCGCTGGGGGAAGAGGGGGGTGGTGCTGCTACTGATCGAAGAGCCAGGTCTTGAGGAGTCTTCTGAAGGCCAGTAGGTCTTGGGTCTGCCGAAGGTTGGTGGGGAGGGTGTTCCAGGTCTTGGCGGCGAGGTGGGAGAAGGATCTGCCGCCGGTGGTCGTTTTCCGGATGCGGGGACTGTGGCGAGGGCGAGGCTGGTGGAGCGGAGCTGGCGGGTGGGGGTGTAGAAGCTGAGTCGTCTGTTGAGGTAGGCTGGTCCGGAGTTGTGGAGTGCTTTGTGTGCGTGGGTGAGGAGCTTGAAGGTTATCCTCTTGTTGACAGGGAGCCAGTGCAGGTCTCTCAGGTGGGGTGTGATGTGGCTGCGTCGGGGGATGTCGAGGATAAGACGTGCAGAGGCGTTCTGGATGTGTTGCAGCCGTCTCAGGAGCTTAGCCGTCGTTCCTGCGTAGAGGGCGTTTCCGTAGTCCAGCCTGCTGGTGACGAGGGCCTGGGTGACTGTTTTTCTTGTTTCGGTGGGGATCCACTTGAAGATCCTGCGGAGCGTTCGGAGGGTGTTGAAGCAGGATGAGGAAACGGCGTTGACCTGCTTAGTCATGGAGAGGGTGGGGTCGAGGATGACCCCTAGGTTGCGTGCGTGGTCGGTGGGTGTCGGGGCTGTTCCCAGTGATGTTGGCCACCAGGAGTCGTCCCATGCTGAAGGGTTGGAACCAAGGATGAGGACCTCCGTCTTGTCCGAGTTCAGCTTCAGGCGGCTGGTACTCATCCATTCGGCGACGGCCTTCATTCCTTCGTGGAGGTGGGCTTTGGCGGTGTGAGGGTCTTTGGTGAGGGAGAGGATCAGCTGGGTGTCGTCGGCGTAGGAGATGATGTTGAGGTTGTGCTGTCGGGCGACGTGGGCGAGGGGTGCCATGTAGATGTTGAACAGCGTTGGGCTGAGGGAGGAGCCTTGGGGTACGCCGCAGATGATCTTGGTGGCTTTGGATCGGAAGGGGGCGAGGTGGACGCTTTGTGTTCTGGGGATGTCGAGGATAAGACATCTACTCATTGTAACATATTCATGATTCATTATTCATATATCCATCATGATCTTGCTGTAACAGACACCTACATACATACTGCTGTGTACAAAATTATAAAAATCCATATCTGTTCATTGTAACATAGTGCGTAATTGTATATGTTGATGGTGGACTCTCCATGCGTAATAAAGTTGCCAAAAAAGAGTGTTTGCATGACATTCAAACAATAAGTGTCAAGCAACATTTATTATGGTGAGAACTATATCAGGTGCTATAAATGCAATCATGTGAATGATAAGAATAATATGAATTATTATAAGCCTTGTAAACAAGGGACAAATTACATGCAAATTGTTATTGTACCTCCTAAATGAACTTGTATTGGTGCATAACTTTACAAGGAACTGGGGAATGGCTCTTTTCTGATGGTGAATAAGTCCATCTACGATGACTTACATGGATACATGTAAGTTGTGTAGACCGTGAGCAACCTTGTGCTTCAAAGGACGAACCCTGTGAAGATTATTATTTCAACAGGAAGTGCGTATCAGAGTGTGTGTTTGAATTGGGAAATAACCGGTACAAAAATCGGTGGTAAAGGTGAGTGGTAAGCAAGAGGTGTCTTTTCTGGACCTGCTTCACAAGTGTAATATGTATGTGGTCACCCATTTCTCAACAGTTTGTCCCTGCATTATTAAAGACTGTGTCGACATGACCCAGATGCGGAGGTTAATGAATCCCGTAATACTGCACCCTGTTTCGATGTATGCAGCGGCCTGCAACCATCCTGCTATGTCAACAGGACCAATATACGAAGGTTGGTGAATTCCATGTCATATTAGTTAACTAATTCAGCTCCCCATCTCTATGGTCCAAAATATAATAATCAGAGTTGTAAAAAACTCATGCAACTTGACTGCTCACCCTGAAGCTTGCGGTCAAGTCACGAGTTGTGTTTCTGTTGCCGGTTAACATGATTGCCATCTTTGTTAGTCTTATATGCGATGCAGAATTGGGCTCATAGAAAGAGGAATATACTACAAGAAAACTTTTGTCCCCGCCATCTTAAAGATGATAAAACCTGGGTCTCGCAAAAATGAAAATTAAAAAACTGTTATCACATTTTCAGGTTTAGCTCACATTGATTAAGAGCATGTAACAGAATCTATCATCAGCAACAGAAATCTACCATAGGTTCTTTTTGTCTGCATGTAATTAACTTCTAATCACAAAATGTATAAGTTGTGAAATGGGTACTTGTGCCTAACTTTTTACTCTGATTTAAATGCAAATTCCAGAGTAATCCCAGTTTTTTATTCAGTGTAAATTTCGGTAGTCTTTACATGGAAGATTCTGTACAGGGAAACCATGTCCAACATGGAGGAAAAATGCATGTTTACATGTCGACTCCATTCTAAACTCCAGAACCACAAATTACCTTGTAAACAACACTCCTGGAAAATAGTGCAACTACAGGATTTCTCCTTTCTGATTTTACTGACCACAATTCCCGGCACCCTCAGAGTGAGGGGTTACATGTTTGGCCTACAGAATGTTTAGGGTCTGGTAGCATAAACCAGTCAGATTTGCATCTATGCAAAGCTAATCCACTACTATGTCTAATCTACTACTACTATCCACTATGAAATGAGTGGTAAATGAATCTAGAGGCAGCTGCAAGCTGAAGGAGTTTTTAGAAAGCATACCTTCTCACAACACACATACCTGTCCTCTAGTGAGAGCAGCACTGAAGTTTGTGAGGTCCTTCAGAAATCTTCAAGAAAAAATGCAGAATATGGATCCTTTGTATGCAGAAGAACAATTGATCTTCACATTGATAGTGAATGTGATTGGAATACTTGCCAGTGGGCTCAATGTGACTTTTTATGTACTTACCTGGACTCGGGGCAAGAGCCTGAACAGCTGTGATCTCATCTTGGTGGCTCTGGGGATCTCCAGTACTTGCTTTCAGTGTACCTACATAGCGAAAACTTCTTTCAAAATGCTGGATGTTGAACCCATGTATTACACTTTTCTAGTCACACGTCAGCTAATGACGTTGTCTGGCACTTGCAGTTCTTTTTTCAGCTCCTGTCTATGTGTCTTCTACTGCGTGAAGATCGTGGACTTCAACCACCCCCTCTTCTTCTGCTTAAAATTGAGGATCCCGAAGATGGTGCCCAGGCTGCTCTTGGCATCTCTCGCGAGCTCATCGGTCCTCAGTATTCCCTCATACTGGGAAGTATACAAAGAATCCCCACAAAATATAAATAATACAACCACTTTTGTTCATGAGCAAGTCATTTTTGATACTTTCTATGAAGTTTTAGTTAATATTTTGGGAAATTGCCTGCCTATTCTGCTCTGCATTCCTTCCATCACACTCATCCTCATATCCCTCGGCAGACATGTCCGTCGTATGAAAGAGAACGCTGTAGGATTCAGTCAGCCCCGACTGGAGGCTCACTTTGGAGCAGCCAGAATGGTCGGATACCTTCTTCTGAACTATATCTTACTTTTTCTGGCAATGTGTGCTATACTGTTCACAACTTCACCTTTGTTTTGCTTCATTTGCCAGACAATCATGGTCTCCTGTATGCCAGCACAATGCATCATTCTAATTCTGAATAACACCATACTAAAGCAAGTGCTCTGCAAGTTACTCAGACTTTGAAGCTGGTGAGGTGGTCAGTATCGGAAGGCGTCACTGAGGTATTCAATTTCATCCTTCTACTTCCAACCAAACCTTTTGCAACAAAATAAACATTGCATTCTCTTTTATTCTTTTGTGTAATCTTCATTTTTGAAATACATCTATTAACGTGTGGTGGTGGAGATATATGTGTCACATCTTGGTACTTAGGGGCTTATTTTTGAAAGCCCTACATCACTTTTACACCACATAAAGTGGTACATGTGTGACACAGGACTCTCAATCCGATTTATGAAGCCAGGCAAAACCACCCTGCATGACTTTGAGTGGCCTCATAAATCATGAGTAAGGCAATGCAGAGCAAATTGCTTCGTCACCTTACTCTGCACCTAGGAGGCATTCCATAGGCGTTGTGGTGGGTTTTACCACGCAACACCCATGGATTTTGACGCTGCCCTAGATTTGAAAAATCATGTATACCTGGAGAAGCGCCAAATCCGTACGCCTACTGAGGTGAGGTGTAACAAGGAGAAATATCTTTATTTCTCCTCATTTTTTCCTCTTTCTATGTGTGCTTCATTCTGCAGCAAACAAAGAAAGAAGAAAACACCTCTAAGGATTGGTAATTGTGCAGGACGGAGTCCCTTCCTGCACAAAAACAATCCTGCAAGCAACTGAGGAACCCTTGCATCATGATGCAAGGATGGCTATGTTGGTGCCAAGCTGCCGAAACGGCGCCAGCACAGGGAGAAAGTACAGGAATGCACCATATTGCATAAACACAGTGCATTCCTGCCCTTTCACTTTGGCGTAGGACAGCGTAGCAAGGTGCCTTGCTGCACTGCTCTATGCCAAAATCCCATAAATTAGTGCTTTATTTAGAATTGTTACATCCAACAGGGGCGGCCCTATTACCTGAACCTGGGGCAGATAAATAATATAACAGCTACAGTGGTTTGAGAAATAAATTACATAAAGACAACAAACTATTACAATTATACATAAATGTAAGGAAAATGTAAAAAACAATATTTATAAACCACAAAGACCATGCAAAGCTGAATAAATCATGAAAAGGTACCCATAATCAATCAAAAACAATCGCTATTGCAATAAAACATTTTTTACTAAACACATCATTATACAGAAAAAAAGATAATTAAAAAATACATAAAAGGTGCTCGTACAGTTACATAAAACACAATATAGAGTGTGAACGAAAAAACAATGGCAGATGACAAAATGTTACTGACGCAGCACCTGCCCGCAACTGCAAGAATCGACGCATTGTGGGATCGTGGCTGAAGAAACCAACGCAGCGCCGTTGCCGCTGCCGCATCGATCACCAACACCTCCCGGATTTCCACGCATCGCACCTGTGCGGCAAGTTTTTCCCGACGCATCACCCGCAGACCAGAACCGTCTTGGAATCGACGCATCACTTCCCCCCTACAGTCCGGATTCGACACATCACTTCTGCATGCAGCAGAACTGCTGCATTGCCTCCCCAAGGACTCAGGAAATTAAGCATCTCTTTGTTTCTCTATGCTTCCCTTCTCTGCGGCCGTTTGACCTTGTGGATTTTGACGCATCTACAGGTACTTTGTGTAAAATCACGCATTCATAGTTTTCTGTGGACCAAGTTGCTTGAAACATTTTAAAGTCATATTTTTAATTATGTAGGTTAGATTTTTGTCGTTTTGGTCTTGTTTGGTTTCGATAAAGATACCTTATTTTTCTAAACTGGTGTGGTGTCCATTTGTGGTGTTTTCACTGTGTTACTGTGAGTGTTGGTACAAATACTTTACACATTGCCTTTGGGATAAGCCTGTCTGCTCGTGCCAAGCTACCAAGGGTGTGAGCAGGGGTTATCTAAAGTATGTATCCCCCTTACCCTGACTAGAAGCAAGGGTCACTAATTGGACAAAGGTACCTACCTCTGCCAATTAGAGACCCCCAGTTCTAACATTGTTGTTATTATATGCTAGGCCCCAACAAACAAAACAACTTTTACCTGGAATGATTTAATCCCTCAAGGTCAAATGCTGGTTGTGGTCTAATGGTTATAGTCTAATACCCCTAGTTTGAAGGTCCAGGGTTTTAGTCATGCTGTTTCCATAGTCATGTGTCAAAATCTGACCAATAGAAGAATAATCATTATCAAATTACACCAATATGTCTAAAATTGTGTTTGGTTTGGGATAATAGTAGAATTATGCAAGCAATAGTTTTTATTAATAAGCAAATATTGCAGTTGGCATTACTTCGAGAAATATTTGTTTCTAATAAATGCTGGGCCCCAAAGATCTACTTTCATATGAAATTAATTCATCCATAAAGTTTGAATGCTGATTCTGGCCTAGTGATGACAGTATAAGACTCTTAGGAGCAGAATTAGTAACATTTTGCTCCAGGTTTGCATTACAACAGTGACACAAACCAGTACAAAATGTTTATTTTGGAATTACTTTGCAGTGCAAAACTTGTTTTGTGCTGAAAAGTTTCCTGAAAATAGCTCAAAGTAGTATTTAGTACTGCGGTGCATTAATTTTGCATGGGAGCTCTATGGATAGTAGATGGACATTCCCACGCAACCATAACAATAATAGATAGGGTTTTCCGCCAAAAATTAATGCCTTTTTGAGAGTAGCATTAACTTGGAGAAATGCTTTTATTTCTGCAAGCCTTTCTGATTTTGCACATGTGCTGTGCGGCACACTTCCAAGGGGGAATCATTTTAAAGTTTTCTAGGCATAGTATATTTTAGTATGCGGGTACCCTTCCAGTACAATACCTATGCTCGACATCACACACACACCTTTGCACTACGGTGCAAAGGTGTGCGCAGGATAATTGTGAGCTTGCACTAAGGAGAGAGCTAGGGGCGGACTGGGAACGCAAACCGGCCCTAGCAATTGAGTCGGACCGGCCGCAGGGAAGGAGGGGTTGGGGGGGTTGCGCGTGGAAAACACTGCAGCTGATATTGCAGATATGCTGCAATACCGGCACCCGGTAACAAAAACGGCCCCCCAGGGGTCCAAAACCTGCTCCCACCCGTTGCGTCGCACCGGGGAAACGCCCGGTAGCCGCTATGGCCAGTTCGGCCCTGGAGAGAGCAGGAAAGTGCATAATCTTTGTAAACAATGGTTGCTGCGCTGAATTGCCTCAGGTTTTAGTAAATACCCCTTAGTTCGAAAGTCAAGAGTTCAAATCCTGCTATATCCATAGCCGTATGTGAAAGTTTGCCCACTGAAAGAATAATAATATTCAAATTGCATCAATATGTCTAAAATTGCTAATGAATATTAGGATTAGGCAAAAACAAATTCTTATTGATTAGCTATATTTTATTTGGCACCCTGTCTGGAAATATCTGTTTTTAATATATGCAAGGATCCAAAGAACTGAACAACTCATCTCTTTCCCAAGGCAGTTGTTGATTCTTCTTGATCTTTACATTAAAAAAAATTCTAAAGTTTTTATTTGATTTAGACCTTTTCAGAGATCAACAAATATGATAAACCAGATACAGTACTTCTTTTAGAATAATTTGTAAAAAGTATAAAGATATGTATACACGTTATATCAAACAAATTCATTAGGCGGAGCTCTTAAAAGCACGCTTAGGTCCGAACAGTAAATATATTATATCTAAAACAAATTGGTTTTAAAAAATGGCGTCGGGCCTCTAACAATTATTTGTTTGGGCAGACGTATAATACATAGGTTATGCCTTGGACTCCTCTGCTGCTGAGTTCACATAGGCCTGTCTTATCGCCTGAGTTATTCCAGTGCTTTGAGTAAACTTTTAGTGGAAGAATCCCTAAGCGCAAGAGAATAATACAGCGATGGACACTGTGTACTAGTGTGAATCGCAGGTGTCTTTGATAGTTCTTATATTCTAAGGTGTCTGCGTAAGATTTGAAGTGTGATAACTTAGAGCAGTGCTTGAGATCAAACTCAAAGCTTAATCTTGGTGTTAGATTGTTCAAAAATAACTTCAAAAGTGCGGGAGTTCAAGATTGTAAAAGAGCTATTGTGCTCTGAGAGAGTTCTAGCGCTGTATTGAGATTTTTATTAAAAGTATACTGTCTTTTTTGATCTTTACATCTATCCCTTAACTTCTCAGTTGTGTTCTTAAGCCTTTGTGATCTGTGTTGAGTTTACTCCCTACACTGAAATACATCTTTACTGGTGACTTTGAGCTTATCCACAGCACAGGTACAAGAATTAGCTGAAGAATAATTACACTTTGGTGTTTCAGTGCTCCCTATGCAGTGGGCCACTGGAATTCACACTGTGATGTTTCTGTGATCTTTATACCCCCAGGCCACTGGAATTCGGCAGTTCTTCATACATATTACACATAATCATGGATTTACCATACATACTACATTATTTATTGGTGGAAGTTGGTTTATTGGTGGGGGTACGTAGGCACCTACCACCAGTAATAAGGCCACCGACACGGTACTGGGTCCTGGAAAGTGTCTCTATAAATTTGACCCTTGCTCAACCCTTGATAGCTGACACCGGGCAATAAGACTTAACTTAGGAGACAGGCATGTAAAGCATTTAAAAACACCAATACAGTAAATCAGTAAGACACAACACATAATAAAAATCCCACACCAATTAATAACATTAGGAAATATTTTTATCTTTCAAATGATACCAAAACGACAAAAATCCAATGTAAGGAACCGGAGATATGGATTTTTAAAGAATAAGCACTGTCTAGTGCTCAGAAACCAATAGTTCCCCATTGGGACATCTGGTCGCTTTTGACCAGGACAAAATCAAAGTTTCAGGATGAACGCAATGGAGCCCTGGTCAGATACACTAAGTTTTTACCTTCACACTTGGAAACTTTTTTTGAGCTTTTTCTTCCGATGGCCCTCAACCCTTTACAGCAGGCCAGATTCGGAGCGGGTTCACCGGCTTGACTTTCCTTGAGACTCTGGTCAAATCCTGGAAGTCCGGAGCTCCGAAGCCTTCAGAGTGACGGACCTAAAATTCTGGCCAGGTCGTAGTTGAAGGTGGCAGTCTTGACTCTCGCAGTAGGATCGGTCACCTTATGGAGCTTTAGCCCAAAAGTTCTCCAAACTTCTAGAAGTCCTCCCAGAAGTCCTTCTTGTACGTTACAGGTGTCCAAAACACAAATCCAATTGTCTGGTATCTCCCAGTTGGTCCTTGGACGGTCTGGAGTTCACTTCCCACAATACACCTTACCAAATCATTAAAAAGTCCACTGGACGCACTCCAAGAGGGGGACTCTTGCTGGAGATGATGCAGGTGAGGTCTGTTAACCTGTAGCTTGTAGGACGTCCACTCCTTACTCCTTCTTGATGCAAGGCAAAGTCCCAAGTGCTGTAGCACCCGAGTGTGCAGCAGGTGCAGTCATTCAGAATGCAGGCCCTTGGGTGCAGATCAAGATTTCAGCAGGACAGTCCTCCTTCTTCTTGTATTTTCAGGCAGTAAAACTGAGAGGCTATGAAGCTCTCACATATTTATTCTCAGATTCTGGGCGTCAAACAGGGGGACACCCCTGACCAATGGGACGCAGGGGGCCTCCCAGGCACATGACCACTTCCTCCAGAGTGTGGAATAATCTTGTCACAGAAAGCACTATTCTCTCAAAATGCACTATGAATGAAATCTCAGCAGACCTGTCCAAAACTCAGAGTGTGGCTCATTTCCATAAACTCTCCCTACTCACATTCGCAAATTCCTTTCTTAAGCCTCCAATCTCGCAGGAAGAGGGGGTGGGCATGGCTGACATTCTTGCCTGTCCTGTTCATCGTTGAAGCTCATACTTTATGGCCCATCCCCCTGCTCTGGCATTCCTGTACCACTGCAGAGCTCTCCCAATCAGATAACCTCTGCTCAGCCAGCCCACTTATCACCTAACCAAGGCAGCCTGTCTAATCCTGTTAGAGCTGACCAATCAGGGGAGACGGCAGGAAGGCTGGATTTTGGCTTACAGTCAAGAAAGTCTCATAACTTAATTTCTGTACAAGTTATGATAAATTCAACCAGGGCAATCTGTTGGATGTATGCATACCATTCTCCCAAGTCTTTGAATGCTATTTATCCCTTCCTAGCAATAATTATGTGTGCATAAAATATTGCAATGTTAGCCTATGGGCTAAGTATCTACAATGGGGAAAAATAACATGGGCAGCTTTTCCTCACCAGGGTTTATAAAACCTCTTTTATAAGGACCCTGCTTTTAGTTCCATGACTCCTCCCCCCATCCGTGGGACACCTAGGGGAGACCTTGGGGGCACCTAATATGTGAAAATAGTGTCTGTAGCACCAAAGTCGCCTTGCAACAAATATACTTTCAAAAGCTGTCCTGCAAGGCAAAGCAACTTTTAAAATGACTACCAGCCACTCATCAGTGCACACATGCAAAGTGCATAAAATCTGCTGGGCTTTTAAACTTCCATGCCCTATTATATACTAGCGTCTTAAAGGTAGATTAAAACCCCCTTGCCCTATTATCTACTATGGACTTACAGGGTCTATCAGGCCAATTGCAAGTGTACCCTAACACCTAGTGTACCCTATTACATGTGTGTGTTTAAACAGATCACTGGCCCTGGGCCTGGTTAGCAGAGCCCAGGGCACAGTCATAGTTCATTCATACTAGTACCAGTGAGCAAAAAATGGGGGTGAACAGGCAAAAAAGGCTGACTTTCTAACATGCCCCCCCACATGAAAGGTGATGGGTTACTAACCTGTTCCCTGGTAGTCCTCATCAGCTAAGTGGAAAAATCTGGAAAGTCCATCTGCATTGCCATGGGCCACCCCAAGTCGATGTTCCACTATGAAGTCCATTCCCTGTAGTGAAATGGACCACCTCAATAGCTTGGGATTCCGCCACCTCATCTGCATGAGCCATCTGAGAGGTTTGTGGTCAGTTTGAACATGAAAGTGAGTACCAAACAGGTATGGTCTCAGCTTTTTCAGGGACCAAACCACAGAAAAGGCCTCCCTCTCAATGTCACTCCATCTTTGTTCTCAGGGGAGAATCCGCCTGTTAATGAAGGACACTGGCTGATCAAGGCCCTCCTCATTTACCTGTGTACACTGCCCCAATACCTTGTTCTGAAGCACCTGTCTAAACAACAAATCTCTTTGTGTAGTCAGGGGCCAACAACACTGGGGCTGAACACATAGAGTCTTTCAGAGTTTCAAAAGCCTTCTGACACTTTGAAGTCCACAAAACTTTCTTTGGCCTCTTTTTAGAGGTGAGTTCTGTCAGTTCTGGACAAACCTTCTATGGTACCCAGTCGTACCAAGAAAGGCCCTGACCTGTGTCTGGGTAGTAGGAGCTGCCAAATCCTAAATGGTTTGAATTTTGGCCTGGAGAGGTTCTACATGGCCTCCACCTAGAAGGTGGCCCAGGTACACCACAGAACTCCGCCCTATTTGGCACTTGTTGGCCTTAATAGTCAGGCCTGCCTGCTGCATGGCCTGAAGTACTTCTCTCAAGGGGTTTAAGTGATCATTGCAGGTAGAACAGTATACAGTTATATCAGCAAGATAAACTGCACTGAACTGCTCCAACCCAGCCAGGACCCTGTGCACCAACCTTTGAAAGGTGGCAGGGGCATTCTTTAGGCCAAAGGGCATTACTTTGAACTGGTAATGTCCCTCTGGTGTGGAAAAAGCTGACCTCTCCTTTGCTCCTTCAGTGAGAGCAATCTGCCTTTAGCCTGTAGTCAAATCAAATGGTCTCAGATACGTAGCAGGCGCTAACCTATCAGTGAGTTCATAAGCTCTAGGTATAGGGTGGCATCAGTCTTAGTGACTGCATTCAGTCCTCTGTAGTCTTCACAGGTTTTTAGCTCCTTCTTTCTCCCCTGTGGATTAGGTCTGGGCACCAGCACCACTGGGCTGGCCCATGGATTGTCAGAGGGCTCAATTACACCGAACTCCAAAATCGTAGCTACCTCAGCCTAGATGCTGTTTCTTACATGATCAGACAACCTGTACAGTTTATTTTCAACAGGTGGGCTCTCACCAGTGTCAATGTGGTGCACACACCAATTAGTGATACCTGGGGTCAAAGAGAACTTACCAGCAAACTGCTCCAGCACTGCTTTCAGCCTCTGTGTTGTGGGTCTATCAATTTGGGAGACTATAACTCCCTCTACTCATCCATCTTGCACATTATGGGAGAGGAGATCGGGTACTGGCTCAGTTTCCTCCTTTTCTCCCTCATCTGTGACTAGTAACATGGTCATGTCTGCCCTGTCATGGAATGGTTTCAATCTATTGACATGCAGAACCCCATGAGGATTCCTGGGGGTATCAAGATCGCCCATGTAGGTAACCGCACCCTTTTCTCAATTATTGGATAGGGCCCAGTCCACTTGTCAATGAGAGCCCTAGGTGCCACAGGCTCCAACAGCCACACCAACTGTCCTGGGGTATACTCAGGCATTGCAACCTTTTGATCATACCAGTGCTTCATGAGCTCCTGGCTGGCCTCCAGTTTCCTGCCTGCCTTGTACATTTACTCAGCCATGCAAGATCTCAGGCCTAGCAGGTAGTCCAGAACATTGTCCTTTGCTCCCTTGAGAGGCTTCTCCAAAGACTCTTGCTGCAGCCACAATGGCCCCCTCACAGGGTGTCCAACAACAGCTCAAAGGGACTGAAACCAGCACCTTTTTGGGGGACCTCCCAGTAGGCAAACAGTAGGCCTGGGAGGAGAACATCCCATCTCCTCCTGAGTTTGTCAGACAACCTTTGATCATGCCCTTCAAGGTCTCATTGAACCTCTCCACCAAACCATTAGTCTGGGGGTGATATGGGGTGGTGAACATTTAGGTAACACTACATTCATCCCACATCACTTTCAAATAGATGGACAGGAAGTTTGTGCCCCTATTTGAAGCAACCTCTTTTGGGAAACCCACTCTGGTAAACACACCAAGTAGGGCCCGAGCCGCTACAGGAGCAGTGACTGTTCTGAAGGGTGTGGCCTCTGGGTATCTGGTGGCATGGACTACTACCACCAAGATATACCTATATCCTGATGCAGTTGAGGGTTCTAAGGGAATGACAATGTTCACCCCCACCCTCTCAAAGGGAGTCCCAACCACTGACAGTGGTATCAAGGGAGCCTTTGAGTTGGCGCCTGCTTTGCCAATGGCCTGACAGGTGATACAGGAGCTACAGAATTCCTTTACTTTTTCAGACTTATTGGGCCAATAGAAATAGTACATGAACCGGTTCCAAGTCTTGGTCTGTCCCAAATGTCCTGCCTAGGGATATCATGACCCAAAGTCAGGATGAACTCTCTGTTCTTCTGGGGCACCACCACTCTCCTGGAAGCCCTTCCTTGAGGTCTCTGTCCTGCATATAGAGCAGTCCATCTTCCCTGGTTATTATGTGAAATCCACTGTCATCCTCCTCCACTTGCTTTAAGGGAATCCGCCTCAAGCTCTCAAGGGTAGGACAGCCTCTCTGCCCCTGACAAAACTCCTCTCTGGAAGGGCCACCGCCTCCTGTCAGTTCTGCCAAGTCTGACAGTTCTGGCAAGGATGGAGTCCCTACCTCAGAGGCCAGATCCTACCCCTCAGGGTCAGATTCCTGCTACACCTCTGGAGTTCCTTGGCTGGCTCACCAGACCCAGTGCCCTTGTCCATGGATGCTTGGCCCATTGTTCCAGGGTCCAACTGTCCAGCATTTACCTTCTGGCTACTCTATAACCTGGTCATAGCACATACCCACTCAGGGAGCTCCAATATTCTCATATTGAACCTTCTCTCCACCTCTGACCAGTCAGATGCTTCAAGATCATTCCCCAGTAAACACTGTACTGTGAGTGCAGGAAACACAACTACCTTCATAGGGCTTGTCGCACATCCCCATTCTAAATCCACCATAGCCATTGGATGGAGTTTGGTCCTGCTGTCTGCATAGATCACCTGGTAAAACTCACCAGGTAGGATCTGCTCTTGAGACACCATTGTGTCCATAACCACAGTCACACTGGCTCCTATGTCTCTCAGAGCCTCAACCTCAGTCCCATTGATTTTAGGCCTCTGTCTGTACTTATCCATGCTTGGAGGTAAAGCGATCAAGGTTGCAATATTCACCTTGCCAGGGACACTATCAATCAATCAATCAGGGGTTTGTAAAGCGTGGCTGCTCACCCTGTGAGGGTCTTAAGGCGCTGTCAGGGGGGCTGCAGATCCATCTGGGTGTGGAGGTTGGGTCAAAGAACCAGGTCTTGAGGTCCTTCCTGAACTGGGTCAATGACAATGAATGCCTGAGGTAGAGGGGTAGGGTGTTCCACGTCTTGGCGGCGAGGTAGGTGAAGGCTCGTCCTCCAGTGCTGGTCTACTGGACACTAAGGCTGGCTCTGTCACCTCCCTAACCCCCTTAGGAGCACTGTCCACTCCCACACTTACACTAGCAACCCCTGGGGGCTGCCCACCTGTGGAGGACTTTGTACAGACAGCTTCTCCATTCTTGTGTCCTGGCTTGTTACAGTCAAAGCATTTGTCCACCTTTGAGGGGTCAAAGTACCTACCATTCCTTCCCTGATAACCCCTCCCCTTGAATTTGGGTTTGTTCCCCCCCGTTCAGTTTATTGTGGGTCTTCGTATGACTCCTTCTGTTTTTGACCTTCTATACCCTGGGGGGGGGGCTGTACTCCCTTCTTTGATCACCCCCCTGGTGCTGATTGGAAACCCGTGGTATCTCCCACTCATCAGCTGCCCTGGTTAGTTTCCTAGGAATAGACAGCTTAGAGTCCACTAGGTACTGGTGTAACTTCTCTTGAACACAATGAGTCAAAATGTGTTCTTTCATAAACAAATTATACAATTGTGTTTCCCTACTTGGTTAACATCAATCAAGCCTCCTAGTGCCTTCTCTGAGAGATCCACAAAGTCCACCAGGAACTGTGTGTTCACTTTCAGGATGTCCATGAATTTCCCACTACTACTCTGGGGTCAAACCAAATTTCTCAACTAAGGATTGACTCATGTGAGAGTAGGATTTTGCCTCATCCCCCTTCAGGGTCAGGAGCCTATACCTCCAAGCTACTGGAGTCAGATCCCACAAGAAAAACCCCAGTGCTTAGGGCAGCCCCCACATTTCAAGGGCCCTCTCAAATGCTGTGAGCCATTTGTCAATAATGTCCTCCCCCTCTGTGTACCTGGCCACTATTCCCTTGGGGAGTCTTGGATTAAACCCACCACCCCGGGACATCTCAACTTCTTTGTCGCTATTACTCCTCCCCATCCCAGGCTGATTTTGGCCTGTGGATCCCATCCCCTGGGTCCCAGCTTTATTATCGGGGAGGGGGGCACACGGTCCCCCCAATGCAGATTTCAGCCCTGGGGACCCGTCCCCTGGGGCCCGGTCTGTTTGTTTGGGGAAGGGTGCCATGCTGCTTCTCTTTCCCAGGCTGATTTTGGCCCCGGGGGCCCTATCCTATAGGGTCCAGACTACTTGTTTGGGGGAGGGGCACACAGCCCCTCATGGGCCAATTTTAGCCCCAAGGACCCCATCCCCTGGGGCCTGATGTTATAATCAGAGAGAGGGGGACACGCGGCCCATGGCCTGGGGGACCCCAACCCAGGCTTTGTTATCAGGGGGAGGAGAGCACGCGGCCCCCCTCCCTATCCCCGAGGGCCAGGCACCATTATCCATCTTCATTTGCTGGGGGCCACGAGGAGAGCCCCAATGCCCCCACAGCCCCAGCAAGCTCCCCTCATCCAGAGGGAGCCGGCATTGCTAAAGCTGCTCCTTCCAGATGGGAGCAATATTCAGATCTGTTTCCCTGCCTGTATCACTGCGGGCAGAAAAACAGATCTAAAGTCCGGTCCCAGTAGGCGGGAGCTTGTTTGAAGCTCCCATTCTAGGGAGCAGACTTGATGTGTGCTCCCACTTGGCGGGAGATTTAAAAATGCTCCTGCCAAGCTAGTCAAACACAGGTTTCCCTGTACCCACCGCTGCAGGTAGAGAGAGTGCTATGTCCTGGGGGTGAGCACCATAGGACATAGCCTGTGAGCCAGCCCCGGGGATAGGGTCCTTGGGACCAAAAATGGCCCCCCCTTTAAGTTAAATTTCAGCCCTGGGGATGGGCTCCCCAGGGATGTTTCAGGCACAGGGAGGGGGGCCGTGCATCCCCCCTCCCCATTCATAATATGTTCAGCCCTGGGGGTTGGTTCCCCGGGGCCTCTAATGGTTCGAGTAGAGGGGCTGCACATTCACACTCCCCATTCATACTATGGTCGGCCCTGGGCGTGGGCCCCCCGGGGCCTCTGGAGTATCAGGGAGGAGGGACATGCAGCCCCCCTCCCCTTCATGAATACAGCCCCGGTAGGGAGCTACCCCGGGCTTATAGTCATTGGATGTGGCTCACAAGAGTCTCGCTGGATCATAGCATTTTTTGCTGATTATTTTCTTGTTTGGCACCAGTGTCCTGGTCTCGCGGGAGCTGCAATTTAAAAATAGAGCATTCTGATTGGCCCTGGCATCTTTATTTTCCTTGGGCCTTCTCACTCCCGCATGAATCAGAGTCCAGCGAGCGCCCTGATTGGCTGCCAGCAACATGTGAAAAATGTTGTTGGAAGCCATTACATGACTCGGGGACTTAGTCCCTTGTCCTGAACTTAAAAAAAATATATAGTTTAAGGGGGCAGGGTAGGGATACACTGACCCCTTAGGCCCCATGGGAGAGGCTCAGAGGGACCCTCTAGGACCAATAATTTTAAAATTAAAGGCCTCGGGGAACCCATCCCCTGGGGTTGCATTCCATAAGGGGAGGAGAGTTCATGGCCCCCCCTCCCTGAGCTATTATTGGCCTCAGGGAGTCCAGCCCTGGGGTTGAAATGTCCCAAAAAGGGGAGTGGGGCTATGCGGCCACCTGTCTGAGCATCTGAAGGCCCCAGTAACCCTATCCCTCAATGCAATGTCTTAAATTACAGGGAGGGGACCATGAGGACCCCCTCCCGAACCATTACAGGCTCTGAGAAGCCCAATGCTGAGGGGAAAACAACCCCAAAAATGGGTAGGGTGAGGTCCCTATCTCCGAGTCTTCAAAAGCCCCCGGAACCCCATTCCCCAGGACGATTAACTTTTTTAAAGGAATGGGGCCATGGGGTCCATCTCCTCGAGCCCTTAATGGCCCCTGGAACCTCATCTCCCTGTGCCGGCTTACTTGGTATGTCCCGAGGAGCCCATCCCTGTGCCACAGTAGTTTCCCTGCCCGCACCGGCGCTGGCAGGGAAACTTATGTTTGCTCTCATCTGACAGAAGCATTTTTAAATCTCCCGCCAAACACAAAGTCTGCTCCCAGGGACGGCAGCCTAAACATGCTGCCACTAGCTGGGAGCAGACTTGAGATCTGTTACCCTGCCTGCACTGATGTGGGCAGGGAAACAGATCAACAGATTGCTCCCACCTGGAGGGAGCAGCATAAATAACTGCCCACTGCAGGTGGAAGAAATTCCAGCTCCCACAGAATGCAGGGAGCCGGCTGGGGCTGCAGGGGCCCTGGTTCTCACCCCGTGGCCCCCTACATGTGTATGGTGGGTGCCCTGGGTGGGCACTGGGGCACCCACTTATTTAAAATAGATGCCCTGGTGGATGGGGTTTCTGGGGCAAAATAGGCTTGGGGAGGGGAAGGGGGGGCCATGTAGCCCCCTCACCTTTAAATTAGATTTAGCACTGTGGGATGAGGTTTCCAGGACCTGATGACTCTCACAGAGGGGGCCACTTCGCACGGTTCCCCTCCCCTTTTTAAAGAAATACGGCCATGGAGGATTGGGACCCCAGAGTCTGAGAAGGCCTGGGCGGGGGCTGCGCGGCCCCCTCCCGTTATAAAAAAAAAACTCCTGGCCCCACTGGATGGGTTCCCACAGGACCTGAGAAGACTCAGGTTCCCTGGACACTCACCGAGTCTCCAGCGTCGCCATCCTTCCTCTCCTCGCTAATACTCCCCGGTCCACCACAGCTTTTGGTGATTGCGTGGAGGGAGGATTACCATCGGGATTTCTCACTTCTGGTGTGCCACACAGCGGTCGACATTTCGGGAGGGAGGCTGTCTAGTCTCCTCCCTGTTCTTCAGCATTTGGGTATTTAACCCGGGGATGCCGGGGACGCGCAGCGCACGCGCGCCAGGTAAGCCTGTCTGTGCCTGTCTGCGCCCGTCAGCGTCCCAGAGGTGGCAGGCGCAGGCCATGCTGCCCGTCATTCTGTAGAGCCTAAAAATATCATTAGCTACTCTCGAGAAGCTCTATTGAATATAGGTAACTTCCACAAATGCAGGAATATCGCGGCAAGCATGAATAGCATAAATTCATTTGTATGCCCTCATTGCAACTGGTCTCCTGTCAAGGGGTGGGGGGATGCTATGTTGGGACCAGTCCAGAGTAAAAAGGCAACTAGCTCAGGCAGACAGGGGAAGCATGTCAAAGCGGCACTACTTAATACTCGCTCCCTCCAAAAGCACGAAGCACAAGCCCATGACCTTCTATTGGATGAGCTCCCTAACCTCATGTTCCTCACCGAAACATGGCTTTCAGACTCATCCAATCCCACGATTGCATCAGCTATTCCCACAGGCTACAAAATCATGAGAACAGACAGGCAGACAGGGATCGGAGGGGGCGTCGCCATTGTCTTCAAACAGGAACTAGTGTGCTCCCCTATTATACTCGACCGGGTGGAGGGCGCGGAGTGTCTGGGGTTTCGCGGCACTGTCTCACCGCACCAATGCATCACTAGGATGCTAATCTACAGACCACCGGGCGCACTTGGGAATTTTATTAATTCTTTACATGAATGCATTACATCACTTGCCTTAAGATATAAGCATCTGCTCATTCTGGGGGACCTGAACTTGCATTGTGACAAGCCCATGGACCCCCACGTGATGACCCTGTCAGAAATCACGGCAGCTTGCAATCTTAAGCCTTTCGTTACGGGTCCCATCCATAAATTTGGACACGCCTTAGACCAAATTTTCTGTGATTTACAGGTGGAGCTGGATCCTCCAATCCAGCTAATTTGGTCAGACAACTTCCTAGTAAACTTTTGGATACCAGTCATAGGGAAGCTCAACCCCTCAGGGGAGGTAAAGTTAGAACTCACTTATAGAGCACTCCATAAAATAGCTCTATCTTCCCTTCAGAGTGTGCGCGACACCTCTGCCCCCTCTCTGGTGGGCAATCCCGAAGCTGACGCTCACACTCTAGAAGACTGGATGAGGACAAATATCAAGGCAGTTGCTCCATTGACCTCGCGTACCTCTAGGAGGACTGGCCATTCGGCACCCTGGTTCGATGAATCTCTGAGAGCCAGCAAAAGCAAATGCAAAGGATTAGAAAGAAAATGGCGAAGGCAATATCTTTGAGAGGACAGGAATATTTATAAGGCAGCTCTCAAATCACACTACAAACTGACAAGAACGGGCAAAATGAATTATTTGGAAAGTAGGATTGCAAACGCTAACAATAGAGGCAAGGAAATCTTTAAAATCGTTAAATCGTTCACGGCTCCTAAGGCAGAGAACAAAGAAATAACGCCATCAGCTGACTGGGCAAAACAGGTGGCCCGTTCCTTTCATGATAAAATAATGATGATCCAGCAGGCTACATCCTCTCCTCAAATACAGGTGGGAAGCATCACTCCACCCTCTCCCCCGGGGGCACTCTCACAAAGGTCGCCACTGTCACAGATCCCTGCCATCAAACTTGAGGACTCACTTACATACCTCTCGGGCCTTGAGTCAGGATCACCAACAGATGCGTGTCCAGCTAAACTGATACCGGCACTTGCAGCTACCTTAAACGCACCTGTCAATAAGGTACTCAATTCCTCGCTGGAAACTGGCGTTGTGCTGCCAATCTGGAAGCAGGCTAAAATCCTGCCTCTCCTGAAGAAACCAAACGCGGACCTCAACACTCCCACTAACTACAGACCAATCTCCCTTCTTCCTACTTTCGCCAAAGTAGTGGAGAAACATGTCAACAAAGTACTCATGGAGTATGCGGAGGTACACAATCTCCTGCACCCCACGCAATCCGGCTTCAGGGCCAATTATAGCACCGAATCTGCCCTGCTGGAAGTGACTGAACACCTTAGAGATCAGCTGGATCGTGGGGGCAGAGCGATGCTTATCTTACTAGATTTGTCGGCGGCATTCGATACAGTGCCCCACATGATGCTCCTAGACAGATTAAAGAACATGGGCATAGAAGGGAAAGCTTTAGCATGGATTACATCCTTTTTGGAGAACAGGGAACAAGTCATCTGGACCCCTCCGTTTTCAGCCCCAATGCTAAGCGTACAGGTTGGAGTCCCGGGGTGCTCCTCACTAAGTCCAACTCTGTTCAACCTGTACATGCCACCGCTAGCATCATTAGCAGAGGCACAGGGCGCCAAAATAGTCTCTTATGCTGATGATACACTGCTGAGTTTTACATGCAATAAAGGGGATCACTTCAACTGGGATGCAATTACATCCTGCCTCACCAAGGTTTTTAACGGGCTGAAGCAGAACCAGCTCAAGTGCAATCCCGACAAAACTGAGATTGTATTCCTCGGCCAACCAGTTGAGAGCAATTGGAGTCGTTGGTGGCCCGCAGATGTCTTACCCCACAGCACTGCCCAATCAACAGTTAAAAACCTGGGTATCTACATTGATAATGAGCTCTCGATGCGGTCCCAGGTCCAAGCCCTAGTGGGATCCTGCTTTGGAGTACTGCGGATGCTGAAGAAATTTCTGTCGCTTCTCCCCCTGGATTCCAGGAGGACAGTGGTTCAGGCATTGATCACGTTCAGACTGGACTATGCTAATGTCCTCTACCTGGTACTACCGGACTACCTTCTCCAGTACCTCCAGGTAGTGCAAAATTCAGCAGCAAGGCGAGTCTTAAACTGAAACCAAGATCACATATGACCCCCCATCTGAAGTCCCTACACTGGCTCCCAGTGAGGGAAAGGATATAATTTAAGGCCATGGTTATTTTCTTCAAAGCCTTCCATGGTACTGGGGCCGCCTACCTTAGAAAACGAGTCAGCCGCTTCGTACCTACCAGGATACTCAGGTCATCCTCCGCCGACCTGGCCTGTATTCCCAAAACACGTCTGGTATGCAGAGGCGGTAGATATTTCAGCTTCCTAGGAGCCCACACCTGGAACAAACTGCCGGCAGCTCTGAGAGCATGAACAGTCGTCTCCCACTTTAAAAAACAGCTGAAAACTTGGCTATTTAAGAACTAAGCCCCTAGTAGGGCAGGCACATGTGAACTGTTAGCGCCGGGACACTCCGTACGGAGTAGCTGTGCGCTCTATAAATACTGGTCATTCATTCATTCAGGGAGGGAGCTGCATGACTGCAATGGAGGGGGTCCCTGTGGCTGATAATGGCATGATGAGGGTCCCCCTTATAAATACATTGGGGCCCTTGGGATGGGGTCCCTGTGGCTGAATATGGCTCAGGGAGTGATCTGCATGCCCCCTCCCCTAAATAAGTAAATTGGGTCCCGGGAGATGGGGTCCCTGGGGCCGAATATGGCTCAGGGAGTGCTGCTGTGTCGTCCCCCTCCCCTTTTATTTAAATGTTGGCCCCGGGATATTGAGTCCCTGAGGCCGAATTAGGCCCAGGGAGGTGTGCTGCCTGCCCCCTCCCTTCATTAAATACTTGGCACCAGGAGATGGGGTCCCTGGGGGTTAATAAGGCCCAGGGTGGGGGCCATGCCCCCCTCTTCTTTATGATATAACACGGCCCGGGAGATAGGGTCCCTGGGCTTTATAAGGCTTGGGGAGGGGGGCCAGGTGGCCCTCCTCCCCCTTGTTAAAAACAAACAGCCCGGGGATGGGTTCCCCTGGGCTAATAGAGGAACAGGACATGTGGGCCAAATGACCCCCCTCCCCTCTTAAAAAAAAGGACCGCTCCGGGGGATGAGGTCGGCGGGGCCTAAAAAGGCTCGGGAAGAGAGGCTGCTTGCCCTCCTCCCCTGTTTAATTATATTTGGCCCCCTTGAATATGTTCCCCATGGCCTTTTAAGCTAGGGGAGGGGAGCCATACGGCCCTACTCCCCTTTTAATTGGAACTGTCCCTGTCTCCACTGCCCATCATGGGTCCAGCAGGGGAGTCCACACCCCATCCCCTTAATATTATGTGGGGATGTGGTCTCCGGGGCCACAATGGCAACCTTATGCTGCTTATGCTAAAGGTTGTGCATGGTGTGGGATGAGCAGCCTGCTAAGGGTTTGGCCACAGGGCAAAGCCCTGTGGCCAACAACCCACTGTGCAAGGCTGCATACACTGTGGGTTCGTCTGCCTGTGGGGGGGGTGGGCTGGCTGCCTCTGGGTGCATTGATGGACACAGTCTAGGTGCTGTAGCCAACTCCCTGCTGTGCATGGCCAAAGGCTGTGTTCTGTGGTGGTTTGGTTTTACCTATGGTAATAAAATATTACTTCACATAAAAGAAAACTAGAAATTCACTGAAAAAAACAAAGGTTAAAGTAATGTTTTAGTTAGGTCTGATAAATAGATCAGTTTTTTTTTTTTTTTTTTTAAAGTAGAAATTCACTGAAAAAACATAGGATAAAGTAACTTTATAGTTAGGTGAATATGTCAGTGATAACATTAATGTTTCGAACTAAACAAAAACATAAAAAGCACCAGGCGGCAGATTTACTAACAAGTCACAAAACGCAATGCAGCAAGACAACTTGCAGTGTTGTGTTGCGTGACAAGGAGGGGGCAGGAATGCGCCATATCTACTAAGTTATGGAGCATTTCTTCTCTCTCCCTGTGTTGGTGCACTGAGTGCAGCCCAGCACCAACACACGCACCCTTGTGCCATGGTGCAAGGATGCCTGTGTTGCAGGCAGAATTGTTTTATTACAGGAAGGGACCCCTTTCTGCACAAAAACAATCCTCTGAGGCTTTTTCCTCTTTCTTTGTGAGCAGCATTCCCAGGTCTAGTAGTCTTGGTAAATCTGGGAATGAGTCAAAATGCATAAGTGGATGCATGGGAACATCCATGCTCCACTCATGGAACACCTTCCGAGGGCAGAGTAACGAAAGGCTGCAACTTGCCCTGCCTTGCATCACTCCAGATTTACTATGTCACAAAGAGCCACGCAAGGTGGCATTGTTTGGCTTAGAAAATCTCACTGAACCCCTTGCATTGCCTTGCCCCTCTTTGCGTGCTGCAATGGCAATGAAAAGGTTTCGTATATCTGGGCCCCAGTCCATAGAACAAAGGTGCCATCATGCAACTCTTATCAACACTAGAAACTATGTCAAACCAAAGATAAAGTATTGCAGCATACATTTATTATAACAGAAAAATAAGCATATATAATAACATTTTGTTCAAGGAATGGAGGGATTTGTTTAAAAGAAACAACCAATCAAATACATCCCTTTGCAGTTTGTATTGCATTGTTTCATGTTCCTTTAGTGCATGGAGACCCACACAATTGTCAATCCAAGGGTTGACGTTGAACGGCACCAGGTAAGACCAGCTTCCAATGTGATACAGCACTGTGGCCCAAAACAAAATCAAGTCTCACCTAAGTGTTTGCTGCATTTACTTATGTAGGTAAAAAGCTGGCAAATGTCCACTCAAGAGCCTTCTAGTTCGAGAACCTTCTAGCCTCTCATTGTTCTTTTTCAAGCTTCACATAAGTGTGCAGGTGCTCTTGCTCATTGTACACTACATACCTTCTTGCTCTTTCTCAAAGATTGGGGGGGGCTGTTTACCTGAGCTGTGCTTTCATGATCTATGAAGCTTCAATACTGAATGAACGCATGTATATTTTGATTATTATACTTGGATACTTTCCCCGCCCTTGCCGCTGGTATGGTACATCCTATCATGTCTAAGTTATGTAAAGTCATACTCCTATTTCTTGATTATAATCATATATTATAATCAAATGTGCGTATTAACATGCAATTGAAACAAAAATACTGAGCTGTTTAGAAATGTGCTTTCCTGACCCACACTAGGCCTTGAATAGGCCTCAACTCCATCTTTAAAAAGATGGCTGCTGCTCTCTCATAATATTTATTGTGTATTTATTTCTCTCATTTTGACACTGCAGGCAGTAAGATGTGCTGATGATGGTGCCCCATCCCCGGTCATCCCGGCCGTTGTCCTATCTAGCTAGCCAGTAAACTATCTCTGTTCAAGAACTACAAAAAAGCTGTTGCTAGGTTAAGTGGCATCCTGTTTTTCAAGGTGAGGTAGAGGTAGAAGGCTATGTGTCTTGAAAATATCTATCAAAACCAAGCACCATCTTCTCCCACAGTGGTGAATCATGAGAGCCACAGTAGCAATGCAAACCAATAAGAAGTAGCACAAAGGACATTTTGGAGAAGGGTCTTTTGCAATGCCCTTACGCAGTTGGAAGCTGATTGAGGCAACTTCCCAGTTCAATTAAGTGAAAAATAGACAGCAATAAGGTATGTATTAAAATGAAACAGGTCCAGAGGCAGAGATTTCATTGATACATGCCAGCTGAAATGCTCTCAGTGGACCCTGTGCATCTACACAGGAGACAAACAGAGCTGGAAGCTTCCAAATTGGAGCTCTTTCACATCCCTTTCCCACATGTCAGACCAACTTACTGAAATGGTGAATCAAACAACAACCTAACATAGCCTATGAAACTCTTGGATTTAAAGAGAAGCAAGAAGAGATGGGGACAAAATGATTTTTCTCTGGCAAGACTCAATTTCTTTCCCACAATTTAGACCATTGCCAGAGGAAACAGTACTATATCATTCATGTGTGGCTAAAAAGAGCAGGACATTTAAACTACAACACACTTGCAGGTAACATGTAAAAGATTAAATCAGCTGAGAATCAGGGACCAGATGTAAAACAAACTGGTCGTAAATTGTGACCAGTATATTTGTAACCGACAAAGAATTTTAACAACTGGCCAATGTACTTATAGGTAGGTTTATATTTTTTCAAAAGTTTGATCGAGAGTTGATGGTGGCCCCCTGCACCACTGCCTACTGCCAACAAACTTTTTTTTAATTCAAGAAGGGGAAGGACCCCCAGGAGACCCCCTTCCCTTTTGTGAATTCATTATCAACCTAACTCAGGAGTCAGTAACTTTTCAATGTTTTGCAACCAGAGTTTGGTTGAAAAACATTGACACATATCATAACGTTTCGATATTTGGAAGGGATTACTAGAATACGCCCCTTCCAAATACAGACTGGTATGGGGTTGCAATCCCATTTTAGGAGTCACTAATAGTTTACTGAGTCCTAATAATGGCATTAATACAAAAAAATAAATGTTTTTTCAGTCGTAAGCTGTGAATAGGACCCGTTCTGATTGAAAAAATGCTTAGTATACCAGGCACAAGGTTCTTTGAAAAAATCATGAAAGAATCATAAACGAAGCAGAATTAATCACTACTGATATGATATGATATTTTGCTGCAATTGAGGAATCATTTGTGACTCATTTTGAAACCTATTCAAAGTAAATCTACAAATGTGTTTGCAGTGGTCTTCTTTACAACAAAAGTGACATGTTCTCATTTGCACATTTTGTTTTCCAGCCCATCACACTTTGCTGTATGTACGCACTGATCTCCGGACGCAATCCCAACACAAAAGCGAAAACAGATTCTGACACTAGTTCTTTTGCAAGATCATCCACTCCACTATGCTGTCTGCAGATCTGCATTAATCTCTCATAATATGCATGTAATGATTCATCTACGTTTTGGGTCACTCTTATGATTTTCAAACAATTAACTTGTTTGTGTGGAACATTTCCTTTTAAATGCTCAATAACCCAATTATATTTCTGCTTGACAAACAGAGAAGGCTTAGAAAGGTGGGCATCTCTCTGTGGTTCTTGATTTGGCCACTCTGCTATTCTCACCCAAAACGATGTATGGAGAACAACTGATGGATAGGTTGTATGACCAGATTCAATGCAATACAGATGACAGATACATGCACAAACCTACACATGTGGAACCTGATGGTATAATCTGTGCCTTTCAATAATATTGGTTTAATCGTCAATTTCAAAATGTTGCAGAGAACGTTTATCAAAAGTGTGTAATCTGTCAGCAGCTAAATGTGGAGAACATGACAGCAGTGACTATGAGTCTTGTGGGAAAAACAGAAGGTCCTTTTACAAGACTACAGGTGTTTGCTATAGAGATGCTGCACTGCAAAGGCCTCAGACACATTTTAGTAGTCATTTGTCCATGTTCAAGATGGCTAAAAACTGATCCAAATAGGAGATGCAGTTCTTTGACTGTAGCCAAGCTATTATTGAGGGAATTATTTCCAAGATTCGGTTTGCAAACTTCTGTAGAATCATCTAAAGAAACTCATTTAAAAAATGAGATCATGAGTATCCTATGTGTAGCAATGAAGATTGAGCAAATGTTCCACTGTAGTTACCATCCTGAAGCATCAGGTGCACTGGAAAGGGCTAATGCTATGATGAAATAAATTGTGCAAAGTGTGTTCTTAAACATTATTAAAATGGCCATATGCTCCACCTTTAGCTCTACTCAGCATGAGAAACACCCCAAGAAGGACAAATGGGTTATCACCACACAAGATACTAACGAGGAGAGCCATGATGATTCCTTGTATTCCATCAGCTATATTCTGAATATTATTGGTGATCTGGTTCCGAATTACTACAAAAGTTTGGCTTTTATAGCATGCTCTATCTCTCACCAGGTGAATCTTGTTACCCCGCCAGCAAGCAGTGAACCCTGTCAAGATCTAGATGATGGGTTGTGGTGAAGAAAAATGTGAAAAAAAGTTGTCTTGGGCCAAGGTGGAATGTGCCTTATCAAGTCTAATTGGCGACTAAGACTGCTGTGAAGTGTAGAGGTTTGTCACATTATATCCACGCATCTCACACGAAAAGAGTGTGGACTCCAGATGTTGAAGCAGTGATACAAGCTACTGATTCACACAATCAAGCTCCAGTCCAATCTGGTGGATGCAGAGGGGTACAACAAAGAGTTCATCAAGAACAAGAACAAGAAAAACAACAAAATTAAAATGAAGAAAATAAAGCTTTTAAAAATCAAACTCTTAAAAACCAAAGTGCAATAAATAAGGATTGGGTTCAAACTTTTCAACAAAAAGAAAATTGAACTATGAAAACCGCCAGAGTAAATCATAGTGTTTCAGTTGCAAGCGCAGCACATCAACCACAAATAAAGATGGAAATGGCACAGGTGAAGAAAAGAAATCTGAAGATGAAAGCTTGATTCAAGCTGAATGGTCTGAAGGTGTGAGAGAAAGAAGGAGAGTGTTACAAATATTCGACAGTCTGAAGAGAAATGAAGATAAACAGCAAAAGCAGTAACAGATCTGAATGATAAAAAGTCTGAAAAATCTAAGTTGAGAAGATAATCAAGAATGAATGTACCAAACAAGAAGTACACAGATCCTGAATGGGTGTATCTGACAAAGATTGAATAAGAAAAAAGGGGCGATTTTTGCTTGTAGAACCTCTTTGCATTGACACGTGAACTAAGCTTGAAGATAGTTAACACTGAATAATGTTCCTGATGACAAAATGTAATTAATATTTTTGAGATCTTTGAACTTTTCTGTGCTCGCATATTTTTCTTAGAATAAGAATTTATATTTTTGTCCGCATTTTTTATTTTTAGAAATATGCCCAGACCTTAAGGAGAATAACGTTTGCAACATCATAGATTATAGTTGAGGATAGGTTTTTATGTTCTATAGTTGAATCATTTCTGCCCGCAGAGTTTTTAATAACTTTTGAACTGAAACTTAGAGATCATATAGCTTTTATTGGTCTCAACTGGTGAAGATAATGTTTTTTTTTACATCAATATGCCCGCATCTATTGCTTAATGGATTATTTTTGTTCATTCTCACACAATATTAAGTCTAACATTTGAGAATTTTTGCATTTTGTTTTTGACATTTACATTTTTGATAGACCACATTTTTAATAGAAAGAAGGTAGCATCATGTAAAGAAAGGTTTTGCTTGGCTCTTTAAATAGTTGGTTCTGATTTTTATTATGTTAGTACTATTTGGAGTTTTATTGAGTCTATATTCTTCTATTGGATATGTTTCAAACCATACAAATAATTGATAGTATAGCAATGTTCCTAATGATAGTGGTTTGATCATAGAGATAGTTGTAATTGAAACTATAGAGGAAATAATTATGCTAATTTGCTAGTGCCGATAAACTTCTGTTTCCAAAGGTGTCACATATATTTTGCTTCCTTTGTCATATTAGTTGTCATGTTCTGTTTATTTTAATATATAGCTGAATCAGGACGTTTTAGAAGAATATGAAGTGGATTATAATATTTCTATATATCATATGCCTAAAGTTGAAAGATTAGATTCCTGTACTATATATTATATATTTTATAATTCAATTACTAATAAAATGAATGAGAAGAGTGTGTGTAAGTTGACTGATGCAGAACGTAATATTATTGGCAAATGTAATAAAAGAAGAGTACAATTTAGTATGAGAGATGCTGAAGAACAGAGTTTCATATGAACGATGAGCCCATGATTAAGAATCCACAGATTATCATAGAGTCTGGATTTTGTGAAGGAAAAAAGCAGTTGTGTCCAGAACAAGGTGTGAGAGATGGAATACTTCAGCCATGATTGGAATCAGCATGTGTAGTTAAAATTAAATAGTTGAATATTTTAACATCCAAAGTAATTGGCTAGGTTCTTGTTATTTAGCTTTGGTAATCCCTAAGATATAATATTTCAATAGGTGAATGGAGTAGGTGAAATCACTTATAAATGAGAGAACCGTGGAATGGGTCAGGCGATCTCAGATATGTTTGGTGTGTGGATTACCTGTAATGTGTGGCTTTGAAGAGTGCTAAAATTAGAAAGTTGTCTACATTGATAGCATGTTTGGTTACTAATACTGCAGGGGTATTTATTATAATTAATAAATAAATGTTCGCCATTTGTGCAATGATGATTCAAAATAGGCTTGCTTTAGACATGCTTTGGTGAAAGAATGTGACATATGGCGTGTAATTAAAGTTCACAAAAAAAACAGAACTCTCTTGGACATCCGCCAAATTTTACCCACTTTCAGATGCACAATCAACCTCAATTGTCCATTAGATCATGCATACGTATATGTTCAACTCAATGAAACCACAAATCTGAACCCAAAAAGCAACCATATATTACACGACAACACAGCCTTATACATATACCATAATCAAGATTTATTAAAAATCAATAATAAAGGATAACACAAAAAAGAAAACAATTAAGAAGACAATTATTTTACACAAATTCATATGTTAAAAACAATAAGAACATTAAAAACCATCAGAGAGACAAAAAAATATGTGAAATATTTAAATTCACCAGACAAAAGGTTATTTCAAAAATGGAATCAAGTATATATAACACCATCCGTCTATTCACTCATTGTTTACATTAGACAGTTGGTTGTTCCAAAATATAACCCAATATAAAACCAGAAGCGTCGACGCGTTTCAATGGTAAAGGATTATTGAAGAAGCACCTTCATCAGGACATGTAAAATGCTTGTCTCTCGCTCAACAGATTTAAAATTGTACCTAGTTAAAACAAAAAACATATATGTATACACTTTAAATATACCCTGTGTTCAAAAAAACATATTAACTATACCAAATATTACATTTGTTATAAACCCCCCCCGCATTTACAGAATACACATCATCTACAGTTTATTTATGCTTGATGTTTGAGACAACTCCTGTATTCATTACCAGGATAACCCTCCCACATTCTGCCAACTATTTACACAAAAATATACAATTTAAATGTGCAAATAGTGCTAATGTCTCAAAAAGATCTTATGAGGACCATATTTGTAAAAGACAAACATATTTGTGAAAGACAAATAAATGACCCATCACATAACCTCCATCATAGTTATTTAGAGATCTATTATCCGTGCAACCATATGGTTGTTCATTGGGTTCATTATAACCACATTATCATCCACCCATACACGTCAACAGTCTCACCTAAAAATACATACCGCTAATTCCGTGTACACGTAAGGAAATAATTATGTATTCGATCCTTCCAAGCAAATTAAAATGTGCGAATGGTCCAATTAGATCCACCGCTTCTTTACCCACTTGGTAAATGTTTCCTAATAAAGAAACAAAATGAAACAGCATCTAAGTACTGCCCCTATTATATCTTTGGGGTTTAGCGGTTTACTATAGACAGACACTAAAATCAAACACTCACCTAAATTGGTTCGTGTATGTGCTCAATTTCTGACAGAATTCAAAGCCGGACTTAATTTATAAAGTCCGTTATTATATTTCAAGCCGGACACTCGTGCTTCATCCCTAAAATAACAATATATTGTTTTTATTATTGTTATCCTATTTCATGTGTTCATCAATTTTATATGAGAAACTGTTCGACCCCTATATTAACCTATGTGCAGCGATCTGTTCTACCATAACCCTTATCACACAAGTGCTCACCGTTTAGTTCCATAAAGAACATCCCAGTCCTTTAAACCCAAATAATCTAAAAATATCTCAGCGATATTTCATTTCGTATGGGGTGTTTAATTAATCTTTAGCCAAAAACCATGAAGCATAATGCTTACACCAATACATGTTATCTAAGACGCCGACCTGTTTTATGCCGACTGTTATTTACACTTTTCCATAACTGCATTCTTACAGCAGTCCCACATTTGTAATTAAGGTTCAGCAGTGTTGTATATTTGTGCCAGATACAGCATGACATTTAAAAAGTATATTGCTGATATAAATAACATTTCGAGTAAAGTTCATTCTTTGGATGAAATATGTCTGTCGGAAACAGCTGGTGAGTGATTCAGTGAAATTGGTAAAGGATTTGGTAAAATGGGTGAATGGATTGTCGAGGTTGGATGTGGTTTGCTAAAAAGAATCCTAACTGTATTAATTACATCAACTCTAACAATCATAATTGACAAAGCATTAATATTTAAGCTTTTGGAAGTGAGTTGCTTTAAAGGAGTTTTACAATGTGGTTGTCAAAAGAAGAACAAAATAAGCAGATGAAGGAAGAATGAGACGATTAAACTTGATGAGATCAAATCCAGAGTGTACAATGATTTGAAGGCCATACAGAAGAAGAAATTAAAGCAGCTAACAATGATGAATGAAGTACTGTACTGTAATATAGTGCAGTGTAGTGCAATATTTATCTGAGAAAAGTATCAGAACGGGGGGCTGTAGGAGCTTTTCTTACTAACTAGAAAGTAAGGCCTAATTTAGATGTGATTTGGTTAGCATGGCTAGGCATCAAACAGCTTGCATTGACATCTACTCATGCAGAGAGAAATGTTCACTTTTATTTTATGTGAACAAGCCTTTTACATGTTCATGTGTTTCTCTGTGTGCTTTTCCATTTCAGAAACTAAGGGCCAGATCATGATGTCGGGTGGACTTCAGTCCGTACGTCACCGTCTTGGTCCTGTGACCGACTGACCTCCGGTCGGCGGTCCCGATCGGCTCATTACAATACGACCAAACACTGTTCAGTCGCATGCTCCCTTTTCTCAATGGGAGCTCGTGGTATGGCCAGAAACCGGACGTTTAAATTCCGTGCCTTTTTCTCCTCTCTGCCAGCGTTTCTGAATTTGTGCCGCAGCGCGGGGACACACTGGTTAGTGTAACCATGCGCTTTATAAGTTTGTTATTATTATTATTATTATTAACACAAGCTCCCATTGAGAAAGGGAGGTGCAGTTCATGCCTGCACCCCTGGCATGCACCGCAAGGGTCCAGCCATTGGGTGCAGGGATGAACAGGGGGGCACCATAGGTGCCCCCTCGGCCCCTAACCAGAGGCCGCAAGCACAAGGGGGCCCTGCTGAGGGTCCCCAAGCACGCTTTCCAACATAGTTTCCATGTCGGACAGGCCGGCATGGAAACCATGCTGGAATCCGTGCATCGTAAACTCAAGGGAGGAAGGGCCCGTTCTTGAGATTACTGCCCGGTAGGCCTGGGCGGTGAACTCCACGGAGCTCACGGAGTGCAGAAAACTCTGCACTGCGTAGTGCAGTGGAGTTTCTTCCTCGCTCGCACTCACCAACGGTAAGTTGGCGAGCACGAGCTGGCGCTTGGGTAGAATTTCTACTCAAGCGGCAGGAAGATCAGCGCAAAAGCCAGTTCGCACTGCACTCCGCCACTTGCGGAACTCCGTGAAGTTTTTATGTCACTTCACGGAGTTCGGCGTAGCAAAACTCCGCAAACTAGGCCCAGGTTTACTGGCCGGCTTCTGACTAGCCAACGGGCTCCTAGAGCCCGTCGGAAGCCAGCCAGAATGACCGGCCAGTTTGCTTTCCGACCACCTAGATCATAATTAGGCGGTCGGAAAGTAAACTGCGGGGCCGATTACGATGCAGCCCTGAAGGCTCTGACTGTCGGTTGAAGCCATAATGGGCCACATCGAAATCAGCCCCTAAGTGTTATAGAAGCTCCCTCCATCTTCTTGTTTATTTAGCAAATCATAACTGTATTTAATTTTGTTCCTCTTGAGAAAGTCGTGCTCAGGATGTTCCTGTATTTGTAACTTTCAAAGTCCTTTGCTTAAGCCCTGACTTTTGACTACTCATTCACTTAATATGTTGATGTAATTTTATGCTAAACAACAAGCATTATGTCATTTCCTTAATTTCATAAGCATACTGTAGTGATTTGGTCCAAGTAGCCATGATGAGTTTCATGAAGATTTATTGAGGAAGGTTACAGGATACATAGATGAGTAGTACAGAACTACAGAAACCCCACCAGGAGCAGCCAGCAGGCTTCTCAGCCCACTAAACTGTGACTCTTCTAACAGATTCCCAACGTGCTGAACAGCATCATCACAGCAACAGTCCACTGGTGGTAAAATAGCATGACATTTACAAAAGCAGGATATAATATATCCCCCTTTCTTATACGGAAAAACAAAATGGATAGAAAACGGAAGAAGAGAACCCAATATAGAGAAGGCAAAATATTTATACAAAAGTAACGAGAAGAATGAAGAAAAGAAACAACAAGAAGAAGAGAGAATAGAGAACAAGAGAAATGGAGAAACAGACAGGAATAACCCATCCTCCCTTCTACAAAGAAAAAGGAAGAACGCAAAGACACGAATGACAAACTCCCAAGCACACCAGCTGGCCAGGCAAGCATGCGGAGATGCAAGAAATAGCATAGAAACAACACTGAAATGAACACAGACACGGACAAGATGAGGCAAACAAAAGAGGAACAAAAAACAAGTACGCAGTACAATAAGAAAAAGAAAACAGAAGACCAAAAAAAAAACTGAGAATAAGGTAAAAGACCACAAACTGGAGATGACAAAAGGAAAAGAAATAAAGAAGAAAAGCTGAAAACATGAGAGTCAGAGGACAAATAAGAACAAAAAAAAATACAACAAAGTGAAATAATCGGAACATAACATTATGTTGCAAAGTTTAACAATGTAATGAAGAGAAAACATGACGTCGGGAAAACAATAGAAGATGTGCCCAACGCATGAGAACATGGAACGAAATCCATGCAACAATAAACCATGTTCAGGCAACGTAATCTGGAGTTGACACTGAGAACAATGCCGTAATGGGACTAGGACCCATACAACACACATATAAGGGAACATGTGACTAAAAACCCAGAGCAGGTTAGCCAATGTCAACAACAGTATATGGGTAAGAACCCATGATATCTCCGAATTCGAGATAGTTAACGTTAACCAGAAAATATGAGTCTGAACCCATGACTTATACCTAGGAATGAAAATGTTAACAAATGCAAAAAAGATGTAAAACCATGCATAAATGAGCAGATGGGACTATAACCCATTGTCCATGAATGTACAATGTAGATCAAACTAAACTTATTGTACAATCCTATGAAGGATAAAAAATGGAGAGAAAACTGTATTGTGAACAAGAGTCCATGCACGCACAATGTAGATCAAACTGAAATCATTGTACAATCCTATGAAGGATAAAAATGGATAGAAAACTGTATTGTGAACAATAAAATTGAAATAATGGACTCTTAGCAGTGAGTACGTACGGTACATGAACGCACAATGTAAATCCAACTGAAATCATAGTACAATCCTATGAAGGATAAAACACTAGGAAAACAGTAACTTCGTGAAATGTAATATAGGTCAAAATACAGTTGCACATAGTAAATTCCTACCACTAATAAACAGCCTATATGTGTACGTGTACCAATGTGACACAGACCAGAAACAGATCTCTGAGGCAAAGATACGATATCTTTAAACAAAACCTCAGAGAGAACCAACACCAACAAAACATGAGCATAAGAAATGCAAATCAACAATGTTGGCATGCAACAATAAGAAATCACGGTAAATTCATAAATTTGTACTTCCTGTGAAAGAAGAAAGGCGTTAAACAATATGTGAAAGAAGACAATATAGCGTTAAGTCTTCTAGACATGCACAACAAACTAGTGTTTCAAAATTGTCCATGGTGTGCCTGTCACCGCGATCCTGAGAGACAGGCGATCCAAGAAGCCAAAGATTAGAGAGAATGGCTCCAAACAGAATGAGGCAGAAAAGTTCCACGATGGACATCAGACGCCCACTGGGGACCGAAAAGCAGTTCGTGGCACACGTGTAGCTTGAAGAACATGCAAGTGCCGAATATGAGGAACATGCAAGTGCCGAATATGAGGAAGTAAAAAAAAAAAAAACTGCACATCACTCACCAGCAAGAGGTAGGCACAACAGACTGAGAACACAACGTTACAAGTGCACCGAAATTAAAACTTTCTTAATCACAGGAATGAAGAAATGACCAGCAGTCAGTAGAATTCAGCGATGTCCCCGGTCAACTTCTACTGTCGGTAGAAAATTCATCAGCAACAGACGTGGTTGGCAGACCAAAGGCTTTGTACCAACTAGTAGCATGAGCCGCAACCAACCACAAAATGGCGGCACGCTTTTGACGCGGCGCCGAGTGGCTCATGGAACGTTTGCGAAGCAGGGCGTCCATCAGCAGCTGAGAGGATCCGAAGATGCTGGAACGTCAAAGGGAATGCCACGAAGGAACTTCAGGAATCCGTGACAGAGGTAAGAGCACGCGCTGGAGCAGACATTGAAATGCTTTTGAAAGAGGCAGCTCGCGCGCTCTGTGGGAAGCTCGTGCCATGTTTAAACGTGTCAAAACAGTTCAACTGCCATGGTGAACTGCAGTACTGCAGTACTAAGCAGACTCGGCATCAAAGTCAGCAATTGGCCAGAGTACTCACAGTCCATGGTTGAACCGCTACCAAAAACGCACCGGTAGTTGAAAGCGCAACTTGACGAAAATAAAAGAAAAAAACACCCGCTGCCGGTGTCAATGTGTGAAATTGCCACACAAAAATAAACGGGGACACAGCTGCACCCTATAATACGGAGTCCAGGAACACTTGTCACCCAAAGCTGTTCTTGTCACAGAGTATGGGGTTTCTTTCCCACTGCAAGTTGTAGCGCAGAATACTGCCAGGGTCGCAAAACTTTCACCATAGGCTTGAACACAGGAAGCACGAAGGTAGTTAGTAACACAACATCACAAGTGAACACTCCAGGAGGCACACAGGCGGAGAGTTGCAGCAGACAGGTACAGAGACCTGACTAGGGAGAATCCTTTCACTTGAGATGTCTTCCAAGGGAGCAGAAGAAGCAGGCAGCAAGGCAGAGAAGCAGGCAGGTAGCAGGGCAAGCATGTAGCAGGATAAGGAGGCAGTAAAAACTGGACGCTCTCCTGGGAAACTGCACTTCTGGAAACACTGTCCCAAAGTAGCAGGACAGGGACCACTGTCCCAAAGAAGCAGGAGAGGGAGCAAGAAAGAAGAGCAGGGACTGGCACAAAGTAGATGGGGCGACCGATGTAGGGGTCACTGGTGGGGCTCACTCAGGGGTGCCAGTATACCTAAAGTCTGTAGCTTGTAGAATTAAGAGGTTCTTTACCTTGGAATTTCTTCAGGATGTAAGTTTCAGTAGTTCATCAGGTGGAACACGCAGGTTCTTTTCCAGATCGTCGCCATAAATTTGTAGTACAGAACTACAGAAACCCCACCAGGAGCAGCCAGCATGCTGCTCAGCCCCCTCAACTGTGACTCTTCTAACAGATTCCCAACATTCTGAACAGCATCATCACAGCAACATTCCACTGGTGGTAAAATAGCATGACATTTACAAAAGCAGGATATAACACATACTTCATTCATTAATAGGCTGTAACATAAGTGGTCCTAGATGTATCTCATGTATTAGAATGATTGGATTACTAGAATGATAAATTGGTAGTACAACCCTATTTTGTCATCTGTCACCACTAAATGTGTGTGTCTTCTGTGTCTAAAACCCTATAAAGGATTATGTTTTCGAGATACTTGCCAGACTTTTTCCTGACTACTAAACTGTGCAGACTCTGCACTAGTGTGCCTTTTGATATATACTTAGATTTTCTAGGGGTTTCTATTGAGGCACACTCTATGTCAGTCCTCTTATTTAACCATTTTTTAATCTGGTTGCTTATTTGGTTTGGAGGTAGACCTTATGTTGATCCGCTTGCATTATTTTGATTTACTATTGAATAATGTATTCCTAATTCTCAAACTAATTGCTTTTTGCTTTCCAGAATGATCTTAATTTTGAATAAACACTTATGGTTTCTGAATTTGAATCTTGTCTTGTGAAAGTTTCTTTATTTGACTTTGAAATAAGTTACTGATTTAGAGTTTGGAGGAGAAGACACTGCGTTGAAAAGGCAACAGGATAACCTCTCCACCAAACTGAAGTTCTGCCCGCCTCATTTAGAGTCAGGCTGAACTGGAGAATATCACCATCTCCACCGCTAATACCATAGAGCAAGGATCGTCTGAGTTTTAAGCTTTTTACCATGTGCCCGATTTAGAGCAGGCAGACAAATGCCCAGTTTTCACTGTCCCTCACTGCCAGGTAAAAGCTGGTGGTAAGGGACAGTGAAAACCTTTAAATGGGACCTACACCATGGGAAAAATCTCCCATGGAAAGGGTGGCGAGGGTCATTGTTTTTTTTATTTTCAAAAAGAAAATCCTGCCTCTGAATTTTGTTTTTGAAAATGAAAAAATATTGAAGATTTGCTGTATGGCTCCATCATGTTGATGGAGCCGAGCCGTCCAGTAAACTTTCAATTTATTGACAGGAACTGCAGTGGTGGTGGTTCGAGCTAATGCAAAAGATGTCTGCTGGCCTGGTGGACATCTCTATATTCAGTGGGTAGAGTAATCTCAGAATGGCGGTAATAAAGTACACCGCCATGCCGACGGTACACACTCCATCCCCTGAATTCTAGATGAGGCACTAAAACTTTTGAAGACTCAGACAGTCCTGATCCTATGCATCAACCCCAGAGCGTCAACAACATTTAGGTTCAGATACAAATAAAAGATATGTCTATGATATGAAGAGTCAGAGCTGAATGCTCACAAAGCCTATGAGATAAAATATGGTTGACCTTCTGAATCTATTTTGAGCATCAGAACATAAAACCATTCTGATTTGCATCAACCCAAAGCTAAGAACACATATCTGCACAGGGTAACTTAAAGCAGGCACAGCTTCTGGTTTCAGAAGCCCATGTAAATTGTTCCAGTTTTAGACACGCATACACAACCTCAAATAGAAGCACGAGATTCACTCAGGCTAGAGATTTTCGGTCTTCACAGATAGTGCCAAAGTATGTTTCTGTGATACGGTGGGAAATTCATAAGGTGGAAAATTGTTTTTAATTTTACTAAAGACATATTTCTCTGATATGGCAGGAATTCATACAGTGGAATATTATATTTCAGTTGTGTAAGTATTCCCATTTATCAGAAATATTAAGGAAGATCCCCAAATATAGTTCAAAACCTGATCAGTCAACTATGGGCCCGATTTAGAGTTGGTCCAGTTGACCGCCTCCCACCAAGGGAGCTGATGCAACAGCCTCTCTTCCCCTGGTGGACTAGCACTGCCATATTTAGAGATCTCAACAGGCTGGGTGAGCCACAATGTTTAAAGGAGAATATTTTTTGTAAAACAAAATTCTAATTGTTGGACTTGGACCTTTTTTCAGGGCCATCCCTAATTTTTTTGTCTTCACCCTCCTGTTTTCTGAAACCATTTTTGTTGTCTTTCAGGACTCTGCGTGCTTTACCACTGCTAACCAGGACTAAAGTGCTTGTGCTCACTCCTTAGTTAAAACATGGCAGAAGTGGCTTACACCCAATTGGCCTATTTAATCTACTTGTAAGTACCTAGTTAATTGGCACTACCTGTGCCCAGGGCCTGTAAATTAAATGCCACTAGTCAGGTGCTGCAAAGAGTTGGAGATATGGCGGGCAGCCTACTGTCCTGGCTACTTAAACGAGTCCAGGCACCAACATGTATCAGCCATTAGAGGCGCAAATGACATCATTGAAGATACGCTGAAGGGAATAAATAGCACATTCCATGCATATTACCAGCAACTGTACAAAAATTCACACCCTACAGATGTAGACACTATATATGCCTTGCTGGAGGTACCAGAGTTGCGCAAATTGTCGCATGACCGGAGAATACAGCTAGAGGAGCCGCTTACTACCGATGAACTCAGAGAGGCCATGAATTCCAATAAAACCCAGGAGCCGTATGGGCTGCCAGTGGAATGGTACTGTACAGCCAGTTAACTGAGAAATTACATAGATGTATCAGGAGGTGCAGGTTTGGCGGTCTCTTCCACGCTCTGTCAAAGAGGCTGTGATAGTGGTTATCCAAAAACCAGGAAAGGATCCTCTGGATTACGGGCATATCAACCACTTTCATTATTGAATACTGATGATAAAATACTAGCAAAGCCATGGCCTGTCAGCTACATCAGGTAAGGGGCACCCTAGTTGAGGCGGGCCAAAATGACATTATACTGGGCTGCCGTACAGCACTCAATCTAAGTCTACTGAGACACGTCCTTGCTGAAACACAGAAACTGTCTGAATCCATGGCTCTGATATCTCTAGACACAGAAAAAACTTTCAACACTCAGTCCTGGCATTAAATATTTGAGGTATTACGGGCCATGAACTTGGGACATGACTACTATACACTAACCCCATTGCCAGGGTGAAAAATACTGGGTACATATTGGCAGAATGGCAACTGGAACGCTGCACACAGTAGAGGTGTCCATTGTCCCCTTTGCTCTACATGTTGGCAGCCGAAGTAGCCGAACCACTGGCCTGTCAGCTCAGACACTCTCTGGCAGATTGGGCCATCGAGGTGGGAGCAGTGAAACATCTTGTATAGCTTTACACTTACAATCTGGTGGTGTACTTGTAAAACTCTGTGGAGGCGCTACTGCGCCTGCTTACTGTTTTAGAGGACTTCAGTCGTCAGTTGGGACTGTGCATCAATTTCGCAGAAGTCATTGCTATAACCAATATCTGGTCTCTCAGCAGTACCTAGGGAGCTGTTCCTCCCCTCGTCAATTCCATGGGAGACAAGCGCATTCAGATATCTGGGGGCAATAGTAACTACCTCAAAACGCACTTGGAATACTAATAACAAGTGCCAGTCATCTTTGAGAAAACAGAAGGAATTAGGAGCACGCCAGGAGGCTTTTGAGTCCCGGCATCGATGACTGGCACTTGTTATTAGTATACCATTGGTTGAGAATTTTACACTAAATAGGAGTACGTCGCATTTGATACCACAGCTCCAGTGGTCACACCCAGACGGGTTTTTAAAAAAAGGGTAATAGGGAAGGTCTATCTTTACCCCTATACATATCTTCTGAAATTTGCGGAGCCAACAGAAGAAGACTAGATAAAGGGAGGACGTGAACGCCCCCATTTTCAGTATATTGGTACGGTTTGGCAAATGTGAGAAGGAAGACTCCACAGGGGAGGAGACAGATCCCCCCAATATTTTGTCCTACCATCTTTTTCGATGAATGTGTTGGGAGACACTAAACTATAATTGTAAGCCTCAAGAAGGTGGTGGATCAGACTATACCACCGAAACGTGTCGCTCTGTGTTGAGGAGGCACCCAAGCAATACCGGGTTTTACCAGGAGAAAAGAATTTTATGAAATGTTAAACCAGGGTTATTAATTTCTGTACTTGGTGTGCCCACTTGATTGATCAGGTTCTGATGTTATTATTGCTTGTTACAATCTCCCAGTTTTTTGAATAACATGTTTTTAACTTATATGAATATTTGATATAAATTGATGATGTATATGTTTTAAAATCCTTTTGACATATTTTGAATTTCATAAGGATCCTGATAATAAAAACATTTTATATTGACTTTTTGTGTTCTATTTTCCTGGTGGTAATTAGGCCGTGTGGGTATGAGAGTAGTGTGTATTGGTATGCTTATAAGAATCCCAAATGGATCTTGTTGTTGACATAGTGTCTACTTTTGGTGTCCTGTCCCTTTGGTGAGAAGGACCCCTCTCTCTTACTTTGGAATTTGTGCCTATTGTATTACAAAACCCAATAAAGAGATTTTAAGAAAAATTGTTAGTAGTGGACATGCAGCACTGATTGTGTCAGCCACTGAATTAGTACTTTAAACATTTCTTAGGCTTGCAATTGCAGCCTGAGTGTGCAGATTTAAACTGCCATGGCGACTTGGCAAAACAAACCTTTTGCCAGGCTCAAACCTTCCTTTTTAATACATATAAGTCACCCCAGGGTAGGCACTGGACCTCCCTCAATTCAGCCTACCTCTTCCATAGACTAACTTTGGAGTAAATGTATTACTTTAATAAGCTGCAATTTCCAAATGGGAGCAGGTAACTACTTCATGTTTGGTGTCTTCAGTGAAGTTGGATTTTATTGACAATTTTGAAAATGCCACTTTTAAAAAGTTGGCGTTCTCCTGCCTTAGCCATTTTGTAATTGCAGCCTGTCTCTGGGTCTTATGACTGGGTGTACTTGACAGTAGGGATTTGTGTATTCCTCCTAGACAGCCACACACACACACACAATAGGGAGCATAGTTGTGGCTGGATGGGCCATCACTGGCAGGATAAGAGGGAGGAGCTAGGACAGTCCCACTTATGCTTGAATAGACTGTTTCCTGACACCACACATAGGGTTGCATACTCCCTGTAGTTAGTCTGGAGCCAGGGCAAGGAAGGCAGGGCACCAGTGCACTTCAAGGCACAATACCCAGTTGAAGTTCTCCCTACTTCAAAGGCATAACTGGGTATAAGTACTGGACCTCAAACACCAACTCTTCAGTGCACTTGCCGACCTGTGGATACTCTTCCAGGAAGAAGGACTGATGTACTGCTGATGAAAGGACTGCCACTCTGCTGGACTGCTGCTCTGAAGGATTGCTGCCCTGCTGTGCTGACCTGCAGCCTGCTGCTCACTTGCTTGGGTGAGTGGGTCAGAATGACTGGACTTGCATCTGTTAAACCCAGAACCCCAAAGTGACTCCAAGGGCTAGTTGGCTGACCTCCTGACTTGATCCTCAGGGACAGAAGGCTAAAAAAAACTCAATCCCAGCACCTGGACTATGCAATCTGTGAGTCTACCATGCAATGTGGTGCAACCCCAGTTCACAACTCTTGGAAGTGGGCTTAAGGTGCTCTGCCAGGCTCTGTGAACCCAGAGGAACAGACGTATCTCCTCTGATGTGCAACCCCTCGAGCAGAACTGGGGCGGCAGCCTGTATCGGACCGTCACAAAGACCCATAAAGGAAACGCTGCCACGCGACGCATCCTCGGTGCAGGCCCTTGCATCTCCCTCATCGCCAGCAGCCTCGCCGACGATGCCAGACTCCACATCTAAGCATCGCAGCTCCTCAAAACAAATGCATCGCCCTGACTGCGTGACACATCCTCAAAGCTGGATTTCGCATCGCAAGCCTCGTCAATGGGATCTCGTATTACAGCCCCGCCACGCCTTGAAACCGACACATCGCCTCAGCTGCGCAACGCATCTTCAACATGGATCCTCACAACACTCTTCAAACCAGGATTTAAGGTACTTTGTTCAGTGGGCTTAACTGGGTCCCTGTAGCCAGCCCCTGCTCCATTGTGGTTGGCCTGAACTTGTGACTTTGTTCAGGTCTGTCATGACCTGATATCCACAGTTCGCGCTTTGTGCTTTTTGGTGTTATTTTTACAGAAATCTTTAAACTTGCATACACTCCAGTTCTTATGATTGGATTTTTGTTGTATTGGTCTTATTTTATGTATTAAAAATGTCTCTATTTTTCTAATCGGATGTAGGATCTTTTTGTGTTTTCTTTACTTTATTACTGCTTGATGTGTCTCACAAATATTTTACACATTGACTCTAAGTTAAGCTGACTGCTCTCTGCCAAGCTACCAGAGGGTTGACCACAGGTTAATTTCGGGCTGACTTGTGTCTCACCCTGACAAGGATTATGGTTGCTGCTTGACCAGGGCTTACATCGCAGTCAACCAACAACCCAATTTCTTACACTAATGACCGTGACAACCTGTAAGTTTCCTCCAAGGCTGTAAGGGTCTTTTTTCCATATTTTTTGTTCTGGACCACACAGAACAAAAAGGACATCAGACCATTCATTCTAAATAGGGTGGGTGGTCAGAATTTTCCTCTGTCAACCCTTTAATTGCTTCTAGGTTTCAGATTACATTTCTCCTATTCTTTCCTCAATACACTTTGCACCCCATCTCTCTGCCTTCCACAACTCTAAATCTTTGCCCTTCCCTCTTCAAAATGGTTTGCTTTTCATCCTCAACAAAAACTTTGCTTTTTGTTGTGTTGGATCACCTGTGTCACTCTAAACGTTCCTCTCTTTTCTTCCTTTTAGACTTGCCTGACACTTTTAAAACAGTGTTCTACAATGATCTCTAGTTTGTCTTTTTTTCAGTTTTTCTGGCGTATGCTTTCTTGGTTTTTGTCTTATGTCACTGGTTGCTCATATTCAGTTTTTTAGCTAATTCCTCTTCTCTTTCTTTTCCTCCTTTTTATGGCTCTTCATCGGTCAGCCCTTGGCCCACTTCTCTTTTCATTGTAAACTTCTCCTCTGTCTGGGATCATCACTCGAGCTTTCTTACCAACTCTATGCTGTTGTTTCCTATCTTGTCACTTGTTTGCTTCACTCACACTCTTTATGACACTATTTTCTCTTGTCATTTGGCAATTAACTCCTGGATGTACTCACTTAAGCTATATCTCAAAACTTCCTAAATTGCTACATTGCAGCTTTTTCCCTTTTTGTATCCTTCCCCAAGTTGTCCCTCCTCCTTGAATATCTTTTCTCCCATCTCTTACCTCTCTATTCCACCTTCTGCTCTTTACCTGTGCATTAGTTTAAACTGTAGTCTCTCGACCTTTCAGCATACTTCCATTCTTTCTCTCTCCTGCTGTTTTCAATGGTATAACATTAGTAAGATTTGTTCGCTCCTGATGTTCCAGGCTACCAAAAAGTCTTTCTCTCACTCTTATTCAATACCACCTTCACAATTGTCCTACCCTATTGATTACTCTTTCTGAATCTGTAAATGTGTACTGCTTAACTTGGAAGAAGATTTCCTGATTCTTCATGTGCTGAAAATGAGTCTGAATCTTGGTTTTAATGTTTATGAACATTCTTTTTCATTTCTTTTCAATTCTCTTCAATACCTGTTTGGATTGTTTATGAATTTTACACAAATCAAACAGGTTTTGCCTTTGGGGGTTTTTCAATGCTGAGGTAATATCAACAATTTTATTTTCAATGATATGATTACCTAGCTTTTGATAGATAGTAGCTAGTTCTTTAAAATATCTTGAGCAGGAGAAAAGATGCATGCAATAATGTTATTACATAAGACAATACTATAAGTAAAGAAAATGATAAACTTTAATTAATAGTTTATGTAAATGTCAACCTATCAGATGCAAAAGCTCTAACAAATAGCTTGAAACAGTACATCTACAACTTTTGATTATCCCACATTTATGGGCGATATCCGATATTAAGACCACTTTCAACCAATCGGGCTGCAGGAATCAATCTACACCCGATGGAAGAGCCCCAATCAGGGCGAAAACAGGTCTTAGGTTGCTTGTGTTCCGATTCAGAGAGGACCTGGCTTGGCAGTTTGAGCTTCACTGTTGCCATTGGAGGAGGACCAAGACCGATTTGCATATGGATGGGTCTAATCTGAGGTGGCATTGGGCAAAAGTAAGATAGGTTGAAATGCTACCCTGGATCACTGTATTCCTCCTAGACATATGACTTACTACTTGATTCCTAATTTGGCACAAATAACGAAGAAATGCTGAGGTAATATCAACAATTGTATTTTCAATGATATGATTACCTAGCGTTTGATAGATAGTAACTAGTTGATTCCTAATATGGCACAAATAACGAAGAAAAGCTAAGCCATTTTCAAGGTTATTTTGAGGACACCTGGGCTGGAAGCATGCGCTGATCAGGCCACAGACATCAACCAATATTTCATATACATTTTTGGGATGCGTTTGAAAGCTCAGACAACCAAGAGTGAAAAACAAGCAATGTAGCAGAAGGGAGGCATAACTTCTTCCAAAGAACACTTGGAAGGCACCACCATAATGTGTACCAATTTATTGAGATTCTTAAAAAAAAATAACGCCTAAAATGAACAGCCTAAAATCTCTAATCAAGTTAAACTTCTGCATGAAATGCTAAGCAACAAAGTTAACATATTCCAAGGCCTTCAACCAAATTGAGCAAAAACCATAAACCTTCCAAAACCTTCCAAAACCAAACCAACAAATATACAAAGTGAAATATGTGTCCTCTATACTAATGTATAATAATTGTTTTTTTTCAAACATTACTTATTCGGATTCTCTTTATATTGTTAAACAAATGTAAACCACATATCCCATTATGGAACAACTGAAAGTCTAAGAAACTTAATATTAAACACAAAAATAAATGTACAAAATATCAATACCACCTACATGTCAAAAACATCACAACAAATAAACATATTTTGAAATTGTTATTTTACAATGAACTCTATGAAACAATTAAGCCTATTTTTTATTTATCATAAAAAAACTTGAATATGCTTTTCTTTTTCCAATTCAACTTATAATATCTCTTATTATTATCGATTAAATGGGTACAGATATATTTAATATTGCTTACAATGACTATGGAAAATACTGAAATATTGTTTAAAATGACTATTGTTTTTGTTTGAAAAGGTGTACAAAGGGCTGTAGAAAAACATTTGCCTAATATGTATTGAATGGGCCTGATTCACAAAACTAAACTTACACTTTTGTGTAAGTTTACAATTGTTTGCAATTCACAAAGGAATTTTTAAGAGTAGTATCTTTACGAGTGAGGAATCTCCGCACTCTTGGCAGGGACTCCGCATATAAAAAGACAGGCAGTCGTAAAGATGCTACTTATAACATTCATTTGTGAATTGCAAAAATAGTAACCTTACACTAAAGTGTAAGTTTACCTTTGTGAATCTTTTCAAATCTATTTTATTTTTATGTATTATGAATATGTTATATATTTTTATTTACTTTCAAAACAGCTCTAAATTGCTATATTATGTGCATATAAATGAGTTGTAAAGGTTTATAGCCTTGCTGCAAAGATGATATATTTGATTTAAACAAATTAACCTTTGTATATATATGTATATATATATATATATATCACACATCCAGAAAGCCCCTTCCGAACTGTCTGGGACCCGTGGAGAGTGACGTGCACGCCGGCGTAGCTCACCGGCAATCCAATACACCACAAAAACGAATCCGCGCGCTCTCAGGGATACAAAGAATTCCACCAAAAATATGTCCACTGTAGTTTATTTCACAACGCGTTTCGATCCTCTGGGGATCTTGATCACGTGAAACATACACCCACTTGGAGAGGCTTATATAAACTGTCACTCAGCGCCAAAGAACGGAAGTGGAAGGCCATTACTATGGCAGACATATTGGAATGGTACAATTCTTAAACAAATATAACCATGAGGGGATAGACATGAGCACAGTTGCATTTAAATCACATGCCACACAAAATCGGTAATATTCATCACAAGCTATAAATAATGCATGATTCTCAACAGTATTAGCATAATACCAATGGTGTTAAACAAAGTAAAAACAAAATGTCAACGTGAGAAACATTTCAATTGATTAAAATAAAATCATAAAGTGCCTGTGTATTGCATCAACCGACTCAATGGCCCGCACCTTATCGACTATAATAGTCGCATTGCCGCCTCACTCTATGTATACAAGCCAGAAAACTTTATCAAACCAAGTGCCGAAACAAAATGGTTACGGATGTCACGGCAACCTCTATAAATATCACGTGGCAGTTCTGAAGGCAGTGAGACATGAAGACATGTCGGCAAGTGCACGGATATGATATATCATCCCCGCCAATGCATAAATGCAACAAAAGTGTGCCGTGAAATACACCATGACAAAGCTGTTACTAGGAAGTTAAGGGCAAGTGCCCAAGTACTGGTGCGGCTCAAAATAACAGTCTTCCCATAAAAAATGGCAAACAATCTATGTGTCGCGCTATGCACCATGGCCAATGTTGTTGGCAGTTGTTAAAGCATTCCTAGTAACAGCTTTGTCATGGTGTATTTCACGGCACACTTTTGTTGCATTTATGCATTGGCGGGGATGATATATCATATATCCATCTTCTTGGAGGTTATTTTGCAGATGGATATTTACTTGGTAAGTTTACAAACATTTGGAAAAATATTTTTTTAAAGGTACTTTAGATGACAATGCATATGTTTTTTGCGACATTGGATTTTTACCCATACTTAAATGCTAGCACACAAAGTAATAGAAAAGACATTTGGTCTTTTAAAAAGTCAATCTAGGGGGCATATTTACAAGGAACTGTTGGAGCCTGGCGTTAAGCCGAAATTGCTAACGCCGCGCTCCGACAGTTTCAAAACGGAGGGATGCACCATATTTTCAAGAATGCGGTGCACCCCTGCGTTTCCCCTAATGCTGGCACCAAATTTAGCTGCCAATTGCCAATGCAGGCACCCTTGCACCATAGTGCAAGGGTGCCTGCATTGCAAAGAATGACTGTTCATGTGCAGGAATGTGTCCCTTCCTGCACATAAACAATCACTAATGGCGATTTGTAACTTCTATGTGTGCTGCAGAATGTAGCACATACAGAAGTAGCAAAATGCTATTTTTTAATGATTGTTAATGTGCAGGACGGGACACCTTCCTTCACACGAACAATCACTAATGGCGATTTGCTGTTTTTATGTGTGCTGCAGAATGCAACACACATAGAAACAGCAAAAACGAGGAGAACTTAATGATTTCTCCTCGCTGCGCCTGTTTAAGACCAGGTTTTCCCTAGTCTTATTTTTGACGCTGACCCATATTTATGCCACCCTCGTAAATAGGGGCAGCATCAAAAAGCAACAGGTGTTGCGGTGGAATGTCCACAGCAAATCCCATTGACTGCCCCTTTGCCACAGTGGACTGCTGCAGTAAGGGGCATATTTACAAGGTGGCGTTAAGTCACGTTCAGGGGCTTAGCTCCACCTTGTAAATATGAGCAGGGAATTGTGCCACAGGAACGTCATTAAAAGTGACGTTCCGGTGGCGCAATGCCCTTGTAAATATGCCCCTGGTGTCTTCATAAGAGTTGTGGTGCAACACAATGCACACATGAAACTAGCTGTAACATTATAGCAACATGAGCTATGCTGAACAATATAACTACTGGAAAAAGACTACCAACAATAATGTCCGACTCAGACTCAGAAGATGAAGAACAGAATCCAGCACCTCATTAACTGCAAGATGCATCAAGGACAGCAAACGGCAGAGCACGACGTGCTTACATCACAAATCAGTATTTTTAAGGTACGTTTTAATTGAAAATGTGTGTTAAAGATCACAAACTTGTATCACAGTGTGATTTAACAATGTTTTGACAAGTTTGTAAGCATAAATCACTTTGCATGTCTAACAAAAAGTTTGTTAAATCATAATATCCCAATAACTTTCCAATTACAAACAATCTTAATGATTTTGTTTACTTCTTCTAATGGTGGCCCTTTCAGATGTTACTGACCTAACACTTCTTGACACAGCCCCACTAAGATTGTGACGCTCACTCATAACTTCACTTACAGACAAATTGCTCTCAATGGAAAACTCTTCACTTTCTCCAGCCCTTGCTTGCCCTCACTTGTTATTTGCCTTGTCTGCAAGCTTTCTACAGCACTGGTTAACTTGTAAAAGACCAAAGGCAAAATCCCCACTGTAGTGGACCATTTCTATTTGTAAATTAACCGTGCACCTACTTAAAGCTAATTGATAGAACAACTCATTCCATAAATATCTGCAAAAAAATTATGTTGTTTACTCCTTTCTGACAAACTTTTGTACTCTAAATGATTACATACATTTGTGTTAGCCACCGTTATATTGTCCAGTTTGACACCCATGATCCTTTGCTCCTCTTCAATTGTGTTTGCTAATTGTTCAAAGTGGCTTTTCATGCATCTTTGTATGCCAACAATTTATTATTTATAGCTTTTATGTTTTCTTGTTGTAGGCTCTGGGGATCATATTCATGGATTTTGTGGTGCATGGCGGCACAGCAAGTCACCTTGCTGCGCTGCCCTGTGTCACCATGGTGCAAGGGTGCTTGTGTTGCAGGCAGGATCATTTTTGTGCAGGAAGTGGCACCTTCCTGCACAGAAACAATTCTGAGAGGCTTTTTCCTCTTTCTGTGTGTGCTGCAGAATGCAGCACACATAGAAAGAGGAAGTAATGAGAAAAAATAAAGATATTTCTCCTTGTAATGCATCTCCTGGGGAGGCGTATCTTTTTGGCTCATTCCCAGGTTTACACGGTCTTGTAAATCTGGGAATGCATCAAAAACCATGGGAGTTGCATGGGAACACCCATGCATCGCACATGGAATACTTACCCAGGGCAAGCTAACGCAATGCACTGATTTGCGCTGAATTGCGTTGCTTCATATTTTTGGAGCCACTCAAAGCCACACAAAGTGGTTTGCGTGGCGTCAAAAATCTGACTTTAGGTTTTCATCGCTCTTGTACCACGGTGATAATAGGGAAAAAGGGTAGGCAGCCCGTGCAGGTGAATCCAAGTGAGTGGGCCCCTTCCTTTCCTCCTGTGTAAAGAACAAAAAAACAAACAAAAAGGTAAGTGTAAGCGAAAAGAAGAGAAAGAAAAATGAGTTATAAAATATACAATGACTTAATATCAACAGCTAGAATAAATTACGAGCTTACTAAAAAATAATAACATGTAATAAGATCTAATTAAGTCTGTTCAACTGCAAGAGAAAAAAGAAGAAAGAGAGAGGAGAGTAGGCAGCATATAAGGAGATAAAACCATCACGCAATGCAGAATACTCCAAAACATTAAGGTTAGAGAAATGACCTATACTGTACAAGGTGGAAAAAGCAGTGCAAAGGTCAATGAGCTAATAAACATTCAAGAAAGGAGAAAAGATCTAGACATCTCCCATGATCTCTATGCCGGGAAGATGGTGTACAGTTACTCCCCTCGAAGATGAACAGCTAGTTCCTCGTCCTGATTCAGTCCCCCAGGCGCCTTGGTTTGGAAGGTAATAATATGTTTGGATTCACGCTGTCTCAGTTTGAGAACCCTGTTGCCACCCCGGGCCTCTCTTTTCACCTGTTCAAGAATGAAGAAACTAAGCTCTGAAGCATTGGAAAAGTGCATATCCTGAAAATGCCTAGCAACGGGATATTTCTGGTCTAAATTGGTAATGGCTCTGCTATGTTCCAATGCGCGCTTCTTGGCCATAGAGGTGGTACTACCAATATAGCAAAGTTTGCATGGGCATTCTATGGCATATATGGTGAACATGGAGCTACAGGTGAGAAATTGGGATATCTCCTTCTTGATCCCATTATATACCACTTGGTTGCTGAATTTGCTGTTTCTGCAAGCTTTGCAATGGCCACAAGGGAAAAATCCCTTAAGACCATGCAAGTTTCTGTCTGAGTAGATAGTGATGTCACTGTGGACAAGCATATCCCTTACACTCCTGCCCCTTCTATAGGTGATATTGGGTCTATCTGGTATGCTATCACCGATGACACTATCAGTCTTAAGTATGTTCCAATTGTGTGCCACAATGCGTTTGATGTCCTTAGACCCTGTACTAAACGTCATGATCATTCTAGCGTCTCCACCCTCTGTGTTGGTGTTGGGGACCGATGTCTCTGCAATTGTCAATGATCTGTCCATGGCATCAGCTCTCTCCCTTGCTTTTCTCAGTACCCATAACGGGTAGCCCCTTTCTTGAAAGCGTTCAGTAATGGCCTCCCTCTCAGTGACGTAAGCCTCATTGGTATTACAGTTTCTTTTTGCCCTCAGCAGCTCTCCGTAAGGGATGCTCCACTTGAGAGCCTCCGGGTGGCTGCTGAGGGCATGGAGAACGCTGTTACCAGCCGTAGATTTCCTGTACAAAACTGTATGGACTTTTTTCTGTTGTATCGTCAGTTTAACATCAAGGTATTCTGTGGTGTTATCACTGATTTTGCCACTGAGTACGATGTTGCGATCATTGTCATTTAATTTGTTAATGAACAATTGGGCCCTATCTCTGGGACCCGCCCAGACAATGAATAAATCATCGATGTAGCGTAGCCACCTAGAGACATGTCTGAGATCTTCCTGAAAATTGGGGTCGGCAAAAATGTCCTCCTCCCAGCTTCCCATAAACAAATTGGCGAAGCTCGGGACAAAGCACGACCCCATGGCAGTCACAGTGGTCTGGCGATACAGAATATCATTGAACATAAAGATATTGTTTTTCAAACAATACTCTATCATGTCTAAAATCATGCGGCTGTGTTCCAACAGTCGGATGGGTCGCCTCCTGAGAAAATGTGCACATGCCTCTAGTCCCTGTTGGTGATCTATTATAGTATAGAGACTGTGGACATCGAGGGTAATAAACAGAAAATCTTCTTCGATTTTGCTGAGAAAGTCCTTGGTGTCTCTAATGTAACTGGGTAAGGTGTTAACGTGATCCCTGAGAAAGTGATCAACGTATTTAGATACGTGCTCGGCTACACTGCCACGTGAGGAAACAATCGGACGACCCGGAGGATTATTCGGGTCTTTATGTATCTTTGGTAGAAGGTAAAGGACCGGTAGCACAGGGTAGTCCTTTTTCAGGTAGCTGAACTCCTCCCATTCTAAGATACCCCTATCCTTCCACTGTGTCAGCATGTCCCATAGGACACTGGATTCAAGCTAGCCTGGCTGATGAGGGGTGTTACCCCAAAACCGGTCCCAGGATGCTGGTTTCCAGTCCAGGGAAGACTTGGCTTGGCAGTTCGGTCTGGATTGTTCCCATGAGGCACAGGGTCAAGACTGATTTGCATATAGCTGGGTCTGAACTGGAGTGGCAAAGTGAGCTAAAGAACGATGATGGATTCAACCCAGATATGTGACTGGGGGTGAGTGTCTGAAAACTGTCAGCACTCTGTCCATCTTCTCTTTGTGTTTGCTTTGTGGTTTACCAAGACCACAACTCCCAAAATGCATTTGGTTGTTAACTGAATACTCAGGACTGGAACATGGCTTGCTGACGTGGAGACATCTGATAACCGCACCCTGAGGTGATTGGTTGATGAACAGATTTAAGCGACTCTTGTGAGATTCAAATGCTCTGAACCATAGAAGGCTTTGAGGGAGGGGCTGCATCTTTAGTTTAATGCTCTGGTTCTCAGTGAGCTGGGTTGGTTCTTCCTGGCAGACAGAATGATCTGGGCGCTTTAAGCAGAAGATGAGGTGGGAGCAATGCTTAATTTGGGCCAGTGATGGCAGGTCTTTCTTCAGAGCTCTTCTTACCTTCTATTCTCTGTATAACTTCTATTTCTGAGAAATGTCTACTCTCAGTCTGCCTGCCTTAATCCTTCTTATTGAAAATTCTGAAATTGGCTGACACCTCATTTCACAGATTACAACTTCTCTTTATATCCCTATTCCTGTAATATAATATTACCTAATCTCCTCCAGCCTATCTCTTTCATCAACCATTCACCTGAAACCACATAGCCCCCACTAATGACTACACCTACTTGGTATTATTATATCACAAAGTAACTGGAGAAAATGAATGCAATTTTTCTTGAGAACACATGATTAATCACAATAACCACTAGATTAACAACCAACCTTGGGTTTCGGAGTAGTGTGCTACTCACCGTAAAGCGCTTTAACGCCTCGTCAGGGGTAGTAAGCGTTATATAAATCCAATTAAAATTACAATTACAACCACAATTAGAACTACAATAATCTTATAGTGAAAAATGTCATATTAATTAATAATTCATTAACATAAGATATTACCGACCCAAGCCCCTAATAAACCCCACGTCTAAAGAAATTGCAATAACATTCTTAAATAAATGTATTTGTAATAATATATTTAATGTAAAATGATATTTCATAAATAAAGCACTATTCACCCAATTCCCCAATATTTCCAAACCCTCAAAAAAATGTAAAACAACATACAACATATAACCAATATTTTAACTTGCATTTATATATAAATTAAACTAAAAAGTAAACTAATTGCAATATACATAACAAAATTATATTATAAACAAAAACCACAGTGAACCACAGTGTGTAAACTTCAAGACAACACAAGAACTGATCTAGCGCCATTCTAAATACATGCATACAAAGAAAGATAACCCTGAAGGCTGGACAAAGGATATTGGTCAGGTAAATTGTGACACCAGGGCATGCTTAAACAATGCACTTTTTATACACAACGCTATGTAATTTTAATGATGGTGAAAATGCTAAAACATATACATAGATTGAAGGATATCCTCCCTGCATGACCCACACCATGTACAACTTTACCCCACAAGATATAGGTAGTATGTGAACACGATTATAAGAATAGAATATGCATGTATTTTGTAACTGATGTGAACAAGGTTTAAGTGTGTTCGCAGTAGGGCATGGCTAAGCCGTCGACCGACGTGGCCCCCCGGCTCTGAAGCTCCAGAGCCTTTGTGTCTATCCTGATGGCTACACAATGCTAAACATTTCATAACTAGGCAAGGGGGAACAAAACCATCCTCCCTTGCCCTCGAGAGCTGCTGCGGCTGCCTGGGGCCATCCATTGAGACCCACCGGGGTTGCCAAACATTGCTGCTGCTGGATGGGGTAGTACGGCCCAGTCCACCTCGGAGGCCCTACGGTGATAAGGGCCACAGGTGAGCCTGAGGCCGAGGGTGCGGAACCCTGCTGGGCCCTACTCTCCCACTTCTCTGGAACAACCTTTTGGTGGCTGCCCGCTTCCCGCTCAGTGGCCGCATTTGCCCTGTCCTGCTCTTTTCTCGGCTGGTGGCTGTGCATGGGTGATGTGGGGGAGTCCGGCAGGGAGAGGCCTGAGGCTCCATTTTGGGTCTTCTCTGACCGGTGACCCCGCTACACACTACCCGCCGGCCCGCTGGCGATTGCGGACCCAGCCAGCGGGACCACTGTTCCGGGAAACTAGTGCACTCCTGGGCACGGCTGGGACCGCCGGGCTCCTGCCAGCTCGCCCGTACAGGTGCCCTGCATTGCCACAGACAGCAGGGGGGCTGGAGACCAAATTGGAGGCCCCCCACTGGACTCACACTCTGCCCGTCCTGCTGATTTGCCACTACAGATCCGCTGCCCCCACTTCTCCACCTACCTCTCACTTTCTGCAGTGGCCTGTTCTTCCCCCTGACCGGCAACGACACCCACACAGGACGGAGCAGCCTCGCCACAGACATTGAGGCTGCCATACTGTCACCTACCTGGCTGGCGTCTGCCCCTTTCATAATCTGCTGCCACGCCGGCGGCTGTTGGGTGGCTATAGAGCAGCTGCTGTACCTACTTCAATCTTCCCAACACCCGGGCTGCATCAAAGGTGTACCAGGCCCCTGGGGACCACCCGTGATGCTCCAGATCGTCTGCTGGGGACCCCCCTTGGCCACCACCTGTCTGACCCTCACTACTGGTCTGCCACTTACCTAGGTGAGACTTTGAATTTCTTCACCATTTCCTTTATGAATATAGCGCGCTGCCCTCAGACTCCATAGATATATTGCCCCCCTCATCATTCCTCGCTGATCCACCAGGTGTTGGGCCCCCAATCCATTATTGGGTACAACACATCTCTCTGAACTTTTCAAATCAATTACGCTCTCTTATAGTCTCCCCTACCTCAGTGATCATTTGTATACACTGCCACACACCCACCCTGGGCTGAGGAGACCCTAAACAACTGAGACTCACTTTTGAGCCCCCAAGACCACTGACAGATCCTGGGCATCATCTGACACAGAGGAGAAATGTAATGCTGCGCATCCCCCTGACCCACTGGATGGCACTACGGCGATCATGGCGGAGCTGCAGGCTGGCTTCGGTTCCATGGACACCTGCCTTGACATCCTGGTTTCCTGTCTGGATCGCATAGAGGAGCGCCTGGAGCAGCATGGTTGCTGACTTTTCACTACATATAACATAATATGACACATGCTACATACATTACTGGGGGCCCGGCAGATAATTTGCCTCAGTGTCACAAGTTTTGATATTTTCACAGCTATAAACTCAACAGCTCTAGACATGACTTCCTGCTCACCCCTCCTATAACTTTGTACACTTAGGATACTGACAGCATTATTATTATTATTATTAGTATTATAGGGGATTTATAGAGCGCATGGCTGCCCTAAGGCTTCCCAGCGCTGTACGATTAGTAACTGATAAGATGCCGGCAACTTAGAGGTGTTGCTTAAACAGCCAGGTCTTAATTTGCTTTCGAAATTGCAGTTCATTGTCTATTTTTCTACAGTCCAGCGGAATGGAATTCCAGAGTTTGGGAGCCAGATGGGAGAAAGCTCTTCCACCCCATCTTTCTCTCCTAACCTTTGTTTGTGTTAGGCGGTCTTCCGTACTAGACCGTAAACGCCTGTTTGGAGTGTAGGGGGATATTAGTTTCCTGACTTTTTCCGGCCCTTTATTATGGCGTGCTCTGTGCGTAATGATCAGGACTTTGAATGTTATTCTTGCTTCTATCGGTAACCAGTGAAGGTTCACTAAATGTTTTTTTACCGATTCCCGTATGGGAACATCACAGAGCAGTCTGGCAGCTGCATTCTGAACGATCTGCAGTTTGCGCGTGATGTATTTAGGTGCTCCCATGAACAAAGAGTTACCATAATCTAGTCGAGAAGTGACCAGAGAGTGGACCACTGTCTTTCTTAGAGGTGTTGGCACCCTGTCCAGGATTTTCCGTAGGCTTCTCAGTAGTCCGAAACAAGTTGCGGCTACCTTCTTGGCTTGTGTCCCCATAGATAGGTCAGATTCTAGCCAAAAGCCTAGGCTTTTAATTATGTCTGTATGTATCGGTGCTTTACCTAAGCAGGCTGGCCTAGTCTAGAATGGGGCTGGGTATCAGTTTATTTCCAAGATGTAATATCTCGGTCTTCTCCCCATTCAGCTTTAGGCAGCTTCTCGTCATCCACTCTTTGACTTTTATCAAGCAGGAGGACATCTTCTCCCCGACTCTGCTGTTTTTTGGGTCTAGTGATATCACCAATTGTGTATCGTCTGCGTACGAGGTCATGGATATATCGAATTCTTGTACAATCTTGGCCAGGGGCTCCATGTATACGTTAAAAAGGGTTGGGCTCAGTGCTGATCCCTGTGGTACGCCGCACTTTAGCCCCATGGTTTCCGAGAAAGTAGAATTTTCTTGTACTTGGAAAGTTCTTTTATTCAGGAATGATAGCAGCCATTTGAGTGCCTTGCCCTGTATCCCAATATTTGCTAACCTTCTGCCAAGTATTTGATGGTCCACCGTGTCGAATGCGGCGCTCAAATCCAACAGGAGGAGCACCGCAGATTTCCCTGGTCTAGTGATTGTCTCAGCTCTTCTACCACTCCCAGTAATGCGGATTCCGTGCTGTGTTGTGCTCGAAAACCCATCTGAGTTAGATGGAGGCATTGGTGGATTTCAAGAAAATCAGACAGGTTTCTGTTGACGTGTTTTGCTAACAGTTTGCCTGCATATGATAGCTGAGATATCGGTCGGTAGTTCCCCAATTGTCCTGTATCTGCATTAGCTTTTTTTAATAGGGGCTTTAGCAATGCATGTTTCCAGGCCCCTGGGACTTCGCCAAATTCTAGAGATTGATTCAATACCCTCATTAAATTTGGTATAATGATGGGTGCATTCAAAAGATCATACAATTCCCTGTTCTACAATACAAAACCTTTATTTCTGAAACAATCTTCGGTCAGAAGCTCCGAGGTGGTATGTAAGCTGGTCGTTGGTGATAGTATTAACTCCCTTATATGGCATTTGTACGTGCTCTAATATTTATCCATTGTAGGTAGCCATGCATTGATACACCAGTTGGCTATGCATGTAGGACTGTCAAACTGCATCACCGTGGGTGGCTCACCAAGCTTCAGATAGCGCAGAGTTACAGGTTGTATTTCAACTATTCTTTATTTAAGCAACACATATACCAATCTGACAATACATATGTATCCTGGACGTAACTCGAAAGCATCTTGAGCACCGACATACTGATGCTTCTCCTAGAAGTGAGTAAGTATGTAACGTTAAATAATACAATAATGACATTCTACCGGGGTTTCGAGGGGCTAAAGAGCCGACTTGTCTGTTTTTAAAATAAATATTGCACATACATCTTCCTATAGCCTTTTCTGTCATCCTTCTAACAAAATACGTACAAAAACCTTGCATACAACAGTTTTGCGCTTGGCTCCCAAGAGCATCGGATCTCATTGCGCGTGGTCGGCAGGACCCTAATCATATCAGGACATATTTGGAAATTTTTCTTTTCCTTCGCCAATCCATACACCAACCTTAACAGTTTATAAACTTTGTGCAGGTCTACCAAGCCACATATATGGCAAATTGTTCTTGAAGTGTATGAGTTGCATAGACACTTATGAGCCTCCTGCTGCTGATCATTAATTTTATGGCCATAACAGAGCTTATAATATTGATGTTTGACACAAGCATTCAAAACAATGGCAGCAAAACCTTTAAGAGGCCGTATGGCGTCATACGGTACGCCTGGAGCTTCCATTTCAAAATCTGCAATATTATAGGTACAAACACACTTCATACACAGCTCTTTGTTTTGGATTGTGGAACTTTCAGTCTGTTTTATACGGGAAACAACCTTTAGAACGCATGCATTACATCGCATGCCATTAGATCGAGGTTTTTACAACGCAAGTCGTTACAACGACTTGCACTGGAGGGCGCTATAGGACAAGGAGTAGTTTAATTTACTATCCAACACCTTCCCTACTGTACGTAGGCTGGAGTTGGAATAGTAAATTAAACTACTCCTAAGTCCAGCGCCCTCCAACGCAAGTCGTTGTAACGACTTGCGTTGTTAAAACCGCGATCTAATGGCATGCGATGTAATGCATGCGTGATATCGTCATACATCCGTTTTGAACAGCATAAAGTGTAAACATTTACGCCGTCAACCTTTGGCGGCATCCCCTCCACCACTACTCTTTTTGCTGATGCTTTCTATGGTTATAAAAAGAAAGATAGACAGACTATGAGTTAAAATATAGCCATATATATGGTATAATTAAGTTTCTCTAACTAGTTTTACTAACCTGGTCATTTTCTTGGGACTCTGTGGCAGCACTGAAATCTTGAGAGATGCTGAGGTCCATCGAGGCATAACGGGCGTCAGAGTTTGCATGCGCCTATTGCACAATGATTGCCTCCGGAGCCAATGCCTCCAAAAACCCCATATCTGCATAGACTTGTGAGTTAGGAGCTCTTATAGATTCTTCACCATCTTCCATATCGATGAAATTGTTTCCAGCATTTGCTTCGTTACTCGAGGCTTCGCTACCGCTGCTGGAGCCCTTAATTTGGGATATCAGTTTGGGCAAATCCTTGAAGCTGAGCGTTTCCAACCGCTGACAGAACTCCTTGTCTAAACCAGTGACGTCGTGACCACCGTCTTTAAGGATGCTCTGCTGCGCATTCTGCTCCATTGCTACTGGTGTCAGGCAATGATAATATCTATTGATAGAGTTCAAACCACCATCATAGGGCATCTTTTTGATGAAGTGGCTGTATCTCTTCAGAATGACCGAGAGATCTCTTTCTGGAGGGTGGCTCCTGGGTTTTGAATAGGCTGCTTAGGGCTCCTTATATGTATTTTAAGCATCACAAAAGGGCATACTCCTCTACATTACATCATGGTTACCTGATCTCCAGGGGCTGAGGTTCATTGAGGGCTGCCGCTTAGCCCTAACCACGTGGTTGAACCATGAGCTCGTAACTAGCACGTGACCAGGGTGATGTCACAACACACGTGACCCAACAAGGCCATGAGACCCAACACAGTCACATGACCCCCCCGTAATTGACGTCAGTGCCAGAGAGGGCCCCCAGGGGCTCGGAAGTCCCGGTAACGAAGTGACATCACTTCCGCGGCAGGACAACTGTTACTTTTTACTTGATGTGGAAGGTATCCCTCATTACTACTGATCCAATCAAGTTAAAGTAAGGTGATACATTTGTATGGATGTTAGCTTCTCAGGACCTTCTGCAATACAGCATCTGTCAGCGTCCTTCGAACTTACACTAGCTGTAGCAAGATGAGATTTGCAGACCAACCTGTGTACATACTTTCATGAGTGTGCTACTCAATATAACATTCCATGATTATTACAGTGAAAAGGAAATATTTTACATGGGAATGACGAACATTGTGCTTAGTAATTCGGATTTCAGCTTCACCGAGTAATAAAATATCGAGGTGTCACAAAGCAAGATGGCACCTAATGTTAACCATTTTCAAATGCAGGCCTACGCTAGCTATGGTCAATCTAAATGTGAACAAACATCCTTTTCACTGACATGTGGGATCTTGTGAAATGGACTTCGGTTTCATGAAGCAGCACCAGGCATCTCTGTCACTGAGGAACCATCAGTGACTCTATTTCATGCTGCATCATGTGGCGGAGCCGGAAAGATGGAGACTGCTGGTAGAAAGGCAGACAAAGACAGTGACACAGTTAAGTGATGCCTTGAGTACACAATTATTTTTCTATCCAGTTTTGGCCAGATCCGCTGCAAGTCTAGGTGCTGTACTGTATTTTGGACTCCGCTAGCAAGCTAGGAGGAGATGCAGAAATTCCACAAATGCAAAGAATACCATACACAACATTGCTACCGGCATTAGGTAGCAGATTTGTCTCCCAAATTCCTCAATTTTTGAAAGGGGAGTGCTGCACTTTAGAGAAATGAGTGGATTTTTGCAGGCATCCCATTTCACTGCCTTTCAACTGCATTATTCCACTTTCACAGTGTAACATTTTCAAAATCACATTCATAACTGAGTACGAAGTAGTACACAATATATGCAAACAGTGTTCTTCAGCTTGTATTAGGTTCACATTACACAGCGTTTTGTACTAGGTTCAGCATTGCACAGCGTTTGGCTATTAAATGAATTAAATTCATGAAATTATAGGGCACGATATTAGAACCACACCCAGTTCTTATAAGATTGGGTTCAAAAGAGGTTTAGAATAGGCAATCCAATGTGGAACAATTATTCTGACAATCTTATTTATTTAAACATTCAGCCCAGGAAGAGTAGGTGCTTGGAAACAGGGTCTGCAGAACTGATAAATGTGTTATATTGAGCCAGTCAACCTCTTTCTTCTAGATCTTTGTTTTTAAATGAGCAATAACCTGTTTATATTTATTCATGCATTAGTGGAGGGTGTGTTCGCCATACCATCCTTCTGCAGCTCAGCATGTGTCCAATCCACAACCACCTTACAGTTTGCCCACAAATCCAGGGAGCCACAATGTCAAGAAGAAAACTATTCAAATCTTCTCAGGGGACTTTCAAAATCTTAACCATTCTGTCCACCTCAGTGTACCATTTATCAGGATTCTCCCACAACGTTGGAAATTGATCTGCAAATGAAAAAAAGATCACCATGACTCCAGGGCACATGAACATACCCACCTCTGTGCCCTTCTCTCAACAGGAACTCTCCAACCTCTGTGTCACTCACACTAGCTCCTTTTTCTGTCCCTTCGTAATCCTTTTTCTTCTCATTACACCTTGTCCATTGATCCTCGTATTTCTGAGTCTCCTCTCACTCCTTAATGCATTCCACTAGTTCCTTGACATACATTTTGAAACTTGATGATCTAATTTTCTTTAATGCATCCTCAAAGATATACATCCTAAAATTCTTCTTTAATTTCTGATTTTTATTCACATCAACTCCAAACTCTTCAGCCAGCTCTTTCAATCTTTCATGTGCTGTATGGGCATATATTATAGCTGTTTATGAAAGGTTGGGATTCCGAAACCACAATAACAGTGCCAACTGGTCTATTAATGGGGTTCGGTCTTTCTCTGTACGAGGGTGTACTATCAAATCTAGAGTAGTAGTAATGGCAGATATACTAGAGGTTGTTCTGGTATATGACATGCTAGGGGTCAATGTGTAAACCTCCCTCTGGGGAACACCGTTCATTAGGTGCACTCGCACCCACTCTCAAGTCTGTTTCTCCTTCCCTCACTACCTGGGTCAGAGGACACATTTCAGGTGGAGTCACAACATTATATGGAGGTGATCTGGAATTCAGCAAATCATCCAAAAACTCATTGTTCAAATCACTATCAACCTCTGACTCTCCTTTGTCATCCCGATCTCCGTCTCATGACTTCTTGACTTCTGCCCCTTCCTTAACTATCACAGGATACATAGCTATGCCCTCTATCACATTCTATCTCCACCTCTGATATTTCGCATTCCATCTTGACTCCATCCAACTACAGACTATATTTCTTCTCTGAATTTTATATTACTACTTCTTCTCATGAGTGGGATGTTCCCATGCATTCAATGCTTCAAACTGTACAGGCTTTGGTTGGGGGTTAATCTTATAAACCACTCATCTCAAAATCTAAACTTTTCTCACATTGAATGTGCTACATGCAAGAAATTACAAGAACTTATTGCAGTGCTTGATCCAAACGCAAGTTTGTAATCTGACAATAGGGGCCATATCATGTGCAGGTGTGCCCTCTGGAGGAGTTCCTCACTCCTCACCCTCACAGACAGGTACCCTCACATAATTTCTCAACATAGATTTTATTTTCTTCAAGAACTTCATTTTCATTTCTTATGCCAAATAACATAGAACTTGCGAATCCCAAATTGAATTAACTGGCAGTTCCCAAAACTCACAATGCAATACTCAGCAATGCAAAAGCATGACCCTAAACTGGACCCAACCAATCGCAGTATGATACCCACTGGCGCAATGCCAAACTCAGTGTGGCACACACGCTGAACAACCAACCTAAGTGTGGCACCTAATGACACTCAATTCACTCCGATCAACTTTGCATAAGCAAAAATATTGAAAATGCAACGACTCTTGTCTGCTTTACCTAAGCAATACAAATGCTGATCAGTCGAAGGGCAATATGGAATTGCTCAGTTGTGGTACTACTGTGAAGATTTGGGTGTACTATATGATATGGCTGTGGGGCCTTATCATGGAGTAGACTCGCAAATACCATCTTGTGTCCAGTCAGTCTTGTTTACTTAACCTTAGTTCAACCCTGGCTAGTTGTGGCTGCAAGCAGTAAGGCTTAGTGAAGGACCTTAATGTAAAGCATTTACCAGCACCAAACAATGAAATGAGAAAGCCATACAAAAAAAGAAAGAAAAACAAAAATTATTTATAAATGTAGGGGATATTTCTATGAACTTTTAGAGACCCTGATCATCAGGATCCACCAGAGGGTTCTGGCGATACAGATTTTAGATGTTTTATCAATTTTAAATGCAACCACAAACAAGCAGTGGTCAACAAAAAGTTTGGAAACTTTTCAAAAGTTTGAAAGAGTTAGTGAAGGTATTTTGACCTGTGTTGGGTGAAAAAAATTAATCAGAGAAAAGGTCTAGGCAGCTGGAGAGGATACTTTGGATAGTTACCTGTCCACCAGAGTGTTTTGTAAGGCAAGTTCCAAACTTTATAGGACGATCTCTTTAGACATCAATGGAGTGGTCTTGATGCTGAGGATACAGGCAAAAGATGCTCAAAGGATGCTCCAGTTGAGGTACGGTTCACGGGGTGTCTTTGTGGTTGTTCCTCGGTCCACAGGTAATGAGGGGCAACTTTGGACACAGGGATCGAGGTCCCACCAAGTCCTCCACGTTGCAGTAGCAGGCCATCCAATGCTGGACTACTGGTCTCCATGCACCGTGCTTGGGGCAAAACCCTTAGGTGGGGTCTAGTGTCTCTTGGGTAGGGCGAATCCGGTCATTGATAGTACTCCTGGGTCCATCAGACACAGGTGTACCTTTTGGATATCTCGGATTGTCCTTTTGTGCGTCCCACAACTGGTAGCGGCAAAACTTCTGTGGGGCTACCAACTTGTTGGTTTGGGCTTCTTCTGCTCTTGTGTCCCTGGAGCTGGTTCCAGGAGATCAGTCGATTGATCTTTTGAGCCACTGCTGTGAGTTGGGGCTGGGAGTCAACTTTTCTCTGAGTCAGGAGCAGCTGACACAGTCCAAACTTCGCTAGCCCACAGTGCAGCAGGTGCAGTCCTTCCGACAATCCAGCCTCCCCCTGTTCAGTTTCAAGGACAGCAGGGCAGTCCTTCTTTGGTCCTTTCTCCGATTACAGCATGATCTGAAGTTCAGGATGCCAGTGGGGCACATTTATTACAGGAAAGAGCCCAGAGGGAACCATGTAGTCATAAGCCAATGAGTTCCTGGGTCCTCTCTTTCCTAGTGACATGTTTACTGCAATGTGTGGGATCTACCTATCACAGAGTGCCCTATTCTTGCCCCTTTCAAAATGGCACAACCCTTCCTTGGTCATCAGGCGCATGGTAGCCCACCCTAGAGATGTGGCTACCAGTAGGCTACCCGGCCACGGAAAAAACGGTTTGGGGATGGGTTTTCCCTTCCTAGCTCTGCCTCCTAATTGTCTGCAGGATCAAAAAGCAACCTGCTCAGGGGTGTTATCACAGTTGGCTCTTCTAAGTGTCATGACCCCCTCATGTGCCCTTTTTGTAGTTGGCCTGACATGCAGGGCTCATGTTACGCTACCTCTGTGGCACCTTATGGCACACTATGATTCTATGTTTGAGCTACCCCAAACTCCTTGATTCCATTACGCCTGAGCTTGCAAGCATTCCCTGCACATGAGAACCAACGACTTGCCTTGCTCTCGCTGTTTCTAGGGTCTTGTGTTTTCTCTTGTGCACTTTTTAACAAATGATACATTTGTTTCCTATTTGCATCCGTTGGTTTGCACCTGCTCTTTCTGTAAGGTCATAGCTAGTGTACTAACATGTTTCCTTCCGGAGTCTTGTAGAACCTTCCAGACTGCCACGTGTACCATGTGCCACATGTGACCCCGCTGCATCCATTGGACTCTGAACATGTTATATAAACGACACCCAGACTTGAGCTCCTTTCTTGGCCTACACAACCTGTGGAATAAGCTTCCTTCCTACCCACTCACCTGAAGAATCGATCGGACCAGTTACACACTTGTCTTCGGCAGTTCCAAGCTCCTCCGGTGAATCCCTTGGCTCCAGCTTCCTCGATGCATCCTTCGTCTCTGCCTCCTGCTCAGCTGCTCCAGTTCCCCGGCGGCTTCCTGGGTCAAGACCTTGAGACCTTCTTTGTACTTTAGACGAGTGGAAGAACTAGGCTAAGTACTTGATTTCATGTTAGTGCACACTATCCTTTCATATTAGTAAGCAGGATGGAATATTGGTGTCTTCAAGATCAAAGACTTGTCTACAGTTTCCTCTCAGTGACTTTCCTCCAGTTCACCTTGTTGTTTCATGCCCCAGACCCTTCTTGCAACCTTGGGCTTTGAACTGAGTTCATTCAAGACTTGAGACTTCGTTCTGAGCTTCTTTGATGATCCGAAGATCCCATAGTACACTCCTCCAAGTGCTAGATTCATGTGTGAACCTTGTACTGAGATCTATGTTCTGTGTTTAACCCTGGGATTGTCATTAACTCCAATCTATGTTACAAGTGTATCCTTGGGGGTGCCAGTAACTCCAATATGTGTTTCAATTTTTTTCTTGGGAGTGTATCGCTCCAATCTGTGGTTCTGGTAAATTAGCTTCTTAGCTGTGTTTCTGAAAGAGACTATACGTGTTTGTTATTGAAGAATTTGTGAAATCATTGCTTAAAGAGGCCTGAAGTGCTTGATTTTAATTGCCTCCTCCTGTTGTTTCCAGTGCATTACGCCTTCGCTCAACCAGAGGTCCAGGTCCTGTGCACATCCACCTTGCAGACTCAGAGGGCCTCCAGTTTATGCGGTGCCACACAGTTACTGAGGGGAACCGGTACCGCAAGTCTCCCTTTTCTTATTTTGCCCCACACCTCCTTCCCCTCAGCGTGCACTGTCCTCAGGAGGGATATGAGGCTTAGCATCGGCTCCAGTGTTGTCTCTGCGGTTGGAACCAGGTGAGAGCGTGACACTAAGGCGGCTTCCTCTTTGAAGCTCACCTTTTGGACTAACACCCTGAGTGGCCATCCTCAGAGAGAAGGTCCTATCTCTCTCTGCTCAAAGGCCTTTTTTCTCGAGCCTAGCTGGAGTGGTGACTTTAAATTTGACCTGGGCATGCATCAGATCAGTTGTAATGCCATGATTAATTTGATACCTTACTCAACATTGTTAGGTAGTCCCATTCAGCGATTAGCCAGGCTGGGATTCCAGCCGGTAACCCTGTGTTAGCCAATGTGGCTTCTAATCATTCAACAGCAAAACAATAATTTGGAGGTGTGGCTGTTAAGACATATCAAAACATGTATGTCCTATTTAAAAATATATAGCTCCCTGCCATAAGGCTTCATTCGCCTTCCTTAGGGGACACTTACATGTATCATTTAGGGGAATGGTGGCTTTGCCATCAGTTGTAATGGCAAAGTCGAACTAGCAGTGTAAACGCTGTCCTTTCAGTCTGCAGTGCCACGCTGGGGTCCATTTTGAACGTGTTACATTCAGGGTGGCATAAACAGTGCTGCAGTCCTGGGTAAACACTCACAAGCCCTGGGTACCATATACTAGGAACTTATAAGTAAGTCAATACTTGCCAATTGGGTGTATCCAATTCAATATATCTTTCGTATGAGGTTAGAACACTGGCATTGAGTTCTGATTAGCAGGCCTATGTGCACTCTCAAAGTCAAAAAGTCTGCAGCATCAATCCAAAAATGTGGGGGTGACAATACAAAAAGAGGTATTTCCTTACAGCTCACTAAAAAGCACACAGAGAGGCAACACAATTATTACAAAAATGCACAAATGCACAGTCGGTGAATCAATCCGGACTCTTCAGTGATGTAAGATATGTTCTTTTTAATGGATTCTTGAACCACTCATGGCGTAAAATGATCGGACAAAGCAGCCAAAATACAGCCAACGCGTTTCGCCCCAATGGGGCTTCCTCAGGGCTGCAAGCACAACAAAAACAAAATCAAGTACTCTATTGCTGACACACAACAGAATAAATTAAATGTAGCAATGTTGTCTAATGTTACTATAAAAGTAACATAATTAGCATAGCTGCCACACATGGCATTAAAACCATCTCATTAGTGCCAAACATCAGTGAATCAAATTATACTAAAAAACCACAAAGACCCAAGAAAAAGAAGAAATATAGAAAGTTAAGAACACCCAGTGAAATCTTGAAGAATTCAAGAGAAAAGCCCGACAAGCAGACCAACAACAAACATTAATCTCTATTGACACTTCCATACGAGGTCCTCGGAGCTCCTATGGTCAATCATATTTGACCACACCATCCTAAAATTAAAAATAACATTAATGTGCACAAAAGCAAAATATCTACTCCTTATACCCAAAAGAAAAACGAACCAAACTCGAACCTCACCTATAATCAAAGTCCTCCAATCTTATAGTAGTCACTGACGTAACAGGATCACTATATTTTACACTAAAGAAATAAAAACAGTAGTATAGCCATACTGTCAATGATATGGCCTTATTTTAACTCACAAACCACCAAATAATCACAAACAACATACAATTCAATAATACCTTTGCACCGATATATAGTCTTTCCTCAGATGCTAGTAGTTATCACGGAAAGCCCTCAATTTATTCCACACTTTTTGTCAATAGTCCACAGTTGCTGCAATGGAATACATACAATTACCCCCAATGCACAACATGTGTATAAGATCTACTGTACATATATTATAAATAACAGCACCAGCCATCTTTTACCTTAAGACACATAAAATCCTCAATATGTGTGGCGTAGTCCAAGTTCAAATTTCTCGTGTTCACTATAATAGGTGACACCCCACGTACTGTAAAAAAAATTTTTTTATTTATCTATAACTTATTCGTAATTAGCCCAACAAGCTGGCAATCACCCTATAGGTGTCAATCTCATCTTTAACACCTTCAGGATGACGACCGGTCACCTATTTTCAAATAAAATCTCTAAATCATCTCTAGAAAATTAGCAGTCTCTACAAATTCAAAGCACTGCTTTCCGTGAATCACGAACGAACTACCGCAACCATACCAAATTAAAATTACAAAAATAGCTTTAATCATTAGTTAAGCTGGATTACAGGTTATGCTTTGGACATCACAACTGACAATGTAAACAGCGTGATATTCTTCATTAGAATTTCAGGATTTTAGGAACATGTATTTAGCATACCACATGAGTGCTATACACGCTATCAAGCAATCTAAGCATGCTACAAACCGAGGTAACGTACCGAAAACCGCATACCACATGATCTCTATATATTTTTCGACCGACAATGTCCCAACCAGTAGCGCAAATTTTAACAAGATCAGTTTCAGAGCGATGCTAATAACATCACACCCGCATTGATTTAACAAATTTAAAAGAAAAAAAAAGAAAGCGGCTTGTTTATTAATACAAGAAAACACATGCCTTGGACATCATCATTGGATTTAAACACACAAGGAGACCAAGACAAAATAACCCTACTAGCTATGTACACTCATCATAGATACTAGTACAGGCTTGCCCCCTTTTAATTTTTGTTTTTTGTTTTTACCGCACTATTAGATCAAACTTGCAATCCCTCATAGACGGCGAGGTCCTAACACCCAATATTAGTCACATAATTAAACTCAATAAATTTCTTCATCCACATAGTAAACTTGTATAAATCAGAGAGCAATAAGCTTGCAGCCCTGAGGAAGCCCCATTGGGGCGAAACGCGTTGGCTGTATTTTGGCTGCTTTGTCCGATCATTTTACGCCATGAGTGGTTCAAGAATCCATTAAAAAGAACATATCTTACATCACTGAAGAGTCCGGATTGATTCACCGACTGTGCATTTGTGCATTTTTGTAATAATTGTGTTGCCTCACTGTGTGCTTTTTAGTGTACTATATTTGTGTGGTCTTATGGCAGTGGACCAGTGAGGTGGGCAACCTTAACCGAGTAGTACTTTACGATCTGTGTATAGCAAGGTGGTGCAGCTTTTTATCCCTTACTGCCTATTCCTTTGTTTTTGCGTATTTAATAAGGGTAGTTAGCACACCTATTTGCACGTTAAGTAATAATGAATTTTGATGATGGAAGAGAAGAGCTTGCTAAAGACCTATTTGCTCCAGGCAAGACAGGGAAGTCAGGAATGACGTCTGTATCCACGACAGGAGAGGGGCTAAAGGCCAAATTTATAAAATTAGAACGCCTAAAAAAGGTTGAGCTCTCAAAGTGGTGGGACGGGGTTACCCTTAAGAGATACCTTGATAATAAGAAAATACCCCGTGGACTTCGAATTTTAAAATTTCCCACTTTTGACGATCTTGACCCTGATTTGCTTAAGGATTGGGAGGAAAATTTACAAAATTCCTCTTTTGTTATGATGAGGGTTCTGATAGAGCATTCAGATAGAAAGTGTCTGAGATTGAGAGAGGAGATGGGCAAAGTGGAGGAAGAAATAAAGGGGTTAAATCTCAAGGAGGCAACTGACAAGAATTATGTTATTCTTAAGGAACAAATTTCCAATCACCAACGATTTATTAAACAAAGGAAACTGAATAAAATAGTCAGGGATGATAGGGACTATTCCCAGGGGCGCATATACACTTTTGCGCAAAAGTTTGATAACATTCAAATTCCTAAACCCAAAGATGGAGACACCCAGAGCATAGGAAGTGCATCAAGTTTATTGAGTAGTTCCAATGCCTCATCTATTGAGGAAGCTGGTGCGTATGGAACTAATGTAACTGAACCAAATACCAATGCAACTACTTCCTCTTCTTTTTTAGAAGAGGTATTAAGGTACCGTATAGGGAACAAACAGAAAAAGCCCATAAACAGACAAGACGGGGCGGGCGCCGAAAGAACAGACAAAGATTCCGGTGTACTCACCAGGAATCAGAGGAAGAAACTAAACAATTGAATGAGGTTTCATGTATAAGATCTGAAAAAAATTTCTCTGATATTGATAATTTTGTCATTAACTTGTCGGACCGTATATTGAATATTACTGAATTGTCTTTATTGAATAAAGGGCTAGGTTTTTGTGCATCATACAAAGGTGTTTTTTCTGAAATACATGCTGACCTATTTAAGTTTTCTAGGAGAGCTAAACTTAAATGTCATTTTCATCTCAATCAGTTCCAGAGATCACCATCTGTAACAAATGAGGTTGATTCTTCTTGTGTATCGGTTGAACATCTAAAACAGGTTTCTTTGTTATTGTCACTTGAAGATAATATGGAAGTCCCATTAGAGGGTGTTGCCCAGGAGTTAGATATTCAACAAGATCTTACTCTGGATAGTCGGCTACGCCCTAAAAGTAAGTTCATGCCACAAGGACCACATGTAACTAGCATTGATGTTTTTCATAAACTAGTAACTGAGGATTTATATAGACTAGAGGATAAGTTGATGAAAGGTAACGGCCGGAGGAATACTGAGAATTTGACCATTGCTGAACGAAGAGCTTTGTATAGTCTTAAGAATGATTCCTCCCTTGTCATCCATGAGGCTGACAAGGGAGGCAATGTGGTCATCATGAATAGGTCTGATTATGATCGTGAGGCCATGAGGCAACTTAATAATGAAGACTGTTACAAAAAAATGAGTGGTAATCCGTGTCCAGAAGCGATGATGATGATTAGCATTCGTTTATCACATTGGAAAGAAATAGGACTTCTGTCAGACGCAGAATACCAATATCTCAAAATTGTATTCCCAAGATCAGCCTGTTTATACCTTTTACCTAAGGTCCATAAAAAGGAGAAGTTTCCTCCGTGCCGTCCTATAATATCTGGGAACGGCTCCCAGACTGAACATCTGTCAGATTTTGTAGACCTATTTCTTAAACCTTTTGTGGCCAACCTTCCATCATTTATTCAAGATACGAAGGATTTTTTGAACAAGGTAGATGATGTACAGTGGGACGACTCTATGTGGTTGGTGACCATGGACGTGGAGTCCCTCTATACATGCATCAAAAAGGAGTTTGGAAGGATGGCAATGGATTATTTCCTCTCTACCAGAAGTGCTAGTTTACTAGAACATAATGGCATGATCCTAGAAATGATTGATATAATTCTAAGTAACAATTTGTTTCTGTTCAATCATGACTGGTACCATCAACAACAGGGTACGGTGATGGGATCTAAATTTGCACCTTCCTATGCAAATTTATTTATGGGATGGTTTGAGAAGATCTATGTTTGGTCCCATCATGCAAGAAGCTGGACAGAAGATGTCCTTTTTTGGGGGCGTTAGATAGATGATATCTTTCTGATCTGGACGGGTTCTGAAATGAACTTGTTGCAATTTTTTGATTATCTAAATGATAATCCTTTCAATGTACGCTTTACACTGAATAAATCTAGGACTACTATCCAATTTTTGAACGTGGAAGTGTATGTGGAGCATGAGAAATTACAAACTTCCCTATACAGGAAGGAAACCGCGGTGAATAGTACATTACACTTTGAGAGTGCCCATTCAGCTAGTACTAAATGCGCAATTCCCTTTGGAGAACTGATTCGTGTTCGTCGCAACTGTAGTGACGACACACACTTTGAAAGGCATGCACAAGAAACCCTACAACGCCTTAAAGATAGGGGGTATAAGGATCAAGTACTTAATCAAGCATTGGATAAAGTCAGACATGTTAAGAGAACTGATACCTTAAAACCAAAAGTGAGGGAGACACCTCAAAATAAAGAATGCTTGGCTTTTATTACTACACACTCACAGCTTAATCAGGATGTGTATAAGATACTACACAGACATTGGAAAATATTGATGGGCACACCTGGAGTTGGACCACTCCTAAATGAAAAACCCTATATCACCTACAAAAGATCAGGGACGTTAAGAGAGGCATTATGTCCCAGTTATACGGCAATAAGAACGAACAATGCTGAAATGTGGCTTAAACGTCCTAAGGGCTTTTTTATATGTGGAGATTGTAATGTGTGTCATATGGGTATGAATAAGACCTCCCGTTTTACATACAATAGTGGACATCTACATGAGGTGAAACATTTTTTGAACTGTCAATCAACATATGTGATCTATGTAATTATTTGTAATTGTTTTAAAATATATGTTGGCAGTACAGTGAGACAACTACGGGTGCGCATCCAGGAACATCGAAGAGCGTGTTCTAGAAATGACGCTACAAATGCCCTTGGGGCCCACATTTGTGAGTCTGACATTCCGAAGGCGAATTTTAAGTTTCATGCGATTGATCATGTCCTCCCCGATAGACGGGGAGGAAATAGGGAGTTGCGCCTTAGGCAATTGGAGGCTTTCTGCATATGTAAATTAAGGGCTGTTACATCTGGTTTGAACTCAGATAATGAGATGCACTAACTGCTGTAATGGATGGTTTTGGGTCTGCCTTCTCATTACTGCTTTATGTATACCGTCCTGTATTTGATAATATTTGTTTTGTATATATAGGACTTGTATATTGAGATAAGTGGGCTCTAAACGTATCTCTCATCTGAAAGAAAAATGCTCAAACTAAAGGCTGTCACATTCGGTTTGAACTTAGATAATGAGATGTACTGTCTGTTGTGATGGCTGGTTTTGTGGTTGCTTTTCCATGTTTGCTTCATGTATACTTTCCTGTATTTAATATTTTGTGTACTGTACATATAGGAACTGTACATTGAGATGAGTGGGTTTGAAACGTACCTTAAATCTGTAAGAAAAATGTTCATATGAAGTGCTAAATGAAATGAACATTATGTCTTATTCATTTATTTGCTGTAACACTTATTCATGATGTGTAACAAAGAAATTGGAGGGGTTTTCCCTTTTCTCCCTCTGTTTTGCTTATTGCTCTCTGATTTATACAAGTTTACTATGTGGATGAAGAAATTTATTGAGTTTAATTATGTGACTAATATTGGGTGTTAGGACCTTGCCGTCTATGAGGGATTGCAAGTTTGATCTAATAGTGCGGTAAAAACAAAAAACAAAATTAAAAGGGGGCAAGCCTGTACTAGTATCTATGATGAGTGTACATAGCTAGTAGGGTTATTTTGTCTTGGTCTCCTTGTGTGTTTAAATCCAATGATGATGTGTCATTCTTTAAATTGTTTTCACTGAAGGTGGCACTACTTTCCATTCTTCTTCTCTCCCCCTTTCTTTATATTGAATTATTTATAGATAAGGTGGTTTTTTTAATTGGATGATATAGCCTAGTAAATATTTTGGAGTTATTGTTATAAGCAACGTAGGATTTTGGGGTAATTTAAATTTACGGCGCTTATCATGTGTGCTATTTATATCTGTAGATATCCTGATTTGGGGAGGTTCGGTTCAAGTGATGTTCTCATCACTGATAATAGATACCATAATGATCATTGTGTTTGCATACTAAGAAATGGTTATGTATATTGGTGTATCGACATCTGAACATCAATGTTTAAACATATTTGACAACGAGTGTAAGTTCGCGGGCGCTTTTTAATAAAGTTTTTGTTGTAAGTTATGGAGCGCATACGTTACATTGAGTAATTAAGTATGCGTTCTAGTCATCAGTGAAGTCTGTTTTGTTTATGATATAAACTGTGGTGATCATCGTGCATGCATGTTAAGAAATGGCGGCATATATTGGTGTGTTGATATCGGAACACCAATACTTAAATGTTTTGACAATGTGCCCGAGTTCGCGGGTGTTTTTTTCAATAAAGTTTTTGTTGAAGTTTGCGGAGCTCGTAGTTTACACTGGACAACTAAGGTTGCGCTCTAGTCATTTTATTGTCGCACCACGTGAACGGAAGTCACGGGGATGGATACCTTTTTTGATTGGTTTATAACGAGTCATGTGGGAAGAGACTCGTTTCTGTTGGATTTTCAAAGGCTGGCGGCGAGTCGAGAGGCACGGCGTCCTACTGGGGCCAAGGATGAAGTACCTTTTAAGTAGGTGCTGTCGGTAATCAGCTAATAAACTTAAACGTAGTAGGAGGGGGGCTTAATGCATGCGTTCTTAACATATAATAATGTTGCCTCTTTCAAAGTATTTGATTTGGTATCGTTGAGACTGAATTAGGATTGATGTGAGTGAGTTAGTTCGATTTAGATAGTTGCAAGCACTGTTGATTTATTGGTTGACCTTTATATGATTGTGTTTTCTTGTATTAATAAACAAGCCGCTTTCTTTTTTTTTTCTTTTAAATTTGTTAAATCAATGCGGGTGTGATGTTATTAGCATCGCTCTGAAACTGATCTTGTTAAAATTTGCGCTACTGGTTGGGACATTGTCGGTCGAAAAATATATAGAGATCATGTGGTATGCGGTTTTCGGTACGTTACCTCGGTTTGTAGCATGCTTAGATTGCTTGATAGCGTGTATAGCACTCATGTAGTATGCTAAATACATGTTCCTAAAATCCTGAAATTCTAATGAAGAATATCACGCTGTTTACATTGTCAGTTGTGATGTCCAAGGCATAACCTGTAATCCAGCTTAACTAATGATTAAAGCTATTTTTGTAATTTTAATTTGGTATGGTTGCGGTAGTTCGTTCGTGATTCACGGAAAGCAGTGCTTTGAATTTGTAGAGACTGCTAATTTTTTAGAGATGATTTAGAGATTTTATTTGAAAATAGGTGACCGGTCGTCATCCTGAAGGTGTTAAAGATGAGATTAACACCAATAGGGTGAGTGCCAGCTTGTTGGGCTAATTACGAATAAGTTATAGATAAATAAAAATATATTTTTTTACAGTTCGTGGAGTGTCACCTATTATAGTGAACACGAGAAATTTGAACTTGGACTACGCCACACATATTGAGGATATTATGTGTCTTAAGGTAAAAGATGGCTGGTGCTGTTATTTATAATATATGTACAGTAGATCTTATACACTTGTTGTGCATTGGGGGTAATTGTATGTATTCCATTGCAACAACTGTGGACTATTGACAAAAAGTGTGGAATAAATTGAGGGCTTTCCGTGATAACTACTAGCATCTGAGGAAAGACTATATATCGGTGCAAAGGTATTATTGAATTGTATGTTGTTTGTGATTATTTGGTGGTTTGTGAGTTAAAATAAGGCCATATCATTGACAGTATGTCTATACTACTGTTTTTATTTCTTTAGTGTAAGATATAGTGATCCTGTTACGTCAGTGACTACTATAAGATTGGAGGACTTTGATTATAGGTGAGGTTCGAGTTTGGTTCGTTTTTCTTTTGGGTATAAGGGGTAGATATTTTGCTTTTTTGCACATTAATGTTATTTTTAATTTTAGGATGGTGTGGTCAAATATGATTGACCATAGGAGCTCCGAGGACCTCGTATGGAAGTGTCAATAGAGATTAATGTTTGTTGTTGGTCTGCTTGTCGGGCTTTTCTCTTGAATTCTTCAAGATTTCCCTGGGTGTTCTTAACTTTCTATATTTCTTCTTTTTCTTGGGTCTTTGTGGTTTTTTAGTATAATTTGATTCACTGATGTTTGGCACTAATGAGATGGTTTTAATGCCATGTGTGGCAGCTATGCTAAATATGTTACTTTTATAGTAACATTAGACAACATTGCTACATTTAATTTATTCTGTTGTGTGTCAGCAATAGAGTACTTGATTTTGTTTTTGTTGTGCTTGCAGCCCTGAGGAAGCCCCATTGGGGCGAAACGTGTTGGCTGTATTTTGGCTGCTTTGTCCGATCATTTTACGCCATGAGTGGTTCAAGAATCCATTAAAAAGAACATATCTTACATCACTGAAGAGTCCGGATTGATTCACTGACTGTGCATTTGTGCATTTTTGTAATAATTGTGTTGCCTCTCTGTGTGCTTTTTAGTGTACTATATGTGTGTGGTCTTATGGCAGTGGACCAGTGAGGTGGGCAACATTACCCGAGTAGTACTTTACGATCTGTGTATAGCAAGGTGGTGCAGCTTTTTATCCCTTACTGCCTATTCCTTTGTTTTTGAGTATTTCCTTACAGCTATCAAACACACAAAACGAGTTCTCGACCAGCGGGCACTCACCCAGATGAGTGTGAATTACTCCTGTGGACAAAGGATCAACTGGACACCAATCTAAGGGCCCGATTTAGAGTTTGGTGGAATGGTTACTCTGTTGCACCTTACCGTCTTCACCAAACTGAATGTCCTTATTTAGAGCTGGGCGGGCCTACATTATGTTGAAGGTAGAGACTACTCTGTCTCAACCACAGACATAAACCTCAGACAGCCCGACAGAGTAAGGGCCATCTGAGGTCTGGCCATGTGTCCACACTCCCAATTTAGACTAGGCGAACACATGGGTAGCTTTCACTGTCTCTCACCGCCAAGTAAAACCTGACTGTAGAGGGCAATGAAAACTGCCCCCCTCACCATGCGAGTATGCTCCTATGGTGAGGGGGCATTGCTCTTTCTATTGAGCAAAACAAAATCCAATTGCAAAACTGAGGACAAAGTAGGGGAAATACGCAAATAGTGTTTATCTGTTTGAGTTAGGTTCAGCATTAAATTGCATTTTGCTATGAACTGAATAAAATTCATGACATTGTAGGGGACAATATTAGAACCACTCCCAGTTCTTACAAGGTTGGTTTTACATACAGATACAAGGAGTTTAGGAAACTCTATTCAATGTGAAACGATTATTCTGATTGCTGCTGCCCATATAATAATCATGCCGGATTTAAATAAGTATATCACAGAAACATTCAGGGGCCGATTCCGATTCGTGTCGGTAATTTCTCCGACCGAGCCGTCCTCGGAGAGATTTCCGACCGAATCGGACCCGTGCAGTCCGACCGAACGAGTCCGATGCATTCGTATGCCACCGGACACGAGTCGGTCGGACTCCCATTGTACTCAATGGGAGCCGGTCGTACAACGCGTACGCGGGCTCCCATTGCCTCAATGGGTGCGAGGCGGACGAGGGCGCCCCTACAGTGAGTACGCCGCGAGCGCTCCGCGGCGTACACGCACAGGTAGGGGGACCCTTGGGTCCCCCTGTGTGCGCCTCGCACGGGTACGCGTACAGGGGGTCCGACACGGACCCCCAAAGTACGGCTCCGACAGCGAGTTCGAGTCGGACGGCGCGAGTCGGTCGGAGCGGTCGAGGTGCGCATCGTACTTACCCGGCCGGAAAACGTCTCCATTGCGCGGTGCGAATCGGGTCCGAGCGAGTCGGTCGGAGCGGTACGATCCGGGTACGAGTCGGTCGGAGCGGTCGGGTCGCCCGGACGAGTCGGTTGGCGAATACGCATCGTACTCGCTCGCCCAGACGCGCGTACGACTCGGTCGGAAAATAGGGCTCCGGATCGGATCCGGTAAAACCGAATCCGATTCGGAGCACTACCGGCCGAGATCGGAATCGGCCCCTCAGTGTTTTGAAAAGTGGTGCTGCACTGTTAAATGTGTGACTGACTATCATGCATTGAAAATACCTAAAATATAAATAGCTATGATGAATTGGTCTCCTAAGTAAGATCATGTTAATGTTCAATATATGTTGGGCCTCATTTTCATATTGCATGGTGGTCCGTTGTTCCACCAGGGCAACAGAGTTAAGTATTTGGTCGCCCTTGCGGCGGGACCACCTGCAGGATTTATAAATGACCACCAAGCTGGCAGTCATTTATAAGCATTGGCAGGAACCACCATCACAGCAGTTCCTGTCAATACATTTTTCTGTTTGGTTCAGGGTTCCGCCAACAGGAAGAAGCCATGTACCAAACAGGTTTCTTTTTTAATTTTTGAAAAAGAAAATCTCGAAACAGGATTTCTTTTTGAAACTACAGTGCTCCTTCACCATGGGAGTCCTCTCCCATGGCAAAGTGAGCTTTTAGCAGTTTTCTCTGTCCCTTACCCCCAGGGATTCCTGGCGGTGACGGGCAGTGAAAACTGGCCTGTTATTCCACTCATCTAAATTTAGGTGGGCAGACTGACAGGTCAGCCTCTGAATGCCCTAACACCACAGGGTCAATGGAGGGGATTAATCATGGCAGAGATGGAGTAGTCGCCACAGTGACTTACTTCAAGATCCACCCGCATTTAAGTTCAGCGGGCGGATCGCATTCTTGGTTCTAAGTATACTCCACTGCTGTTGCGACTGAGTATCCTTACAGCCAAGAATTAAATTGGCCCTGTACAAATTGAAAATAGTAAACGTTTTGTGTTAAATGATATTAGTCAATGTTCCAGTGTATGTCAGGATAGGCCACTCAAAGGCATGGTTAAGGACGAGGTCATGCATACTTTGAATACAGAAATTTGGAAGATAAAACCAGAGAGATTTGCATCCTTTAAAAATAACAGACACCTAGATAAGCTGCAGCTTGCCGAGCCTGGAAAATGTATCTATACTCACCTCACTGACACAACATTTGGTGAGAGGGGCTTGGCAGCTGGTGAGTTTGGAAATAGCCCTAGAAGTCCAAAGTCAGAAAATGGACCTGGCATCTACCACTGTATATTACATTTTAGAATTCATAGCAAGTGCGGTCGGAATATTCACCAGTGGATTCATGGTGGCTTCCAATCTCCTGGACTGGGTTCAAAGCAGAAGACTGAACACCTGTGATTTCATCATGTTCGTCCTGGGGGTCTCCTACACTTGTTCCCAGTGTACCTTGATAGGGCATGCCTATGTTACAATGAAATACCGTGTTTTTTTTAAACTGAATTATCCATTGCCAGTTCTAAGTGGCCTTCAAATATGGATGTTCAGTTTCAGTTACTGGAACACTTCATGTCTCTGTATCTTCTACTGTGTGAAGATTGTGGACCTCAACCATCGCCTCTTCTTCTGGTTGAAGGCGAGGATCACTAAGTTGGTGCCTTGGTTTATTGCTGGGTCTGTGGCTGGGTCATTTGTGCTCAGTATCCCCATGTACTGTGAATATGACGAAAGAACCTCTGAGATGCTGACAACTAATATCACCACTAACTTTACTTCCACCCTCTTGAACAAGAGTTTATACTTTTCAGTTGCTGTTGTTTTAGGTTTTTGCTTACCTGTTCTGATTGACATTACTTCCATCACACTCATCCTTACGTCCCTCTTCAGACACACCCGGCGCATGAAAGACAACGTATCAGGATTTAGCCAACCCCGACTGCAGGCTCATTTTGGTGCTGTCCGGATGGTGGGGTCCCTCCTTTTTGTCATCACAGTTTTCTTGATTGCACAGTTTTATGTACTATATTCCACTGGTCATTGGTTTGATTTTGTTGCTGAGATCTTATGTTATTGTGCTCAAGCTGAACAATCCATCATTCTGCTACTGGGAAACACCAAACTAAGGCAAGGACTTCGGAAGTTCCTCAAACTTTGGAGGAGATGAAGAACTCGACTGATGAAACCTTATTTTTCTGGGGTAGAGATCTGCGCACAAAGCAAAAATAAAATACTTACATTCTTTTAAGAGCGACTAGTGTGGGAATCATGTATCTCTTTCTCCCTGCAGACCCACTTTACAGCTGGAAAACAAACATTTTATCATGCTTCATTCTTGCACGTGATACTTAATGGCTTTTTGAATCATAAAAAGTGATGTAGAGAAAAATTATTGTGTGGATCTTTTCTCATTCATTAAGGACAAAGGCAGTTTTTGTAATATTCAGCTGCAAAATGTACAGTATTTCATAGTTCCTGGACTGTTATTGCATAGTTTATTTTTACTTTTGATATTTTCCTTTTTGAAATATAAAGGTTGTCATGAACATGTGCTCTTGCTCAGGGCACAGCTCTGTTACTGTTTTTACGTGATGGCTCTTTCTAAAACTCACACATTTATCCTCGATTTCTCTGAGTTAGCTCATGAGCTGCAGAAGCACAGCTAGGAAACAGTGAGCAATGGTTGCCTCTCTCTGCTCATGAGATTTGCTTTTTGGAGCTCATGCACTAAATCAGAGGAATTCTAAGTTATATGCATGCACTTTACAAAATGTGATCACATAAAGGCAGGTGCTCTCAGCCAGTGCACATCCACATTACATGACCTCTAATTTAGAGATATGGGACCCTACTATGGATACAGTGATGCAGAGCAGAGGTGTGTGCTTGTTTTTAAGGCATTACACCCACTAAAGTTCACTTAACTCAGAAATTCTCCAATATAGTGCTTGATGAGCAAACAGCACAGCTCAGAAAGAGAGAGAGAGACAACAACTGTACCCTGTTTCTGAGATATGTTGTCTACAGCTCATGCAGTAACTGAGAATTTCCCTGATAATTGTCTGCACTTCCAATTGTCCAATATCTTTAAAACAGGCGAGAAACTCTGTAGGGTGAGGGGTGATAGGTCCTGGTCCTTTACTGGCCGTTAGTTATTGAGCGAATCTTGTTGCGGCAACTTGCCCTTGACAGGGGGAAACCCCTAACGCCCTAATATATTAAAGAGTTCCAAGGTTGTTGTCAGGGCAGGTCTGGTTTATCAAGCTATTTCAGGAACAAATTCCAATGAGACAAGGATTCATAGTGATAGTTATTCATATAGGTGTTATCACTCGCTCCGTGAGAGTGAGCGAAGAAGTGACTGACAGCCAACACGTGTTTCACCCCTTTACATGGCGATCCGGCCTGGGGCTTCCTCAGGGCTGTACATACATGCATAGTGAGCAACAAAGGTTGTGGGTATCCACGTGACAGAAAGATAAAATACATATCAAAGATAGAAAACTGGATATAGAGTTATAATCAAACATGGAAAAGGGAGGGAGAGCAACATGAATAGCAAGATAGAACAAACAGGAATGTGAGTCATTGTGCAACCTGTGTGGAAATATATTATAGAGATATCAACCAAAAGTGTGAGAGCTAAATGTGAGGGTAGCATGAGAGAAAGAAGATGAGGGGGCAAGAAGCACATAGAATAATTAGCATTAAGTATTGTACCATATTAGTATGCAACAGTACGGCTCAATTATTGTTGCCGAGTCGTAGGATAATAATAAACATCGTTATACATGTACAACATATTGAGTATTGGAGAAGGTAAAGAATCAAGGGACAGAAAAGTGAGTAGGTGCATTGACATGGCAAACCAATTGGGTATCGATGAGTACGTGGTCAATACATGTTGTGACATAGATAGAGAAAAGGAAGTCACGGTAGAGAAGAGTTGAGAGGTTTAGGCATCAGAATAAAGGGTGAACAGGAATGACGTTCAGTGTGCATGAGATAGATAGTGAGGCATAAGGGGTAAAGAAAACATAGAAGGTATGAAGAGAAGCGGGTAGATGAAAGACAGAGATGTGGATGATAACAATATGTGAATGGAAGTCACAGTAGTGTTACAGTAATTAGAATAAATCGTTTATGATTGCACATGATTACAACAGAGGGATAGAATAGACAAGTGAGATCACAATGTAGAGAGAGGGCAAGAAAGCATGTATGTGTTTTGCCCGAGAGTGAGGGTGACAAAAAAGGGGACAGGAAACAATATAATTACATGGTTCGTGGGGACATCATGTTTCCAGGTCCATCGGATCCAATATATACAAAATAAATCAAGATGAGACAGGGCTCATTAGTCAGGAGAAAAAGAGTCAGATCGCCATAGTATGCCTACTGAGGAAACTCCAAGGGTTAAGATTAAGGTATTAGCCGCCCTGTTTTGATACTGGGGAGATCAATTGTGGCATGTGGGAGTTAGAAAGTGACGCCGGAGCTGCGTGGGTGAAAGGCGCTAAGACTATGCTGTGAGGGGAGAGGGATGGGACTGTGTCTTAGAGCGCTCGCCATTAGTAAAGGTGCCGATTAGTGCTCATGGTGGCACAGCGTGCACGCTGCGAGTATGGGGGTATCCGATCTTCCCGTAGGGAAATCTTATTGATTGCACCCGATGATAGGGGTCATACGGGTGTAATGGTGGTGTGCAAACAGGGTTAGCACGGCGCTCGATGTAGACTGAAGCGGGTTGTCAAGGCCACAGATTGGGTGCAGGCAGGATCCCAGGATGGGTGGCGGTAATAGCGGGTCATAGACGAGTGTGGGACTGCTACTGCCTCAAAATAGGGGTTGGGTAACTGGGCAGTGGGAAAGAGGCATGCAACTACTCTCTTTTCTGTCCCTTGATTCTTTACCTTCTCCAATACTCAATATGTTGTACATGTATAACGATGTTTATTATTATCCTACGACTCGTCAACAATAATTGAGCCGTACTGTTGCATACTAATATGGTACAATACTTAATGCTAATTGTTCTATGTGCTTCTTGCCCCCTCATCTTCTTTCTCTCATGCTACCCTCACATTTCGCTCTCACACTTTGGGTTGATATCTCTATAATATATTTCCACACGGGTTGCACAATGACTCACATTCCTGTTTGTTCTATCTTGCTATTCTTGTTGCTCTCCCTCCCTTTTCCATGTTTGATTATAACTCTATATCCATTTTTCTATCTTTGATATGTATTTTATCTTTCTGTCATGTGGATACCCACAACCTTTGTTGCTCACTATGCAGGTATGTACAGCCTTGAGGAAGCCCCAGGCCTGATGGCCATGTAAAGGGGTGAAACACGTGTTGGCTGTCAGTCACTTCTTCGCTCACTCTCACGGAGAGAGTGATAACACCTATATAAATAACTATCACTATGAATCCTTGTCTCATTGGAATTTGTTCCTGAAATAGCTTGATAAACCAGACCTGCCCTGACAACAACCTTGGAACTCTAGGCGAGAAACTCTGCTCTGTTCCAGTGCATCTGTCAGCAGGTGGTCCCTCTGCTGCCAGCACCACATAGGTGAAAAATTAAATAGTAATACATTGAATTTATTACCATTTTATTTTTCCTTTTCCCCAGACCAAGCCATGTTTTGGGGCGGGGCCACTGCTGCTGACTGCCAGCAAGAGAGGGCTGCTCACTCCATCCAGTTTAGAGTGCGTGTTAGAAATGGGGGTCTCGAGTTGGCAGAGGTCTGCACCTTTGTCAAAGTAGGGCCCCTTCCTTCTAGGCAGAATAAGGGAGTTACACACTTTAGATTTCCCCTGCTCACCCCCTGGGTAGCTTGGCATGAGAAGACAGGCTTATCCCAAAGGCAATGTGTAAAGTATTTGTACCCAAACACACAGTAACACAGTGAAAACACCCCACCACACCAGTTTAGAAAAAATTCAAGTATCTTTATCTAAACCAAACAAGACCAGAACGACAAAAATCTAAAATACAGTTATCAAGATATACTTTTAGAATGGTTACTTCAAAAATAGAACTTGTAGAAACAAAATAGCTCCTCCTGGGGCTATTAAGACGTGTGTCTGGCAAAAATCCAAACTACGGCACCGACAGCAAGGAATGTGGTGTCAGGCAGGTCGCAAGGACCCCAATAAACAGTACCTTGGGAACGAAGTCTATGGACAATGCACGATATCTTAGAGGTGAGGCGTCGGTGCCGGGGTGAATCCGGTTCCCTGGTTGCCACGGGAAGGCGAGGCGTCGAGTCCGTGAGGAGGCGAAGCATTGAATCCAGGACAGGGGAAGTTAGGAGGTGTCGGCTGTGAGGCACTGGTTCCGGTGAGGCGCTGCAATGTCAAAGAGTTTGTGAAGTCACCCTCGATGGTTATCGGCTCCACGATAATGTGATGCTGGCGGTGACGGCGTCGGTGCGAGCGCTGGCGTTGGGAAGACCGATAACTGCAGAAGTCGAAGGGCGTCAGAGCTGCGGTTCAGCCGGGGCAGTGTGTCGTGCACTTCATGAGTGGTGCACCTGGACTCGGTGCAGGTCCCGGCATCACTGGCACTGGTGCTGACGGCATCAGAGTTGTTTTTCTTGCTTTGCAGCACCAACCACACAATTCTCAGGTCCCAGGAACTGAAATTGGCACGCTTTTAAATGCAGGAGTCCACAGACGAGTCCAGGTGCTGGTAAGTGGGTTGCAGGTGAAGCCAGCACACGCAGGCCCTTGGAGAGTCTTCTTCAAGCTGGTTAACAGCAAATTTTCCAGTCTTTCTCCTCTCCTTGGCAGAAGAAGCAACTGCAGGCCAACCCAACAAAGCACACACAGCAAAGGGGCAGTACTCCTCCTTACAGCTCTCTAGCTCTTTTCCTCGGCAGAGGTTCCTCTTGAGTCCAGAAGTGATCTAATTCTCTGGGGTTTAAGGTCCAATACTTATACCCCATTTTCTCTTTGTTCTCTTTGTGTCAAGGGTCTCTGAGCCCAGTCCAAACCAGTTCTGTCCTCTCTGGTGCAGCATGACCACATTGTTGCTCACAAGCAGTCCCAAATCAACCAGTCAAAAGCCTCCTCAGAGTCTAATAGGATCATGCCGATCCTCTTATCCAATTTTTTCGCCACATCAAATGCAGCAATTGCTGTATTGGTATGACTTGGGGTATCCCTACCAGATACAAATCCATGTTGTTGAGGTGAGACCATAACTTGCATTAAGGGGGGGCAACCAAGTAGGTAATATCTTTGCAAATACCTTTGCATCTGCATTGATCAAAGAGATTGGTCAGTAGGAGCCCCTATCTTCTGATGGCCTATCTTACTTCAGGAACACTATGGTGTTAGTCTGATTCCATGTAGCCGGAACCTCCCCACCTTTATCAATATGCTCGATCAAATTGACAAATTCAGACATGATGATATCATTAAATGTTTTGTAAAACTTGAGTGGTATTGAATCTTCCCCAGCAGCCTTGCCAGAAGGCAGAGGCTTAAGAACAGCTTCTATTTCACCCACTGAGATGACTTTCTGTAATGTCGATACCTAGCTCTCTGCTAGGTGTGTTTGTCCACACTCCTGAATATATTCCATGAGACCATACTGACAGATTGTTTTGGGCTGACTATACACCTCCTGATAGAAAGAGGAGATTTTTTTATCAGAGATCTGATGGGCTTGAACTCGACCCACACTTTTGCCATACTCATACTGTAAAGCCTTATTTTTATGATAACTAGCAGCCACCTTCTCCCTGAGCCCACGGCTGAGCAGACCTCAACTTTCAACTAGCTTAAGATATATTTCCTTGCTCCTCTTGTTCTTTAGTTAGTATTGCTTGGGCATGACTAAGTTCTAATTCTACAGTTGCTTGATGAATCCACATTGCATTCTCCTGCATGCCCTTATTTTTATTAAGAATAAACTGCAGTGTGACACCCCTTATATATGCATTCATAGCATCGCACACGATCTGCAGAGAGACCATTCACAGTCTTTGATTATACTCTGCAGGCTCTGGATTCAGGTCACGGCTTTGGCCATGCCTGACTTTATATCCTGCATTACTAGAACTGACCGTGCATGTCATTTGCCTGGACACATTAGGTTTTTAGAACAATTGTGTCTTTTGTCCACTTCCTTGCCAATGGCATGTACTTTCATTGCATGGAGTGACTGTAACAATGGCAGACATTTCAGAAATGTTATGTCCTACATTTTGTACAAAGACTGCTGTTTAATAGATAATTACCATTGAAGTAATGTAACTCATGACCACATATTGGTGTGGCATCAGAAAAATGCTGCTGACACTATATTGACATCTAGTAATGGACTAATATATGACAGTGAGCAGCAAAAGTGGACTGTGTCCCCAGCTGTTACTAGAGTTCACTGTGCTGTTATAGAGGACCAGTTATTAACATTCTATGGTACTGCATCCCTTATTTTTCAGTTTTTTTCTGCCTTGCAAGCAGGGCTAGCCACAAGAGGCAATGATGCAATGCTTGTTTTCTACTCTGTAAAATGCACAAAGATCATCTTTGAAGAGCATTTTTTCTTCGCTCTCTGTACTTCCAATTTCTTTAGTTTTTTTCTCCTTGCTGTGCATGGCTTTAGCTATGTTCAGCTGGTTCAGTGATGCTTTAGTAATTTACTCAGCCTCCCACAGACCCGGGCTTTGCACAACAGGCTCTGGGCCCATATGTACGCAACTTGCTTGGCACAGACGTGGATCATGTGCTGTAGGCGTGGGGAGCAGGGCGTGCAATTTGGCCACACCTTGCTACCAAACCTCACAAATTGTCACCCCCTTGACCGATCTAAATAAAATTTGACATAATAAATAATGTTTGCCATATGTTGAGCAGATCTGTCAGAACCAATTTTATTAGCAAATCCAACATTTTTTGGCATCCCTTTTAACTTTGACCCTTTGAAAGATCTGCACAAAACTTGATAGACCAAAGCTACCCTAGATGTGCTGAGTGTAAGCCTAACTTTGCGTGAAACCTCAAACAGTGATAAAGTTCTTAGCTAATTAATACTTGTTTTCCCAAATTTTAGTTTCATCGCTTTGATGGATCCACACGAATCTTGTGGTACCTAAACTGAAATAAACATACTAAGAATGCAGATTCATCAAAAAATCATACATTTGTATGAAAATCAAAGCCCAATTTCAATGGGAACTGAAATATTTCAGTAACATTTGCATATGCAAAATTAAGAGCTTTACATAATGAAGTGATTTCCATTTCTAAACTTTGATTTTGTTTTAAAATCTCAATTTGTGGATACAAAATCACCTTTTCCATGTTCAGAAAGACTGTTGCCACCATCTTTGGACTGCCCACAGCCACGTTGCCCTTTAGCCCAGAGACATCCTCTCAGCATATCTAAATCAGGATTTTACACAAAAATAACCATGTCATGATGGCAGAAAAAAATGTGTAAGTCTTTCAACGAGCAATTGTGATTCCAACCATTCAATACATCAGAAAAATTGAAACATCTGAGATCCATGGTCTTTGTCTCTTTTGCAAACACTGGATGGATTTTCACAAAAAGAATATGAGTTGGACTAGGTTGATTCATCTCAACCAAGTCTGGTACAAATCAGAACAAACCAGTCTATGTTGCTATAGTAAGTGCAACAGTTTTTCACTGTAAGAATTAACATTGCAAAATCAATTTTTGGGACCCACTCATAACTTTTAACTCCACTAAGGCAAGGGTAAAACATGTGAAAAATAAATCTGAATGCACAAGGGAGTTTTTTTCTGCATAGTGTATTTAGGATCCAGGAATCACGACCCCATCTGCAGATCAAGATTATTTCATTGACTGAACATAACTAAAAAATGATGCTTTAAGTATATACACTTGGTGCTATGGAGGATCTAGGGGCCGCAAGCCAACCAAGTAGGACAGGCAAGAGCGATTGTGGCAGCACAATGAACCAGGGAGGGCAGGAGGGATGGGGTGGGGGCATGGACTCGAACAATGGAGGGCAGGAGGGGGGTGGCAGAGGCAGCAAGCTGGCCACTCAGGGCAGGTGGCAGGCGTAGTGGTTGCACAATAGATTGCTCAGGGCAGGCGGAAAGCAGTGGTAATACAATGGACAGTGAACCAAGGAATGCAGGGAGAAGGGGCAGCACAATGGAGCATGGAGGGCAGGAGTGGGTGTTTAGGGGCATGGATTCAGACAATGGAAGACAGGGAAGTAGGGACAGAGATGGTAAACTGCCCATGCTTGGCAGGTGCGAAGGGCAGTTGCAGGAAAATGGACTATGCAGGGCAGGAAGGAGGGGCAACTACAACTCAATGGACCATAAAGGGCAGCAGGGAGGGCGCAAGGTCACACACACAGAAAGTGAAGGGCAGAGGCGAACAGGGGCAGGGACAAAAATCTAACCATACAGGGCTGGCAGTAGGGGCAGTGGCAGCGAAACAGACCATGCATGGCTGAAGTGAAGGGGCAGGGGCATGGACTCCTACAACGGAGGACCGGGGAGAGAGGCAGGGGCAAGGACAGCAAGGTAACCATACTAGACAATGCAGGGCAGAAGGGAGGCAGCAGGGGCATGGACTCGACAACAAAGGATATGAGGAGGTGGTTAGGGGCAGCAAGCTAAGTGCCGAAGGTAAGTGGAAGGTGTAGCGGCAGATCAAAAGACCGCGCAATTCAGGAGGGAGGGGACAGGGCACAGACTCGGACAATAGAAGGCGAAGTGGAGGGTGTCAGGGGCAGCAAGTTGACCATGGAGAAAATGGCTTAATGGGCAGGGCCAGTACAAGGGACGATGGAGGGCAACAGGGGAGGAGGCATGCACAAAGAGAGCAAAGGGCAGATGGATGGGTTCAGGAGCAGGGGCAGAAAGCAGTCCAGATAGGGCTGGCTTGCAAAACCAATAGGCTGTCCACAGAGGGCTGGAGGGATGGGGCAAGGGCATATAGAAAGTGAACCAAGGGCAGGCAAAAGGAGGGCAGGAGCCGCATCTGATTAGTGTAAGAAAGGCTAGCATGGGCAGGGTCAGCACAATGGACCATGAAGGGCAGAAGGGAGGGAAAAGGGTATGCACACAGGGAACGGAGGGCAGGGAGTGGGGGACTGGGGCAGTGGTAGCAAGCTGACCACAGAGGGCAGGACGGCATGGGCAGGGACAGCACAATAGCCCACAGAGTGAAGGGTAGAGTGGCAGGGTCAGTGAGCTGACAATGGAGGGCCAACAGGAGGGGCAAGGGCATGCTGATGGAGAATAGAGGGCAAGTGGAGAGTCAAGGACAGCAAGCAGACCACGGAGGGCTGTAGGTGTGGGCAGGGGAGCACAGATAGGGAATGGAAGGCAAGTAGGAGGGAACCAGGGGCAGGAGCGGGTCGCTACAGTGGGTTGACCACCAACACTCACTGCTTATAATCTCCCATATTAGATTGATCTTGATATGTTAAATTACATCACTGAAGAAATCTCTGATTGTACAGACCTGGCCCTTTTTACAGGGTCGCCTCCAGATTTTTGTCTTCCTCTGCCTTCCTTTGCAGAACCCGTTTTTGTTGGCTTTTAGGACTCTGTGCACTGTGGTAAAGTGCTTGTACTCTCCCTGGAAAGTATGGTAACATTGGCCTACACCAAATTGCCACATTTAATTTACTTGTAAATCCCTAGTAAATGGTACTACCTGTATCAAAGTCCTTTGAAATAAATGCTAATAGTGGGGAGCAGCACTCATTGTGCCACCCACTAAAGTAGTTGGGTATAAAATTTCTCAGGCCTGCCAATGCATCCTGAGGACAGTTTTATACTGCTGTTTTGATTTAAAAATATGCATTTTTCTAAGTCTAAACCTTCCTTTTTAATACTTAAAAGTCACCCCTAAGGAAGACTCTACAGGCTCATAGTGCACATGCGTAGTATTTAAAAAGTAGGACATGTGTGGTTACGTTCTACATGTCCTAGCAGTGAAAATCTCCTAAAGTTGTTTTTGTAAAGTCTATTTCTCCCATGCACTAACACTGGGTTACTTTGTTTCAATTAATAAGTGCTAACTACAGAATTGGACCAGATAGAGAAATTCTGTTTAGAATTGTAGGAAGTTGGCTCTCGATATAGTGCACTAAAATGAACTACTTTGTGCAGAGAGTCCAGGGAGACTCAGATTAGTATACAGAGGCAAAAGTAGATAATACCAACGCTCTATTTGTGGTAGTGTGAGTGAGCAGTTAGGTTATCAGAGGATAGTACTAAGCATTTGGTGCACTACAAGGCAATAAATGAGACACACACTCAAGAATAAATCCGAGACCAAATTTAAAATATAGCACTGATTTTATATAATTTGTAAGACCAAGAACTTCGTTCACGTTAGTACTTTTTTAATTATGATTTTTCAAATTCGCAAAATAACTCACTGTTGTGTGCAATTACGCACAATGAAAGTCTATGGAGAAAAACACAAACATGCATATAAAATCGCACAATCAGTTCTAGGGGTTCACCTTTGAGGGCTAGAGTAGCAGCAGGCCAAAGTCCAATGTTGCAGCAGTTTAATTCTCAGGTGCGTCCCGGACTCAGCCGGGAGCAGGGTGCTGAGGTTGTTGGCAGCTGGTGCGCTACAAAGAAGGGGGCCACCTCAAAACAGGCTGCACAAGGGGACTTACAGTTAAGTCAGAGGACCCCAAGTAAGGGATCAGGTCACAAGGGCCACAGTAGCACGGGAACACAGTTGGTTCATCAGTATCCAGGCCGGGCAGGCTGGGTACAGAGCAAATAGGTCAGCTGGCCACTGTGCTTCAAGATGGTCTTCGCAGTCAGGGGCAGGCATGTTGTAGGGACGATTCCGGGACAGATGGGCCACTCATGGAGTAGGTCACAGGGGTCTCAGTGTCCATTGATAGGTGCTTGCTTCCTGGGCAGTTGGAGTCCAGATTGGACTCTTCGTCTTGGTGTTGGTTTCAGGTGATCCAGTACCTTGGGTATTACTACAGTACAGCTCCGGTAGGTCCTGGTGTCTTCTCACTTAGCGGGGGATAGATCTGACCCTCTGAAGCTGGTGTACCGCTTCTGGTTCGATTGGTGCTTCGGTGTCTCTGGAAAGCTGCAAGTCGGTAAACCGGATTCTGCGGGTTTGGTGCCTGCGAACTCCAGGGGAGTAGCTCCTCTACTCCAAGGGAGTTTTCTGGCAATTGGCAAAGGGCGAAAGGTGCTCTGGGGTTCATTCACACCACGATGGTCGAGTCCTTGGATGCAGGGTCTTGCGCCTCAATTCTGCAGCAGGTACTCTTTTCTCGGGTCAACAGCTCGTCTTTGACCTTTTTCTTCTTAAGTCCTTCAAATCTAAAGTTCAGGGTAGTCACCTAAATACAAACTTTAGGGACAGTTACAGGGGGAGACAGGTAGTAGCCAATGGTCTACCTACCTTTAGGATGGCCACAACCTCTATGTGACCATTTCCTTTGGGGAGTGGGCACAACCCTGACTCTAATTGGTTAATTCCCTATCAAACAAGATGGAGGAAACTGAAAAGTCGGGCCCACATCCCCTGCCCCACCTTAGGGGTGGTGCTGGCTGAATGCGGGCCCACCTCCTAATCTAGCTCATCTTCTCACCTGTCCCCCTGCCAAATGTGGAGCAGGACAGGGGTGTTGGCATCCTTCACTATCTGGAGATGCCTGGGTTGCATTTCAAGAAGGCATTGCCTTAAAGCTTCCCAACTTGGAATGCCATTCCAGCCTGGAGGAGATGTGAAGCACCTCCTCCCAGAGCACGTATTGTTCCTGGCCTCTGAGAGTGAAATCATTCGAAATCACATCATGTTCCAGGCAAAAAGTGGGGGGCTAACCATGTCAAAAGAGGCACTTTCTCAATCATTGAATTGCAATTTAAAATCCTCCCTAATGGTAAAGTCGGATTTAGATTAAAGTTTTGAAAATACCACTATTAGAAAGTTCCCATTTTCCTTCCCAAGGTTTCTGATGCCTTTCTAGGAGTTTAGTTTGGAGAGGGTCTTCCCAGCAGGATGGCTGGGGAGGAGCTGTATCCTGCCCTGATTATATTTTAAAGGGCTCTGCCTACAGCACACACAAAGGAATTTGACACCAGGCCTGCCTTGCCTTTTGTCATACTAGAAGGCTTAGAGCCAAACTCAGGGGGAGGAGGAAGAACTGACCAGAACCAGTTTTGGGCTAGGTTAGGAAAATCCCCACATAGAAAAACCAGCACCAGGTATACGATTAGGACCATCAGAACCATTCTTCAGAACATTCCCGGACACTCTGGACCTTTGGAAGATTCAAAGAAGGACTGCCCTGCTGCCAGAAGTATTGCCATGCAGCTTGAGGGACTGCCTTACTGCCTAAAGAAGGACGTTTGGACCGGCTTGCCTTATTCTCAGGCTACTCAGAGTGACTCCAAGGGTCAGTTGGCTGACCTCATGTGTGAGCTACACGGACACAACAAGTTCCCATATGACTTCCTGCAATTTCTCCGGTGACCAGCCGCAACTAGACCTGCCTGGACCTGTCTGGGCCCTGCTGCTGATCTCTGCTGAAGTGGGTCTTGACCTTCAAGAAGTGTGAGTCTCACCTAGTGTTTCCGCAGGAGCGAGATGCAAGATCCGATGCTAGAACCCAACTTCCCACACCCACCAGAACCAGCCCAAAAAAGTCAAAGCTAACAATGGTGGGATGGGGGAAGAGTGGAAAACAAAACAAGGAAAGTGAAAAGGAGATGTGCCTCAGTTGGACGTCTGTCAAAGCATTTGGATGGAGCGATTGGTATGTATTTCCTGAACAGAAATAAAACACAAGAGTTATTCTATAACTATACAAGGGAATGTTATCTATATATATTGTTTTACCCCGTTAGTATATCTACCTGGTTACAGTCCCTCTTCCTTTCGTAATTAGGTATAGAAAAGCAGAGAACAGAAAATAGTCTTGACATAACTAGAAAAATAGAAGGAAATGTCAAGTTTTAGACCAAGTGTTCTATGTAACTATGCCATATGGTATGTAATAATAAATAGTGTAACTAACCTCAACATATGTTATGAAATTATCCAGTTAAGCCCCAAAATCTCACATCCAATATATACCAGGAAAAAAAAAAACATATTCTCCCATACTGGATAAAAAATACACAAAAAGGTGCAGGGCCTTGAAAAGTAGCTAATTAGCACCTTGTAACATCAGGATACTAATAATATATATATTCTTTGTCTTTACAGCCAGTAAGATTTATCAGTACTTTTAACAGGATAGCCACTCACCGTGGAATACATCAGATAAGTGTTTCATATCCATGATACCAAACATGCATAAACATTGTTATCATCCTGATGGTATGTGGATTCTTTAGAAAAACTTGTATTTTCCTCTCGTTTGTCACAGGAATAATGCGAGAGGCTTTCCGTGAAGATCTACACAGGATCGGCAGAGGAGGACTCGAACTGCCGCGCACGCCAAGGAGCCCATCGGCAACCGGGAAGGAGAATGCAGAAGGAAACGAAGACCAGAAGCAGAACAATCAGACACTCGGTGTGGGATTATGCCGGCGAGTCCGAATCCTTAGGGAGGAGCAGAAGTCAGGTAAGTGCGGGGTAAGGCGAGGAGTCTCAGCATACACTGAACTTGAAGCACGTTTGTGATGTCTGTGGCCCTTAATATACGGGCTTGGCTCCGCCCCTCGCACATGGGCAAGGAAGAGCGGAGCATGCCCAACAGTAAGGGCCTATGCCTGGTCCTGTCACTGGCATCAGTGGAAGCTCCTCCTGAAGAAAAAGGGAAAATCCCGAAGTCTGGGGTCTTTGCATTTGCAAACGGGCTTATCACCACGCTAAAACTCTGCCGCCTGCGACGACCGCCAATGTGAAGCTCCGGCGAGACCTGCTCTTTGTGCACACTGCAACCATCCACGGCAACTGGCAACACAAGATCTGCACTTTGCGCCAACATTGACCATTCATGATGATCTACCAATGCGACGCTCCAGTGATGACCGGATCTTCGCACTACAGCAATGACACTCTGTGACAGTCGACCTGCTCTTCATGGCTAAACCTTCCTACTCGTGGCCTCCTCCAACTTGAGCAAACTTTTCGCGCCCAACTTGAAAAGGAAACTCTTCAGTGGAACCAACATGTTCCCTGTATCTTACCATTGCTCCATCAGGTTTGGCCTGAACTTGTAACTTCTCCAGGTCCAGTGCAACTGGATACCGCAAGTGGAACTTTCTGCTTCTTGCTGCTATTTTCACTTTTTAAAAAAACCAAAATTAATATCTCTGGTTCTACTGATCGGATTTTGTTTGTTTTGGTGTCATTTTAGCTATTGAAATTTACTCTATTATTCTAAATTACTTTAAAAAAATTCTTGTGGTGTGTTTCACTTTATTACTGTTTGTGTGCTGCATAAATACTTTACACATTGCTTCTAAGTTAATCCTGACTTCTTTTGTGCCAAGCTACCAGGGGGTTCAGCACAGGTTAATTTAGTGACTTTTGTGGTTCACCCTGACAAGGACTGTGATTGTTGCCTGAGTGGTGCTTTCATCTCTCTCAACTAGGTGCCCACTTTCTTACACTGATGGATTCCTAAATGACATCATTAATGACACCACTGATGACATTGTTGGGATCACACATGGATCACCAAAGTACTCCTGTAGGAGCGACTGCCAAAGATTCACTACCATGTTATCGTTGTACCATGCAAGCTTCCCCGAGGAAGTTTACATGCTGTTGCAGTACCATGGGGGTAAAGCTTGCATGGTGGGTAAGTAAATCAAACTGTGGGTTGGGCACCATTGGGGGATTCTCCTATTCCCAACCCCCTGAAGTGCACAGTCAAAGGCCATGCACAACAGGAGGTTGGTTGCCTGCTGCAAAGTTGGGATGTGCGACCTGGCCACTGGTTCAACCCTGTGGCCCAAGCCCCCTAAGGACATGGCCAAAGACCATGCACAGCAGTGAGCTGGGAGGGTAGGTCCCCATGGTAGTGGCCATGGCCATGCGCAGAGGGCAATTGACCGCCTGTAGGGCTTTGGATGCAGGACCTAGTCTGAGGCCAGGCCCTGAGGCCCACACAACTGGTGAGCACCACCATAGGTCATATGCAGCAGAGAAGTTGATTAAATACGATAAAAAATCTAGAAATTCACTGAATAAAACAAACATTAAAATGATGTTACAATTAGGTATAGTATAAAGATCTTACCTTACATTATAAAACTCACCAGAAATTCACTGATAGTCATGTTAAAGTGAAGTTATGATTAGGAATGGTAATAAAATCTTAGCTTCTATTAAAAAAAGCCAAAGGTTAATTAAAGTGACATTATAGTTAGCTGTTGAAATAAGATAAAATATAAAGTTTTGAAAACAAAAAAAGCCACTGAAATTTACCAGTCTACTGAGCTAACTATAACTTGTGCCCCCGCCAAGCACTGATTATAACCTCACATATTACATCACTCATGACATTTAGATGACATCATTGATGACCTCACTAATAGTATAGTATATCTAGATGTAGTATTGGGCACCTAGATAACATCACTAATGTGATGGTTAGTGTATCTGTGAAGAGTGGCAGGAGCAAAGCTGGAGGCCATAGCATAGAAGCTTTGGTATTTTTCTTGTCAGAATGTGCTGCATCTTCTGAGAGACCTATGCTGGTGCCGAAACTATACCAAGAGCTTAATAGTGATTGCACGCATATAGGTGAAGAAGGAGCGCTCCTCCTGCCCGAGAGCAACACATTCCTAAATGCCACATAGCATGTAATAAGGCGTACTTGCTGCCTAGACCACACTTGCATCTCCTCACCCATAGTCACATGCTTTGGGGTTCCTTGAGCTGCGTGGGGTCTCTTCCACATGCAATTGCTCTGTGAGCTACATGCTGCTCCTACGTGTGCTCAATGAGCTACATGCTTATTGTAATGTGTTTTTTGTTATTGGGCACATGCTGTTGCCATGCTAGATGTATGCCTTAGCGGGTGCCATGTTTCCGTGACACACATTCTGTATTCTTTCAACACTTTGTGCATCCTATGAATGACTCTCTTTGTTCCGTCGTTCTCGCTACTGATCGGTCGTTTCTTAATGCCATTCAGTAACGGAATCACAGAGATAGAGGTCGTTTGAGTATGGGCTCTCATATCGGATTTACTACTGAAGAATAAAACTCTTGGAATGTACCTCATTTCTTGTGGATTGCTTCTTTCCATTGATGTCCTCTACAACAATGCTGCCCCAGCTCAAGACTTCAGCTTACATTGATAAGTATATTTACCTATCATCATTATGGGAATGTTCAAACTTAATGAGTTGTAAAACATCCAACGACAGATACCGCCAGTTAAAAAGGACAGTGAGACCCCTTAGACCACTGAAAAACAAAGGATCATGTAGAGGCAGGTAGTTACACAGATCAAAAGAGTACCCCTGAGGTAAATGCACCTCTTAAACCTGATGATGCAGAAATACACATTACTAGACCAGGATGTTCCTTTTCTTTCAATCCAGAAAATGGAACCATAGGTTGCTGTAGGATGACGAGTTTAAGAAGGCTAGAAGGGACCTAGGAAGTTAATATTAGCTGATATTAGGTCAAATCATTGAGGCAATAAATCGCTATGCTCTTTGAAGTGAGGGCTTCTGTTTATTGTAAGCAGTCTACAGCAACAAAATAGAGGGGAACTCTACAAGGGAAAAACCTCTGAAATGCAGAAGACCATCTAACCAAAGTGTTGTGATCTTACTATAAACTACTAAGGTTTGGAAATCAAACTATACATGGGCTGTCATAAAATCACTCAGGAACAACCTCACGTGGGCACCAGGTTGAACAGATTATAACAGCAGTACCCATATGCACTGCCGAGAAACCAGAGAAGCCAGAATGGAAAGGGGCATTTCAAGGTAAAGGCCTCTGTAGTAAATACACACAACAATATAAAGCTTATTAAGCACTTTATTGGATCATCCACTCACACCGAGCATATTGAGGTAACTGCCCTCGAATCCCCATGGAAAATAAAACACACATTAAAGCATAACACAGTAAGACCAATTACATTGTATACAAACAACAACCCAAAGTTAGACTAGCTAACTGCTCATTGTACATGCATCCTTACTTGTACTAGAATATTAGAACACACCTTCAGAATGTTGTGTGTTCTAATATGTACTCTAATAAAGAACATGCTACTACATACCTTCTTTCCTTATATCAAAAAACAAAACAAAAAAACCCCAATATGAATACAAGGAGAAAAAAACTGCATGACAGTACTTAACAATAATAACATTCTAAAAATAACAAGCCTTACTAATGTAAGACAAAATCTTCTAATTTCTTTGGTAAAACTCTGACCCTCTTTTTTTCAATAGCATTAGGAAGAGTACTTGTTTTGTCAGATTCATAATGTACTACATCCTTATTTGTAGGAAAAACAGAATCACTTCCAAAATCTGGTTCACACTTATAATCGCAATCCTTACCAATCATTTTGTTTACTTTTGCCAACCTTGCAATACACCACTAAGACTCATTATTTAATAATGCAGATGATTTTCCAATTTTCATTACATGAAACACACCCAAAAAGTTGTATTGCCCTTTTTTACATGTATAGGTAACTAAATTTTAACCTTGTCACCGATTTTTAACAATATCTTTTTTTTATAACTCACATATGAAAACGAATCCCTTTTTATTCCGGAATCACAATTAATTCTTGCCTGTTTGAACAATTCTTTTACATCAACAGGTTTGTCATTAGCACCCAACCAATTTGAATTCAGTTCATGTCTTGGTTTCCTTCCTTTGAGTAAACGAAAAAGTGAATATTTTGTGGTGCAATGTGGAGTACTATGGTATGACCAAATCTGCCACATGTTGTTTAACATTGATGCGAGCTTTTAAAGCCATTTGAATACCCTCTACTAAGGTTTTGTTGAACCTTTCTACCAGGCCATTCATATTTGCCGAATAAAGCGCTGTTCTTTTGTGATATATGTTGACATCTCTCAGAAATTTTGAAAACACACTTGAAGTGAACTGAGAACCATTATCGGATACAATACTCACTGGAAAACCTTCTTTTCTAAAAATCTCTTTCAAAAAATCAATTATCACTGCCGAATCCACTTGGGGAACCCATTTGATTTCTATCCACTTAGAAAAATAGTCTATCACAACATAAATATACATCCTTCCACTAACAATTCCCTCATGTGGGAATAGCCAGCTTTTCCCATGGCTTCTCAGGCATCGATGACCTTACCAAATCAGAATATTGCATTTTAAGCACTTTGTCTGAATCCATACACAACAAACAATTCTTAACAAAATTTACAATATCACTGTCCATATAAGGCCACCTACTGATCTTTTTTCTTGTTCCGGTTTGACCTATGTGTCCCAAATGAGCAATTGAGATCAAATTTCTCCTGATGACAACTGGTGGCACAAAAAACTCACCCTTCATAACGAAATCCTTGTTAAAAGTAAGCTCATCTCTCACCTCCCTAAATACACTAAACTCTTTAGATAGATATTTTTCTAAAGGCCAACCTTCCACAATATACTCTTTTACAACTCTCAACGTTTCATCCTCTACACTTGCCTTTAGCCATTCTTCCTTGGATACTACTTGTGCCATATATAGTACAACATCCTCAACGGTTGCAACAACACACTCTTCTTGAGGAAATACACTCTGATCAGGTTGAGGTCCATTAGTAAGTCTTGACAAGTAGTCCGCTCTTTCATTTTGCACTCCAGGTATGTATGCCACAACAACATTATGCTCTTAGAACTTTGCCAACAACCTCACTAATCGTGATGATGCTTTTCCCACACCATTTTTAGATAATAACGAAATTAACGGTTTGTGATCAGTCTTCAATTTAAAAGGTTTTCCCCACAAATATGTCTTGAAATGTTCCACTGCCCAGGCACACCCTAATGCTTCTCCTTCTATAGTTGAATACCTTGTTTCAGTTAAGGAAAGGGGCCTGGAAGCAAAAGCAATTGTGTTTTCCACCCCTCCTTTAACTTGACTCAACACAGCCCCTGGACTAGTGGCGCTGGCATCAACAGTAACTATATTATCTGCAGACTGAGAAAATGTAGAAAGAGGTTTACACTCCACAATAGCATTTTTGATTAATCTGGAAGCCTGGGAGTGTTTCTTAGAACATTCAAATTTTACCCCTTTTTTATCAGTAATCTCAATGGGAGTACAATATCTGAAAATTTGCACACAAATCGAGAATAATATTCACATAGTCCTAAAAATGACTTGAGTTGACTCCCAATCCTCGGCATGTGTCAGATTCGGTAGCCAGGGGGAATGCACAAAGTCTTTCCCTATCCTTAGGGGTGTCAGGCAGGGGTGTGTCCTCGCCCCCCTTTTATTCTCATTTTACACTAATGGTATTGAACGTGCAGTGGACCAAGCGGGTATTGATGTCACTTTGATAAATAAAAAACATATCCCTATATTGCTGTACGCAGATGATGCCGTACTTATAGCCAGGACTGGTTTAGCCTTACAAAGACTTATGGATAATTATGTGTCCTATATGGCGTCACTGGATCTTGAGGTTAATAAAACCAAATCCTATGTTTTAATTACTGGGAAACAGCCCAAAAAATTACCCGTTTTTAATATTGCGTCTCAAAGAAATGAAATTACAATGACATTTTTATACTTAGGTGACTTATTTAATAGTGCAGGAACGTGGGCTAATAGGATTAGTAATAGAGGCAATGCATTAGAAAAGAGCATTATGGCTATATTTTCATTTATAAAAAAATTAGGTACGAAGCCAATAGACCCAATAAAAAGATTTATGCGGCAAAAGCAGTATCAGCGGCTACATATGGGGCTGGGATTTGGGGAGCTACGAAGGTTGACGCTCTTCAAAGGATAGAAGATGGCTTCTATAAGAAAGTTTAATCCCTTCCTAAGAGCTGCTCAAATTTTAACACACATTATGAGTTGAATGCTCCATATATTTCCGATGTGATATCCTTAGCACCCGTATTACTTTGGCATTCCATTTGGCGAAGGGAGAGAGTCGGTTTAACCCAGGATATTATTAGGGACTGTCTGACCATTGAGCATGCCTGTAAGATATCATGGTTGCAAAATGTTAAAGAGTCTTTGTCGTTACTGGGTCTTGATTCTGTTTTTAATGAGCCATTCACATGTCACTCAACTACTAAAGCTGAAATTAAATCCCGACATAAGCTATATAGAGATGATATAAGATACGAACAAAATAGGTCTAAATCCAGGGTAGCCAATTACTTGGGGATACCTAGAATTTCTGACGGGGTAAATTCATACCTACTTTTTGTAACGAATACGCGGGAACCAATATATATTGTTACGCTTTAGGATGAACCTAATTCCGCTTATGTTGGGTTGCCCAGCAGGTGTGTACTCCATGAATGAATTACCTTTGTGTCCATGTGATGCCATTTCCCCACAGTCAAACTTACATTTTATATTTTTCTGTAAATTTTATATGTATGAACGGCAAAAGTACATTATTCCCCTCTTTCATAAATACCGTTTTGAACAATGTCGCCCTGCTCTGACCTTTTTCAAATGCTTCCTGACTCTTTTGTATGTTTTTCTCTTGCCTCCTTTTTATGTATGGCATTATCAAATAGGAGATCGTTTGTAATTTAATCATGTTTTAATCTAAAGAGGTATGGTGTTCTCTCCGGATCCAGATGAATTTAACATAATGTAACAGCGGTTTTTTAGTGTATTAATAAGTATGGTTGTATCTGTTTTTATTTGTGTTAAATTTTATTGGAACTGTAGTGTATGAATGAACATTTTATGATACACTGCACTTTTATGATCTTATTTCTTGAGATCGAATAAAGTTCTTCAACGAACGGACTTAAGTTGATCTTTGTTTCGTGGTTCACTCATATTGTGGATAGACTTCAGTAGATCCTTCTTAGGTGAAATACCTATCCCATTGATTTGATGACCCAAATACTCCACTTCAGTTGCAAAAAACGTACATTTATCTAGCCGGATTGTAATTCCTTTTTCCTCCAGTATGTGAAATAACTTACTAACAATCTCATGGTGTTCCATAGTATCAGAATAAATCAACATGTGGTCCTGGAATGCCACTACCCCATCAGTGTCCCCAAACAGACAATTAATGAGCTTCTGAAACACTGATGCGGGAGAGGACAGTCCAAACGGTATCCTGACATACCTGAATGTGCCTTCAGGTGTGATGAAAGTAGTAATGTGTCTGGAATCCTCTGTCAGCTCTATTTGATGGTACGCTGACTTTAAATCTATAGTAGTAAATTACTTGGCGCTATCCAGTTTTGCAAGAAGTTCCTAAACTTTAGGAAACGGATGACATTTAGCTGCAATTTGTTTATTCACCGATCTCAAATCAATGCACACCCTAAGTTCCCCATTTTTTTCATACCAAAACAATGGGAGATACCCATTCCGACGCATCTACAGGCTCAATAGCCCCTTCATTACATAACTTGGTAATCATTTCTGATGACTCATGTCTAACTAATAACGGTACATTCCTCAACTTGTGCTTGTTGGGTGTAGCATTCTTTTGCAGTTGAATTTTGTGTGGAAAACCTTTAACTTTTCTTAACTCTTTTCTAAACACTACCTTGTGTTTGTTTAAATTCCCTCTACATCTTGACTGTTCATGTCATCATCATTCTTTACCATCAATAGCTCCTCCGCCATGCACACTTGTACTTTAGCATTAGGATGAAGAGAAATGTTGAATTTACCTTGATGATTCCAACCAGTACTTGTAACCCATCCACTGCAACATACATTTTACCTATAATCCTTTTGTGTTTGAAATAAATATTAGATAAGAAATACCCTAACATTTGAATTTCCTTCCCTCCAAAGCCATACACTTTTATGTCATTGGGTTCTAACATTTTGTTCTCCTTATTTATGTAAAAATAAGAATTTGAAATAATGGCATATGGTGATCCCGAGTCCGCCATAACTTCTAAATCTCCCCCATCAATGGTAATTTTACATAATGGAGGCACATACGGTTCATTGTCTACACCACTTGCTTAACAAGAGGTGGACACTACATTATCATGCACTTTTGTACCGATTTGTGCCTCCCTCACACACAGTATGGTATCTCCACTGCCACTTCACTTCCCTCCACTTCTTCCATATTGGTTTCCATAATACTAGATATTCTTTTGTTATTACTTTGACACATAGCTCTAAAATGCCCAATTTTCTTACATCTAAAGCATTCTCTACTTTTATCTGGACAATTCTTAAATTGAAAGGAATGTGATCTTGAACCACAAAATGTACACCCACTGGTAACATTTGGTTAAAAAGGTTTAAACACCTTAACTTTGTGCACAGTTGGTTTCTGTGTATTTTTCACAGCTAAAGCACACACCTGCTCCCACTGACACATTGTCAACATTAATTGTGTTAAATGATGTAATAGAGTGTTCTACACTCTTTGCAATTTCAATTGCTTCTTGTAATGTTGGGTTGCGTTGATGCAGTAACTGTTCCTGATTTTTTTTATTGTAACAACGTATTATCCCTGATGTAAGTATCTACTTGTGCCCCAAATTCGCAATCCATCAATAGCTAATAAATAGGTCTTAAAATGCCTAAGCCATTTCTCCCACTTCATGCTTGGCTGATTTGGCCCCTAAAAAATGGTGGTGGTGGATTCCCACACACATTGCTCCTTTTGAAATCAACAAACGACAACCAGTCAGCCAGTATACAACAAACCCACACTCCCTGCAATTTGCACTTACACTCTCATTTAATATTGAGCAAAAATAACTAAAGAAATATAGAACAATGAAAATGAGCACCATCATTCAATAAACAGTGTGCGCCTTACAAGTATCTCCATCGAACTTCTCAAACAAATGCACATCACTGTCAATTTTCTTTAATCTGCAGTGCACATCACAGAGCTTAGCTCCGCGCTCCTCAACAAAGTGTGCACGTCACTGGAATTTCTGCGCTCTTCGCCAAAGTGTGCAGGTCACTGAAACTCTTTCTCTATTGTGATGCGCACACCACCGTAGCCAATAAGAATGAAGAGGCAGTGTGCGCGTCACTGAAAAACACATCTAATGAAAACAACTGACATCTTGACGTCTCGCTGCCGACGTGCAGCTCGTGTGCACCTCAATTGCTGAGTTGTCACTCTGTCACTCATGCCCAGACCATACAGCAGTTGCAGTGCCCCTTGCACTGTTGCTCGTGCCCCACACTTCATGTGCAGTCACTAAAGCACCACGACTCGACTTCTAACATTCAGGCACGTCTTCTTCAAATTCCTTTCACAACTGTTCCGTTTACTCAAAGTACCCTTGTTGACTCCAACACCACAAGCGTGTCCCACAGCTGCGCATTCCGAGTATTTTCTTGACAAGATGATGCCAATGGTTAACTCCAAAATCCACAGACGACACAGCCACAACCTTGTCAACCCCTGTGAGCTGGCTGTCGATTGCCTGAGAATGTTTTGACGTGTTAGCAAAAACAATTCCGCGCGTCCTTGTCCGATTTTGAAACTGGAAAGTCGAGCGTTGGTTAAATTATAAGTTCTTGGATGCTCCCTGGAGTTCAGATTCCAATCGCTGCACAATTATTGTAGAAAATACACACTACAATATAAAGCTTATTAAGAACTTTATTGGAGCATCCACTCATACCGAGCATAGCGAGGTAACTGCCCTTGAATCCCCATGGAACATACTACACACATTAAAGCGTGACACAGTAAAACCAATTACATTGAACACAAACAACTCAAAGCTAGACTAGCTAACTGCTCTTTGTACATGCATCCTAACTTGTACTAGAATATTAGAACACACCTTCAGAACGTTGTGTGTTCTAATATGTATTCTAATAAAGAACCTACTACTACACCCTCAAAAGCAAATTACTTAAAATCATAGAAGTACAGGGCCCTCTGTGGCTTACCTGTGAGCTCTAGTCAATTGGTACCGAGATTACACCGTCCTCAGGGAAAATACAACGACTGAAAAGCCTCGCTGGTGGAGAGGCTAATTTAAACACTGTAAACCGCTCCGCAATATCATATCCAGGGTGTGGCTTGGCGAACTATGCGGATGTCTAGCTCTCCCATGGGGATACTCTGGTGGCCATATCAGCCTGACCACTATGCGAAATTAGTGTGCTCCTGGGGTAAAAGTCTCCTCCATTGGCTATATACTAATGCTAAACCCGACAATATCGGCAGTCATAGCTGGACATGGCTAAAAAGGGACCTAATGATGGTAGTGATCCTGAGTGACCATGAAGATAGCTTGTGCATCGGTCCCTTAGGGGCCAATTCCGATTTCGTCCGGAAGGGCACTGAACGATGGTCGGAGCCCTTCCGACCGAATCGGAACGTGCCGGCCGGATTCCTTTCCGACCGAGCCATTCCGATGGGCTCGGTCGGAAAGGAATCTGACTCGGATTTCCGGATGGCTCACAACAGGCTCGGAGAGCCCATCCGCCGTCCGGAAATCCTTCAGTACTCCCCCGGCCGCCTTTTCACGACCGAGGGAGTACGATGGCAGTATTTCACTGCCTTTTCGTGCCAGTCTTTCCGGCACGAAAAGGCAGTCGGTAACTCTCTTTGGGGGCCCCCAGTAGGGCCCCCATGGGTGCGAGGCCGCCGAATGGCGGCCTGGGGGCACCTATGGTGCCCCTCTGTTGATCCCTGCACCCGGTGGCAGGCACCTTGGGGTGCCGGCCACAGGGTGCAGGGATCAACTGCGCCCCTGCTTTTCACAATGCAAGCATGCATTCCGCCCGGAATGCATGCTCCCATTGTGAAGTATGACAGTGCGACCGAACAGGGTTCGGTCGCATCGTACTGCAGGGCCGTAACCGACGACAGCAGGTCGGTCGGTTACGGCTCCTGGACGATGTCGGACGGACCTGAGTCCGTCCGACATCGGAATCGGCCCCTTAGTGTATATACAAGCATGATAGAGACAGGAGTGTACATGACAAGGGATACAGAGTATGCAAGGTACATTACCTTGATTGGGGGGTAAAATAGTACAAAAGCGATATGTTCATTATGAGGTACTATATTTGGTGGCATTTTCCCAAGGGATTTCACTGTTCAGGGCTCATGCATAGGTGTCTAGGGAAAAGATCCAGAACACTTCCTGTCTTTTCCTTATTTCAATGGGATGACCTCCTGTTTGTATCTCAATCTTCTCCAGGATAAGCCATCCTATCTCGTCTGGTTTATGCATTTTTTCAATATAGTGTTTAACTAAGGTTGCATTAACCTTGGCTGTTCTAATCACTGACTGATGTTCTGCTAGCCAAGTAGCTAACAGGCGTCTTGTTTCTCCTACATAACCTAACTGGAAAGGGCACATGAGGAGATAAATAATATTCTTAGTATTGCAATTAGTCAGCGTCCTAAGATGCACTGTGTACAGGTTCAGCGTAAAAGCATCCGTCTCACTCGCACTACCACATGCCTTACATTGGATACATTTATAGTTCTCAACTACAGAGGTGCACCCATCAATAGTTTTCTGCACAATTGAAGTTGATTTCTGTAATCAGGAGCTCAGTATATGGTGCTTAAAGTTCTTATTGTGTGGATGTGCAAACATAGGATTACAAATCTTTTGGTCAGAGTTTGCATCACTGTTTAGTATGTAACAATTTAAACAGACAATTTGACGGACTTTTTCATTCACAACTGAACGTTTGGTGACACATACTAGTTTAGGTTCAGTTTGAGATGCTAGCTTATGAAGTTAGTGGTCTCGGTCATAGAACCTGGCTCTCTTGAACGCTTCTCATACTAGCCTCTTAGGGTATCCTCTCGTGATAAATCTCTCTTTCATCATGACTGCTCTCATGTCATAATCTTGAAGATTAGTACAACTCCTTCTTAATCTTAGAAATTGTCCAAACGGGATGCTCTGTTTCTGATTTCTTGGGGGGAAATTGTTGAAGTGCAATAGTACACTCTTTGCAGTAGGTTTCACATACAGATCAACCTCCACCTGACTGTCATTATGACATATCAGTATGCCCAAAAATTCTACCTGACTTTGACTAAAGTGGGGGGGAGACTCAGAAATACAATGATCAATGGGAAAGGTGAAAAAGGATATTGGAGGGGCAGAAGAAGGAGCTAGTGTGAGTGACACAGAAGTTGGAGAGTTCCAGCTGAGAGAAGCACATGAAGGTGGTAATGCTCATGTGCCCTGGAGTCGTAGTGATCTTTTTTTCATTCACAAATCACTCTCCAAAGTTATGGGAGAATCCTGATAAATCTGTCCAATAACCTCTGTCCAGCCTTTAGGCTTATCTTTCCTTTCATGCATGTATTTAGAGCGGTTTTACATCAGTTCATGTGTTGTCTCGAAGTTTACACACTGTGCATCAAACATTTTCCTTTATACGGAGATGTTGTCATTGGTGATTTCATGTCTGATGTCATTACTGAAGTCATCAACAATGTCATTTAAGATGTCATATGAAGGTAGCCATAATTGTTTTAATATTATTTATACGTATATTTCAATTGGTCTATTTTTTATTTTAATCAATATGAGAAAAGGCAAGTTAAAATACTGGTTATAATATTGTATGTTGATTTAAATTTTGGGGTAGGGATTTTGGGGTTATTGGGGATATTGGGGAATTGGGCACGTAGTCCTTTATTTATGAAATATTATGTTATATTTATTTATATTATTACAAATACATTATTTAAATATGATCTTTTATAACGTGGAGTTCTTAGGGATTTGGGGGTATTGTCATGTAAATAAATGATTAAATAATAGGACATTGTTAACTATAACATTATTTCATTCATTAAAATGGTTATTATCATATGTGTTAGTGTAATAGTACTTTAATATTAATATAGTACATATTAAGATATAGATAATTTCATTTTTAAACTATAAACTTAAAAAACTGGTGCTTCTTATTTCGGGAATTGGGTGGGTAGTTTATTATTATTTCCATGGTTGCAGACATTGGGAAATCTAATTGATAGTTCTTTCTACTAGTAGTTTAATTGTGAAAAATTGCAATCAAAAATAACATTTTGGTGTTTAATTTACTATATATAAGTGTATATTTTTTTATGGAAAATTAAAATGTATTCTTTTAATGTTTTTTACATTTACGTTTTTTAATACATGCATAGTATCATGTGTTACCTCTATTTTGTAAAAATATATATCATATTGAAATTTTAAAATGTAATTCATAGCATTAATAATGTAATTCATTTCAAAAGTAATTTAATATAAATTAAATTTACAAAATGAATTTGCTATTATATTTTATTCCCTTATTTAACTTTTTTAATTGACCTTATTGTGAGTTATAACAGTGAATTAGACTACTTCTATATTATCTGTAATATCCTTGTTAGTAAAACAAGATTTAGATCAAAGATTGTGAACAACAAATGTATGCACATTCCAAAATATTGGTGTAGTTGAAGTTAAAATGGTGAATCTTCCCCACCACAACATATATGTGATGTCCCAAGTGTTAGTAAGGCTGGAGTTAGAATAGTTAATCTGACTTTCCCTGACCCCCCTCCCCAAAATATATATACCTTCCCCAGTGTAATTATGACAAGAGTTAGAATAGTAAATCTACCCCAGACCTTCTATTATATATCTACTGTCCCTAATGTAAGTGTGACTGGAGTTAAAATAGTATATCTGACATACCCTAATAAATGCAGACATAAGTTTATAACAAAATCATCCTTGTTTACAAAGCGATTCCTGGCAGAAGTAATCTGTTAAGGGGCGGAGATCTCTACCACAAGTATGGAGATATTTGCTGCCACTTCTGGGATGGGATGTTCCAAGACATGGCTTGCATTGAAAATTTTTAAACACAGTTAAAGAAGGAAATTTATCGGCATTCCCACAACTATGCTCTGAACTGATCCCACCATGGAAATTGTTGCTGATTTACTCCAGCACATGGCTGATTTACCTCTCCTACCAGGGTGGGAAGAACCATGGATCACCCCCACATTTAGTGGGGGTGTATGGCAAGGACTTTCTAACACAATCACTGGGGAAGTAAAGTAAAAAAGTGTATTAGCACATAGGGAATCCATTGGGACTTGAAGGACATGTGAGCCAAAGTGCACACACGTTTTGATATTTTGCCTGTTGATATTATTGTATATTCTGTAGAAAAATCATCCAAGAGGCTTGCTGTGAGCTGCAAATCTATAAAATAAGCCTGTGGAAAAAATGATGGATTCAGCAGTGTCCAAGGAAGACTCGGGAGGGAGACATCAATGCCACATGCACATACTGTCCTGTATATGAATTAGTACAACTAGATTACTTGCAGGTACATTTGTCTTACGTATATATCCTTAGATTCTGGCCTTTGAAGATCACCTCTCGAGCCCATCCCTAGGACCATGAAATGAGCACGGATTTTCTCCCACCCCCAATCCAACCATGAGCAGCAGCATATGTAAACAAAAAATGCCTGCCCCTCCCAAAGTCTGAGTCACAGTAGGAAATCTCAATTGCCCTTGATGGCACCATCATCTCCAGCAGTGAAATGCTGCTGGATGAAAGAGCCATACATAGCCACGGGTAGTGCCAGACATGAAATTATCAAGGGAAGGTATTAAGATATCTCAAGGGGGAGTCACACTCATCTGGTCCAAAAAGCTGGCCCATCTCTGGCCGGAGTCGTTCTCGATCCTCATGATCCCACCTGATCATGGTGCCATACCTCTGGCGGCCCAGTCGTAATCTAAAAGCTAGGTGGCATACCACTCACACCCTTCCAGTGTCTGTTGGTTTTGCCCCAGCAAGAAGTATGGTTCCCTAACAACTCCAGCAGCCTGAGTCAATCCCTAAGTATTTGTTGGTTTTGGTTCCACCTCACCAGGTCCGCCCTTGGGTCATGGAGTTGCACGTGCCAGAAGGCCCCTGCAGCAGACTGGATACTACATGTCGTTTATCATCAATTTCAAACATAAGGAGAGACTGAAGGGTAATGTTCATCAGTATCTGATTCTGTAATCTCGTACACACATTGTCTCAAAATTCTATTGTAAATTGTGCAGTTTCAGCATTTTTAGCTGCACTTCATCAGGTCTGTATCACTGCCAGCAGCGTTAAGTGTGTTGCCAGCACCCGGGCCAAGGCAAGTATTGTGCCCCCTAACCCGTGGACCGTTAGCACTTCCTGGCACAAGATTTCAAAAGAAGAAAAGTTAGTAGTATGATTTTTTTTATTTTTTTTATTTTGCGCCTCCTAAGAATTCTGTGGCAGGGGCAACCACTGCTGTGGCCTTGCCCACGCTATGCCGCTGATCATGTGTTGTGGGGTCCTGGTTCCTGAGTATCCCCATTTACTGGAATTCATCTAGAGAATACCCAGAGAATCAAAAAATGCCTCTGACAGCTGAACCTTCTCTCATGTGTCCATGTGTCCTTGTGAACCAAGTATGCTGTCATATGCAATACATAATTGTTAAAAGGACGTAACACTGTGTAGAAAAGGAGTAGAGTTTATTTAGTCTAACACCACCAACAGGTTCCAGTCAGCTGGAGTCAGCTGTAGAATCTTCGTTCACCAGCAGTAAGAACACTACAAGAGGGAGAGAGGAGGAGGGGGGTACACAGGCAGGGATGAACCATGTGGATTGCAACACACCTCCCTGAGCAGGGAAGTGAACAATGCAAAAGCTAAAGAGGAGGGGGAAGGAGAAGAAGGAAGGGGAGTCAAATCAAAGAAAATCACAGCATATCATTAAATATCAATAACCTTCCAGTACATGCAAGGTAAGAACATGAAACAGCTGAGGTCAGACAATACCTGTACAGCATAACAAAATGTTACCCAAAGCTATAATCCTTATGCCATTCAGGGCGCACGTTATTTCTCAGTGACCTCCTAAGAAGAACAGTTGTCCTTCCCGACTGCATAACAATGGTACTGGATTCACTTTGAAATTAAATGGGGGGACTTACATGCTACCACTTTGTCCATCCCCCACGTTCAGCCATTCTCTAACTGTACCACATTCCTTCGCACACTTACTATCTTGAAAGGTTCTGAGAACAGGGAGTGGTTCTTCCTCCTAGCCTTGGGAAGGTCACCTTGTCTAAACAACTGTGTTTTAACACACCGAGGGGTCGATTCCGATCTCGGCCGGAAGGGCACCTAACAGTATTCGTCCGGAAAAAAACCCAGCCGAATGCGTGTTTCCCGACCGAATCGAACACCCGTCTGGACGAACAAGTACGATGCGTTTAACAACCCATTTCCCGAGCGAGCCGTACTCACCCAATCCAGCTCCTTTTCCCCGCCCGAGCCGGATCCGTAAACGCCGATTCGAGTCGCACGGAACCAAATACACAGCACCTTCCGGCGGATAGTACGATGCGCGCTCCGTACGCGCCGAACCCGTCGCCTCGTCCGGCACGTCTCAGCATCCGGGAGAGCCGTACATAAGCTCCGTTTGGCGCCACAAGACGATCCACGGCTACACGACGAACAAGCCAGCGACGAGTACGAGTCGAAGACACGCGAAACCCGAACGAGACGACCCAAGCATGAATCCCATCGCGCAGGTTCTACCAATACTCTACATCTATTACCAGGACCGGTAAGGACGCGTACGGCGCAGATGGTAAGTCAAACACCCACAACACAAACAAACGACACGTACCCGAAATATGTCACACACACATAGGGATGCACAAATGACGTACACTAGCAACAGCACAACCATAGGGGTGGGATGGCCATCACCAATGCCATACACACCCATAGGGGGATGGATGCTAACCACTACCACCACCCCTACTCAGGGGGGGCTGGATGCCTGCCACTACCACCACCCCTACTCATGGGGGCCTGGATGCCTACCACTACCACCACCCCTACTCATGGGGGCCTGGATGCCTGCCACTACCATCACCCCTACTCATGGGGGCCTGGATGCCTGCCACTACCACCACCCCTATCCAGGGGGGCCAGGATGCCTGTCACTACTACCATCCCCACCCTTAGGGTGATCGATGCCTACCACTACCACCACCCCTACTCATGGGGGCCTGGATGCCTATCACTACTACCATCCCCACTCATGGGGGGATGGATGCCTGTCACTACTACCATCCCCACTCATGGGGGCCTGGATGCCTGCCACTACCACCACCCCTAACCAGGGGGGCCAGGATACCCGTCACTACTACCATCCCCACCCTTAGGGTGATGGATGCCTACCACTACCACCACCCCTACTCATGGGGGCCTGAATGCTTGTCACTACTACCATCCCCACTGATGGGGGGATGGATGCCTGTCACTACTACCATCCCCACTCATGGGGGCCTGGATGCCTGCCACTACCACCACCCCTACCCAGGGGGGCCAGGATGCCTGTCACTACTACCATCCCCACTCATGGGGGGCTGGATGCCTGCCACTACCACCACCCCTACTCATAGGACGGGTAATGCATGACACAACCAGCATACTCCCACATAAGGAATGACAGAAAATTACATCCCCCCAACACCATGACAAGCGTGTGTAGTCTGTGTCAAATGCCTACAACACTGAACATGACATTGAACATACAATGTGACCCACTATCACATGTGTCACACATAAATGTGTGTGGCCTCCACAATGCAATCCAACAATGGCCACTGTGGCAATGGGGTGGAACAACCCCTCACCACAGTGACCAAAAGGTAAGTGTGGTGTCCATAGCTGATGCACCTCTTGAACAGTGTGGCAATGGGGCCTAAAGCCCCATCACCACAGTGACCAAAAGGTAAGTGTGGTGTCCATAGCTGATGCACCTCTTGAACAGTGTGGCATTGGGGCCTAAAGCCCCATCACCACAGTGACCAAAAGGTACGTGTGGTGTCCATAGCTGATGCACCTCTTGAACAGTGTGGCAATAGGGCCTAAAGCCCCATCACCACAGTGATCATAAGGTAAGTGTAGTTATGCTAAAAGCTGCCAAAGCCAAACTGTATGGATGTATCCTGGTCACACAACAACAAACCCATCAGTGGCATAGTAGTGCTTGTGTCCCATAGCAACATAGATTGGGCGAGGCAAACAGTGCAGTGTCACAGAAACATCGTTTTGGCCATGTGCATACAAATATCACCCATGGGGGCCCACATTGTCAACATTCACAAATAACACAATGACAGAAGTGACCCTCATAATGCTGACCCACATATCTGCACCAATGGACACACAAATGTAGATATCCTGTGGAGACTGTCGATGTCAGGTGAACAAATACCATACCATGGCATCAATGGGACATACAAACCATGATCATTGTGCTGACTGATGACCTAGGAGTCCCAGGGACAGCAGGGGAAACCCACCAAACAACATACAGTCAATGGCACACTACAGAAATGCCAATGCAGTGGTGCAAATGCACAAACACAAACAGGCAGCCTCACACTGCATATCAAACACAACAGGTGATGGGGGTGCGTGCCAGTGTCCCCAGGCAACCACACAACACATGAGGAGGCCTGAATTCCAATCACACAGATGTGTATACAGTGCCACACAAAAGTAACTCATGGATCGTATTTCCCTATGTGGGCAATCAGGCATTGTGAGATGAGAGGGAGCCCAAATTGCACATGTCACACAAGCTTGTAGGAACAGTAACTAACACAGCAAGAGACAGACCCACCACAACACTACCCCCAGGGACCCCACATTGTGCTGACACTAGCCTGCATGACAATCCAACTGTGCTGACAAAGGTAGATGTCGTTCACACTGTGAACCACAGCCATGTGTCCTGAGCAACATACTACCATCACACCTACACAAGCTCCAATCAATCAGCACGGCCTGCCAGCCAAGGCCAATATGGAGGTAGGGGTCTAGCCGTGCAACAACTCACATTTGCACCCTCAACACCACACACCCTGATCTCCACCAATGTGCAGCAGTGAAGCTCACATGGACTGGTGACATTGCAAATGCACCCATGACAATCCCAGGGGTGGTGGGGGGGAACTAAGGTGCCGAAACCCATCACACATGGCCAGTCAACAAGACTCGTCAATGTCTGACACACAGCACAGTACGCCGTACATGGGCATGATGTGAATTCCACCACAATCAATGGGACCCTGGCCATAGTCACACACCAACGAAGAAGCCAAGGTGACACACAAAGAACACACGTACACAACTTCCAACATTGCAGCTCTGACCCTGAGGAGTGGCAGCAGTCACACACACAACGTGTCACAGTCACTGAAAGCTACCACAAACTGTAAATCACATGACTTGTGTAAACAACAAGTGCCAAGGGGAATCCTGAATGTGTCCCATCTGCGTTTGCCCACATCCCCAGCCCTGACAACAAAGACAACCTGGGATGACAACCTCATGAACATTAGTTTGCCATGCACCCACATCACAGAGAAACCAGGTCCAAGATGCTGGATGAACACAGGACAACTCTGCAAGCATCACAAACAGGAACATCCCTAGGGACACAGCCTGTGTAGGAAAATGTAAGGGAACACGCACAGACATGCTTACACAACACACAACACGGGCACACGCAATGTCACCGGATTACACACTGCCATGAGGGCACTCCACTCCTGTGGAAGGTCCGCTGTGCCAAACCTTGTCTGTGCACGACTCAAACATGTCAGCAGGACACTCCGTCAGTGAGTCAACAACTACAACACACAGAAGGCTCTGCTCACATCAGCCTGGGTACGGGAGTGTCACGTCAGTCATCTGCATACACCCAAAACACGTGGCAAGCCAGTTGCACTGTATACACAGATGAGTCCTTCAACATTGATGTGCAAAACTGCATGTCCAGTGGAGATGGGCACATAGCCAGGGAAACGGAAAATTGAACAGTGGTAAGCCCACCAGATGTGCATCAGTGTAAGACAAAGATGTCCATTTACAAATGCAAAACGTACATCCCTGTGTCAAATGCTGAACATTACACCCTCAGACTGCAGCAAAGGATGCCACAGATCCAGAGTAGAACAGGACACATATCCCATGGACCACATGGAGTCCATCACAGCAACACTTCATTTTCCTGATCTGAACACTCTGATCTGAACACTATTACAACTGCAAATGCAGGATGCTACTCGTCTACATCATGTACATCAAAAGAAAAACCACAATTAAACAAAAATAGGCTTTATTCAGCTAATGTAAAATGAAAAGTTGACTTCCAAAAGAAACTAAGGCCAATGGTCAGTCCAAAATCACAGTCCCAACAGGGTGACAAGTGACAACTGGTCACCCATTGCCTGCCTGCACTGTTACGGACAGGGGACATCCCCCTTGGAGGGGCATACAAGGGGCAGGCCAGGCACCGCAGGGACAGGATCAGGGGATGGCAGAGTGAGGCAGTGAAGGGGTGGTGGGTGCAGGAGTGTCACCGGCAACTGCAGTGGAGGTGTCTGACTCAGCGGGGGCCAGCACCACCGTGCTACACAAGTCAGTTGGTGTGGGTGCTGCAACCACTGCAGTGGGCTGGTCTGATGATGTGGACTGGGTCCCCACTGCAGTGCCCGAGTCAGACGGGGTGGTTGTGGACTCCACTGCAGTGCATAACTCCAAGGGAGTGGAAGGGAGGGCAGATGAGGTGGGCAGGACAGAGGGGGGGGACCCGGTCCCCACACCAGTGGCACCAACAGGCAGAGCATCTGGGTTGGGGGTGGAAGAGCAAGTAGCAGGGGGGGAGGGCCTAAGCAGTCTGGGGATGCGGTATCGGTGTGTGGGGAACCTGGGGCAGGGTGTGGCGGGGGAACCTGTGGAGTGGTGGCCTGGGGGATGGAGGAGAGAGACTGGGTGGTGGAGCTGCGTGGTGGTGGTGGTGGGGTCTTGCTCTTCCTGGTCTGGGGGACTTCCTAATGGGGTCCTGTGTCTGCCTGCACCTGGGGGAGGGTGTCCGGGGGCGAGGGGCACTCCCCTCTGTGTGGGTGGACTTCCTCTTCCCCGGTATGCTGGATCAGCAGGATTGGAGGGGAAGAGGCCGAGGTCACACAGGAAGAGCTGCTGTGTAGGTGGGGTAGCAGGTGAGGCAAGGGAAGGGGTCTTGGAGGGAGAGGATTTGGAGGACTGCGGAGTGACTGTGGATGCCTGTGTGTGTGTGTGTTCCCCATCCCCTGTGTCTGTGGTATCAGTCCCCTGAGGATGCTTGTGTGCACGTCTTGCCTTTCTCTTGGGTGTGTCTGTGCTGCTCGTGTCTGTGTGTTTGGGTGATTGTGCAGGTGTGCATGTGCTTTGGACAGGTAGGGTGGCAGGAAGTGTGGATGGGGCAGAGGTGGGAGGGGTGAGGGACTGTTGGAGGAGGGACACTGCTGCCATCAGGGAGAAGTCCATGGACCTATTGCTCCTCTGTAGGGCAGACATACCCGTCGAGATGCCCTCCAAGAACGACACCAGCTGTGTCAACAGAGTGGTGTGTGCATGGAGGACAGTCAGCATTGCTGTCTGCCCTACATGGAGCTGCCGAAGGAGGTACACAGACTCCTCACTCAGGGCAGCAGGGGACACAGGGGCAGGGGGTGCAGTGCCTGGCACGAAGGAGACACGCTCCCGAGCACGGGAGCCTCCACAGACCTCAGGAATGGGAGCCAATGGGAGGGCGGTGGTGGTGGTGGCGGGGCCAGACAGACTAGCTGGCCTTTGGTGGCTGCTGACACCCGCCTCCACAAGGGAGTCATCCTCCGAGCTGCTGTGGTCCTCAGCTGAGGTGGATGGTGCTGAGGACTCCTCGGTGTGGCTCCCCTCGCCCTCCGTGCCACTGGGTCCCTCTGACCACTCGTTAGACGCTGACCCAGTCTGGCTCCGCTGCTCCTCCTGGTCCGTGGAGCTGTCCCCTCCTGTGGCTGTGGATGTATCTGCAAACAATTAGGGAAACAGACAAACATCAGTCACCTGCACTGACCGCACACACCACAGTAAGTACAGCACATCACAGAGCAAGCCCTGGCATCCTTAGTTGAACATTGCCTAAAGTCCTCACACAGATTCGGGGAAGCCAATTGTCAGTCTGATGGTCAACCATGGGACTCACACCCCTCCTGCCCTTGCACCCATCTGTCTGGTGCCTGTCTGATGGTAAGACCCCAGTGTGGACACATGCACCACCTACACAGTTGTTGGACATTGCAGGGAACACGGTGAAGTATGTGAACATGCACACAACACATCTCTTGCCACTGAGTCAGTGCAGGTGTCCGGATGAAGGGATGGCCAGAGTTTAAATAGAAATGGATGTGATGCATACCAGCACCACACACCATGATGCACCCATGTCCGGATAGTCAATGCCACTATGGGGTGCATGTTGCACATGTCACTCCCCTGCAGGATCAGTCTTAGGAAGTTTGATGCCATGACACAGGCATGCGTGCAAAGTCATACATCACTGTCTCCAGTCACATGGCCATGGCAGCCAGCCAACAACAGTCTGCACTGTGTCACAATCCTAGGACATGGGGAATGCAAGTTATGTAACTGACAAGTGCACATGTCCATCCCCCAAAAACAACATCATCAGAACTACTATTTGTCCACGTCATACCAATTGGACATATGGGGGACATGAAACACAACTCTCTGAACATGAGCACCTCACAGTGTGCTGTGAATGAGAAACAGCTGCCTGAAAGTCACAGTCGCATACACCTGTGTGCACAGTCAAGTGATCAGACACCTATAAATCAGAGAAGTATCGTCTATCATGGTCACATCTCCACTGGCATGCTGAGCCCTAACCGATAAACATACCAGTAGTCCTGACAACGAGGACACAGCACAATGACACAGAGGCAGACACCTGAGGGAACATTTCACTGATCACAACATGCCAGATGGTACATGGGAGTGGGAGTACAGAGTGAATTGTATGCCCTGGAGTAGGCATGACTGTCCAGCTCCACCTGTAAGAGGGATGAGTCCTGGACAGTAGGCAGGTGGCTAAGCACGTGTGACACACTTGATACACATACTCCTGAGGCCCAAACATTGTTCCCACCGGCAGCATGGGTGTGTACCAAATTCCACAGGGACATGTGGTGATTCAGATCAGCAAGTGGACCACATATCAAAGTTACACCCAGATTACATGTCAGAACATAGGCATTGTGTAAGCAATTGACCCACACATGAATCCCACAACATAGTCACGGGAACAAATGCTGTCCCCCACCTTGAGCGAAGCTAAATGCAATGACACAGTCCCCAAGTGACACAATTTCCTGACTGTAAGGGCCACACATATGCGTATCAGAGGAGAAGTGGGCATGTCACAAATGAGGGACATGGGTCCTGGACCACATGACTGATGTACTGTGGAAGTTTAACCAGGCCAGAGGAGGGCATATAGCATGTCAGACAAAGTGCACAGTGCAGTCATGGACTCACCCCCTCCTTGCTGCTGTCTGGCCTTCAGCTGCCCATCCAGGTCAGGGAAGACCACCGCCAGGATCCGGAGCATGTGGGGGGTCAGGGTCCGGTGTCCGCCCCTCCTGTGAGGAGGCGACAGCTTCAGCTGGACCCTTGCGATCCTCCGGGTCCAGCCCCGAAGGTCCTGCCACCTCTTCTGGCAGTTGCGGATCCTGCGCCTGTAGACCCCCATGGATCTTACTTCCCGGGCGATGGTCAGCCAGATTTCCTGCTTCTGGTGGGCATCAACCTGTGAGGATGAGAAAGTGAAAAGGCCATTACTACACAAGCAACATATCCGTGCATCACACAGTTGGATATACATGTCTCAATCACAGGGGCATTTGATGTACATAGGCAGTGCAACAATGGCTATGAACAGTTTGCTAGCAGTCACTGCATGGTATCATTGCATGGGGAGTAAACCTTGTTGGAATGCACTGTTACTGCACTGTATCTGTTCAGTGCATGTAACTACACACTTTGGGGTGTGACAACTACTCAATGAGCATGCTAGCCAGTGGTGTGCACACTGTAAGTCCTGCTAGTCAGACAACATGCACAATTGGTAAGGCAGTGGACAGCACACTCACCTGCTCCCCTGGTTTCCCATACAGCTTGCTGTACTGTGGAAGGAGGCTGTCCACTAGGGCCTGGTTCTCCTCAAGGCTGAAGGCTGGGGCTCTCTCCACAGTACGTGCCATTGCAGTAGCCAGAGGATGCAGAGACAGCAGCAGTGTTGTTGGCAGATGTCGTCCTGGAGCATGTAGTGCAGGCAAGTGAGCTCTCAGGGGAACAGCCAGCATTATATGTGTGCTGCAGAGGCAGATACTGTCCCATGTGTCCAAAGTGATAGGTCCAAGTCGTTTGCATCTTCTGAATCTGACCAATCCATGGAATAGCAGCACTAATACACGCCCACAGCATCCTTCAAATCTTCAAATTCATGACATCCATGATTTTGCAACATTGTTGTGGCTGGCCAACTGAATTCACTGCATCAGACTCGGAGCCACGAAAACGCGTCCGTTGCCATGCCGGGCCCCAGCCAATGCGTGCGCACCGTTCGGTACATTGCTGTACAACGCGTATTTCAGGGTACAACGCGTACCCGCACACATCATATGCAATGGGCCGGCCGGGCACACCGATCGGTCCATTCCTGTACAACGCGTACACTCACACAACACATGCATTGGTCCTGCCGGGCACACCGATCGGTCCATTCCTGTACAACGCGTACACGCACACAACACATGCAATGGTCCGGCCGGGCACACCGATCGGTCCATTCCTGTACAACGCGTACACGCACACAACACATGCATTGGTCCGGCCGAGCACACCGATTGGTCCATTCCTGTACAACGCGTATACGCACACAACACATGCATTGGTCCGGCCGGGCACACCGATCGGTCCATTCCTGTACAACGCATACACGCACAGAACACATGCATTGGTCCGGCCGGGCACACCGATCGGTCCATTCCTGTACAACGCATACACGCACACAACACATGCATTGGTCCGGCTGGGCACACCGATCGGTCCATTCCTGTACAACGCGTACACGCACACAACACATGCATTGGTCCGGCCGGGCACACCGATCGGTCCATTGCTGTACAACGCGTATTTTGGGGTACAACGCATACCCGCACACAACACATGCATTGGTCCGGCCGGGCACACCGATCGGTCCATTCCTGTACAACGCGTACACGCACACAACACATGCATTGGTCCGGCCGGGCACACCGATCGGTCCATTGCTGTACAACGCGTACCTGTACAGGTCAGTCGCATATGTCACCATGCTTGTCACTGGTGAACGTATGCCAGCCACATATACCTGCCAGAGACCCAGGGGCACACCTACAACACCACACCCAGTCCACACTGTTTCCTGAGGCATGTAAGGCTGCATTTCCTTCTCTGTGTATGGGGGTTAACATGTGGTTTCTGTGGTGGCACTTGTGGGCAGCCACACCCAGCCTGTGCATGTGTTCATGGGGACAGGGTCCTTGGTGTGTTATGCACATGACCACTGTGATGTGCAACAGTTCATTTTGGAGCATGTGGCATGGTCACATTTCCAGGTTGTGTATGTGTATGACATGTCACATACCCCCAGAGTCCCATGTGGGAAGGCATGTACGTCACAGGATGATCCATTGCCACAATAGTGATGTCCCTCCACAGTCTGTGTGCATGTTGTGTTTCCAATGTCACTGATTCCATGTGCACGATGGGAGACAGTCTCCACATCAACGTTGTTTGTGCATGGACTTTGATGTTGTGCGTTACTGGCGTCCATATCTGTCCTGCGGATGCGACAGGGGCCACTACCTGAGGGAGTCATGTTTGTTTTTCTGACGTGTACATGATACGCCATGTCATGCCAGTGTCCATGTGGCAAGACAGGGTCACTGGGAATCTACCTGTCAATGATCTGTAATGCCTGTGGCGCATCTGTCCAGACATGTCACTGTGGTGTGTGTGTGGAACGTGACAGCAGTAAATGGGTACTGTGACACAGCCTAATGGTTTCCCAAAGCACAACCTGGTACCTGTTGTGCACACATGTTGTACTGAGAAGTTAGATGATGGCCATGTAGGTGTGAGTTATGTCCGACAGAACGGCACACACATCAAGTACTTGTGTCACGTAATGATGTATCATGTGAAATTGAGTATGGTGAATGGCACATATGTGGGGTGACTGACAATCTTTCTTCCTTCAACCTATGCACTGCAGGGCTCCAGCTGTCCATAGACCATTCCCTGACCTGGCAACGATGGTGGAACGTGACAGCATCCGACGGTACCGCTTCACCAGGCAGCTGATTGAGGATTTGGCAGTGCGCTTGGCACCACATTTGCAACCTGACCGGACGTACCCAACGGCGCTGACCCCCAAGGTGAAGGTAATGGCAGCCCTACACTTCTTTGCCACCGGTACCTTTCAACACACTGTTGCGTCTGCCGGTGGGATGTCACAGACTATGTTCAGCCGTGTGCTACGCGATGTTTTGGAGGCAATGTTGAGATGCCTGAACCAGTACATCTATTTCCCAATACGTCAACAACTCACTGACGTCAAGAGTGACTTCTATGCCCTGGGGAGGATGCCACATGTCATTGGCTCCATTGATGGGACACATGTGGCTTTGATACCACCACAGGCACATGAGCAGGCATACCGGAACCGTAAACATTACCATTCGATCAATGCTCTGGTGGTATGTTTAGCAGATATGAGCATCACACATGTGTGTGCCCGTTTCCCTGGTTCAGCACACGATGCCTATGTGATGAGGAGTAGTCGCATCCCGAGGATGATGGCACAGATGCAGAACCAGCGTGCCTGGCTTGTCGGTGTGTACTGACTTTGTACCATTGTGTGTGTTCTGATCTGTAGTATTCCACCCACTTTTCCAAATCAGCTAATGTGCACTTGTCTGTCCGTAGGTGACTCCGGATACCCCAACATGCCGTGGTTGCTGACACCCCTCAGGAACCCTGTGACACCAGCCCAGATGCGCTACAATGAGGCACATGGTCGGACCAGGAGAGTGATAGAGCGGACCTTTGGTCTCCTGAAGAGCCGCTTTCGCTGCCTGGACAAGACAGGAGGGGCCCTCCCATATGCCCCAGCAAAGGTGTGCAAGATTTTCATTGTCTGCTGCATGCTACACAACCTGGCAGTGCGGAAGGAGTTGCCTCTCATCCTGGATGATGATGACCAACGTCCGCCACCTGTGGAGGATCCTGGCCTGGACCACGATGCCAGTGATGATGATGATGGTGATGTCCGCACACAGCTCATCACCAACTTCTTCAGCTGAATGTGAGTATCCAGGGAGATGTAATGTGAATGACGTGAGTTTGCAGGATATGTGTGGGTGGTGCTCTGGTGCTGTTTGAGTGTGGCCATGTGCTACTTGACTGGATGCGTGCAGCTATGTGTCCTTCCAGGTAGTCTGAACTCCCCAACAGTTTTGATATGCTAACTTGGTTTTGTGTAGTTGTCTTGTGACATGTATTGGGCATGAGTATTGCAATACTGTCCTGTTATACAGTGAATTTTACTGTGTGTCATGTCTGTCCTTCACAGGGTGCTTACTGAGTACTTTGGTCAATTTGGATCCCCTGACACCATGATTCAGCTTTCAGGGTGGCAGCAGTAGTTGGCCTACAAGTGATGTGCCACACACCCCTGGACTTCATATCTTCTGCACTTGTTGACTGTGTGGCCACTGCCACGTGGGTAAACCTTGCATTTGCAGTGGAAACAACTTGTTGCAAATGTGTAATAAACCTGTGCTTCACTTTGGGATGTGCGTTGTCTGTGGTCACACATCTGACTGACATTTGCTTACTGCACCTGTGGGCTAGTTGACACAGACTCTGAATAGGTGTGGTGTCTGTGCATTCCACTGTATTTCCTGGCAACATCACTGTGGGCGATGAGTCCGATGGCCCTGGTGTCTGTGTTGTGTAGCCCTAGTGGTGTGTCTCCCTCATATGTGTCACGTCACCATGACTCACACGACGGTGTTGTACTTGCTGTAGCAGTTAGCATACACAGTGTAATTTAGCAGAACATCATCACCATAACAGTATCCACATTTGAATAACAACAGTGGCAAGTATGGTGTACTAGTGATTTTATTTACAGAAATGTGTGTGTGTATAGTGCACAGGATGGTGGGTGCTGTACATTGTGATTGTGATCCAAAGTTCCCAGATGAGTTGGAAGTCTTGGTAGCAGAAATGTCCTGAGTGAAGTCCACAGTCATATGATACATTAGTCCAACTTGAACTCCCCATGTCATGTGGGAAAGTAGTGTTGCATTCAACAGGGTGAAACGTTTGCACACAAAGGATAATTTCCGGAACAGGTGTTGGCTTCCTGGGGGATGTACGTGGCCATCAACCTCTCAGTTTTCCTTCCTCGGACGACCCCTCTTCTTTGGGGGGACCCTCACGTGCAGGCTGCTGCGGTGCAGGGGACTCTCCACCAGAGTCCTCCTCCCTCCCTGTGGCGGTGTCAATTGTTGCAGCACCAGATGTTGTGGGCACACAGGGAGGTGTGGCCATGTTGGTGCTAATCTGGCGGAGGCATGTCAATATGTCCCTATGCACCGCTGTGAGTTCTTGCAATGTGTCCCACTTGGACTCCATGCCCGACATGTGTGTCTCCACACGGGCCATGTGTGTCTCCACACGGGCCATGTGGGAGTCCAAGCGGGCATGATGGGCAGCCTGCTGCTGTTGTATGTCCTTGAGGATCCCCACTACCTGTCTGACCTCTCCGGTGCTATCCTGGTACGCATCAGCGATGCGTGCCAGTTGTGGGTCATCGTGCAGTCCAGACCCCTCTGCAAGCAGCTGCCTATGTCTACCACCCCTCCCACCAACCCTGGCGACACGTGCAGGACCTGCGGTGGCACGCACAGGTGACCCGAGGCCCACTTGGGGGTTGTTAGTGGTGTTGTCATCCGTTGCTCCACGGTGGGCCTGGGGCCCTGTGCTGTTGTCAGCGGTGGTCCTTGGTCTGTCCGTGTCGGCGGGGGTGGTCTGTATGTTGGCAGTTGTTGGAGGGGTGGGTGCAGGGGGTGCAGATGTTGGTCCAGCTGGTGCTGCATGATGACTCACACCAGAGGTGCCAGGTAGGTCTTCGCCATCCGAGGAGGGCAGAGGCTGTTCCACACCAGTGAGCTCTGTGTCCCCTGGAGCCAGGGACAGGGACTCCTCCTCGCCTGCTGCTGTGTCCCCATCATCGTCACCTGTATTTGGAAGAGACACACATTGTATGTTATGTTTCTACAGGCATCAATGGTTCACACACCTGACAGTTGTGACTGTACCTCTGGATGAGGGTATGTACATTGCATAGTCCTAAGTTGTCACAGTAAGAGGTTGATATTGGTGTAGCACATTGTCATGCATACCTGGGGCATTTCAATATGAATGTTGAGGTGTGTGCATGGCCAGCATTGGTTGTATTTGGTGGACATCCGGCCATCCTTCTCCACCTGGCCCAGTTATCCCACCATGAAGCATGCCACCCTTGCAGTGGGTTCAGGTTGACTCTCAGGATGTCATTCAGTGGTGTTGTGCTGTTTGTTGGTGCACAGTTCCCAGCAGGGCCTTGTGCTCCCCACAGCAGTAGCCAGTGTCAGCCATCTTGTCAGTCCTTATCCACTCCCTGTGATGTGAGCATGGTTCAGAGTGGTGTTGATGGGCCAATTGTGAGGGTGAACAGTATCTGTGACTCCAACTCCCATCATGCTATTGCCTACACCCCCCTTCCCAGCATGCCCGTTCTTCCTTCCTTTGGACTCTGCTTCCCTGTGGGGTAGTGTGCCTGTGCTGACAGGAAAGCTGACACTGTTGTCCTTGCGTTTGTTTGGCTACAAGTCCCAAAAGTGTCCCTGTGCTTCACACAGCATTACACAGTGTGGTAGTTCTTTGTGGGATATTTAATTAGAGTGTGAGGCAATGCATTCTCCCAGGTGAGTTGTGTGGAGTTTGTGTTAAGGGGGCGTGTGAGGAAAGCTGCTGGTAACTATGGTGAGAGCTGTCAGTCCTCCTTCCCACCCAGCCAGATATCCCACCATGGACCGTGCTTCCATTGCAGGGAGTGCAAATTGGCTTTCAGGATGTCAGGCAGTGGTGTCCTGCTGTTGGTTGGTACCCAGTTCCCAGCAGGGCCTGGTGCTCCCCACAACAGAGCACCATTGACAGACATCTTAGAAGTGGCTTTTCACTCCCTGTGAGGTGTGCATGCTTCAGTGTGAGCTTGCTGGGCCATGTGGGTGGGGGATGTTGAGCTGTGACTACCACTCCCAACATACTATTGGCTACACACCCTTCCCAGCATGCCCATACTTCCTTCCTTTTGAGTGGACTTCACTGTGTGTGAGTGTGACAGCAATGGCAAGATGGCTGACAGTGTGGTCCTGTTGTTTGTTGGTGCCCAGTTCCCAACAGGGCCTTGTGCTCCCCACAGCTGTGGCCAGTGTCAGACATCTTTGAAGTGTCTTTTCACTCCCTGTGAGGTGTGCATGCTTCAGTGTGAGCTTGCTGGGCCATGTGGGTGGGGGATGTTGAGCTGTGACTACCACTCCCATCATGCTATTGCCTACACCCCCCTTCCCAGCATGCCCATACTTCCTTCCTTTTGACTCTGCCTCCCTGTGGGGTAGTGTGCCTGTGCTGACAGGAAAGCTGACAGTGTTGTCTTTGTGTTTGTTTGGCTACAAGTCCCAGAAGTGTCCCTGTGCTTCACACAGCATTACCCAGGGTGGTGATGTTTGTGGGATCTTCATTTGGTATGTGAGGCATTGCATTCTCCCTGGTGGGTTATGTGGAGTTTGTGTTGAGGGGGTGTGTGAGGTGAGCTGCTTGCAACTATGGTCAGTGCTGTGAGTCCTCCTTCCCACCCAGCCAGATATCCCACCATGCAACGTGCTTGCATTGCAGGGAGTGCAAGTTGGCTTTCAGGATGTCAGGCAGTGGTGTTGTGCTGTTTGTTGGTGCACAGTTCCCAGCAGGGCCTTGTGCTCCCCACAGCAGTAGCCAGTGTCAGCCATCTTGTCAGTCCTTATCCACTTCCTGTGATGTGAGCATGGTTGAGAGTGGTGTTGATGGGCCAATTGTGAGGGTGAGCAGTATCTGTGACTACAACTCCCATCATGCTATTGGCTACACTGACTTCACCAGCATACACAGAATTCCTTCCTTTAAGTGAGCTTCCCTGTGAGGTGGTGTTCTAGTGGTGGCTAAATATCAGACAGTGTTTGTTGGTTATATTTGTGCCACTGCCTTGCTGTATTTGTTGTTAGGTTTGTAGATGTCATGACACAGTTACATATCACTATGAGATGGCATGTATTGTGTTTATCTAACTGACATACACATCTTGGGATGATTATCTTTTGTTTGCTGTTGATTTGCTAGGGGTGGATGGTTTGACTGTCCCCTTGACAGTGATGTGTGTGTATTGGCACACCATATTGTGTATATTAGTTGTATACTCACCAGGCTCTGGGATGTCTGTTAGTCCATATACGCTCACTGGTGGTAGGATGGCCCGCACCTTCTCCTCCCAGGGCCTGAGGTATACTGGTTTTGCAGGAGAGCCACTGCCGGTGTGCTGACTCAGGAGGTAATCCTTCTTGAGTAGGTCTCTGACCCTCCTACGCACATCATACCACCTGTTCTGGATGTCTTCCTTTGTGCGCAAACATGGTGATTGTGCGTTCACCCTGTCGACGATCCTCGCCCACATCTTGGTTTTCTGCGACATGGGGGTCTGTTGGACCAATGTGCCAAACAACTGTGGCTCTACCCTCAGGATCTCGTCTACCATGACTTCCAATTCACTATCTAGGAACTTTGGATTCTTCTTTAGGGGCATGGTGATGGGTGGTGGTGGTGGTGATTGATGTGTGTGTGTGTGTGTGTGTGTAGGTTTTGCTGGGTGTGTGTGAGGGTGCTATTTGTTGAGGTGCTAATGGTGTGTGGCTTTTGTGTTGGGTGAGCTGTGTCTGTGTCTGTGTTTGCTGTGTGATGGTGTTGTGTGCTGGCAGGTCAGTGGAATTTGCAAAGGATCATGGTAGGGATTTGTGGGCTTTATGTAGGTGGAGTTGGGGGTGTGTCCTTGTTCCATTTTTTTCTCCACCTATATTTATTGGCTTTGTCATTGCTTGTTTGGCCCTTTTTTTTGGTATTTTTCCATGAGTGATTATTGTGCATGTAGGAGTCGTTCTTCTGACCGAGTTGGACGTTGCAGTTGTCTCGTGCGCGCCTGTCCGAGTCGTTCCCGCTGTGTTTCAGCTCCGTTTCATATGCGGCGTACGCGTCGTTCGCGGGGTATTGTGTTTGTTCGGCTGGCTTTTGTATGCGTGTCGGTCGTACTGCTTGGGCTCCGTGCGAGTCGGTCTGAATTTGCCCCCATTGCATCGTACTGCGCGGGTCGGAGTTCGCCGGTACGTTTCGTTCGGGTTGTTTCCTGGTGCATGTCGGTCGGTGCGATTCGCGTGGTTTCCCGGCCGGTTAGCTTGTTTCCGTCCGGGTCGTTCGTTCGCCTTGAGTTCCATACGAGTTGGTCGTGATTCACATGCATTTCATCGTACTACGCGGGTCGGACGGCGCCTGTACGTGTCGGTCGGACTAAATTCCCATACCAAGTCGGTCGGCACGTTTTCCGTCCCGAATCGGAATCGGCCCCCTAGTGTTGTCATATCTGGTTTTGTACTTGTCCTGATGCTGATCAATTCTTTTGGCAATCTCAGTTCTGTCCACAGCACATGTAATCAATCAATCAATCAATCATGTCACTTATAAAGCGCACTACATACCCGCGAGGGTCTCAAGGCGCTGGGGGAAGAGGGGGGTGGTGCTGCTACTGATCGAAGAGCCAGGTCTTGAGGAGTCTTCTGAAGGCCAGTACTGTCTTTTCGCAACCCACCCACAGTGAGGTTAGTCTTTGGCTTCCTACCTTTTAAGGAGATGAAAGGTGATATACCAGTGACACTATTAGGTGTGGTGCGGTAGGCTCATATCATCTCTTGCAAGGCAAGCTTGGCAGGTACATTTGTTGTCATGTCCGGCAGTCCGGTAGCATGAGAGAGGCTCTGCTCTTCCTTTCTCGTGCCCTCTTTCTATTTCGGCGATCTTGCAGTATGTTCTATAGTTGTACGAGGACATAGCTGCGGACACACGGCGGTATGCTCAGCATTTAATCTCAGCTTGCCAGTGCTTCCGTGCTTGGTTTCGTTTCTGACCTCTTGCCCCCGGAAGGACTTTGCAGTCAGCGTCTTTGGATCGCGCTGACATATTCTCGTTGGACCTTCGTCAAGAGAGCAGGATTGTTTCACGCTCTACAGAGACTTTTTGGGTCTTTTAGCTTTATCTGGAACTTCATGCGGACACTGGCACTTCTCCTTTGTTTTTGCTATGATATTCGCATGAAGGTGAGGTGCATTGCTGGGTAACGACGGAGTAGAGGAAGCCACGCCCCTCGGGCTCCTCCGTTATATTTTTCCTTGCGCATCCCTCTCACTTTCGATTAGGTTTTTATACAGCTACGTTAGTAGCTTCTTGTTTTGTTGGTGCCCTTCTCATTTGTTAGTATAAGGGGTCCCTTTAGCCTTTTGTTATTAATACAGGTTTTTTCCCTGATTGGGTTTTTCCCGTGAAGACTGTATGGAACAGCGCTACTCTTGGATTTGGGATTTCTTTCCTTGAAAGGCTGGACACAGAACTTTTTGGATATTCATCAGTCCACGAGGATTATGCTTTGGTTCTGCTGGGTTGCCAGTACTCTCCCTGGATAATTGTCCCAGCCAGACTGTGGAGCCTAGATCTGTAGTCCATCGCCTTGGGTCCTTATTTCCCTCTTATGTTTCCCCACCTTCTCCCAAAGTGTTCTTTTGCTCTCGCCTTAAAACTACATGGGTGAGAGTATCGGATACGTGGGTAGAGGACTGGGATAATCATCGTTCCTGCAGTGTTTGGTATTGAATTGTGACTGGGGGCAGGACATTTGTCACTTCTGCTCTTTGCAAACACTCTTTGACAACCCTGTTCATACGCTCCACCAACCCATTCGCCCGGGGGCAATACAAAGCAGTCTTTTGGTGACAAAAGTGAAGATTGGTAAGAAAGTCCTTCATGAGGTCAGAAATTAATTGAACCCCGTTGTCTGTCACCAGAGTGTCAGGTATACCTTCCTCATAGAAAGTGTCTTTTAAAACGTGAATGAGGGACTTGGTGTCTATTTGGTGCACACACATTGTGACGACCAAACGTGTATGGTAATCAATGGGAACCAAAATGAAAAGTTAATTTAAACATCTGAGATTGAGTGGGCCAATGTTGTCCAATGCAAGTTTAGACCAAGGAAGCACAGGAACTTGGACAGGGGATAGCGGGAGTTTCCTGACAGCTTGCGTCTTATCACTTTTACCGCATTCCCTGCAATCTTTGACAGCAATCTCTACCATGGCGTCCATACTTGGCCACCAATACTCCTCCCGTATTTTATTCTTAGTAAGGCTGTGGCCTAAATGCTCTGTATTGCCCAGATCCACAATTTGGTTTCTAATATCCTTTGGAGGTACAATTTTCTCCCCCCTGTAAATGGTTTCACCAATTACACTCAGCTCTGACCTTACTTCCCAAAATTTACTTAGCACATCAGGTAAATTGTGTTTATGCTCCGGCCAACCCTCTCTTCTGTATTTTTGAGTAAAGGCACCATTTCATCATTTACACTGCAATCATCCCAATCCTTCTTGGTCAACAATGCCACTTCCAGTAGTATGTCCGTGTCCTCCTCCTCCTGGGTGTCTATACTTGAATTTAAGGGTGCTTGAGAAAGGAAATCAGCCACTACAGTCTGTTTGCCCGGCTCATATTGTACTTTAAAGTTGTACCCTTCTAACCCTAAGATCTACCATGAGACCCTAGGCGTAGTTCTAGTAGACCCTTTGGTCGTGACTGTGTAAATAAGAGGTTTATGATCAGTCATGACCGTGCAAGGTATTCCCCATAGAAAAAATCTGAAATGTCTGATTGCCCAAAAACAAGCTAGTTCTTCTTTCTCTACTACCAAGTATTGATACTCTGCTCCTTTCAATGTTCTTGAAGCAAAAGCTACTACTTGGTCCTTGTCCCCAACCCTCTGAGTAAGGCTGGCTCCCAACCCTTTATTACTGCCATCCGTAGACAAAAAGGTTGCTTTAGTGGGATCAAACCTGCCTAAAAAAAAGGTGCATCCGTAATGCGAGATTTGATGCCCGCAAATGCCGCCTGGCAGACTTCACACCATACAAATGGGTTTTTTGCTCTTAGCAGATTTCGTAAAGATTCCACCATACTGGCATACTTCTGTATGAACTTGGAATAGTACTCAGATAGGCCTAAAAAGGATTTACATTGGTGGGTGCCGAAGTATTTAGGATGGCTTCCACTAAGTTACATTTTGGATTGATGCCATCACGGGAAATAGTATGCCCAAGGTATTCCACAGAGGCACTTCTCTTTCTTCAGTGTGAGTGCTGCATTACTCAACTTGTGTAAGCATGTCATTGTGATCTATAATGTCTTTCCATTGTATGAGAATATCGTTTTGGAAACCTAATGTGCCAGGGACATCTTTGAGAATATGCTGCATTATCCTTTGAAAGGCAGTAGCAGCTGATGCCAGATCGAAAGGCATACGTAGATACTGGAACACTCCCAAAGGCGTGATAAAGGAAGTGAGGTGACGAGAATCAGGGTGCAGTTCCACTTGGTGATACGCCGAGGATAAATCAAGAACTCTAAAGTAGCTTGCGTCCTTAATTAGGGTTAACATTTCATGAATCCTCGGAAGTGGGTGTCTGTCAACCCAAATATTTCTATTTAAGTCTCTTAGGTCAATGCACAATCTAACATCTTTGCTAGCTGATTTGGTCGTTATAACAACCAGGGCTAACCATTGCAAACTCTCTATGGGTTCAATGACACCCAGCTCCAGCAATCTGTCTAGTTCTTTTTGAAGGGGAACAAGCATGAGGTGCGGAATTGGTCTGACTTTGTGGGCTACTACTCTGGCATTGGCTTTGAGGTTGATGCAGTGTTGGTAATCTTTTAATAACCCTAGTTTGTCCTAGAAAACTTCAGGGAAATCATCACAAATGTCTTGACCACAAACTGAGCGATCCACAAGAAGTACTTGATCTGGGCTATTAGGATCTAATTTGATGCCCAGTTCCTTTTGGTGTTTCCAACCCAACAGATTAGAACCTTTCTCGGTGATATAAACTTTACCCACTGTGTTCCTCCCCTTGTGACTTGAAAGCATGGTGGTCATTCCCAATAACGGAATATGGTCCATTATACTCACCTGGCTTGATGTCTGCTGTCTGGAGTTTGCGTAAATTGTTAGGAAACATTTCTTTAAAGACTTTACAACCAAGCAGAGTATAGGGTGAACAAGAATCAGCAAAAACAGTGACTTGTTTGTTGTTTAGTGTAATACAGCACTCAGGAAAGCTAACTCCCTCATCCATGTTTTCAATTTGAAATACCAATTTGGTTTCTACTGGAGTTGCAGGTTCTATCAAAGACATAGTTCTCTCACGCATGTCATGGCAAACCCTGGCCAAATGTCCCCTCCGTCCACACTTGTGACATGTCACCCTTCTGGCTGGACAGGACGGACTATTTGCCAAGTGCGCTGGATTATCACACCTATAACATTTAGACTTGGCATTCATACCACTCTGATTTTTTAACTTGCCATCCTTGTCTAGCTTGGTAATTTCTCTACTGTCTTGCTTGGAAATGACTTTTTTCCTCAGGGAAGGATTTGTTACTCACTTTCATGCAATCAGCGGTATGTTCTACTCCCAACGCTATTTCAATGGCCTGTTTGAGATCAGGGTTAAGAGCTAACAATTTCTCTTGTATTTTGGGATTGTTAGTGCATCTCACAAATTGGTCCTTGATAAGTGAATCAGCTAAACTTTCAAACTCACAAGTGTTTGATAAACCCTTCATTACAGCAATATAAATTCAGATTTTTTCATTTTTACCTTGAACTCTTGAGAAAAATGTGTGTCTTTCTAACACCACATTAATAATTTGTCCAAAATGCTTCTCTAGTCCGTTCATAGTTACCAGGTACACATTGGCATCACCATCCCCCTCATCAACTTCTTTTACAGACTCATTTAAGTTGTTGCAAGTTATGCAATAAAATGTGTTGTTTTCTGAAAGGAGAGAACTTGTCCCCCCCAATAGCTATGAGATAGGACTCAAATAAGTCTTTCCATTGTTTCCAAGGAATATTCAGTTTGCCAACCTCATTTAGAAATGGAGGTGGTGAGGACAAATTGATCCCAGCCATGGTGCAGAAATTAAACACACTAAAAGAGTCTAAAAATATAGACGTACAAATATTGGAAAGATATAAATAAGTCCCAAAAAACTTCCCTGTGTATATTTAACTTTGCCTGAAAACAGACAGTAAGGTTGTATACCATTAAATAAGAATTCAAAAAATAATAAAATCCCCATTTTAAGAACAACCAAGTGCTTATGAATCAAACATAGAAATGGAGGAAATAGACACTATCGGGGTGATTACGATGATGGAGGGTCCGCCACCACCAGCCATGCGGTGGCGGGCCCTCCGCCATCGGACAGCAATTTTCCCCCCGCCATATTACGATGGTGGGGGGAATCATTTCGGTACTGTGGCGGTCGTAACGACCGCCCGCCACCGTTCTGCCACAGGCAGTCGTTCCGATTACCTGGCGGAGCGGTCAGCATGTGTAAAATGGTGGCGGTGCCTAGCAGGCACCGTCCGCCATATTACGATGCTGGCCGCAGCCAGCCTTTCCGTGGCGGGAAAACCGCCATTGAAAGGCTGGCAGAGAATGCATTCGGGGGCCCGTTGCAGGCCCCCCTTGTGTTGGGGGGTGGTGGTGCACTTTGGGGGTACCCATGGTACCCCCTACATTTCACTGCACTAAGTGGCAGGCACTGCGTGCTGCCTGCCACGTAGTGCAGTGAAAAGCACGACCTGCATGTTTAGCATTGCAGCAGGTGCTGCAGTCGCAGCACCCGCCACAATGTTAACCATGCACGATGCGACCGCCACGGTGGCGGTCGCATCGTAATCTGACGTGCGGGACCGCCGCATTGCAGGCGGGCGGTCCCAGGCACCCCTACGGTGGTGGGCGGACTCGAGTCCGCCCGCCTTCTTAATGACCCCCTATGTAAGCAAAAGGTCCAGCACCAAGCTGTGCCAGTCAGCGTGAGGAATAAAAGTTTTCTGGAAATGTCTCTTTCCAACTAGTAATAGTGTAGACAAGCCACCTGTGCCCATCAGCAAAAGAAATGCAGAGATATGCATGCAGCTTTGACAACTTCTGTAACGCCCATTTGCGGCCAAACCCTCGCGACTGACGAGTGTGCTGTGACCGTCAGCAAAAAGGCAAAGAAGAGGAAGGTACGGCACCCCAGAACGCCTCCCAGCTACAAAATACAGAGTTGACAAGCTTGCTGTGCCTGTCAGCATTAGGAAGAGGAGGCGGAGAGGGGGCTGGCCTAGATCTCACACGTCCCCTATCCTCCAATGCCTGGAAGAGATGCCTTTGCGCTTCAGAAAATCGAGTTGACAGGCTTGCTGTGCCTGTCAGCATGAAGAGAGGTGGAGAGAGGGCTGGTCCCACACACCCCTTCTCCTCCGATGCCTGGAAGACTGTTGGCCAGAGAGAGCGACGTGACAGGCTTGCTGTGCCCTGTCACCGTGAGGCAGAACCAGAAAGAGGTACTCTCGGAACACCCCCAGAAGGCACTGGACAGCGGAAAAACTTCCAAGGTAGACATGCTGTCTTGACGGGGGCATTCCAAAGAGTATCGGCAGGCCACTGCAGGATCCGCAGAAGAGACCACGAACTCAGCGAGGAGTTCAACTTCATTGGCAAGCACAGTGCGCCTCACATGAGAGTCGTGAGAGTCGCGGGCATGACACAGGAAAGGTCCCCACGTCCACAAAGAAGATCGAGAGAGGGTCAGAACCCCATGCAGCACACAGGTGGGGCTATGTGAAAGTCAAACAGTAAGTACAAATGGAGCAACCATTTAACCCACCAGACAAGAACCCTATAGGTTGATCAAAGCCTGAGCAGGACAGTCCCTTAAAAATCCTCAACTTTTGTGTGGAAACTGGTAAACGAAGATGCCTCTCACCAAAGGGTACATAGTAATCTGCTGCCACTGGAGTACCGTCGTATACAGTAGGCAGTATACAGTTGGGGATGGTGGTGTGGCTGCCCCCACACAGTTGGTCGTTGCCAGTGTTAAAAGGACGTAACACTGTGTAGAAAAGGAGCATAGTTTATTTAGTCTAACACCACCAACAGGTACCCCGTCAGCTGTAGAATCTTCAATCACCAACAGTAAGAACATTCCAAGAGGGAGAGGGGAGGAGGGGGGTACACAGGCAGGGATGAACCATGTGGATTAGAACAATAACGTAATTTGCTTCTGCCTGCATGCTTTGCTTGGTATTCCTTCCATCACACTCGTCCTCTTGCATCTCTCCAAACTTATCCGTAGAATGACAAATAATTCCTCAGGATTCAGCCCAGCTGGAATCAGGGGTCCCTCCTTCTGATCTATATTTTGTTTTTAATGGCACATTGTACAAAATCTGTATCATCTTTGTGTCCTCCATCCCGGAACATTCCACCATCTTGATTCTAAGAACAACAAACTGAAGCAAGCGCCCTGGAAGGTCCTCACAACTCGGAGGAAGTGAAGAAATCACCCAATGAAGAAAGTTATGAGCAGGGCCTCTGGAGTTATGCAGCAGGGAAAGATTAAATTATGCGGCAGGGTTGAGTAAATTAATGCAGCAAGAAAAGCCAAAATATGCGGCATAAAGCGGCACATTTTGTGATAGTACTACTTCACTATTTTGTCATTTTTACACCTGTTAACAATGACTGTACATTGGTTGCACCTCATTAGTACCAGTTTAACACCTAAATATAGCAATGAGCAACAGAAAGGTAACCAGTCAACCTTTGCAAAGAGCCTTCCACTGCACGCCATCAAATGTTGCTTCATTTTTAGTAACGTTTGAACCGTTTGAACTAGAAACAATTTTTTTTTCTTAAAATCTGCAGATTATTTAGCAGATGATGGATTTTGTGGCACATGGGAAAATCTATTATTTACTGGAAAATGCAGCCTCCGCACAATCGCTTAAATCTAGGTGCCCTGGTTATGAGGGCTATGTATTCCAATACCCTAATATTATCCCACTGCCACCTCCTGGTGCTTCAAAACAACCTTTTCATGTTCTTGATTTCTTTTATGTAATTGACGATTTATTTTTGGGCGTTTTAAATAAAAAGTAAGTCATCTTTATTAATGAATATTAAATTGTGAAGGTGTAATTTTTAAACATGTTAGACACCTATCGCAAACAAAATCTAAAATTGTCGAAAATAACTGTTTTTCGGAATTACCGATTTTTTTCTTCACCATCAGTTTCTGACTTTCTCTACTTTGAAAATTTGTATTGGGGAAATATGCACGAAAATAGAACATATGGGCCCATTAGGATTGCGGACGTAAAAAAATCCGCCATCAACTACAGCGCGAAAAATCCGCCCGCCTACATCGTCCGAATACCGACCGAGAAATTAGGATGGCGCGAAAAATAAACCGCCGGATGCGGAAAATAAACCACAAATACCGCCCGCACATGAACGAGTCCAAGTCAATCCGCCCGAAACGGACGGAAAGACGCACGACAACCAGGAACCGCCCACCCTGACGACCGAGACACCGCCCGAGAAATTACGATCGCACCGACATGAGCGCGGAAAAAACACAAATACACCGCCCGCCAGCGCAAACAACAGTGATGAAAATGGACACGGCGGGAGTTCCGGCGGCCACGTCCATGCACAGAAACCAACCGCAGACAAAAACAAACACACACAACATCGACAACAAGTCCACACAGCAAACCACGCACAAAAACCCAGACACACAACACATCCCGAAACCACCCCCCTGGACAAACAAATAAACTACAAAGCCCAGAACACCAGCCACAACACACCTGAAAACTACAGACCATCATGACACACCCACAAAGGTAAGTACAAAAGCAGCCCCTTTACAGACCACAATCCCTTGCAACATTACAAACTGAGGACGAGAGCACACAACACAGCGAGACAGAAAGGACAGCAGCACACCACAGACACGCACCAATCACGCCCATCACCACCACCACCACCAAACACCGCCCACACAAACCCCCTGCACATCACACACCACAACCCGCACCAGCACCACAAACACCAAAACACACACCATGGCATCACACAGAATGCCCAAATTCACTTCCACTGAGCTGACGGTCATGGTCGACGAGATCGTCAAGGTGCACCCACAAATCTATGGGAACCAGGTCCAACAAACACCACTAGCCACCAGAAACCGGATGTGGCGCAGGATCGTAGACCAGGTCAATGCAGTCGGGAACGTACCACGAAACAGAGGAGAAATCAACAAAAGGTGGAACGACCTCAAAAGCGTGGTCAAGAAGAAGGAGACCAAAAATACAGAGCTGGCTGCCAAGACTGGCGGAGGGAATCCCGCGCTATTCAAGACCTTCAAAGCGTGGGAGGAGAAGGTGCGAGTCATCATACATCCGGAGATCCTCACCGGATTACCAGGGGGAGTGGAGGCTGGTAAGTACAAACAAATGTATACCAGCACACCGCCATGTACTCACATGCACTACCACTATGCCATAGCTCCGAGGGACAAACACACCCATGACCAGTACACAATACACAAGACATCACTCACACATGCAACAGACACTCACACACACTCAGCCCAAACCTACCAACTAACAAAACCATGGGGGCATGTGTACAGTCAGCCAGCACCGCAACTACCACCAGGTCCCCTTGTACTCCAGATGCGCCAGAAGGAGCACTCCCCACACCCACATCCATGTGTCAGCCATAGCTGCACTAACCGACAAGTAATAGGTAAGTAGCAGGAACACAAAGTCAGTGGGTCGGAGGGGGACAGCTGAAGTACAACACCCACCAGGCCCCCACCCCCACAGACCAGCAAGGAGGAGCACACCCATGTGTCAGCCATAGCTGCACCAACCGACAAGTAACAGGTAAGTAGCAGGAACACAAAGTCAGTGGGTCGGAGGGGGACAGCTGAAGTACAACACCCACCAGGCCCCCACCCCCACAGACCAGCAAGGAGGAGCACACCCATGTGTCAGCCATAGCTGCACCAATCGACAAGTAACAGGTAAGAAGCAGGAACACAAAGTCAGTGGGTCGGAGGGGGGACAGCTGAAGTACAACACCCACCAGGCCCCCACCCCCACAGACCAGCAAGGTGGAGCACCCCTCCCTCACAGTACCATGTGGCATCCATTGCAATACGCACCCAGAAACAACCTATAGGTGGGAAACTGCACAGGGCGGGGCTCCTGTAGGCATGAGGACTGTACTACGACTGACACATGGGACATGTCACGTAGCAGAGGAACACGCAGCACTGCTCCCTGTCACAATCATGTGACCAATGTGCACACGGACATGTATTACAGAGTCATACCCCACATGACCCATCACAGATACAGCAACACCTAAGGAGCCACGTCTGCATGCACAAGTCACACTGGAGTACAGACCCACACGGCAGGCACTGTGCCACCCATCACACACATCAGCAACACCATCGAAGTCATGTCCATGTAGTCCTTACTGCCTGACACCCACACATCGTACAACAACGCCCATGTAAGACAAACCTTACTAGAAGTAACAGCTTGGAACCACAATATTGCACACAAAGACAACTGGACCCATGGAACACACAGGCACACAATGCACATCCAACATATCATACAACACATCTCACAGCCCCAGTGTCATGAAAGGTATGTCATCCGAACAGCTGGCCCTCATACAGTAGTCATGTAAAGATACCTGCCCATGACAAATCATGTACCTGCAGTGACTGAGGCGCACGTCACACTGTGAGTAACAACACACATAACATAGTCAACACCCCAAGAGCACAGCATTGATGCACATGTACCAGGGCAGCACGCACACAAAGGATTTGGCACATCTGCAATACGTCGTGTGGCACACAACAAGCACGAACCCACTACAATGCTACCAATGTAATGTCCATGAATGACAACAGTCAGCAGATATGCCGGGCATGTCAGACAGACACACACCTTTGTCTATGCACTGTCATGTTGCCAGAACACATGTCACGTCCTGCACCCATTACTCACAGTATGTACCCCCAAAGCATATTTCAACCCAAAAGCGTTTAGGGGGCTGTACCCCCTTTTGGCATCAGCATTCCTAAGCGTTCCATTTGAACCCCAAAAGCATATTTCAAACCAACATCGTCGACGGTCCTGGAGCACGCATACACCAGAGCCACAAAATGTAGGAGCATAGCAACACACACCCATCGGCATTGCCAATCCGTCCCATGCCACATGTCCACATCACACAGTTCCATTGCCTAGCCCACGCATACACACATCGTACATCCACACACACGCCCCTGGGAAACCTGTGCACGACAATGCACGAACTGTGAATGTCAGACAACCAATGCATACTTTGCTAGGTGCAACACAATGACCTATCTCATTCTCCCCATAGGTGACGAAATGCTGGATGCTGGAGAGGGAGACAGCAGCCAGCACAGCCAGTCCGCAAGTCCCCGACCCGGACTCACGGATGTAGAGGAGCTGAACACCTCTTCGGACACGGACCACCCAGCAGGCCCATCCGGAGTGGCAGGGCACACCCGCTCCCCAGGGCCCCTCCTACCCACCAACCCATCATCTAGGGCTGCTGACCAGTCACAGACCCCTGCTGCCACGCTCGTTGCGGCCACCACCACCCCCGCAATAACCACCACAGCCGCAAGCACCACCACCGCCGCAAGCACCACCACCACCACGCCATCCCTGGCCACAGCCCCTGCGCAAGGGGTGGCACGGCCGTCGGGCTCCACCCTGGGAGCCAGTGCGAGGACCGTGGTGGGCAATGTGGCTAGTGGGCAGGTCGGTGGCAGCAGTACTGGCAGGAGGAGCAGGGCCAGGCCAACGCCATCTGAGCCTGGGAGTCAAGCCCTGCCGCAAATCGCCAGAGTACTTGGGGCCTATGAAGAGGCCCAAGGACAATGGGCCAGGTCGGCTTCCGACACGCGGGAGGTCTTTGGTGTGTTGAGGTCCATGGACGCCCATATGGGACAATTCGTGAGCCGTATGGACCAACTTGTGGACCTCATGGGCCAGCTGGTGTTGGGGGGGAGGGCACATGCAAGGCCAGCAACACCACTGCCGCCACCACCTGCTGTGGCGCAGGGTCGTGCAGCATCGCATTCCCCTGCATCCACAGCGAGTGAGCACTCCTCAGCCACCACCAGCGGCACATCAACACACCCCCCCTACCAAACGTGGAAGGGGCCGTCCGAAGAGGAAACAGGTGTCCAGAGAGGACTTTGCACGCTCCAAACGCCAGTGAGTCAGCCAGCCACCTTGACCACCTACTGCATTGACTTGTACTACGATCCTACCCCACACTGCCATGTGAATGGCATGTGTCTTTTGGACTGTGGACATAGAACTTCATGGGTACACCCTGACCATCACGCAGCCATGACCGTCAACTCGTTGTCACAGCATGTACCACCATTTTCATTACCTTGCACACATTCACATGTCACCGCTGTTAATAAATACACCTTGATCACAATCTGCTACATGTGTCCTGGGTTTATTGAACGATGTGCAATCGCCACCATGAGCAGGGATGTATCTGCTGTGTGGTAAGTCCATGGGACAGGAGAGGCTGTAGGGTCCTAGGGGTGAAAAACAGAACAAGGGTACATTCAATGAGTGTGTCACACACTCATCACACAGTACCTGTCACCAACTACAAGCAGTGCACACACATCACACAGAGCAACAGGGCACAATACTACAGCCACTGTCAGTGGCATACCAACCTGGACATGGACCATTGACACACAGCACCCAGTGAACAAAAGGCCCCCGTGACAGAGCACACATACACATGCACAACTACAGCTACATCAGCCGTCGTACATGGACACTCACCGTCAAGTGAAGTAGCGGGCGATGAGCTGCTGGCGCACATTCACAGCTTCATCCTCTCCACTGTCCTCCTCACTCGAGCTGTCCTGGTCTGCAGGCTGTGGCCCTGGTTGATCTCCGTCATCCACAATTAGGGGGATCCGCCTGCGAATGGCCATATTGTGCAGCATGCAGCAAGCCACTATTATCTGGCACACCTTCTGTGGGGGGTACGCCAGAGCACCCCCGGTGCGGTCCTGGCATCTGAACCTGGACTTGAGGAGGCCAAAGGTACGCTCAACCACACGTCTGGTCCTCCCATGTGCCTCATTGTAGCGGTCTTCAGCTGGTGTCCTGGGATTTCGCAATGGGCTGATCAGCCAGTGCCCATTCGGGTAAGCAGAGTCACCTGGGAGTGAGTGACACAGAACCGTTGCAATACCAACTGGACACAAGACAGCATCGCACATCCAGCACGCTACACTACTCCACATACTCACCGACAATCCAGCCACGGTCCGGTTGCAGATTGGTCATCAGTCGTGGTAGAATGCTGTGGCGCATGATGTGCGCGTCATGGGCCGATCCTGGGAACTTCGCACACACGTGGGAAATCACCATGTCCGCAAGGCACACCACTTGCACATTCAGGGAATGCGTGTGCTTCCTGTTGCGGTAGAGCTGCTCAGTGGCCTGTGGTGGAACAAGGCCAACATGGGTGCAATCTATAGCACCAACGACGTGGGGGATCCGTCCAAGGGCATAGAAAGCACCCTTCACTGCCGCCAATTCACGAGCCCTGGGGAATTTGATGTACCTGTTCCGGTACAGCATCATAGCTGCCAGTACATCCCTCAGCACCATGCTGAACATGGGCTGGGACATCCCACCTCCACTGCCCACTGTGTGTTGGAATGACCCAGTGGCGAAGAAATGCAGTGCAGCCATCACCTTAGCCGTGGGGGTGAATGCTGATGGATACACCCTGCGAGGACGGAGGTGGGGTTCCAACATGGCACATAGACGATGCAGGGTGGGTCGGTCCAGTCGATATTTTCGTATTACCTCTACATCCTCCATATCTGACAGCAATTGGTAGGGGCGATAAATGTTTGGTCTCCGCCTAGGAAAGATGGAAGTGGACACATGTCAAAGCAACACGCCACATGGCATATTCACATACACTAAACATGAATTGACTGAGCAAGCACTTGAATCACAGAACAGCTGACAAGTAGGGACATTACCACAATACACAGGTCCCCTGCCAATAGCAATGGACAGTGACACACACCATTGCCATAAGCATGCACATGGGGATCTAGGCCTCAATGACTTGTAAGGCATGCTGATGGTAACAGACTGCATAGTCGGCAAGCGGCAATACCACGGCAACATGACTAGCTGCTGTGCATCACACTGCTTCCGAGGCTGGGTGAGTATGGCACACACCAACAACGCAATGGGCACCGGCTGAGCGGCCAAAACAAGTGGGACCTGTGGCACGAGGGGATATGAGTCAGTCATTGGTGTCACCACTGCACCCTATGTACAGTACTGGACGGATCACACCCCCTGACACATTGAGAGGTGTACACATTGACAGCCCCATGCCAACACGGCTGTGTGCTTGCTACTACACATCACAAGTTACACGTGACATTGCACGTGCCAAGTGGCAGATGTACAAAGTGAAATGTGGCATGTGTGTGCATATGCATATCCCATGCTCCCATGCCAATGTGTACATGTTGACATGCCAACAGACATGTGTTGGACGGCCACTGGCCGTCCCTACCTCTGCACGCAGCATGTTGTGGCCCCGTCCATTGTGCACCAGCACCCACACGCAAATCATGGCCACACCTGCAGATGCAGTGCGCACATCATACTGTGTGGTGCACATGGCATCAGCGGACTGTACCCGCCATGGGCCAGGCCCTTACGGACAACTCCAATGACCCTCGCGGTTGCACCCTGCGTGTTCCACTATGGGGGTAAGCGTCCCGGGCCAGCTGGGAGCAGGACCACGTCTGCAATTGGAGCTGCCAAACATGGTACACGATTTGCAGCAGCTTGGACACACTGGGACTGACCCAGGGGGTTATATGTGTGTGTGAGTGGGACAGGCATTACCACAGCTACCTGGAACTGCAGCCTGGCACCCCTCGAGAACACCTGCTGCTGCCACCTCTCCACCTACACGTCGATGACGCGGAGGACATGTCCAGGTCCACTCACCAGCGAGGAGCTGGAGCTCCTGGATTCCGAGCTCCACGCACACTGCACATGGCTATTCCTTGCGCAATTCGTGTGTGAGAGACAACTGCAGTGTGTGGGTGTGCATGTGGGGGACACACATGTCGTTGATCCGCAGCACTATGAGTCAGAGCCTGTGGGGTCCAGACATCCACTGCTCACCATGCTGACTGCAGGTGGCATGGGTATGTGAGCTCTCCGGCGCTATGACCTGTCTGTCCCTCCCGAGTGGTTGTACATGGCAACTTCATGTCAGACATCCAGTGACACAGACAATTGGCAATGCAGGTCTCAGTGCACTTGTTGTTCGTGTGAATGTCAGGCTGGGGCCATGCTGCCCCTCCCTGTCCCAGCGGGCCTGTCCTGCACATTGACTGCACAATGCCAGTAGGTGACGACACAGACTGCCTAGTGGGTTGCATGTGTCCCCTGTTCAGGACCCTCCGGATGGGCGCTAACTCAGTCCTGTCCATTGGACACACCATGCCTCGTGATAGGGATGTGTGTGTGAGATAGTGGCACTGAATGTGACCTCCGTTGCGGGGTGGGCCATGCACAGTGCGAGTACGTCGATGGTTGCGCAGTGTTGCTCACAGTGGGTACACCCACACAGATGTGTTGCCTCGTGATCATTTTCTATGTCCGCCTGACAACGGACTGTAGATGTGGGCAGACCACACATTGGTCGATGTGCTGTCTATATGCATGTGCCCTCACACCAGGCACGGCTGCCCCTGCACATGTGACCCCTGCTGCACTCGGTGCTGGGTCTGTTGAGCTGATGCACCATCTGTGCGTGGGGCAGACAGCTCTGCTCACTACCGTCATTGACCCTGATATCACTTTGACGCAGATTACATTGATCATGGAGGGCCCCCATGTACGCGTGGGTGGACTGCACATGACTGTCCAATGGTTGTCACCCCCAGTCAGTGCTTCGAATGGATGGTATGATGTGCTGGTACTAATTTTGATGTGTCGAGTGTGCGGGGCTAGGTGCGGGACTACATGCGAGACATGGGACGGTCATCGGCTTATCTACTAGTTGCAATACACACGAGACACGTCTTTTGGTGACCACATCAGGGACATTCCTTGTACTAACCGAAAGTCAAACAGTCGTCTCTCACACTGTCCTCATGGCCTCCCCTCCCTCACCCCAATATGCATTTGCACATGAGGAGCTAGCGCATGCACAAGCAGCTCCAAGCTCGCCCCAGAGAGGCCAAGGAGTGTATGTGTGGGTCCAGTTGAACAAGTGGTCTGTCTCACGGTATGATATGTTGCGGGACGCCGTCCACCTGCGTGGTGCCCCGACTCGAGACCGGGGCAACATTGTCAATGCATGACAGGCTCCGCAGTCAGGATGCACCACCTGCAACACACAGAGGCTGTGGCTGCCCTAGCGGCCCAGTCCGCGTCCAGCTGGAGCTAATGGACCCACACATTCACTCTTTGGCCTCTCTGGGGCGAGCTCAGAGCTGCTGTTGCACGCGCTGGCTTCTCTGTTGCAATGGCATGTAACGTGTGTGGAGATCTAGGCAATGGGTGGGATGGTGCGAGCCACCTTCCATGACGTCACTCCTGCTCGTGATGTGTGCGTCCCCCCACTACTTCCATGTGACCTGTGCCATACTACACATTGAGGGTGTGTTGCCTGCGTGATGTGACCAGGAGGTGCGCGCCATGACCTCTCACCCACCATGCTCCACTGCCATCCCGTGTCCTGTATTGCCTGCGCAGGTGGACAATGTTGGGTATACACCTATTCGACAGGGGATGTGAGTGCCGTGGCAAGGGCCTGGCAGACGCACAGCAGTATCCATCATGTCCACGGAGGGTGGGCTGACGTCTACACTTGATGCAGCATTGCTCGTGTACCCGCCTGTTGTGCACACACGAGTTCACATTCATCCCCAGACAGGTGGTCTTTACATATTCCAAGGAGAGCGGCAATGTACTATTCCTGAATCCTCCCAACACAGCGTGTTTCAACATTGCATGTGCACACCTACCCGTCACCCCCCCCCACCTGAGCCATGCGTGACTCCTGCTTCACATGACACATGTTTGTCTTCCACAGTTGTGCTACTCATTTGCGTTGACATCCAATGACAGTGGACTACATGGTCATGTCACGACTGCCGTGTACTTCACACACTCTCATCCTCTCTCATTCGTACTTGTGAAATGAATCAGCAGAGACACAATTTTGCTTCAAGCCATGTATTGGGACATATGTCCTCTGTGATGCAGTATAGTGGACACTACTGGCAGCGAAATGCATGTGGGGGATGTACTTAGCATGATTACACATAGCATCGGGTGTAGGGGTACATGTGATTAGTTGTTGGCTGTGGGATGTGGGCTTCAGAGTTACAACTGCTTAGCCGTTGCTGTGCTAATGTATGTCTGCTGTTTACTGAGGTGCTGCTGACTTTGACACAGACAGTATACATTTAGCCTACCAGTCCGCTTGTCATCATGGGCACGGTGCATCTCAGTTCCGTGTCCCAGGTATGCTGCTATAGTTACTCATACACACGTGCGTGGAGGTGACATCAGGGCATGGGCATACATGCATGCCACGGCGTCCCACTTGTTGTTGCGATGTGGTGGCTCCTGGACATGTCACAGTCACTGGGCTCATGTTGTTGGTGGATGCACTTGTTGTCCATGCAGTGGTCCTGGCACGGAAGTTCAGGGGGAGGTGAGGTGACAGCTCTCACATACTACAGTTGGACGATTACTGTCCACTGACCGGTGCGTCTGGTCATGGGCGCAGGATGCATATGATGGCACGGTTGTACGTGCAGTTCTGTCCATGTGGTTGCCATACAGAAATCCCATGCCTCTGCCTCCCCCTGTTCATGCAGAGTTACTGGATGTGATGAGGAGCAGGGTGCATGTCCCGAATATATCCGATGTCATTGCAGTGTGGTTGATGGTGTGGTGTCAGTTGCAGGTTGATTGGTATGGTTGTTGTTCTGGTGACTGCCCAGTCCGTGCGGAAGCCAAGCATGGGTGTGGTGTGGGACATCATTGTTCAATTGTGGGTGTAGCGGCGGAGTCCGACGAATTGACAGGTTGTCAGGTATGTGATACCTTCCAGCAGGGCTTCCATGGCATTGGTGGTGAACATGGATGCCATCCAATGTAGCGGATGGTGGCTGTCAAGGTGTAGGTCGTAAGTTGTCCCTTGTAGGAGCATGATGGGACATGTTGGATGACATTCGATGTAACTGTGATCCATGATCCGTCGTGTGGAGGCACAGTGGTCCCATTGCAGTGTGGGTCCGATAGTAGCCACATACGCCATGCCCCCATAGGCTGAACAGACCCTATCGTGGACATCCAGGGGGTTGAATAGTTGTAGCAGGTCCGCCCTTGGATATGCCGGGTTGGAGAGACATAAATCCACAGGATAGTGGAAGGGACACCTCCGACAGTAGAAGACGGGGATGACGCAGCTGAACAATGCGATGCGGTAAGTTAGTCGGTAACTTACGTTCAGCAAGGCCAGATTGTCACATCCCCATATCTGTATCAGGTTGTGTTTGTACAGCTTGATCTGTCCGGCGTAGTTGGGTAGGTGTGGTGCAAGTGCCATTTTGCTGCAGGCCGATGTGATGGTGTGGTCCGGCTGTCTGTGCAGTCTGCAGGGTGCAACCTCCGACGTTGCTGTGAATTCTGTAATGGTCGTAGGGAGGCAGGGCTTGTGTTATGTTAGCTTGTGCGGAGGACACGGGCCCTCATCCCACATGCTTCTCAGAATGGTCAAGGTCAGTGGTGTCTGACTCCTTCCAGATGACTTGCATGCGAACCACATGGGGGAGTGTTATCATTTTTTTTTTCCGTTCTGAATGTTCTTTGGTGTTGTGCGCTATCTGCCCTGTGGCCGCTTCCCTCTGCATGCCTGTGTTGGGCTTTTTTGGGACAATGGCTGTTTTCTCCGGCTTGTTTAGTCGGGATGTGGTTTCGGTATTGGAATGGAAGGTCATTCTGTGCTGTCTCCTCTCTCGTGTGTGGGCGGCAGGCTGCGTTTCCGCTATACGTTGGGCCTTGTGTTATAATTGGAGCCACCTGTTGTCTGTCCCCGGTATCTTTGATGTTACGTATTGCATGTCTTGTTATTGGGTGCAGGGTGGCATCGGTGTTTCTGTGTGGTACTGGCGTACCTTTTGCCGACGGGGTCCATATTCTGCTGTGTGATGTTGCCGCCGCTGTGTGCTTCGCCGTGTTTTGCACACAGGGGTGTGTCGTAATTTGGCGTGACGTCACTGACATGTTCGGGTCACTTGTGTGACGTCAGCTTGGCGACAGTGAATTACCGGTTGGGGACATGACTGTGGCAGGGCTGTCACGTGACATGTGCGTTCTGGGTGGTGCTGGTGTGTGTGGTGTTTGGTTGTGACCCTGTGTTGTTTGTGTGCGGCGCATACATTGCGCTGCCGTTGGCCTCTGCGTTGTGCGCATGTGTGGGTGCAGTGGTGGATGTGTCGTGTCCACGCAGGGGTGTCGGGGGGGCATATACAGTTTTCCCGCCCTTGCACTGTGTGCGCTGTTAGCGTGCCCTTGTTGTGTGTCTGCCTACCTGCGTCTCCGCGGTGGGTTGACTCCTAGGTGCTGCATCAGGTAGAGCATGGGGAGGGCCTGCAGTGCTGGATTCATGCTCGGGGTATCCGCCTCTTTGCTATCCGTACTGTGCGTTCGGTTTTCCGCCTTGCTTTCACGTGCGGTGCCTCTTAGCCGGGGGAACTGTTTGTTTGCGGCATCGTAATTTGTACGCCGGGCGGTACGTGATTTCGTCGGGCGGTGTGTCTCCATTGGGCTGCGCCGCTATGTGGGCGGGCGCACTTTGATGGCGGACGGCGTCGCTGCCTTGCGGGCGGTGTTTGGCTGTATTTCCACATCCTAATTGTGCGGGCGTGTGGGCTGTGGCGGGCGGATGGTAACTTGTGGGTTTTGCATCCGCCAGCACGGCGGTGGTGCTTCCGCCCGCCATCCTAATGGGCCCCATATATACTAAAATCAAATGTATTTTTGCGTTTATTGCCAATGTTATTGCACACTTCAGCCCCCGTTATAGGAAGCAAGTTTCCACGATGATGAAGGGGCTAGATAGAAGAGTAAATCAATGTAAAACACATTTCATATAAAGAAATCCTAGCATTTGGAGCTGCACATTATATGAAAAAACAACATGTTTATATTATATATTTGCAAAAGACAACAAACAGGTTTAGGCGACAAGAAAAAACTGCAAATTATCTGATGATTTTCACCATGTGTATTGACTTAGGGGCCGATTCCGATTTCGGCCGGAAGGGCACCGAACGATGGTCGGAGCCCTTCCGACCGAATCGGAACGTGCCGGCAGGATTCCTTTCCGACCGAGCCATTCCAATGGGCTCGGTAGGAAAGGAATCCGACTCGGATTTCCGAATGGCTTACGACGGGCTTGGAGAGCCCGTCCGCCGTCCGGAAATCCTTCAGTACTCCCCCGGCCGCCTCTTCACGACCGAGGGAGTACGATGGCAGTATTTCCCTGCCTTTTCATGCTGGTCTTTCCGGCACGAAAAGGCAGTCAGTAACTGTCTTTGGGGGCCCCCAGTAGGGCCCCCATGGGTGCGAGGCCGCCGAATGGTGGCCTGGGGGCACCTATGGTGCCCCTCTGTTCATCCCTGCACCCGGTGGCAGGCACCTTGGGGTGCCGGCCACAGGGTGCAGGGATGAGCTGCACCCCTGCTTTTCACAATGCAAGCATGCATTCCGCTCGGAATGCATGCTCCCATTGTGAAGTATATGAGTGCGACTGAACAGGGTTCGGTCACATCGTACTTGCAGGGCCGTAACCAACGACAGCAGGTCGGTAGGTTGCGGCTCCTGGACGATGTCGGACGGACCTGAGTCCGTCCGACATCGGAATCGGCCCCTTAGTATTTAAGTGTGCCTTTACATCTGGGGTTTGCCAGCTGCAGGGGTCGCACGTACAGAATGTCACAGCTACCCCTGGCCCTATTCTCGTCATACAGTTATAGGCTGAATGCATGCTGGGCCTGATTCACAAAGTTAAACTTGCACTTCTGTGTAAGTTTGTTTGTTTGGAATTCACAAAACTACATTTTAATTGTAAGTTTACAAGTGAGGAGGCTCCAGAGTCGGGGCGGAAATCTCTGCACATAAAAAGATAGGGATGTTGTATCTTTTTACATGCAGAGTTCTCCGCCACGACTGCCAGGGCCAGACGGGTAACAGCAATCAGCCCTGGCAGATTGCTGCTGGACCGGCCCTGGGAGTGGGAGGGGGGTGCTAAAGCACAGCTCCCACATTTGTTACACGGGCCAATATTGCAGTACAGCTACAAAACTGGCCCCCAGTGACAAAATCGGCCCCCAATGCCACAAAACCAGCCCCCATCCCTCCGGGCCAACGGGGAAACGCCTGGTGCTTGCTAGTGCCAGTCCTGCCCCGCCGACTGCAGAGTCTCGGCACTCATAAACTTACAATTAAAATGCAGTTTTGTGAATTTCAAACAAATGTAAACGTACACAGAAGTGTAAGTTTAACTTTGTCAATCAGGCCCTCAGTTTCTAATAGGGTTGTACAGACTTGCAGCTTCCAGTGAGCAAGGGGTCACACATTTCAGCTAATGTCTGTGCAATGTAAATGTACTTCCTTACATTTGTGGAGGAAATCCTCATGCAGTATACTTATTGAAATACATTTTGGGATGTCAAAAGCATAGCATTTTGTGTGCAAAGTAGGGCTTGTGAAGCTGTTGAGCCACAGGGCCTGCAACCAACCTGGTTGATTGGCCAACCCCCACTGCACATTTTCTTTGGGGATTGTGCAACAGGGATTGGCTGCAGGGCCTTGCTTTAGACCTTCTCCTATGTCCAATGACCTTCGGTGGCCAACCCCATCTAGCAAAGGCACAGCCTTTGACTCAGTGCAGTGGCACCAATCATCACACTGGCAGACAACTCTTGCTGCACCTGGCTAAAGTCTGTGAGCACTGGCTGTAAGCGACAGAGACTGATGTAGGGCCTGTCCCTGCAACCAGCTCCTACAGAGAAACAACTGCCACTATGGCTCACTTTGACCATGCGCAGTGGTGGTTGGCACCAGTTCTTGGCCTTCAGATAATCACTGCACCCCACCTACTTCAGGCATCCAAATCCTGCTGCATGCTGCCTTTTGCTGTATGAAGCAGTGTTGCCTGCAGTGCCTTGTTTAAGGCCTGGTCTAGGGCCAGGCCCTGATCTGGAATCCCTTGCAAGAAGCCATTTCCAAATGCATGATCGCATGATCATTGGCTCAGTGAGGATTTTCTGTAGAGCTTGGCCTTTGGCCAAAGCCTGTGTCAAAATCAGACGTGTGTCCATTGCCAAGCACAGCTGTAAAGTGGCAAATTCTTTTTTTTATTAAAATTGATTTCAGGATTTACGAATCCAGTGCAGGATTCCTGTATTCTAAGATAAAGATTTGTGACATGTATTTTAAATGCTAGGGGGATCATTTCGGGCTAACCATAGTTGGCCTAGGGGTCAGACAATAACTCATCCTGGCGGTCGCGAAGAGACCATACACTTGATTTCAGCTCACTGAGCCACAACAAGCTCTGCACAGCAGGGTAGCAGTTCCTTCAGAGGAACAGTCCAGAAGAATGGCAGCTCTTTCAGCAGCACAGCAGTCCTTCATCCTGGCAGTGTAGCCACAGGTCCAGAAGTGTATTGAAGAGTTGGTGTCTGAGGTCCAGTATTTATACACAGTTGTGCCTTTGAAGTGGGGAGAAGCGTTTAGAGGCATGGCTTTGAAGTGGACCTCCCTGGCCTTGGCTTAAGACTAATAAATGGGGGTATGCAGCGCTTTTTGGGGAGACATGACATAGCCTATTCAAGTGTAAGTAGGACTGGACCCAGTTCTATCCCTCCCATCCTGCCAGTGATAGCCCATCCAGTCACACTTAGGGCTCCCATTGTGTGTGGCTGTTCAGGAGGAATACACAAAGCCCAACTGTCAGCTACACCCTGACACATTACCCAGAGACAGGCTGTAGTCACCAAATTTCTAAGGCAAGAAAATGCCAACTTTCTAAAAGTTGCATTTTCAGAATTGCTATTTAAAATCCAACTTCATCATAAGTTAGGACTTTAAATTGGTATTCCAGAGACACCAAAAATTAACTGGTTATCTAATCCCATTTGATAATTAAACTTATAAGATGGAATAACAAATCTCCAATGTTATCCTATGGAAGAGGTAGGCATTCAGTAGTGAAAAATGAATTTAAAAGGTTTTAACTACCAGGACAAGTAAAACTTGAAAGTGCACGTCATACTTTTTAAATACATTGCACCCTGCCCTCTGGGCTGTCCAGGGCCTACCCTAGGGTTAGCTTATATGTATTAAAAAGGCAGGTTTGGGCCTGACAAAAGGATTAACTTGCCATGTCAAAATCACAGTTTAAAACTGCACACACAGGCTGCAATGGCAGGAGCGACACATGTTTAAAGTGCTACTTAAGTTGGTGGTTCCATCATTGCTGCATACCCACTTGTAGCATTTAATTTACAGGCCCTCGGCACAGGTAGTGCCACTTTACTAGGGACTGTAATGTAAATGAAATATGTCAATTGGGTAGAAGTCAATCTGGCATGTAAGGGGAGAGCACAAGTGCTTTAGCACTGGTTAGCAGTGGTAAAGTGCACAGAGTCCTAGGGCCAACAAAAATGAATTCATCAAAAATAGGACAAGTGAAGGCAAAATGTTTGGGAATGTCTCTGCAGAAAGGGCCAAGTCCAACAATAAGTAGCTTCTACCACAGAAAGTTTTGGAGACCCCTGCTCTACGCCTATCTATAATTCAGTAGGTTTTTTTAATGGATTTGAATCTTGCCTTCTCACTGTCATCCTTCATTTTCTTTTTGCCACAACCATTTTTGAGTAAGCAATTCCCATTTTTGGGCCCAACTGCTGTAAACCATTTTCTACAGCTCAGTATTACCTGACAGTGCCGGAATATTTCACTGGCACAAATAGGGCTACTACTGCATGCATGTTTACAAATTAGGTTTTATGAATACCAAATCTTTCCTATGGGGTACACTGTAGACATACATCAAGTGTTATATTCAGCATATTATAAATAGCCTTTATGAATAAAGCCCAGAGAATATCCATGGTGATTTCTCAGATCTGCTAATTAGATTTTGTGTTCAGACATTGTGTTGCACAGGGAGATATTGGTAAACTTCGTGTAAACTGTTGTCTGGGTGGTGTGTGAACTGCCTTCCCTTTTGTCACTAGTAACCAATCAGGATTCTGAATCGGGGGTGCAAAATTAGCTTAGTTTGATTTCGCGCAGTTATGACAGATTTTGGGAAAATTACACAAAATGCAAACCCGCTATTTATGCTATATCTTAGCATGAGATGCATCCTTGTGCCAATTTTTGATGCCAGGACACACTTCACGATAAAAAGTAGCACAAAAGACACAAGTGGTGTTAACGACAGTCACTCTCTTTTTGCTTTTTCTTGTTGTTCCCGCTCTACCATGTTATAATTTCACCATGAACAGCAGCATGATTACACAATGTGGCATATTGGCATAAATTCCAGAATCGCCCTTAACAAGTGTAATGCGAAATTCCCAAAATTAGGCGAATTACACTGCTGAAATGTAAATGTCACCATGGCCTAGTTCTTAATAAACAACTTGGTAGCAGACTAGATAAGTAGCAAGAACATCACAGCTTTTTCATCACAGATGAATTTCAGGCCGGCACATATATTTCTGGGTGAAGGTGCGAGTAGAAAGCAGATTGTGCATACAATGATGAGGCTGTTGTACCAGGTGGTGGGTCAATTTCTGCCTCCTTGACTTGGCAGCCCTTTTTAAAAGGAGGAACTATTCACAGGGAGATGACATAAAACGAGCAGCTAAGCTTCTAGGAACATGGCCAGGTTGTACTAGAAAGAATCTTGTGAGATACAGGGGTTATGCGAGTGAGGGGTGGCATCTGTACTGGTGGTTGGCATAGTGTGGGATCCTCCCACTTGGACCACAGTAGCTACTGATTTGTACAAACACAGAAGATTGGTGGCATATCATAACTGGAATGGCCCAAGGGTGTAAAATTAAACTCTTGTTCCTGCAGTGAGTGGGACGGGTATGCCCAGACGTGGGTCCCGTGCTCTCCATGCTACGGGAGTCAAGCTAGCCTGGCTGATGAGGGGTGAAACCCCGAAACCGGTCCTAGGATGCTTGTTTCCAGTCCAGGGAGGACCTGGCCTGGCAGTTGGGGCTGGACTGTTCCCATTGGGCGCAGGGTCAAGACTGATTTGCATATGGCTGGGTTCAGACTGGAATGGCATGGAGAGCAAAAAAACGATGGATTTAAGCCCAGATCTCTGTACTGGGGTGAATGTATGACATTGTTCTGCATTTTGTCCATCAATTGTTATTTTTACATTTATCACCTAGAAACATGTCAGCAGCAGAACACTTGCAATATTGAAAGGAGGTCAATTCAACATGCCAAACAATTTAGATCATCTCCACTGCTCTTCAGGAGGAGATCAAGTGAGCCTACTATTTTTTAGATAAAGTGCCTCTTTGGATCACAATGAGCTATTGAGAGTATTACTCGCTATATGCAAGCAAGAAGTTTTCTATGATATAATGGTAGAGTGCATTATGTGCCCCTATATTTAACATGGTGAGCAGTCAAAATATCGAAAATTAAATATCGACCTACACTAATATCGAGGTGACAATATCGAAGGGACAGAATATCGATGTTAAGAATATCGATGGACAGAATATCGACCCTAAGGTAAGTAATATCGATTTTTTTTATATCGATGTAAGTAATATCGAAGTTAGTAATATCGATATCAAATATATCGATGTTACTAATACCGATGTTACTAATATCGATAGTAATATTATTGTTATGTATTTAATATGTATGTGTTATATGTGTTTTTGTTAAGTGTTCTACCTGTCTAAAAATATATGTATACAATTTTAATATGTTAATAATGTTTTTTTAAGTTATTTTTGTTTTTTAGTACCGTAGCGGGTTGTGGGTTTATAGGGGAATAAGGTGGGAAGTAATTTAATTATACTAAATTAATTATTAATTTTTAGGAATTATAAATTAATTTTAATTATTTTTTGCGTTTAAGTTCTGTAGCGGGTTGTGGATTTATAGGGGAATAGGGTGGGAAGTAATTTAATTGTAATTAAGTAATAATTTATTTTAATTAATTGGTATTGATAATTATATTATTGTTAATTAATTAATAATTGGTAATTATTTTTTATTAATTGGTTATTAATTTTTATTAATTGATTAATTGATCATTATGTTAAGTGTATTATTTTATTATTGGAGTGTGTTGTGCGTTTATAGGGGAATAGTGTTGGAAGTAATTGAAATCTAATTAAGTAATTATTAAATTTATTGTTGGGTATTGATAATTAATTTATTGGACATTAATTATTAATTGGTAATTTTTTTAAATTATAATTTTTTTGTTATGAAAATTAATGTATTGTTTTATCATTAATTGGTAATTAAATATTATTAAATATTATTTATTGAGAAATTTAATTAATATATTAATATGTAATTATTGATTGGTAATTAATGTTTAATAATTATTATTATTGGTATAAAAAAGCATTTCATTGTTCAATATTTGTTGATTGGTAATTACGGGGCACATTACGATGGCGGGCGGAAGCACCACCGCCGTGCTGGCGGATGCAAAAAGCACCAGTTAACGCCGGCACGCAGCAGTCCACACGCCCGTCCAATTACGATGCGAAAAGTAGGCCAAACACCGCCGGCAAGCCAGCAACACCGTCCGCCATCAAAGTGCGCCCGTACACGTAGCGGCGCAGCCCAACTGACACACACCGTCCGACGAAACACGTCCCGCCCGGCGCATAAATTACGATGCCGCAAACAAACGGCTCCCATGGCCAAGAGATACCGTACGACAAACCGAAGCGGTAACACGGATGCCGAGCACGGACAACGAAGAAGCGGCTCCCCGAGCATGAATCCAGCACTGCAGGCCCTCCCCATGCTTCTGCTGATGCACCACCAAGGACGCAACGTACCGCGGAGACGCAGGTAGGCACACACACAACAAGTGCACGCAAACAGCGCACACAGTGCAAGGGCGGAAAAAGCGGACAACCCCCCACCAGCGCGTGTACACTACACATCCACCATTGCATCCACATATGACACACAGGCCAAATCGTAACATCGCGGAACACATGTGTACACACCACCTGGGACTAGGAACCAACCACCCCGTCACGGCCCCAAAGCGCCGATGATGCCGCCACACATGCGCACAACGCAGAGGCCAACCGCAGCGCCATGCATGCGTCGCACACAGACACAGGGACACAACCAAGCAGCACACACATCAGCCCCACCCCAAACGCACATGACACGTGACAGGCCTGCCACAGACATGTCCCCAACGCCCAACTCACGGACAACACCCAACGCCACACAACCGACGCACACATGTCAGTGAAGACACGCAACAGCAGGACACACCCCAGTGTAACAAACATGGCGTAGCACACAGCGGCGGCAACACCAACTAGGAGAAGCAGGGCCCCTTCGGGAAGAGGAACGCCAGTACCACACAGAAACACCCATACCACCCTGCACATATGAACAAGACATATAAAACGGAACACCAAAGAGCCCGGGGACCGACAACAGGTGGCCCAAGAATAACATTCACACACAAGGCCCAACGCAGAGCGGAAAGGCAGCCTGCCGCCCACACAAGGGAGAGCAGACAGCACTGAATGACCTTCCATTCCAACTCCGAAACCACAGCCCTACGACAGAAGCCGGTGAATACAGCCATTGTCCAAGAATAGACCAACACAGGCATGCCGAGGAGACCGACCACAGGGCAGATAGCGCATATCACAGAAGCACACAACGGACGGGGAAGAAAGAAGAAAACACTCCCCATGTCGGCCACATGCAAGTTAATTGGAAGGAGTCACACAGCACTGACCTTGAACTGTCTGAGAAGCATGTGGGAAGAGGGCCCGTGTCCTCCAAACAAGCCAACAGAACACAAGTCCTGTCTCCCCACGACTACACGGAGCTCACAGCAACCCCGGAGCGTGCACATTGCAGACTGCACACACAGCCGGAGCACGCCACCTCAACGAACCGCTGCGAAATGGCAACCGCAACACACCTACCCAACTACGCCGAACAGCTCAAGCTGTACAAAACCAACCTGTTCCATACATTGGGATGCGATCTCCTGTCCCTGCTGAACGTAAGTTACCGACTGACTTACCGCATCACATTATTCAGCTGCGTCATGCCCGTCTTCTACTGTCGGAGGTGTCCCTACCAGCATCCCGTCGAGATATGCCTCTCCAACCCGGCATGTCTGAAGGCGGACCTGCTACCACTACTCCTCCCTCTGGACGCACATGACAGGGCCTGCTCTGCCTATGGGGGCATGGCGTATGTGGCCAACATCGCACCCGCACTGAAATGGGACCACTGTGCCTCCACACGACGGATCATCGAGAACAGCTACATCGAATGTCACCCAGCATGCCCCATCATGGTCCTCCAAGGGACAACTTACGAACAACACCTTGACAGCCACCATCCGCTACATTGGCTGGCAAACATGTACACCACCAATGACATGGAAGCCCTGCTGGACGGCATCGCATACCTGACAACCTGTCAATTCGTCGGACCACAACGCAGGTTCCCCGAGTGACCTATGATGTCCAACCCCGCACCCATGCTTAGCTTCCGCACGGACTGGCCAGTCACCACCACAACAGCCATACCAAACGACCGGCAACTGTAACCACACCATCAACGACATCGCCATGACATCGGATATGACCGGGACATGCACACTGTTCCCCATCACATCCAGGAACACCGCATGCATCGTGGGGAGGCAGTGGCATGGGCTCTGTGTATCGCACCCACATGGACGGAACTGCACGAACAACCAGGACACGACATGGATCCAGCGCCCATGGACACACACACCGCTCAGTGGACATGAATAGGTCGCCTGGAGTCTGTGGGTGCTGCACCCCTCCCACCCCCGCCCCAGGAATCCCATACCAGGACCTTTGCATGGACGACAAGTGCATACAACAACAACACGACCCCAGTGACTGTGACATGTCCAGTAACCACCACAGTGCAACAACAAGTGGCACGCCGCTGCATGCACGCAAGCACATGCCCTGATGTCATCTCACATGCACGCGTGCATGAGGAACAACCGCAGCAAACCTGTCACATGGAACTGAGATGGACTGTGCCCATGATGCCAAGCGGTCTGGTAGGCTACATGTATACCGTCTGTGTCAAAGTCCGCAGCTCCGCAGCTATACGTAAATGTACATTAGCACAGCCTTGGCCAAGCAGATGGCACTCTGAAGCCCACATCCCACATGCAACAGCCAATCACATGTAACCCCACACCCTATCCCATTTGCAATCATGCTCAGTATATCCTCAACATGTATTCCGCTGCCAGTAGTGTCCACTATACTGCATCACAGAGGACAGAAGACTCAATATAATGTTTGAAACCAAAACTGTCTCCGCTGACTCATTTCACAAGTACGAATGAGAGAGGATGAGAGTATGTGAAGTACACGGCAGTCGTGACATGACCATGTAGTCCACTGGTATTGGATGTCAACGCAAATGAGTAGCACTACTGTGGAAGACACACATGTGTCGTGTGAAGTCGTATGGACGCAGTGCTCAGGTGGGTGGGTGCGACGGGTAGATGCGCACATGCCAAGTTGGAGCACGCCGTGTTGGGAGGGGTCATGAACAGTATACCACCGCTTCCCTGGGCATTGTGAGAGGACACCTGTCGGGGGGAGTGAACACGTGTGTGCACAGCAGCCGGGCACACGTACAAAGCGGTACCAGGCGCACCTCAGCCCACCCTCTGTGGACAAGCTGGATCCTGTTGTGCGCCCGCCATGCCCCTTGACAAGGCACACACAGCCCCAGTCGACCAGGTGTAACCCCAACATAGTCAATCCGCACAGGCGATACAGGGCACGGGATGGCAGTGGAGCATGGTGTGTGAGAGGTCTCCTCGCGCTCCTCCTGGTCATATCACGCAGGCAATAGAACCTCAACGTCTAGCATGGCACAAGTCAAATGGAAGTGTAGGGGACGCACCACAGCACGAGCAGCACTGACGTCACGGGAGGTGGCTCGCACCATCCCATCCATTGCCCATCATACCAACCACGCCAAATGCCATTGCGACTAAGTGCAAGCGCGTGCGCCACCACCCCCGAGCCCTCCCCAGAGAGGCCAAAGAGTGAATGTGTGGGCCATCAGCCGCAGACGGACGCGGCCTGGCCGCAAGGGCAGCCACAGCCACTGGGTGTCGCAGGTGGCGGATCCGGAAGACGAAGACTGTGATGCATAGTCCATGCAGGCCGGGTCTCCATTTGGGGCACCACGCAGGTGGACGGCGTCCCGCCACACATCATACCCTGAGACAGCCCACTCGTGGAACTGGACCCACACATACACTCCTTGCCCTCTCTGGTGCGAGCTTGGGGCTGCCTGTGCAGGCGCTAGCCTCGCAGGTGAGCATGCATATTGGGGGAGCGAGGGGAGGACATGAGGGCTGGGGCGAAGATGACTGTATCACTGTCAGTAAGTACAAGGGATGACCCAGATGTGGAAAGGAAGAGACGTGTCCCGTGTGTACTGCAACTAGTCGCCAATCCAACTACCCCCCCATGTCCGGAATGTAAGCCCGCACCTAGGCCCGCCCATCCGCCACATCGAACATACCACCAGCACGACAACCTTTCCATTCGAAACACTGACTGGGGGTGGCGACCAGTGTACAATCATGTGTAGCCTACCCACGCGTACATGTGGGCCCTCCATGATCCATGTCACCTGCGGCAAAGTCATGACATGCGCAATGAGGGAAGTGAGGAGAGCTGTCCGCCCCACGCGCAGAAGGTGCATCAGCTCCACAGACCCAGCAGCGAGTCCAGCAGGGGTCACATGTGCAGGGGCAGCTGTGCCTGGTGTGAAGGCACATGCATATAGACAGCACATCGACCAATGTGTAGTCTGCCCACATCTACAGTCCATCATCATGCGGACATAGGAATTGAACACAGGGCAACACATCTTCAGTTGGTGCACCCACCGTGACCAACAATGCGCAATCATCGACGTACCCGCCCTGTGCATGGCCCCCCGCCCAACGGAGGCACATCCAGTGCCACCATCCCACACACACAAGCCTTCCACGGAACATGCTGTGTCCAATGGTCAGTACAGAGTCAGCGCCCATCTGGTGGATCCTGAACAGGAGACACATGCACACACATGCCAGCTCCCACTATGTACGTCTGCCACCTGGCACGTGCAATGTAACCTCTCACCTGTGACGTGTGACTGCAAGCACACAGCCGTCTTGGCATGGGGCTGTCAATGTGGACACCTGTCAATGTTTCGGGAGGTGTGATCCGTACAGTGCTGTACATAGGGTGCAGTGCTGACACCTACTACTGTCTCATATCCCCTCGTGCCACAGGTCCCACTTGTTTTGGCCGCTCAGCCTGTGCCCACATCGTCGTCGTCGTGTGCCATACTCATCCAGCCGCGGAAGCAGTTCCATGCTCAGCAGACATTCATGTTGCCGTGGCGTTGCCGCTTGACGGATATGCAGTCAGTCCCCATCAGCACGCCCCGCAAGTCATTGGGGCCTAGATCCCCATGTGCATGCACATGGCAGTGGTTTGTATCACTAGCCATTGCCATTGTTGGGAGACCTGTGTAAGTGTATTGTGGCCGTGCCGCCCCAGCTTGACAGCTGGGCTGTGGCTCATGTGCTTGCTCAGTCATGTCAGTGATGTGTATGCGAAATTGCTATGTGTCGTGTTGCTTTGACATGTGTCCTCTGCCATTGTCCCTAGGCGGAGACCGAACATTGACCGCCCATACCAATTGCTGGCGGACATGGACGATACAGAGGTTATTAGGAAGTTTCGGCTGGACAGGCCAACCCTGCATCGACTGTGTGCCATGTTAGAACCCCATCTCCGTCCCCGCAGGGTGTATCCGACTGCTGTCACCCCCACGGCTAAGGTGATGGCCGCCATGCATTTCTTCGCCACTGGGTCATTCCAGCACACAGTGGGCATTGGAGGAGGGATGTCCCAGCCCATGTTCAGCAAGGTGCTGAGGGATGTACTGGCAGCCATGATGCTGTACCGAAACAGGTACATCCGCTACCCCAGGGCTCGTGAATTGGCGGCAGTGAAGGGTGCATTCTATGCCCTTGGCAGAATCCCACACGTCGTTGGAGCCATTGACTGCACACATGTCGGCCTTGTTCCACCTCAGGCCACTGAGCACCTGTACCGCAACAGGAAGCACACGCACTCCCTGAATGTGCAAGTGGTGTGCCTTGCGGACATGGTGATCACCCACGTGTGTGCAAAGTTCCCAGGCTCGGCCCATGACGCACACATAATGCGCAACAGCATCTTGCCACGACTGATGTCCAATATGCAACAGGATCGTGCCTGTATTGTCGGTGAGTATGTGGAGTGGTGTAGCGTGCTGGTTGTGCGATGCTGTCCCCTGTCCAGTTGGAATTGCAACGGTTCTCTGTGTCCCTCACACCCAGGTGACTCTGCGTATCCGAATGGGGCATGGCTGCTCAGTCCATTGAGGAATCCTCGCACCCCAGCAGACGATCGCTACAATGAGGCACATGGGAGGACCAGACGTGTGGTCGAGCGTACCTTTGGCCTCCTCAAGTCCAGGTTCAGGTGCCTGGACCGCACCGGGGGTGCGCTGGCGTACTCCCCACAGAAGGTGTGCCAGATAGTGGTGGCGTGCTGCATGCTGCACAATCTGGCCATTCGGAAGCAGATCCCCCTCATCGTGGATGACGGAGATCAACCAGGGCCCCAGCCCGCAGACCAGGACAGCTCGAGTGAGGAGGACAGCGGAGAGGAGGAAGCTGGTAATGTGCGGCAGCAGCTCATCGCCCGCTACTTCACTTGACGGTGAGTGTCCATGTACGACGGCTGATGTGGCTGTATCTGTGCAGGTGTGTGTGTGCTGTGTCAGGGTGGCCGCTTGTTCACTGCGTGCTGTGTGTCAACGCTCCATGGCCAGGGTAGTATGCCACTGTTGGTGGCTGTGGCATTGTGCCCTATTACTCTGTGCGATGTGTGTACATTGCTTGTAGTTGTTGACATGTACTGTGTGATGGGTGTGTGACACACTCATTGAATGTGCTCCTGTTCTGTCTCCCACCCCTAGGTCCCTACAGGCCCTCCGGATTCAATTGCCATGCCACGCATCAGGTGCCTTTCCGCCCAAGGTGGCCGTTGTATTCCGTACAAATAAAACACAGGGCACAAACAGCAGTTAGTGAAAAAGGTGCATTTATTACAAACTGTGACATGTGATTGTGTGTAAGGTGATGACAAAAGTGGTGCGTGCAGTGACAATGAGCTGTCGGTCATGGCTGCGTGATGATCAGGGTGTACCCACTGGTTCTATGTCCATAGTCCAACACACACATGCCTCCAGATCCGTGTGTCCTCGTTGGGGGCTTGTAGGCTGGCTGTGCTGGCTGCTGGCTCCATCCCCAGCATCCAGCAGTTCGTCACCTGTGGAGAGAATGAGATTTGTTATTGTGTTGCACCTGGCGAAGTATGTATTTGTCGTCTGACATTGACAGTTCGTGCAATCTCGTACATGGGTTTCCCGGAGGCGTGTGTGTGGCTGTAGCATCTGTAGTTGTGTGTGCTTGGCAATGGGACTGTGTGCTGTGCACATGTGGCATGGGACGGATTGGCCATGCCGATGGGTGTGTTGCTGTGCCCCTACTTATTGTGACTCTGGTGTATGCGGGCTCCTGGCCCATCCTGGGTCTGGTTTGTACTTTGCTTTTGGTGTTCAGATGGGACGCTTAGGAACGCATATGGCAACATGGGGGCCATGCCCCAGATTCGCATTTGGGAGGGGATATGCTTTTGGGGTTCAAATGGAACGCTTAGGAACGCATATGGCAACATGGGGGCCATGCCCCAGATTCGCATTTGGGAGGGAATATGCTTTTGGGGTTCAAATGGAACGCTTAGGAACGCATATGACAACATGGGGGCCATGCCCCAGATTCGCATTTGGGAGGGAATATGCTTTTGGGGTACATGCTGTGAGCCATGGGTGCCGAACGTGACATGTGTTGTGGCAGCATGACAGTGCATGGTTTAAGGTGTGTGCATGCTTGACATGGCCTGCATATTTGCTGTCTGTTGTGATTACTGGACATGGCATTGGACGCATCGTTATGAGTGAGTGATAGTTGTGTGCCAGCCAACGTATTGCAGTTGTCCCATCTCCTTGGTGTGCGTGCTGCCCTGTGCCATGTGCATCACTGCAGTGCTCGGGGGGTGTGGCCCATGTTGTGTGTTGTTGCTCACAGTGTGTCGTGCGCTTAATTGACCTCTGGCACATGGTTGGTCATGGGCATGTATCTTAGCGTGACTGCTGTATGTGTGGCAGCTGTGCGGATGACATGCCTTTCATGAGACTGGGGCTGACGGATGGGATGGATGGTATGTTGTATGTGCATGGTGTGTCTGTGAGTTTGATGGGTTCAGTGGTGTTCGTGTGCATTTATGTTGTTCCGCTCTGTTGCGTCTAGTGTTGTTTGTCTTACATAGGCGTAGTTGTGGGGTGTGTGGTTGACAGGCAGTAGGGGCTACATGGACAGGACTTCAATGGTGTTTCGGTTGTGTGTGATGAGTTGCACAGTGGCTGCCGTGTGGGACTATATTCAGTGTGGCTTGTGCATGCAGACGTGGCTCCTTGGGTGTTGCTATGTCTGTGATGGGTCATGTGGGGTGTGAGTCTGTTGTTCATGTCCGTGTGCACATTGTTCACTTGTTCGTGACGGTGGGCGGTGCTGCGTGTTCGTCTGCTACGTGACATGTCCCATGTGTTGGTCGTGTTATGGTCCTCATGCCTCCAGTAATCCAGCCCTGTCCAGTTTCCCACCTGCAAGTTGTTCGTGCGTGCACTGTACTGGATGCCACATGGCTCTAAGCGGGGGTGCTCCATGTTGCAGGTCTGTGGGGGTGGGGGGTGTTGTGGGTCGTGGGGTGGCTGGACACCCACTGACACCGATTGCTGTGGACCGTGATGTCTGCCTTTCGGCTGTCGTTGTGCACTGCGGTGGCTGACACGTGGCTGTGGGGTGTGGGGGATGCTCCTCCTTGCTGTGCTGTGGGACTGGGGCCTGGTGTGTGTTGTACTTGGGCTGTCCACCCTCCCACCCACTGCACTTTGTGTTCCTGCCACTTACCTGTTACTTGTCGGTTAGTGCAGCTGTGGCGGACACATGGGTGTGGTGGGTGCTCGTTGTGGCGCTTCTGGCATATTTGGGGACCTGTTGGTGGTTACGTGGCTGGCTGAGTGTACACATGTCCCCACGCATCTTACAGTTGTTCGGTTTGGGCTGTGTGTGGTGGTGTCTGTTGCATGTGTGTGTGATGTGTTGTGTATTGTGTGCTGGACATGGGGGTGTTTGTCCCTGGGAGCTGTGGCATGGTAGTTGCGCATGTGAGTACATAGCGGTGTGCTGGTATACATTAGTTTGTACTTACCAGCCTCCACTCCCCTGCTAATCCGGCGAGGATCTCCAGATGTATTACGACTCGCACCTTCTCCTCCCACGCTTTGAAGGTCTTAAAGAGCGCGGATTCCCTCCGCCAGTGATGGCAGCCAGCTCTCTGTTTTTGCCCTCCTTCTTCTTGACCAGGCTCTTTACGTCATTCCAACGTTTGTTAATTTCTACTCTGTTCCTGGGCAGGGTCCCGACTGCATTGACCTGGTCTACGATCCGGTTCCACATTCTGTTTCTGGTGGCTAGTGGTGTGTGCTGGACCATGTTCCCATAGATTTTTGGGTACACCTTGATGATCTCGTCGACCATGACCGTCAGCTCCATGGGCGTGAACTTGGGCATCCTTTGTGGTGCCATGGTGTTTGTGGTGTAGGTGCGGTGTGTGTTGTGTAATGTGCAGGGGTTTGTGGTGCAGGTGTTTGGTGGTGGTGGTGGTGGTTGTGATGTGTGCGTTTCTGTGGTGTGCTGCTGTCCTTGCTGTGTCACTGTGTCCTCTCCTCTCCTCTCTGGTTTGCAATGTAGCAAGGGGTTGTGGTCTGTGGGAGTGCTGCTTTTGTACTCACCTATGTGGGTGTGTCCTCATGGTCTGTTGTTTTCAGGTGTGTTGTGTCTGGGGTTCTGGCCTTTGTATTTTTTGTTTGTCCGGGGGTGTTTTCGGGATGTGTACTGTGCTTGTGTATTTGTGCGTGCCTTGCTGTGTGGACTTGTTGGCCATGTTGTGTGCTATTGGTTTTGTGTGCGGATGGTTTCTGTGCAGGTACGTTGGCGCCATGGCTTCTGCCGTGTCGATTCTCATCGGCGTTGTTTGCGCTGGCGGGCGGTATATTTGTGGTTTTTCCGCGCTCATGTCGGTGCGATCGTAATTTCACGTGCGGTGTGTCGGCCGTGAGGGCGGGCGGTTTTGTGTTGTCGCAGTGTGTTTCCGTCCGTGGCGGGCGGTTTGACTCCGACTCGGACGTTGGCGGGCGGTATTTTGTGTGATTTTTCCGCCGATGGCGGTTTTCGGTTTGTGTAATCGTAATGGCGTGGTCGGTGTTCAGGCGGTGTGTGCGGGCGGATTTTTGCCGCTTCCATGCATGGCGGATTTATTTACGCCGGGTATCGTAATGGGCCCCTTAGTTTTAATAATTAATATGCTTTTTGTTATTAAAAATATTTTATTGTTCAATATTTATTATTTGGTAATAAATATTTATTAATGATTATTTATTGATATTTATTATTAATTTATTGTTAATACATTTTTCATTGGTAATGATGTTTTTAATAATTATTTATTGGTATTTGTAAATAGTTTAGAGTTATTTAATAATTAATTCATTAATTATGTTAAAAAATTATTTTATTTATAAGTATGTTATTTTTAACTTCTACGCTATCCAACACTTTCCCTACTGTTGCACTCTCTGGAGTTGGAATAGTAATTTGTACCCCTACGCTATCCAACACTTTCCCTACTGTTGCACTCACTGGAGTGGGAATAGTAATTTTTACCCTTACGCTATCCAACGCTTTCCCTACTGTTGCACTCCTGGAGTGGGAATAGTAATTTTTACCCCTACGCTATCCAATACTTTCTCTACTGTTGCACTCTCTGGAGTGGGAATAGTAATTTTAAGCTCTACGATATCCAACATTTTTCTTACTGTTTTTTTTTGGGAGTTGGAATAGTAGTTTTATTCCCTCCGCTATTTAATATTTTTTGTATTATTTTAGTTAATGTAGTATATAATTAATTTTAAAAATATTAAAAGTAAATTTAATTTTTTTAATTTGTTATACATAATTATTTAATTTTTATTTATGTTATTGTTTTATGTGTATAGATGTATTTGTAATTTATAATATTTTTTAATAATTTATAATTTATTAAAATAATTATTAAAACTGATTATTAAGTATATATATTATATATTATATGTATATGTTTAATTAATGTTTTATTAAATTATATATATTACTTATTAATTTTAAACATTATCAAATATTTTTAACTATGTTTATTTTATTTATAAGTATTATTTAGTTTATTTTACATATTTTTTTAAGAAAAAAACGATATTTTTAATAACGATATTTTTGACATCGATATTTTTTTTCGATATTTTTGTACTTACCATGTTGTAGATAGGATATCGATATTCTTGACATCGATATTCTTGCTCCGATATTTTTGTAGGTCGATTTTTTGACCTTCGATATTTTGTCAGTGATCCATTTAACATGATGGGCATTTTGCCCCAGTAATAGAATCAAGTAATGTTGAATGAAAGTGTAGGAGCGTTTTTAATAATTGGAAAATAATGCCTAATTTAGATAGCATGACTAAGCCTAGATCGTTCTGTAGCTCAGATGCGGTTTGGTGAGCATGATCAGACCTAGATCATTCAGTAGTAATCTTAATTTTGAATAAACCTTTATGATTTTTTACTTTGAGTCTTATCTTGTGAAGGTTTTTTGATATGACTGGACGCCATAAGTAGACCTAGATAATCTTGTAATGATATTAATTTGAATAAACCCTTATGGCTTTTGACTTTGAATCGTATCTTATATTTATATGACTATGGACTCCGTTTTTCGAAGACTCGGATAGTCCAATTCTATGCAACAATCCGCATAATTATTTCAATAAGAGTGTTGACAGATCTTTGGTGGAGAATGTGGGGAAGGAGCCAATAAATCTAATTAGCATAACATTCATTCAGTTGCACAATTAGTGAAACATTTTGATGGCAGAAAGCTGTAAAATTGTGGAGATTTTGGATTAATGTCAGAGTACCTGTATGTGTTGACTAATTAGTGTATTACATGAGTATTAATTCAGTTTGCATGGTCTGAAATGCCATGTGATGTGTAAGATGTTATATTGTTTTGGTGATTTTATTCACGATTATGTTCTGTCTTTGGTATTGTGCTTTGTAAATGTGGTGAAGAAATTATTGAAACGTTTTAATCTACTTGAATTGTAATCTGTTTTATGTCATTAACGTATCGTTAATGTGTTGCAGATTATCTTGTGTTGAAGATATTGATTTTATGTAAAGGTTTATGTAAAGGTGTTGGAGTTTAAGGAGAACTCACTTGATATATAATTTTGTCTGCTGAATAAAGGTGGGGTACAAGGTTATAAGTTGCAATTTATGAGATCCTTAAAAGTCTAGTTGTGAATGAGAACTGATGGGGATTAGTGGTTATTCTGTGCATGAGCATAGACATGCTGAATCCAAGGGTAGGTTGCCACTTGTCAGAAATCTATCCCAGTGTATGATTGATAGTACCATATGGTGTTTATTCTTTTTCTATGGTGGATTTGATTTCTGTCCTGTGTTCCGGTAGACAAACAAAATGTTTATGTGTTTGGCTTATAGATAATGGGGCCGATTCCGATTCGGGCTGGAAGTCTCTCCGACCGAGCCGGACCCGGAGAGATATCCGACCGAATTGGACCCGCGCAGCCCGACCGAACGAGTACGATGCGCACGTATGCCATCGGACTCGAGTCGGTCGGACTCCCATTGAAGTCAATGGGAGCCTGTCATACAACGCGTACGCGGGCTCCCATTGACTCAATGGGTGCGATGCGGACAAGGGCGCCCCCTACAGCGTGTACGCGGTGAAGCGATTCGCGCCGTACACGCGCCGTACCCCCCTGTGTGCGACTCGCGCGGCTACGCTTACAGGGGGGTCTGACACGGACCCTCAAAGTACGGCTCCGACAGCTCTTTCGAGCCGGAGTGCGCGGCTCGGTCGGACTCGCCCGCGGCGCGCATCGTACTTACCCGGCCGGGGAACGTCTCCATTGCGCGGTGCGAGCCGTGTCCGTGCGAGTCGGTCGGTGCGGTTAGACCCGGGATCGAGTCGGTCGGAGCGGTCGGGACGCCCGGACGAGTCGGTCGGCGACCCGCATCGTACTCGCCGCCCGGACGCGCGTACGAATCGGTCGGGAAATAGGGCTCCGAATCGGATCCGGTTTAGCCGAATCCGATTCGGAGCCCTACCGGCCGAGATCGGAATCGGCCCCAATGTGTTTTGTTTTGAAATTGTATTGGAATTGATTGCATGGTTATGCCTTTTGTGAAGTTTAGTTGAGTCTGCAAACGGTGCATTTATGGTAAAATCTGAGAAATCGTTCTGTGAAGTAGAGGTGGATGCTACAATTGTAGGTGCCACACCTGACTACCTGCTTGATCATGGTATACACATGTTTGTGGCTTAAAGAATGGTAGAGCAATGTAAAAAGGCGTCTGTAATCGTCAGTCAGTGTTTTGGCCAAAACGCCGACTGACGATTACAGATGCCTTTTTCCATCGCTCTACCGGACCACAATATTTTTGGGGAAAGGACCGATTACCCCTCTGATCCCAGCTACTGATTCTAAACACCCTGAGGAAGCCCCAGGCCTGATGGCCATTGTAAAGGGGCGAAACACGTGTTGGCTATAAAATGTTCTCACCTTGCAATAAAACAGAACAAAATAAATTGGAATTGATTCCAGGGAATATTTGATTACTTCTACTCGTTCTGACATATTCACAAGTACTTTTACAGTAATGGGGAAGGGGTTTCCCATTGTCATGAATGAATAAATTTCACCAGATCAGCTCTATTGCCATTGGTTCGCTGAGGCCTCGGACCCTTTACCCCCCACCCCTTGAATACAAATATATAATTGGGTTATTAAACATTTGAAAGGATATTTTACACACAAACAAGTAAATTGTTTAAACATAATAAAAGTGACGCAAAACGCAGGTGAATTAGTACATGCACATTACAAGAGATTAATGGAGATTTACAGACAAAATAGTGGAATGGATGATCTTGCAAAAGAAGGGGTGTCAAGATTTATTTTAGCTTTTGTGTTGGGATTGTTTCCGGGGATCAGTGCATATATTCAGCAAAGTGTGATGGGCTGGAACACAAAATGTCCAATTGAAAACTGGAACATGTCACTTTTGTAGTAAAGCAGGCCACTGGAAACAAATTTGTAGATTTAATTTGAATAGGTTTCAAAATGAGTCACATGTGATTCCTCACATACAACAAAATACGAATCAGATAATAAAGCGTTGGATGATAAAGTCAATGTCCCCAATCCTACCAGCCTCTGGGAAAACATGCAAAATACATGGCACTTCAATGTTAATATGCCCTCAGCCCTAATCATGCAACAACCTATGCAGAGTAATACAGTAGGAGTTCAAACACATTTTACAATTGAAAAAAAACATTCAGGCCCTAATTACGATGTGGGGCGGACTTGAGTCTGTCTGACACTGTTTCGGGGGGCGACCGACCATAGGTCGGCAGTTCCGAACACCGTATAATGATGCAACTCTGCATGGTGTGGTCGCAAACTCCAATTTCTCTATGGTAGCTTGTGCTGCGGGCAGTTAACTTTTCGCCCACAGCACAAGCTCCCATAGAGAAATGGGAGTTTGTGTAAATCCCTGCACAGTGTGGCAGGCACCTCAAGGATGTCAAGGATTTACGGGGGTACCCAACCGGAGGCCGCAGAGGCATGGAGGCCCTGCTAGGGGCCCCCATAGTCTCTTTGCTACAGGCTTTTCGTGTCAGAAAACCCAACATGAAAAGCCTGTCGGAAACCGACATCATAATCTCGACCCTTGAGCCAGTCGGAAGCCAGCTGAAATGACCAGCTGGTTTGAATTCAGACCACCCTATTCGTAATACGTCGGACTAGGCAGGGAGTCAAACCAGGGATGTCGGTCGGAAAGCCTCCGGTTTGCGGTGGGAGGCTTTCCAACCCACATCCTAATGAGCCCCCTTTACAATTTTCCACAATTTGCATCCACACTAAGAGTTCCTACCGGACCTAGCCCAGTACAATGATGGTGCCTCAGAAGGGACAAGGACTGCATGCTTGATGCGGTTCTAGAGGCAGACCAGGATGGGCTATATGTAGACGGAGCAGTTAATGAACATCAAGTATAATTTTTGATTGATAAAGGTGCTACTCAATCCAATGTTAGACTGGTGGAAGTTCCAGCGTATACCTCTCTAGAACAAAAAGTTCAAGTTGTAGGCATTTCAAATAAACAAGCAACTAGCACGTTGTCAGCAAATGTCCTAGATAAAATTGGTTCAAGTGTTAACAGTCATGAATTCATAATAATTGAGACAGGCCCAGTGAATTTGTTGGGTTGTGAACTTTAGTGCAAGATAAATTGTTTGATTTACTGCACACCGGATGGTGTTGGCATTCAGACTAAATATATAGATTTCAAATTATAATTACAAGAAACAAATGTGTGAATGTTTCAAGTTCTCACAATAGAGGACTTACCTCCAGACTTAAGGCACACTATGAAATAGGAGGTCTAGGATTTTACTGGAAAAGAAATTGGTCTGATTAAAAGTGCAGAACCAGTACAGATTGCTGTAAAACAATTAAGTGTATCTCCGTACGCCTCGGTATAGGCTTACTCATGAAGCAGAGTTAGGAGGTTTGCTCTTGTCATTGATAAAAATTAATGGGCATGGCATTTTGAAGGATGTCCTAGGTAGTCCATGTAACTCACTAATAATGAGCTTGTGGAAACTGAATGGCAAATGGAGAAGTGTTCAAGGTCTGCGAAAAATAATAGATAAAGTGGGTTCCATGATGTTGCGTTGTTCCTAGTCCAGCAGTGATTTTGTTCTAAATTCCAGCATATGCAGATTGGTTTACAGAATTTGATTTGTGCTCATCATTTTTCCCCATTCCTCTTCATAAGGATTGTCAGTATCTTTTTGCATTCAGATTTAAAAATAAGTCCTTGGTTGGACTCAACTATTTTTCTAGCTTGGCCCCGCTTTGGGATTTTCCTGGCGCTCCGGAGTGTCTGAGAGACAGATTGGCACTACCTCTTAGAAAAGCTGGGCTGATGGTCTGGGGGGACCTGGCCTTTGAATGCACTCTTATTTCTTGGGAACAACTCAGAGATAGAGTTGGAGAAGGCCTTTCAAGGTTTAAATATTTTCAGTTGAGGAGTTGGGCCCAATCACAGCAAATCCTTAGAAAATCTATAGGAAGTGGCAACATCCTAGAACATCAGCTTGTGGCTAAGCCACCTGGGAGGAAGGAGGTTTCTTTTTGGTACCAAGCCATAGTGGAGACTGTAGACAGTGAATTTAAACTGGCCGATGAACTGTGGGGGGGATTTTTATCTTACCAACATTGCGATTATCTGTGGCAGAACTCTTGTAAGATCCTGCATGATATAGTCAAACCAGCTTGGCTGAAAAGAAACCATTTGTTTACTATTCACAGGGCTTATTTCTCCCCACAAAGGCTCTCCAAAATTTTGAAAGGCCCACCAGTTAGCTGTGGGAAGTGTGGTTTGGTTGAAGCCTTAGAAATACATATGTTTAAAGAGTGCCCTGCTTTGGCTACCTTTTGGGAAAGTGTTGGTAAATTTTTAGTGGACATCTTGGGTTGCCCAATACAGATAGACTTGTCCCTGATAATCTTCGGCTTCACACATCAAGTTACTGGCCCATCCAGATCCCTGCTTTTTTATGCTATTTTGTTAGCCAGGAGACAAATATGCAAACGATGGACAGAATCCACTCCTCCCATTTATTCCGACTGGCTGACCTCATTGCTTGAGACTTCTAAGATGGATTTAGCCAGATCTGGCAGCGGAAAGAAGACAGCATTTTGGGGCTTGTTGTTGTTAAAATGGGCCCAGAACTAATTAATTAATTAAATTTGGTATTATTTTTGGTAAAGGGTCCTATGATTATGCCGCCTTGGCACTCTTTGGACTAAGTCGGTTACCAGTCCCAGTTTTCTGGAAGTATTATGACGATTGTCACCAGGCTCATTCGAGCTTAGTAGAAGAGTTACCTCACCTGGTGTTAGTAACACCCAAGTCTGTCAATATACCTGTAGGCTGGTCTTCCCCGAGGTTTCCATTTTCAATTGCCTACTCTTCTCAGATTACCGAGTAAAGGTATGGACAGCTTGAGTGTGAAGTGAGGTTGGTGGCGAATGAGGATCCAAAAAAATAAATAAAAATAAGTCCTTGTCTGGTGAAGAATTTCACAGGGGAATACAGAGAGCCCCTCAATATTTTCACCAATACTCAAGAAAGATTTGAAAAGTTTATATTTGCCATATGATTCAGTTTTTGTGCAGTATATTGTAGATTTGATTATTGTAGCGAAAACAAAAGAGAGCTGTTAGCTGGGCACATTTGCTTTGCTAAATAATTTGGCTGAAAATTGGCATAACGTATTCCATACAAAAATGAAGTACTGCCAAAAGGAAGTCATTTATTTGGGACACCAAATTGAGAAGAAAGTGAGGAAGGTGTCCAAAGTTCTGAAAATGAACCCACCAAGTACACACAGAGAAATGAGGATGTTTCAAAGAAAGAATGGCTATGATTTGTGAACTTTCCACTGCGGTACAAACACCTAGTCATTCTCCAAGCTAGGTTGTGCCCCGTGGTGAATGTCTTTTTTCTTTTTTGTTCCCAGGGTGCCCCATACCACCACTTCCCTCTTCACCCAGCCCACTGACATTTCACCACCTCAGCCTGCAGCACTGTTTAACTAGGCACTGCAATGCAGGCGTGAAATGTCAGTCTGCTTTAAAAACGCTGTGAAATTTCTGCCCTTGAAACCTGGCTTTTCAATAAATAGTTCGAGTTTAAGTTTTTTCTTCCTCTATAGCTTCAGTTCAGCTTATTTCTTTATCTAGAGCTACAGTGCCTAGACACCCTCGGGTAGTTGAGCACTCTACAAATCCAAATTTCATTTAATTTCATTTCATTTTACACCGTTTTTTACTGACATCAGTAGATTCCAAACGTTTCTTTTATTGTGAAGCCTCTACACAAATTGACCCATAATGGTGTATGTGATCCCAAACCCTCGAAGGATGAGAGCATGCAAGCCTTCCTAGAGCTCAGCCATTCATCGTCTACTGCCACTACTGCCTAATTATGAGAAATGTTTTCAATTTATTTTGTCATGAAAAAGAAGGGCAAGCACTCAACAATATGATGGAAAAAGCCCAATTGTATATTTTTCTGCAGCATTAGATTTAATAGCTCCAGCTTTGCTAGGTTGCATGAAACATATTGCTGCTACTGCTGTGGGAATTATTCAGAGCAAGGTAATAGTGATGGGGTACAAACATATTGTGCTGGTTCCATAGTCACTTGAAACATAATTTGTTATATCCCGCATAGATGCCCTAATGTAGATCCGTTCGTACATGCCCTAAAATGGACGTATTCATATTTACCCTAATATGGTCATATTCGTACTTGCCCAATTATGGTCATGGCCGCATATGCCCAATTATGGTCACAACTTTACATGTCCTATTATAGTATGATTCCTTATATAGGCATGATCTTTCACCTACATTGGTCCCAGCTAGTACACAATGAGCTCTGAGGGCTGAACGTTTTCTATCCTGTGGTTTTGAATGCAGCAGGGTTCTTCCAAACACAGGCCCACACTGTACTCATTAATTATGTATGGCTTTCTAAGAATACACCACCAGCATAATGTATGTACAAAGTTCACCCCTGACGTCTTCCTCATGTCCAATACAAACCATACTGAGGACCGAGACTCTTTAGGGTATAAATACACCACATCTTGCCCCGGTAAACCAGAGGGAACCGAGACTTCCATGCTGACACACTGACCAGAGACGCTGAGGCTCCTGCATGCAGTCGCTCCAGCTGACAGTGGTCTGACACAACCCAGACGGGGTGTCCTACTTGAGACCAGGACGGGGTCCCACACTCTCTCTATTCAGGTATGGGGGTTCGACAAAATCCTAGGAGGATTCTTGGCTCTTAGCTTCTAAGACCTACACACATATGCTAGGTACACACAGGTACACACAGGTACACACAGGTACATCTAGGTAGGCATCGTAGGAGTACGCACACTCTGCATAATGCTTTTGTATTCATGTATGTATCCATGATTATCGCAATATGGTAGAATTGTTCTATCCCTTTGCTTTTATCGTACTGCTAATAATCTATCTCTGCTATTGCCTGCTGGTCTCTGCAGCACATATATTTTACACTAGAATAACAACTGTTCAATAAATACTTATTGAAATGCCCGACTGTTTATTCTGTGTAACTCTCTGAGACAAACCGAATAAGTAAGCACGAGTGACTGAGAGAAAAGTAGCATATTGTTTCTACGATTCTGAGGGAATCAGGGTTGTCATGTTCTAAGGTTGCCAGAAACTAATCTCTCCCCGACAAGAGGAGACACTAGTGGCACTGCGAGCTAGCTAATGCAAAACAATCTAACATAAGCGGTGGGGGTGCACAGAGTCAGTCTGCCACCAAGCCCACAGCTTATGTTACACAAACGCGCAGGTCCTGCATGGGTACTATAGGAACTACACGACATGGCGCCACCAACGTTGGTTTGGTACTTATTTAACAGTAGAATCTGAGTAGTTCAGTCGTGCTATTCTCAGAGAACCTACTCACAAAAACCCCAGAGACGTCTGGAGTGGGTGGGCACAAACTCCGCCGCAGCTGAGTAGTACGAGAATACTATTTATTGGCTGTTGGTTACTCAAGCTTGAAGGATATTTAGTTCCTACAATTGTGCACTTACACCTTATTTTAAGAACTCTTTCATCTCCCTTCTTCCAATTAAAAATGGTGGAAGAAACAAGCGCAACAAGGAGAGTTGACACAGCCCTCTTCGGAACAGAAGACCCTGAAGATGCAATACAAATTGCACCAAATTTCAAAAGGGCAGTCACCATAAAACTTCTAGAACATGGCTTAAGAGCCAGGGGTGGTACAGTAATTTTCATGATTGAGGCACACGAATCTAATAAAACAGAGGTGTTCTATTTGTGGGTTACATTCCAGGCAACGAATGCAATTACAAATGTGTTTCACTACTACCTAGAAGGTGAAACACCAGCAGACTATACGCCCTTTGAGGAAGTAGAGGTCCCGCTCACTTACCAGGAGCATAATTACTGGTTTAAAGGCGCCCACGTACGAGGAAGAGCAAGATTAGGCCCGTTCGGAGGAGCAGGAACCACATGGCTCATATTAGCGGCGTACACACCGCATCCTGACATTGACACAATGCCACAGCCAGACTTACTCGTAAAGCACAGAGATTTAATTAAAATCTACAGAAACCTCACACAATTTGTGATGAGGACTTTAACAGTTCAGCCTGCACCAGCTGCAGCACAAGACACTCCAGTCCAAGGTACAGTTAATAAAATAACTCCACAAACATTACACGCAATAATGGGCAAAATGCCAGCAAAACGCGAACAAATCCCATTCTGGATAGCTCAGAAAATAACTCAGCTTGAGGCAGTATTCCCGAAAACTACCACCTGTGATAAACACAGAATTCTAACAATCTGCTTGCCCATGGGTCTTACACCACAAGTAGAGGACTGCACCTCTTGGGGTTCAGTCTTTGCTGCCATATATACCAGAACACATGGTATCCCATCCTTAGCAGTAGTACCTGATGTATTGAAACAGATACAAAATGAGTACGGAGCAGAGCCTGCCCTTAACTTAGGGATGAAGTTGCTAAACAACTTTGAACAGGTCTCAGCCATAATACTAGCTAACATTAAGGGGGAAGCAGCTTCTGTGGCGATCCGCCAACACCTAAGGGAGTTCGGTCCAGACGACCAACAACACGAACTACCCAAAATAATCGAAACTGCATATGCAGAATTAGGCAGAGACAGTTTGGGTGGGAAAGCAATAAAACCACAACTGGTGAGCAGTCCTGAAAAGGACACTACAAAGCAGACACTTACTTCTTCTAAAAAGAAGTGGGAAAATAAAAAACAACAAAAGTCTAAAGACACCAGATCTCAGTCCAGAGGTAGGTCTCCTCAACAGGAGCCCTCTGAAAAGAGGTATAACCTCAGGAATAGGGATAACATTAAAAAACCTGACAGGTATCAGGATACTGATACTCGTTCCTCTCGTTCCTTTCAGGATTCATCACGAAACTCCGAGAGGGAAGGACGATCAAATGAGCGTACAAAGTCCAGAGACACGCAACACGCTGCGGACTACGCACCTAAAAAAGAGGATAAACAAAAATCAAAACCTCAGTTCAAAAAGAAGAAGGTAGCAGGTCTCAAGATCAGAAATGCCCAGAATTCTGAGGACACAGCTTCTGAACGGGGAATGGGCTCTGACGATGCTAGACAGCGCGGCAGAAGTAACGATAGCTCGCCAGAACCTGAAGGAATTTCTGGTGACAGCGGAGTTGAGTGAGTATACCACGGTGGAAACACCTGATACTCGGGTAAGTGTCCCACATAAGTTAAATGAGATAACACTCCGGATGGAGGGGGACAAGCCCAGAAAAGTTAAGGGTCTCTTTTGGAAAAATCTGTCATCTGGTTATGACATTCTATTAGCAGAACAAGACTGGCCGCCTACATTCATCATGGAGTGCCCTAGGGGAGAAATGGTAATTTTTCCAGCTTTTTCCGACCTCGTTCCCATTCACCTAAAACATGCATATGCGCAGGAGTGGGCGGTTGCCCTAGCTCCAGCATTGTACAAAAATCATGCTGGTTGGGATGAGGATTCAACCCACCACGTGATCCCGTTAAAAGTTTCCCCAAATGCTCAAACGCAATACTCTATAAAGCAGGAAGCTAAAAAACAAGTCAGGGAGATTCTAGACCAACTAGAATACCAGGGGGTGATAGAAAATTGCACTTCACCTATGTCCAATCCTTTGTTCCCCGTAGCCAAACCTGACAACACATATCGTCTAGTTTTAGATTACAGACATTTAAACACTTGCACAAAGACATTTGCAGTTCAAAATGCACACAGTGCCGCATTAATGAATAACATTGTGCGGAAAAAATATAAAACAACACTTGATATCTCAAATGGATTTTTCTGCCAAAATATAGCGCCTGAAAGCAGGTATCTGACCGCATTCAGTACGTTAGGGTCACAACGGCAATTCTGCCGACTCCCCCAAGGGTATAAGAATAGCCCGGGGTTGTTTTCAGCAAGGGTAACAGAGTTACTCCAAAATTTGGATGAAGAAGCATTGTCCTATGTGGATGATATTTATCTGACGGACGATGACTTAAAGAGGCACTTGACCAGGGTGAGCACCATTATTATGGGATTTGTCTCTGAGGGCTATAAATTTTATTTTAAAAAAATCAAAAATTGCCCACCTCAATGTCCTGTTTTTAGGATAAGAGCTGTCAAGTGAGGGAAAAAGCCTAGCAGCTAACTTTTTAGAAAAGTGTGCGCTGCTCCAACCTCCAAAATCATTAAAGAATTTACAATCAATTCTGGGATTCCTAAATTTTGGTCGAACATACATTTTGGATTACGCAGAAAGAGTAAAACCTTCCTACGACTTAATAAAACCTGACTTTTCAGTCAAACAATGGACACAGGAACACACAAATATCCTGCGTTCCCTATAGGAAGACATGATAGCTTCTAAATATTTACAGACACGCGTAAACGCACAGAACTTAGTGATCCGAGTAATATCGGGTCAATGCGGGTACACTTATTTAACTTTTAATGAAGGCGAAACGGTACCAATCGCATACAAATCACACCTGTACACAAACGCAGAGATGCGTTTCACTTCAACAGAAAAATCCTGACAGCAGTGCAGACCGCTGTAGCAAGAGAAAGAGCTCTGGCTCAGGGAAAACGCATAATTGTCGTGACCCCAGTACCAGCTTTAGAAGCTGTTACAAAAGCTAGCATTCCAAATGCTAAAGCCTTACATCCAAGATGGATACAATGGGCTAATTCTCTTACTGCAACGGATGTTGAATACAGATTTGATCCTAGTTTAAAAACACAGGCATTCCTGCAATACGAACAAGAATACCCACTACCAAATGAAGTTTTGCCTCTAGATCAGTATGAATACATTATTTACACTGACGGTTCTGCTCAACCCGCCACAGGAAGCAAGCAAGCTTACAGCGCAGCGTGTGCGATTGTTAAAGGTCGCATGCGTGATGGCAAGTTCCATCCGAGTTGAACAAAAACGCAATCTCCAGGAGACTGCACGGCTCAGTTGGCAGAACTCAAAGCACTAATACTGGCACTTATAAATACGGATCACGAATTCCCCACACTTATTGTGTGTGATTCCTTTTACCGTGTACAGTCGTACAATGAATATCTACATAATTGGGAACAAAACGGGTTCAAGGATGCAAAAGGTGGCACAATTAAGCATAGAATGCTATGGGAACAGGTAGTGGAGTTGAGAAACGAACTACCAAGGGCTCACGTGATACATACACTGAGTCATCAGCGTGATGGCGTTCACGTTGAAGAAAATTCATTGGCTGATGAAGCCGCAAAGGGGGCTGTTCGCACAGCCGCCGTAGCTGCAGTTACTCGTTCAAAGACGAGAATGGACGGCGAGATAATGGTAGCTGTCAATGCTTCAAGCAAAGGCAGCACAGCAGTACCTAAAAAATTTCCACTCAAGCACTCCTACAAGTTAGATGCACAAAACATTCCATATGCTCAGATTCCTGGAGTGGGGGATAGAGTAATACCAAATATGGATCGTAGGCTAGGTTTGATTTTAGCGGCACACGAGGGTTTGGGTTGTGCACATACAGGCGTTACAGCTACTATTTCTTTGCTGAAACAGCGCTACTGGTGGCCAGGATTAACAAAGCAGACTAAAGACTATGGGGCCGATTCCGATTCGGGCCGGAAATCTCACCGACCGAGCCGGACCCGGAGAGATTTCCGACCGAATCGGACCCTAGCAGCCCGACCGAACGAGTACGATGCGCACGTACGCTATCGGACTCGAGTCGGTCGGACTCCCATTGAAGTCAATGGGAGCCGGTCGTACAACGCGTACGCGGGCTCCCATTGACTCAATGGGTGCGAGGCGAACAAGGACGCCCCCTACAGCGGGTACGCGGCGAAGCGACTCACGCCGTACACGCACAGGTAGGGGGGACCCATGGGTCCCCCCCTGTGTGCGACTCATGCAGCTACGCGTACAGGGGGGTCCGACACGGACCCCCAAAGTACGGCTCCGACTGCTTCTTCGAGCCGGGCGGCGCGAGTTGGTCGGACTGCTCGTGGCGCGCATTGTACTCGCCCGGCCGGGGAACGTCTCCATTGCGTGGTGCGAGGCGTGCCCGAGCGAGTCGGTCGGTGCGGGTGGGATGCGCAAACGAGTCGGTCGGCAAATTCGCACGCGCTCGCATCGTACTCGCTCGCCCGGACGCACGTACGAATCGGTCGGGAAAAAGGGCTCCGAATCGGATCCGGTTCAGCCGAATCCGATTCGGTGCCCTACCGGCCGAGATCGGAATCGACCCCTATGTCTTGAAATGCGACATCTGTCAGCAGATAAAAGGCTCCACCGTAACACGCCCGGCGCAGACACCATTGCTGAAGTCAGACAAAGCTCTCGCATGTGTGTATTTGGACCACTGCAGACCCCTACAATCTGATGGGTCCAAGAAATATATCATGGTTGCAGTGGATTCCTGCTCACGTTTCCTATGGGTTTGGCCTCAGCGTTCGGCTGACGCTCGAACTGTTATAAAAGATTTGCGAGTCTTTATCGGCACATACGCAGTTGGCATGTTACATTCTGATCGTGGTCCAGCGTTTAGCTCTCGGGCTTACAAAGAGGCCATGGAAGGAATGGGCGTAGCATTGCGGTACTCCTCTCCGTATCATCCCAAGGGAAATTCTGTTGTGGAGAGGAAAAACCGAGACTTAAAGCAATCTTTAACAGCTAGGGTATTAGGCAAGGGCGGTAGATGGGTCGATCACCTTTATGGGGTACAGCGCGCGCTCAATAATCAGCCAAGAAGCTCTCTAGGTGGTGTCACTCCTTACGAGGTCCTATTTGGGACAAGAATGTGGGTACCTGATCTTGATTGTGAAGGCACAGTGGCGGATGAAAAACCATTTGATATCCATGATCGTTTGGCTGTTTTACAGGATCTAAATGAATCCAGGACACAACAAAGTAACGTGCTCCAGAAACAGGCCGCCACTGAGGAAGTCAAGGCAGTAACGGCAAGACCTATCTGGATCCCAAAACTCGGGGATCTAGTCAGAGAGAAGATTGCTGACAAGAAAGAATTTGGGCCATCCTACAGAAAGCCTGTACCGGTCCTTGCAATCCACGGCACAAGAACTGTACTTCTGTCGCCTCTTGCCGGAAAAAAGGAGAAAAGATTTGTCTCAATCGACTTAATCAAACCACACTATGTGGCCGATACTAAACAGTAGGCTTTGTGGACTCCATAGTAGCAGACGCCCTCCTCTCGTTACAATCCAAGAAGTTCAAACAGAAAGACTCATCACGTTTGAAGAGCCACCTGTACGGAATGAAGGACTAAGCAACAATGCTATGGAACTCGTTCCACTTCAACAAGAAATTCATCTTCAAAATGAAAACCAACTTAACAACCAAGTTGCAATCAGACCGAATACAGACATCTACGTCAACATGCCTCGTCAAGAGCAAAATCCGATTTCAACAAATCCCAATGCAATTCCAACAATTGATCGAACTGCTTCTGGCTATTTCATGAACTTTGATACGTTTTCACTGGACCCAAGTGAGCCGGAAACGACGCCAGCCAAAAAATCACTCCAACAGAAACTCAATGACTTTTTGAACTTTTTTAAAAAGACTTACCTGGTGTCACCTTGGATAGAACTATGGTATATCACTGGGATTTTATTTTTCATTTTCTGGCTAGGTTTAATAATAACTTTTAGTATGCTTATTAATGGACGATACCTCCAACCAAACTCTACAGCCCAAAGAGTCAATTTGATTTTAAAACCACACCAGTCTTCACATCGTGAACCAAGAGACTTGTCTTCAGTGAACATTACAGCAGTTCCTATACCGGACGGTATAGTATGGGACAAGATTGATTATGATATATTAGGTCCGACTGAACTTTTAAAGCTAAAACATGTATTTAAAATTTCTTTAAGTGATTTCATTACCTCCAGTACATTTTCTGATGATTGGGACACTGAAACTGTAAATGCTATGATGTCTGATCTAGAAAAAACTGCTGCATTTCCGAACAATGAAATGTTAGAAGTTACTTCAGACTATGATACATTGTACTGTTACCAACATTTTGGTGATCATTTCTTACACAAGTCTATAACACCTAGAAATGTATTTGAATTCCACCAGTGGGAACACTGCCCAACACCTCCAAAAGGTAGTTCTCAAGCATTTGCACAGAAGTTCACATACTTCTCAGGGTTTAACACATCCGACCCGATGTCATTTTATTATAAAATGGAGAAAACTTCAGCTCAGAAAATTATGTTAACAAACACCAAACATATTTACTCTGCATCCTTTCTGAACCAGTTGTCTAAACAGGGTTTCGATCTATGGAAAGACACAATAGAATCAAAATCAATCTGGGGTTCTAGGGACTGGCAAGTCCAGGGAATAGAAGCACTTTTTAGAGCATGCATCATTCCGCAGCAGATTTTATTTCTGAACGAAACTGTGCAACAGACATCCTGTCTTGGATTAGCCAAAGGCAAGGAAATGAACACACCGGGGTTTCCAACACCATCATCACAGATGGGTGGGGGGCAGAATTCAACTACACAAGGGGTAGGATTAGATGCCATTTTCCGGTACAACAGATCAGATCCTGATTGGACAGAATGGCTGGTTTGGCCCATTGACACAAACAAATGTCAACAGAGATTTATGAATACAACCAGAGGGTTTAGTATCCATAGGCCAGATCCACGCTATGTACAAAGACATCACTCAGGGGTAGTGACATCGTATAGTGTTGGGAAGTTGTGCCTTGGTTGGCTAGAGACCTCAACACTGACAGAAGTAAAACACCACTTGACCTTACTCACACTTGACATGGATCTTAGAGATTTTCTACTGGGACCAAAGAAACAGCGTCAGAAACGTTTCATATATGCAGGTCTTTATGCCTACTATAATGAAAACTGGAAAATATCCCAACAAGAGGCCGCAGAAAGAATACGAGAAGTAGACCGTATTAACTTGGAAAAAGCATTAGCAGTGGTGGATAATGGGTTAACTACTTTGACCTCCAGGATTTACTCCTTAGGCAACATTGTGTCCTCGGCAATCAACAAATTAGGACAAGATCTGGCCTTGTTACAACACAGGCAATCTCAGCTACGTTCTATTATGATGTTAAGCTGGACGCTGCAATCTTTGCATGCAGGCTATGTGCCATGGCGTTTGATAAACACCACGTCTCTGTTCTTAGAGTACAATCTAACTGATAAACAGACAGAAATGGCACAAAGGGGAGCCAAATATACAATGCTGCGTATTGAGTAACTGGAAAGGTTACCATTCACTGTAGCCGAATCACCATCAACAGAATGGCTAATTCATGGCCAAATCACTCTGCCGGTCACTATGTTTCAGTTTCAATATTGCCTTGAGCAAAGGCAGGCAGGCAAATATGTAAAAATGGGTAAGGGATACATCAAGGAAACTTGGGAGTTACCATATAGATACCGATGCCAGAATGGGGATCGAGAAGTGTATCTGAGTGGTACGAACTGCAAGAACGCTTTGAGCGGTTCTCTCATGTGTCAGGATATTTCTCTACACGGAGCCTGCAGTGGTTCAGTGGCGAACTTATCTTGTCACATGTCAGGGACCCCAGCGGCCATGATCACGCCGGTTTTCCAGCTGCTCTCAAATGGGAGTTACTTAATGCTAAATGATCAAGGTTGTTGTGGGATGCTTCCGGGCGTCGCATATCTAGTGGCTGTTAACTCCAGGGTTACTTGCTGTATGCAAGTATTGTTTCCGCCACTGAAAACACTCGGGGAGGCGCCGCTATGGCCTTCACTGAATGTTTCTTTTATACAGTTTGATACTCTGAGCAGATTGAAAGCCATGCTTTTACAGCAATCCGTGCCCTTAACCTCCGCTCGAGAAACCTATGAACTTCAAGTTGCAAGGACCTCGACCGAGATACAGGCACTCATACGTACAAACTGCCCCATTCATTTCGCAGAAATGGTGGGACATATCTTTAACATGTCAGATACGAGCGGAATTGTACACCTATTTAAGACCATAGGGTCCGGACTGTTAAGCACCTTTCAGACAGTCCTCGGAGTAATCCCAAATTTTATACACTCCGTATTGGGAAGCGTATTTGGAGGATTCCCGCTCATCTTGTTTCTAATCGCAGGAATCCTGATTGTAATATTGCTGCTACGCAATGGACGGCCCACTTCCCGAGGGAATGGTGAACACACTCCTGGAGCGGAAATACCGTGAACGCATGGTACAACTTCTGGGTATTTCTTGCCTGCGAGAACTCAGTGCCTCCTGGTTTCTATCATTTAGACCAGTCTGGATAGACTGCATCTTACCTATGCTTCGATGCCTGTTCTGCGAAGAAGAATGCACATTGGATCTTTGTCTAACATTTCCATCAGATGCGCCTCCGGACACGGATGCAATGCTGGACCCCATAAAGGCCCAGGCTCTGCGTTGTCCCCAGCGGCTTCCAATTCTGATGAATGCATTCCTGGAGAATCCACAGGTGCCGTTCGCTCCTGCTGGGTTAGGTGACTCCTCCACAGGCACCCAGGTTACAACTGCCGCACAAGCTGCCGCAGCACCGACTGTTGGCAGTACTACATTCCATCTATGTGCGATTGATGTTCTCTGTGAGGCATTTGATTTCTCATCTACAGCAGCTGACACCGATAATATTGAGCTTCCCAGCCAGGACGCGTAATCTTGAATTGGCTCATCGTGTCCTGGGAAAGAATTCAGCTTCTTCACTCGTTTCAAAATAAACAATCTAAATTTGGAACATTTTCTTACATTGACACTTTCGCTTGAGAAAAGCATGGCCTTCTCCTGCTTATGGTAATACAACTTCTATAGAGAGACTTTTAAGTGGCAACTAGAAAAAGCTGAATTTCAACATTTTTTTTAGCACCAAAATTTTTTAACGATTTTTTAGAACCATGGTTTTACTTGCTTTTAAAAAATGTTTTTAAATTATCCAGATTTTAAGTATGGTCATTTATTATCCCGTTCGGAAGAGGAGTGGGTGTTATATCCCAAATAGATGCCCTAATGTAGATCCGTTCGTACATGCCCTAAAATGGACGTATTCATATTTACCTTAATATGGTCATATTCGTACTTGCCCAATTATGGTCATGGCCGCATATGCCCAATTATGGTCACAACTGTACATGTCCTATTACAGTATGATTCCTTATATAGGCATGATCTTTCACCTACATTGGTCCCAGCTAGTACACAACGAGCTCTGAGGGCTGAACATAATCTATCCTGTGGTTTTGAATGCAGCAGCGTTCTTCCAAACACAGGCCCACACTGTACTCATTAATTATGCATGGTTTTCTAAGAATACACCACCAGCATAATGTATGTACAAAGTTCACCCCTGACGTCTTCCTCTTGTCCAAAACAAACCATACTGAGGACCGAGACTCTTTAGGGTATAAATACACCACATCTTGCCCCGGTAAACCAGAGGGAACCGAGACTTCCATGCTGACACACTGACCAGAGACGCTGAGGCTCCTGCATGCAGTCGCTCCAGCTGACAGTGGTCTGACACAACCTGGACGGGGTGTCCTACTCGAGACAAGGACGGGGTCCCACACTCTCTCTATTCAGGTATGGGGGTTCGACAAAATCCTAGGAGGATTCTTGGCTCTTAGCTTCTAAGACCTACACACATATGCTAGGTACACACAGGTACATCTAGGTAGGCATCGTAGGAGTACGCACACTCTGCATAATGCTTTTGTATTCATGTATGTATCCATGATTATCGCAATATGGTAGAATTGTTCTATCCCTTTGCTTTTATCGTACTGCTAATAATCTATCTCTGCTATTGCCTGCTGGTCTCTGCAGCACATATATTTTACACTAGAATGACAACTGTTCAATAAATACTTATCGAAACGCCCGACTGTTTATTCTGTGTAACTCTCTGAGACAAACCGAATAAGTAAGCACGAGTGACTGAGCGAAAAGTAATATATTGTTTCCACGATTCTGAGGGAATCAGGGTTGTCATGTTCTAAGGTTGCCAGAAACTAATCTCTCCCTGATAAGAGGAGACACTAGTGGCACTGCGAGCTAGCTAATGCAAAATAATCTAACATAAGCAGTGGGGGTGCACAGAGTCAGTCTACCACCAAGCCCACAGCTTATGTTACACAAATGCGCAGGTCCTGCATGGGTACTATAGGAACTACACGACAAATTAACTTGTACACTCACTGAGCACATCACAAATAGCTGCTGAACTACGTGTGAGCAAATCATCTTAGTTGCAGAAAACATTTTAATTAAACATTGCAGTAACCTAAATCATGTAATGCTTTTGCCTTTTGAAGGAAGAAAGATGAAGAACTGATGATAAAACTGATGAATGTGACCATGACTGCACTGATGTAACTGAGTTATACACCAAGATCAGGGATCCAAGAAGGGCCACTCGAGTTGGCCGTATTTGCATAGCAGAATATGCAGCTTGTACATTGACATATGTGGTGGAGGCAGGAGTGGCCGGTGCAGGTAAGTGCTGTGGGGTGGGGAGGTTGGGTTGGGGGGGGGTGGAAGGACAACGACGAAGGAAAATAACATTAAAAAAAGAAAACCACTACCTTGCGCTCGCCGCATCGCCGACTCGGTGATGCGCCGAGCGCAAGGTAAGTGTTTTTCTTTTTTTTAAATGTTATTTTCCCTCGTTGTTGTCTGTCGATTCCTCCCTCACCCAGCCCCCGTGCCCCACTGCACTTACCTGCACCGGCCGCCCCTGGGTGAAGGCAGCATACGTGTGTAATGTAGCTTCAGCACAAGTGGCAGAATTGATTGCCATTACAAGAGCAAGACGAGTGACCAACAAATTGAGTGTTACAATATACACTGATAGTCAATATGGTTTTGGAGTGGTTCATGATTTCAGGCAATTGTGAACCAGAGGAGTTTCATGATTTCAACTAGCACCTCAATTAAGAATGGCCAGAGAATATTAGACTTACTCAATGCAATTAAGTTATCAAAGAGAAATGTGGTTATAAAATGTGCTGCACATAATAGTGGAGATGTCATGGTTTCAGTAGGCAACAATAACTTTGCAGATGAAATTACAAAATGCTGTGTTTTATGTCTAGTATATTGCCATCAAATGAGAATTCCGAAAGAGAAATTTAGAATGTAAATAACTTTCTATCAGTGTCAGTTCAAACTCTTGAGAAGGCAAGGGAGTTTCAAATGAAAACATCACAAGATCAAAATAAAAATGTGGAAAACCACAAAACGATGTATGAAGAACAACGGATGGGTAGGTTGTATTGCCAGATTCAATGCTTTACAGATGACAGATGCATGCACCGACCTACACATGTGGGGTGTGGTTGTATAATCAAAAACTTTAAATAATATTAGTTTCATCCTCATTTTCAAAATGTTGCAGAGAACGTTTGGCAAAAGTATGTAATCTGTCTGCAGCTAAATGTGGGGAATATGGCACCAGTGACTACGGGTCTTGTGGGAAAAACATAAGGTCCTTTCACAAGACTACAGGGGGTTGCTATACATATGCCAAACTGCAAAGGCCTCACACACATTTTAGTAGTCATTTGTCTATGTTCAAGATGGCTAAAAGCATATCCAAATAGGAGATACAATTATTTGACTGCAGCCAAGCTATAATTCAGGGAATTAGTTCCAAGATTCAGTTTGAAAACTTCTGTAGAATCACATAAAGGAACCCATTTTAAAAATGAGATAATAAGAATCCTATGTGTAGCAGTGATGATTGAGCAAATGTTACACTGTAGTTAGAATCCCTAAGCTTCAGGTGTACTGGAAAGGGCTAATGGTACGATGAAAGTAAATTGTGCAAAGTGTGTTCTTCAACATCATTGAAATGGCCATATGCTACTCCTTTAGTTCAACTCAGCATAAGAAGCACCGCAAGTAGAACAAATGGGTTATCACCATGCAAGATACTAATGGGGAAGAGCCATGGTGATTCCTGCTCATCAGCTATCTTCTCAATGTTACTGATGATCTGGTTCTGAATTACTACAAACGTTTGGCTGGTATGGTATGCTCGGTATCTCACCAGGTGAGGCTTGTTACGTCTCCAACAAGCAGTGAACCCTGCCAAGATCTAGAGGCTGTGTTGTGGTGAAGAAACTTGTAAAAAAAAAGTTGCCTTGGGCCAAGGTGGAATGTGCCTTATCAAGTCATATTGGTGACTAAGACTGCTGTGAAGTGTAGAGGTTTGCCATATTGGATGAACGCATATGACACAAAAAGAGTGTGAACTGCAGATAAAGAAGCAGTGATACAAGCTACTGATTCATAGAGTCAATCTCCAGTTTGAAAAGTGGATCCAGAGGGGGTCAAAAGAGAGTTCATGAAGAACAAGAAAAACAACAAAATCCAAATCAAGAAAATCAAACTTTGAAAAATAGACCTCTGAAAAACCGAAGGGCAAGAATTGATAATCGCATAAAAACTTTTCAACAAAAAGAACATTTAAATATAAAAACCGCCAGAACAAATCATAGTGTTACAGTTGCAAGTGCTGCAAATCAAGCACACATAAAGATCAAAATGGGACAGGTGAAGAAAATAAAACTGAAGATGAAAGCCTGATTCAAGCTGAATGATCTGAAGGTGTGAGAGAAATAAGGAGGGTGTTACAAATATTTAAAAGTCTGAAGAGAAATGAAGAAAAATCAGCAAAAACAGTAACAGATCTGAATGGCAAAACATCTGAAAAATCTAAGATGAGAAGGTCACCAAGAATGAGAGTACCAAACAAGTACACAGCTCCTGCATGGGTGTATGTGACAACGATTGAACCAGAAGAAAGGGACATTTACTTTGGAGATTTTCGATTTTTGCTTGAAGAACCTCTGTGAATTGACAAGTGAACTGAGCCTGAAGATAGTTACCATTTAATAATGCTTCTGAAGACAACATTTAATTATTATTTTTGAGATATTGTTTGATTTTTGAACTTTTGTTTGGTCATGTAATTTACTTAGAGCAAGAATTTTTATTTTTGTCCGCATTTTTAGAAATATGCCCAGACCTTAAGGAGACTAACACTTGCACCATCATAAATTATATGTAAAGATATGTTTTTATGCTTGTATAATTGAATCATTTATGCCCGCATAGTTTTGAATAACTTTGGAACTGAAAGTTGGAGATTATATAGCTGTTTATTGCCTCATCTGTTTCCTCCAAAAATTGACAAACTGTTGAAGATTATATCTTTTTTTACATCAATCTGCCTGCATCTGTTGCTTAATGGATTATTTTTGTTCATTCCCACACAATATTAAGTCTAACATTTTGGAGAATTTTTGCCTTTGGTTTTTGTGATTTAGATTTTTAATAGAAAGATTGTATTGTCTTGTAAAGAAAGGGTTTGCTGGGCTCTTAAAATACTTGCTTATGATTTTTATTATGGTAGTGCTAATTGACGTTTTATTGATCTATAGTCTTCTATTGGATATGTTTCAATCCATACAAATAATTGACAGTATAAAAATGTTACTAATGATAGTGATTAGAACATAGACATAGTTGTAATGGAAACTATGGAGAAAATAATTATGCTAATTGGCTTAGTACCAATAAAGATATAATGAATGTTTCTAATTGTTATATCTGATACATCTTCCAACTTCTGTTTCAGAAGGTATCTCATACATTTAGCTTCCTTTGTCATATGAGTTGTTACATTATGTTGTTTTAGTATATTGTTGAATCAGGACGTTTTAGAAGAATATGAAGTGGATTATAATGTTTCTATAGATCATATGCCTAAAGTAGTTAGATTAAATACCTGTACTATATATAATATATTTTATAATTCAATTACTAATGGCATGAATGAGAAGAGTGTGTGTAAGTTGACTGATGAAGAACTTATTCTTATTGGAGAATGTAAAAAAAAGTGTGCAATATAGTATGAGTGGTGCTGAGGAATAAAGTTTCATATGACCGATGAGCCTATGATTAAGAATTCACAGATATAGCCAAGACTCTGGATTTTGTGAGTGAAGAAAGGAGATGTGTCCTCAACAAGCCATGAGAGATGGGATACTTCAGCCATGGTAGAAACAGAAAGTGTAGTTTACTGAAATTGTTGCCTATTTTAGCATTCCAAGTAATTGGCTAGGATCTTGTAAGTTAGCTTTGGTATTCCATAAGATATACTATTTGCATAGGTTGAACGGAATGAATGAAATCAATTATAAATAAGTGAACCGTGGAATGGGTTAGGCTATTTCGGAGGGGTTTGGTGTGTGGATTATCTGTATTGGTGTGGCTTTGAATGGTTTTAAGATTACATAGATTAAGATGCTGCAGTGGTAGCATGTTTGGCTACTAATACTGCAGGGGTTTTAACTATAATTAATAAAGATATTCACCATTTGTGTAATGGTGATTCAAAATATGCTTGCTTTGGACATGCTTTGGTGAAAGAATGTGGCATATGGTGTGTAATTAAGGTTCAGCAGTGTTGTACATTTATGCCAGATAACAGCATGACAATTAAAAAGTATTTTGCTGATATGAATAACATTTTGAGTAAAGTTCATTCTTTCACAGAAATGTGTGTGTCAGAAACAGTTGGTGAGTGATTCAGTGAAATTGGTAAAGGATTTGGAAAAATGTGTGAATGGATTTTCAAGGTTGGACATTGTTTACTAAAAACAACTCTAAGGGCCAGATGCATCAAGCATTTTTCTCCTTGCAAACGGGCCGATTAGCAGATTTCGCGATTTGGTAACCTGTTACCGAATCGCAAAATGGGTTTGCGATTCGCTATTTGGAAGGGGCGTGTTTAGGGCTTCCCTTCCAAATAACGAATCCTAACGGTATGCATGAATGTTTTGTGACCGTGAATGCGGTCGCAAAACATTTGCATTTTATCACCTACTTCAAGTAGGGAGTAACCCATTCCCAAATGGGAAAGGGTCCCCAAGGGACCCCTTCCCCTTTGTGAATGTTTGTAAAAGCATTTTTAAGAGCAGGCAATGGTCGCACGGACCACTGCCTGCTCTTAAAAAATGAAAAGAAAACGTATTCTTTTTCTTTTTGTAAAGCATCACGTTTTCCTTTAAGGAAAAAGGACTGCTTTGCAAAAAAAAAAGATTGCTTCATTTAAAAGCAATCACAGACATGGTGGTCTGCTGATCTCAGCAGGCCACCATCCCTGTGATTTTTGCAAATCCTAGGGGGTCGCAAATTGCGACCTACCTCATTAATATTCATGAGGTAGGTCATTTGCGACCCCTCAGGAATCGCAGAAAGTGTACTACACACTTACATGCATGCCGCTTTGCGATTCCCTAATTGTGAATCGCAAAGATTCGCAATTAGGGAATCACAAAACATTTTTTTTATATATCTGGCCCTAAATGTATAAATTATATCAACTCTAATAGTCATAATTGGCATAGCATTAATATTTAAGCCTTTGGAAGTTATTTCCTTTAAAAGAGTTTTACAATGTAGTTGTAAAACGAAAAAGAAACTAAGCAGCCAAAGGAAGAAGGAGATCAAACTTGATGAGATCAAATCCAGGTTGCACAAAAATTTGAAGGCTAAACAGAAGAAGAAATTGAAGGAGCTAACAATGATGAATGCTATAGTGTATTATAGTGTAGTGTAGTGTGAAAATTTTCAGAGCGGGAGCTATAGGAGCGTTTTACTCAGAAAATAATGCCTAATTTAGATGTGATTTAGTTAGTATGACTAGGCATTAAACAGCTTACATTGACAAGTATTCATGCAGAAAGAAATGTTCACTTTTGTTTTATATGTACAAGCCTTTTACATGTGCATGTGTTTCTCTAGGTGCTTTTCAGTTTTGCGGATTGAGGCTACGTAGCTGCCTTTTTAATTCCTGGTGACCGGTGCAAGCTGTGTCTAAATCTTGGACCTGTTAATCCAACCCCATCTTGTTCCAGGTTGCTATTTCCACCCAGAGCGAGCGACAGGGCAAAACGTGGTTAACAGGCACTAGAGAGCTTGACTATTGTGACGTGTTGTCTCTCAAAATGGGGAAGCGTGCCTGTGTCAGGAAAAAACAAACGTTACCCCTGCAATATCCAGCAACTTATCAACCAACTTCGATTGACAGGATGCTTCAGAGGGCTATAGGGGTGGTGTCCACTGAAATTGAATTAACTGAAAGGCACTTATCGTTAACCACGGATCTAGTCTTTCCCTTGACTAATCATGATACACTACTCACACCGCCAGTGCTGGTCTCTGACTCTCCCAAGCCTCACTCAAGGTCTCGTGCAATGGCACATGAAACATCTAATGCAGACTTGCAGCTTGAGGCTACCCCTCCAGGACCAGCCAAAAAAGGGAAATCCAAACCTGCTGCGAGAGTGGGGACAAAACGCAAGAAGTGTGCCACGGAGCCTACAGCGAATGGTGACTCTGGGAAGGGAGGGCTAGGTGGCAGCTCACCTGTAGGTATAAAGCAGCCATCTTGGGTGACCAACCTGGTGGTGGAACTACAGATGCAAATAAGGGATATTGTCAAGGATGAACTTAACTCTCTGATTGTATGGGTAGATAAGCTTGCATCTATGGTTGAAACATGGGTGGGTAAGCCAGAAGTAATCCAAAGGGGGGATGGGTTTGGAAATCACCGGGTAATGCAAGCTGCTCCTCCCCAATGTAGGTCGGACCCCACTCCTACAAACATTCTGAGTCCCACCCTATCAAATCAGACCAACCAGGTGGTAGCAAATAGAATTATGAATGATTCAGAAAAGTTAGGAGATGATGGTAGTACTCAGCGCCAGGGGCCTAGTCGTGGGATGGAGGCTGGCTACAAACTTAGGTCCTACCCAGCAATTGCATCTACTGGGGTTAATTTGCTCCGACAAGGGACCAGCCAAAGGGCGGATGAGGGGTTTGTCGCACGAGTTGAAGCCTCCGATGAGAAGCTAGCCCTGCCATCTATTAACCTCCCCCAGACTCAACTCCATATGTCATGATTTTAACTGGAGTACCAGAATTGAATATGGGGCAAAGGGAATCACATTTTGAATTAAAAAATAAATGTATCTTTTGGTTGGCTAAGCAGCTGCTATTCTCTTACAAAGATGCAGGCGAAATCCTCTTTACACGAAGGGTGGAATGGGTCGGCTGGAGGCCGAAAGATGTATCCGGGGATTGCATCGTGATCAATTTTAAAAACCCACTGGTTGTAAGGGCTCTCCTTGACCGGAACCACCAAAGGCAGGAGGGGTGTTAGGTTTGAAAATCCCATTCCCGCAATGTACTCGTTTCATGCTATATTAGGTTAGCAATGTGTGGCTAAATAGACGCCATTTGTATTCAGGTTATGCAGCCAACTGAGTTATCCCCATAATGTGCAGGCTTCAGTTAGCAAGTGTGACTCCATTTTGTATTTCGTAATCCTTATGTTATAGCTCTCCCGGAGGGCTATAACATCTACACCCTCAATCAATCAATCAATCAATCAATCATGTCACTTATAAAGCGCACTACATACCCGCGAGGGTCTCAAGGTGCTGGGGGAAGAGGGGGGTGGTGCTGCTACTGATCGAAGAGCCAGGTCTTGAGGAGTCTTCTGAAGGCCAGTAGGTCTTGGGTCTGCCGAAGGTTGGTGGGGAGGGTGTTCCAGGTCTTGGCGGCGAGGTGGGAGAAGGATCTGCCGCCGGCGGTCGTTTTCCGGATGCGGGGGACTGTGGCGAGGGTGAGGCTGGTGGAGCGGAGCTGGCGGGTGGGGGTGTAGAAGCTGAGTCGTCTGTTGAGGTAGGCTGGTCCGGAGTTGTGGAGTGCTTTGTGTGCGTGGGTGAGGAGCTTGAAGGTTATCCTCTTGTTGACAGGGAGCCAGTGCAGGTCTCTCAGGTGTGGTGTGATGTGGCTGCATCGGGGGATGTCGAGGATAAGACGTGCAGAGACGTTCTGGATGCGTTGCAGCCGTCTCAGGAGCTTAGCCGTCGTTCCTGCGTAGAGGGCGTTTCCGTAGTCCAGCCTGCTGGTGACGAGGGCCTGGGTGACTGTTTTTCTTGTTTCGGTGGGGATCCACTTGAAGATCCTGCGGAGCATTCGGAGGGTGTTGAAGCAGGATGAGGAAACGGCGTTGACCTGCTTAGTCATGGAGAGGGTGGGGTCGAGGATGACCCCTAGGTTGCGTGCGTGGTCGGTGGGTGTCGGGGCTGTTCCCAGTGATGTCGGCCACCAGGAGTCGTCCCATGCTGAAGGGTTGGAACCAAGGATGAGGACCTCCGTCTTGTCCGAGTTCAGCTTCAGGCGGCTGGTCCTCATCCATTCGGCGACGGCCTTCATTCCTTCGTGTGAGGTGGGCTTTGGCGGTGTGAGGGTCTTTGGTGAGGGAGAGGATCAGCTGGGTGTCGTCGGCGTAGGAGATGATGTTGAGGTTGTGCTGTCGGGCGACGTGGGCGAGGGGTGCCATGTAGATGTTGAACAGCGTTGGGCTGAGGGAGGAGCCTTGGGGTACGCCGCAGATGATCTTGGTGGCTTTGGATCGGAAGGGGCGAGGCGGACGCTTTGTGTTCTGCCGGAGAGGAAGGATGTGGTCCAGTCCAGGGCCTTCTCTTGGATCCCGGCGTCGTGAAGGCGTGTTCGTAGTGTGTGGTGGCAGACCGTGTCGAAGGCGGCTGATAGGTCCAGGAGGATGAGGGCTGCTGTTTCTCCGTTGTCTAGCAGGGTCCTGATGTCATCGGTGGCGGCGATGAGGGCGGTTTCGGTGCTGTGGTTGCTGCGGAAGCCGGACTGGGAAGGGTCCAGGATGTTGTTCTCCTCGAGGTAGCGGGTCAGTTGTTTGTTGACGATTTTCTCGGTGACCTTCGCGGGGAACGGGAGCAGAGAGATGGGTCAGAAGTTCTTGAGGTCCTTGGTGTCTGCCTTGGGTTTCTTGAGTAAGGCGGTGATCTCGGCGTGCTTCCAGCTTTCCGGGAAGGTTGCTGTCTCGAAGGAGATGTTGATTATTTTCCGGAGATGGGGCGCGATGGCTGTACTGGCTTTGTTGAAGACGTGGTGAGGGCACGGGTCTAGCGGTGAGCCGGAGTGGATGGTGTTCATGATCTCGCTGGTGTCCTCGTCGTTGATGTTGGTCCAGGAGAGCAGGCGGTTGGTGGTTGTGGGGGCAATGGTCTCGGTGGTTGCCGGGGCGGTCGTGGTGTTGAAGCTGTCGTGGATGTCGGCGATTTTGCGGTGGAAGAAGGTGGCCAGTGAGTCGCACAGGTCTCGCGATGGCGGGATGTCGTTGGTGTTGGAGCTGGGGTTGGAGAGTTCCTTCACGATGTTGAAGAGCTCTTTGCTGTTGTGTGCGTTGTTGTCTAGGCGGTCTTTGAGTGAGGCCCTTTTGGCGGATCTGATGAGGTGATGGTGACTGCGGGTGGCGCTCTTGTGGGCGGCGTAGCTGTCCGCTGTCCGTTCGTGGAGCCAGATCTTCTCCAGTTTTCGGCATGTTCGTTTGGAGGCCTGGAGGTCTTCGGTGAACCAGGTGGCTTTCTTGCTGGTGTGGCTGTTGGGTGGATTCTTGAGCGGGGCGAGGGTGTTGGCGCAGTCGTTGATCCACTGTCTGAGGTTGCGGGCGGCGGTGTCAGGGTCGGAGGGTTCGGCGGGTGGGCTCAGGGCGAGGGTTGTGGTTAGCTGGTCTTCGGTGACTCTGCTCCAGCAGCGGCGAGGCATTTGTTCGGTGCGGTGGTGCGTGGTGGGCTTCCTGTAGGTGAAGTGGATGCAGTGGTGGTCAGTCCAGTGGGGTTCGGAGGTGTGGTTGAAGGAGACGTGTGGGCTTGCGGAAAAGATGGAGTCTAGCGTGTGGCCGGCGGCGTGGGTGGGTGTAGTCACGAGCTGTCTGAGTCCGAGGGTGGCGAGGTTGTCGATCAGGGTGGTGGAGTTGGTGTCCTTGTTGTTCTCGAGGTGGAAGTTCAGGTCCCCGAGGAGGATGTAGTCCGTGGAGGCGATGGCGTGTGTGCTGACGAAGTCAGCGATAGAATCGCTGAACTGTGGTCGGGGTCCGGGGGGTCTGTAGATGAGGGTTCCTCTGAGGGTGGTGTTGGGATCGGTGTGGATCTGGAAGTGCATGTGTTCGGCGGTGCTGAGGGTGTCGTCGGTGTTGGTTGAGACTCTGAGGGTGTTCCTGTGGACGATGGCGATGCCTCCTCCAACTCCGTTGGTGCGGTCCCTGCGGGTGATCTGTAGCCGTCCGGGATGGCAATGGCAATGTCGGGGGCTGAAGCGGGATTCAGCCAGGTCTCCGTCAGGAATGCGACGTCTGGGGAGGTTGAGTCGAGAAGGTCCCAGAGTTCGATGGCGTGTTTGCGGGCGGAGCGGGTGTTGAGGAGGATGCATCTGAGGGAGTTGGGTTCTTTCCTGGGCGGTGGTTTGGCGGGGCGGGTGCTGGCGAAGCTGCAGTTCCGGCAGGTGAAGGGCCCTTGGGTGCGCTGCGGTGGCCCGGTAGCAGGCGTGATCTTTTCCGGGGTTGAGTGCGTGGAGGGTGCTGGCGTCGTATCGGCGTCTGTTGATGTGGCGGGCGCGGGGGATGCCCGGACCAGGGGTTCTGGCGCTGGGCGCGGTCCCGGCGCGGACGGGCGCATGTCCCCTGCGCGGCCGCCCAGCGGCCGCCATAAATGGGGAGGTGGGAGGGAGGAGCAGGGAATGGGGCAGCGAATGGGCAGTGAGGGGGCGGGGCCGCAGGGGCGCAGCGGCGGGAAACAGGCACGGAAAGGAAAAAACAAGCACAATCAGAGCAGCAAGGGGGCACAGAAAGGAAAAAAAACTAACACAATCAGGGCAGCAAGGGGGCACAGAAAGGAAAAACGAGCACAATCAGGGCAGCAAGGGGGCACAGAAAGGAAAAACGAGCACAATCAGGGCAGCAAGGGGGCACAGAAAGGAAAAACGAGCACAATCAGGGCAGCAAGGGGGCACAGAAAGGAAAAAACGAGCACAATCAGGGCAGCAAGGGGGCACAGAAAGGAAAAACGAGCACAATCAGGGCAGCAAGGGGGCACAGAAGGAAAAAAACGAGCACAATCAGGGGCAGCAGCAGGGCACACAGACGGAGCTGTGTGGTGGGGGAGCGACCTACCAGTCAAGGTCAGGGGAAATAGGGAAACGAGAGGCGGGGGTATCGCGGTTATTTTTAAAACCGGCTACCTCTGCACCTTCATAAAGCAGCCTGTTGCTGGCTGCAAATGTGCTCGTTTTAAAATCACCCTTAATCCTAACTACACTATGACAGGCTTACTAGTTTATCGACCCCCGGGTCCATCAAAAGTTTTCAGGGAAGCTCTTATCGAGACAGTCAACGCCCTGGCGGTTAATGCCTCGAATTTTACAGTCACAGTAGATCTTAACCTGCACTTGGATAGTCACTCTGACTCCGATGTGGCTAATTTTGTGGCCGAACTTGCAGCTAGTCAGCTCGAGCAACGGGTCTCAGGACCAACACATTCGGCTGCCCACCTGTTGGACCCAGTTTTCACAAATATACCTTCCCTTACTGTCCGACCCCCTGTCCCGATGGGATGGTCCGATCACTATTTGGTCCCCATGGCCATTCAGGGCATCGCGCCAGTGCGTAATTTAGACAAAACACTCTCCCTCAAACGCCCTTGGTATAAACTGAACTGGGACCAATTCCTTGCCCACCTCTCCGCCACCATCCCAGTTCTGCCGACTGACCCTAATGAGGCTAACTCGGCCTTTACCGATTGGATTATTCAGCAGTTGGATAGCCTGATTCCAGCTAAGTTGTCCATGAATCGCAAATCAAAATCCAACCCATGGTACAATACTAAATTAGCTGAACTGCGCAAAATCTGTAAAAGGCTTGAGAGAATCTGGAGAAGGGATTTTGACCTGGCCTCTAAGGATTGCTACCGGGTAGCCGTAAGAAGTTATCACAGGGCCATCCAAGTCGAGCGCACAGCATTCTATGCTAAGCAAATCAGCGAGAGTAGCAGCCCGGCGAAGAGTATCTTTTCGATAGTCTCCTGCCTTAAAATTCAGAAAGGCGCAGCAGGTCCACTGATCACCTCTGATCAGCAGTGTGAAGAGCTCGCCACCTTCTTTGTCAGGAAGGTGGAAGACATTTATAGGTGCTTCCCTACGGACCAAGTCGGCCCTCTTGAGGTATCTTGCAACCACAACAACGTCAAATTAGAGGCTTTTCCACCAATTCCTCCGGATCAATTACTTGCTCTATGCTCCAAAATCAAGTCAGGCTCTCCGGCCGATCCACTGAAACCTGACCAATTTTGGAAAATTCTATCCACTATCTTACTTCCCCTAGGACAGGTGATCAATGGGTCTCTCAATACAGCGGTCGTGCCTTCAGCTTGGAAACAGGCCAGGGTGATACCGCTGCTTCAAAAACCTTCCTTAGACCCAAAAAAGCCAGAAAATTTTGGGCCGATCTCCCTGCTACCTTGGGCCGCAAAGATCACGGAGGCTTACATCAACTCCCTCCTCACAGACTACCTGAACTCCAACAACAGATTAGACCCTTCCCAAAACGGCTTTTGTGTGTCTTTTGCTTTCTCGCCCTAAGTGCGCCAGGTATGCCCAGACGTGGGTCCTGGGCTCACTGTGCCACTGGAATCAAGCTATCCTGGCTGAAGAGGGGTGAAACCCCGAAACCGGTCCTAGGATGCTTGTTTCCGGTCCAGGGAGGACCTGGCTTGGCAGTTCGGGCTGGACTGTTCCCATGAGGCACAGGGTCAAGACTGATTTGCATATGGCCAGGTCTAAACTGGGGTGGCATGGTGAGCAAAAGAATGATGGATTTAACCCAGATCTCTTGACTGGGGGTGAATGTTTTGATTTGTTCTGCATTCCGTCCATCAATTGTGTGTCTTTTGCTTTCTCGCCCTAAGTGCGCCAGGTATGCCCAGACGTGGGTCCTGGGCTCACTGTGCCACTGGAATCAAGCTATCCTGGCTGAAGAGGGTGAAACCCCGAAACCGGTCCTAGGATGCTTGTTTCCGGTCCAGGGAGGACCTGGCTTGGCAGTTCGGGCTGGACTGTTCCCATGAGGCACAGGGTCAAGACTGATTTGCATATGGCCAGGTCTAAACTGGGGTGGCATGGTGAGCAAAAGAATGATGGATTTAACCCAGATCTCTTGACTGGGGGTGAATGTTTTGATTTGTTCTGCATTCCGTCCATCAATTGTGTGTCTTTTGCTTTCTCGCCCTAAGTGCGCCAGGTATGCCCGGACGTGGGTCCTGGGCTCACTGTGCCACTGGAATCAAGCTATCCTGGCCGAAGAGGGTGAAACCCCGAAACCGGTCCTAGGATGCTTGTTTCCGGTCCAGGGAGGACCTGGCTTGGCAGTTCGGGCTGGACTGTTCCCATGAGGCACAGGGTCAAGACTGATTTGCATATGGCCAGGTCTAAACTGGGGTGGCATGGTGAGCAAAAGAATGATGGATTTAACCCAGATCTCTTGACTGGGGGTGAATGTTTTGATTTGTTCTGCATTCTGTCCATCAATTGTGTGTCTTTTGCTTTCTCGCCCTAAGTGCGCCAGGTATGCCCAGACGTGGGTCCTGGGCTCACTGTGCCACTGGAATCAAGCTATCCTGGCTGAAGAGGGGTGAAACCCCGAAACCAGTCCTAGGATGCTTGTTTCCGGTCCAGGGAGGACCTGGCTTGGCAGTTCGGGCTGGACTGTTCCCATGAGGCACAGGGTCAAGACTGATTTGCATTTGGCCAGGTCTAAACTGGGGTGGCATGGTGAGCAAAAGAATGATGGATTTAACCCAGATCTCTTGACTGAGAGTGAATGTTTTGATTTGTTCTGCATTCCGTCCATCAATTGTGTGTCTTTTGCTTTCTCGCCCTAAGTGCGCCAGGTATGCCCAGACGTGGGTCCTGGGCTCACTGTGCCACTGGAATCAAGCTATCCTGGCTGAAGAGGGGTGAAACCCCGAAACCGGTCCTAGGATGCTTGTTTCCGGTCCAGGGAGGACCTGGCTTGGCAGTTCAGGCTGGACTGTTCCCATGAGGCACAGGGTCAAGACTGATTTGCATATGGCCAGGTCTAAACTGGGGTGGCATGGTGAGCAAAAGAATGATGGATTTAACCCAGATCTCTTGACTGGGGGTGAATGTTTTGATTTGTTCTGCATTCCATCCATCAATTGTGTGTCTTTTGCTTTCTCGCCCTAAGTGTGCCAGGTATGCCCAGACGTGGGTCCTGGGCTCACTGTGCCACTGGAATCAAGCTATCCTGGCTGAAGAGGGTGAAACCCCGAAACCGGTCCTAGGATGCTTGTTTCCGGTCCAGGGAGGACCTGGCTTGGCAGTTCGGGCTGGACTGTTCCCATGAGGCACAGGGTCAAGACTGATTTGCATATGGCCAGGTCTAAACTGGGGTGGCATGGTGAGCAAAAGAATGATGGATTTAACCCAGATCTCTTGACTGGGGGTGAATGTTTTGATTTGTTCTGCATTCCGTCCATCAATTGTGTGTCTTTTGCTTTCTCGCCCTAAGTGCGCCAGGTATGCCCAGACGTGGGTCCTGGGCTCACTGTGCCACTGGAATCAAGCTATCTGGCTGAAGAGGGGTGAAACCCCGAAACCGGTCCTAGGATGCTTGTTTCCGGTCCAGGGAGGACCTGGCTTGGCAGTTCGGGCTGGACTGTTCCCATGAGGCACAGGGTCAAGACTGATTTGCATATGGCCAGGTCTAAACTGGGGTGGCATGGTGAGCAAAAGAATGATGGATTTAACCCAGATCTCTTGACTGGGGGTGAATGTTTTGATTTGTTCTGCATTCCGTCCATCAATTGTGTGTCTTTTGCTTTCTCGCCCTAAGTGCGCCAGGTATGCCCAGACATGGGTCCTGGGCTCACTGTGCCACTGGAATCAAGCTATCCTGGCTGAAGAGGGGTGAAACCCCGAAACCGGTCCTAGGATGCTTGTTTCCGGTCCAGGGAGGACCTGGCTTGGCAGTTCGGGCTGGACTGTTCCCATGAGGCACAGGGTCAAGACTGATTTGCATATGGCCAGGTCTAAACTGGGGTGGCATGGTGAGCAAAAGAATGATGGATTTAACCCAGATCTCTTGACTGGGGGTGAATGTTTTGATTTGTTCTGCATTCCGTCCATCAATTGTGTGTCTTTTGCTTTCTCGCCCTAAGTGCGCCAGGTATGCCCAGACGTGGGTCCTGGGCTCACTGTGCCACTGGAATCAAGCTATCCTGGCTGAAGAGGGTGAAACCCCGAAACCGGTCCTAGGATGCTTGTTTCCGGTCCAGGGAGGACCTGGCTTGGCAGTTCGGGCTGGACTGTTCCCATGAGGCACAGGGTCAAGACTGATTTGCATATGGCCAGGTCTAAACTGGGGTGGCATGGTGAGCAAAAGAATGATGGATTTAACCCAGATCTCTTGACTGGGGGTGAATGTTTTGATTTGTTCTGCATTCCGTCCATCAATTGTGTGTCTTTTGCTTTCTCGCCCTAAGTGCGCCAGGTATGCCCAGACGTGGGTCCTGGGCTCACTATGCCACTGGAATCAAGCTATCCTGGCTGAAGAGAAGTGAAACCCCGTAACCGGTCCTAGGATGCTTGTTTCCGGTCCAGGGAGGACCTGGCTTGGCAGTTCGGGCTGGACTGTTCCCATGAGGCACAGGGTCAAGACTGATTTGCATATGGCCAGGTCTAAACTGGGGTGGTATGGTGAGCAAAAGAATGATGGATTTAACCCAGATCTCTTGACTGGGGGTGAATGTTTTGATTTGTTCTGCATTCCGTCCATCAATTGTGTGTCTTTTGCTTTCTCGCCCTAAGTGCGCCAGGTATGCCCAGACGTGGGTCCTGGGCTCACTGTGCCACTGGAATCAAGCTATCCTGGCTGAAGAGGGGTGAAACCCCGAAACCGGTCCTAGGATGCTTGTTTCCGGTCCAGGGAGGACCTGGCTTGGCAGTTCGGGCTGGACTGTTCCCATGAGGCACAGGGTCAAGACTGATTTGCATATGGCCAGGTCTAAACTGGGGTGGCATGGTGAGCAAAAGAATGATGGATTTAACCCAGATCTCTTGACTGGGGGTGAATGTTTTGATTTGTTCTGCATTCCGTCCATCAATTGTGTGTCTTTTGCTTTCTCGCCCTAACTGCGCCAGGTATGCCCAGACGTGGGTCCTGGGCTCACTGTGCCACTGGAATCAAGCTATCTGGCTGAAGAGGGGTGAAACCCCGAAACCGGTCCTAGGATGCTTGTTTCCGGTCCAGGGAGGACCTGGCTTGGCAGTTCGGGCTGGACTGTTCCCATGAGGCACAGGGTCAAGACTGATTTGCATATGGCCAGGTCTAAACTGGGGTGGCATGGTGAGCAAAAGAATGATGGATTTAACCCAGATCTCTTGACTGGGGGTGAATGTTTTGATTTGTTCTGCATTCCGTCCATCAATTGTGTGTCTTTTGCTTTCTCGCCCTAAGTGCGCCAGGTATGCCCAGACATGGGTCCTGGGCTCACTGTGCCACTGGAATCAAGCTATCCTGGCTGAAGAGGGGTGAAACCCCGAAACCGGTCCTAGGATGCTTGTTTCCGGTCCAGGGAGGACCTGGCTTGGCAGTTCGGGCTGGACTGTTCCCATGAGGCACAGGGTCAAGACTGATTTGCATATGGCCAGGTCTAAACTGGGGTGGCATGGTGAGCAAAAGAATGATGGATTTAACCCAGATCTCTTGACTGGGGGTGAATGTTTTGATTTGTTCTGCATTCCGTCCATCAATTGTGTGTCTTTTGCTTTCTCGCCCTAAGTGCGCCAGGTATGCCCAGACGTGGGTCCTGGGCTCACTGTGCCACTGGAATCAAGCTATCCTGGCTGAAGAGGGGTGAAACCCCGAAACCGGTCCTAGGATGCTTGTTTCCGGTCCAGGGAGGACCTGGCTTGGCAGTTCGGGCTGGACTGTTCCCATGAGGCAAAGGGTCAAGACTGATTTGCATATGGCCAGGTCTAAACTGGGGTGGCATGGTGAGCAAAAGAATGATGGATTTAACCCAGATCTCTTGACTGGGGGTGAATGTTTTGATTTGTTCTGCATTCCGTCCATCAATTGTGTGTCTTTTGCTTTCTCGCCCTAAGTGCGCCAGGTATGCCCAGACGTGGGTCCTGGGCTCACTGTGCCACTGGAATCAAGCTATCCTGGCTGAAGAGGGGTGAAACCCCGTAACCGGTCCTAGGATGCTTGTTTCCGGTCCAGGGAGGACCTGGCTTGGCAGTTCGGGCTGGACTGTTCCCATGAGGCACAGGGTCAAGACTGATTTGCATATGGCCAGGTCTAAACTGGGGTGGCATGGTGAGCAAAAGAATGATGGATTTAACCCAGATCTCTTGACTGGGGGTGAATGTTTTGATTTGTTCTGCATTCCGTCCATCAATTGTGTGTCTTTTGCTTTCTCGCCCTAAGTGTGCCAGGTATGCCCAGACGTGGGTCCTGGGCTCACTGTGCCACTGGAATCAAGCTATCCTGGCTGAAGAGGGGTGAAACCCCGAAACCGGTCCTAGGATGCTTGTTTCCGGTCCAGGGAGGACCTGGCTTGGCAGTTCGGGCTGGACTGTTCCCATGAGGCACAGGGTCAAGACTGATTTGCATATGGCCAGGTCTAAACTGGGGTGGCATGGTGAGCAAAAGAATGATGGATTTAACCCAGATCTCTTGACTGGGGGTGAATGTTTTGATTTGTTCTGCATTCCGTCCATCAATTGTGTGTCTTTTGCTTTCTCGCCCTAAGTGCGCCAGGTATGCCCAGACGTGGGTCCTGGGCTCACTGTGCCACTGGAATCAAGCTATCTGGCTGAAGAGGGGTGAAACCCCGAAACCGGTCCTAGGATGCTTGTTTCCGGTCCAGGGAGGACCTGGCTTGGCAGTTCGGGCTGGACTGTTCCCATGAGGCACAGGGTCAAGACTGATTTGCATATGGCCAGGTCTAAACTGGGGTGGCATGGTGAGCAAAAGAATGATGGATTTAACCCAGATCTCTTGACTGGGGGTGAATGTTTTGATTTGTTCTGCATTCCGTCCATCAATTGTGTGTCTTTTGCTTTCTCGCCCTAAGTGCGCCAGGTATGCCCAGACATGGGTCCTGGGCTCACTGTGCCACTGGAATCAAGCTATCCTGGCTGAAGAGGGGTGAAACCCCGAAACCGGTCCTAGGATGCTTGTTTCCGGTCCAGGGAGGACCTGGCTTGGCAGTTCGGGCTGGACTGTTCCCATGAGGCACAGGGTCAAGACTGATTTGCATATGGCCAGGTCTAAACTGGGGTGGCATGGTGAGCAAAAGAATGATGGATTTAACCCAGATCTCTTGACTGGGGGTGAATGTTTTGATTTGTTCTGCATTCCGTCCATCAATTGTGTGTCTTTTGCTTTCTCGCCCTAAGTGCGCCGGTATGCCCATACGTGGGTCCTGGGCTCACTGTGCCACTGGAATCAAGCTATCCTGGCTGAAGAGGGTGAAACCCCGAAACCGGTCCTAGGATGCTTGTTTCCGGTCCAGGGAGGACCTGGCTTGGCAGTTCGGGCTGGACTGTTCCCATGAGGCACAGGGTCAAGACTGATTTGCATATGGCCAGGTCTAAACTGGGGTGGCATGGTGAGCAAAAGAATGATGGATTTAACCCAGATCTCTTGACTGGGGGTGAATGTTTTGATTTGTTCTGCATTCCGTCCATCAATTGTGTGTCTTTTGCTTTCTCGCCCTAAGTGCGCCAGGTATGCCCAGACGTGGGTCCTGGGCTCACTATGCCACTGGAATCAAGCTATCCTGGCTGAAGAGAAGTGAAACCCCGTAACCGGTCCTAGGATGCTTGTTTCCAGTCCAGGGAGGACCTGGCTTGGCAGTTCGGGCTGGACTGTTCCCATGAGGCACAGGGTCAAGACTGATTTGCATATGGCCAGGTCTAAACTGGGGTGGTATGGTGAGCAAAAGAATGATGGATTTAACCCAGATCTCTTGACTGGGGGTGAATGTTTTGATTTGTTCTGCATTCCGTCCATCAATTGTGTGTCTTTTGCTTTCTCGCCCTAAGTGCGCCAGGTATGCCCAGACGTGGGTCCTGGGCTCACTGTGCCACTGGAATCAAGCTATCCTGGCTGAAGAGGGTGAAACCCCGAAACCGGTCCTAGGATGCTTGTTTCCGGTCCAGGGAGGACCTGGCTTGGCAGTTCGGGCTGGACTGTTCCCATGAGGCACAGGGTCAAGACTGATTTGCATATGGCCAGGTCTAAACTGGGGTGGCATGGTGAGCAAAAGAATGATGGATTTAACCCAGATCTCTTGACTGGGGGTGAATGTTTTGATTTGTTCTGCATTCCGTCCATCAATTGTGTGTCATTTTCTTTCTCGCCCTAAGTGCGCCAGGTATGCCCAGACATGGGTCCTGGGCTCACTGTGCCACTGGAATCAAGCTATCCTGGCTGAAGAGGGGTGAAACCCCGAAACCGGTCCTAGGATGCTTGTTTCCGGCCCAGGGAGGACCTGACTTGGCAGTTCGGGCTGGACTGTTCCCATGAGGCACAGGGTCAAGACTGATTTGCATATGGCTAGGTCTAAACTGGGGTGGCATGGTGAGCAAAAGAATGATGGATTTAACCCAGATCTCTTGACTGGGGGTGAATGTTTTGATTTGTTCTGCATTCCGTCCATCAATTGTGTGTCTTTTGCTTTCTCGCCCTAAGTGCGCCAGGTATGCCCAGACGTGGGTCCTGGGCTCACTGTGCCACTGGAATCAAGCTATCCTGGCTGAAGAGGGGTGAAACCCCGAAACCGGTCCTAGGATGCTTGTTTCCGGTCCAGGGAGGACCTGGCTTGGCAGTTCGGGCTGGACTGTTCCCATGAGGCAAAGGGTCAAGACTGATTTGCATATGGCCAGGTCTAAACTGGGGTGGCATGGTGAGCAAAAGAATGATGGATTTAACCCAGATCTCTTGACTGGGGGTGAATGTTTTGATTTGTTCTGCATTCCGTCCATCAATTGTGTGTCTTTGCTTTCTCGCCCTAAGTGCGCCAGGTATGCCCAGACGTGGGTCCTGGGCTCACTGTGCCACTGGAATCAAGCTATCCTGGCTGAAGAGGGGTGAAACCCCGTAACCGGTCCTAGGATGCTTGTTTCCGGTCCAGGGAGGACCTGGCTTGGCAGTTCGGGCTGGACTGTTCCCATGAGGCACAGGGTCAAGACTGATTTGCATATGGCCAGGTCTAAACTGGGGTGGCATGGTGAGCAAAAGAATGATGGATTTAACCCAGATCTCTTGACTGGGGGTGAATGTTTTGATTTGTTCTGCATTCCGTCCATCAATTGTGTGTCTTTTGCTTTCTCGCCCTAAGTGTGCCAGGTATGCCCAGACGTGGGTCCTGGGCTCACTGTGCCACTGGAATCAAGCTATCCTGGCTGAAGAGGGGTGAAACCCCGAAACCGGTCCTAGGATGCTTGTTTCCGGTCCAGGGAGGACCTGGCTTGGCAGTTCGGGCTGGACTGTTCCCATGAGGCACAGGGTCAAGACTGATTTGCATATGGCCAGGTCTAAACTGGGGTGGCATGGTGAGCAAAAGAATGATGGATTTAACCCAGATCTCTTGACTGGGGGTGAATGTTTTGATTTGTTCTGCATTCCGTCCATCAATTGTGTGTCTTTTGCTTTCTCGCCCTAAGTGCGCCAGGTATGCCCAGACGTGGGTCCTGGGCTCACTGTGCCACTGGAATCAAGCTATCTGGCTGAAGAGGGGTGAAACCCCGAAACCGGTCCTAGGATGCTTGTTTCCGGTCCAGGGAGGACCTGGCTTGGCAGTTCGGGCTGGACTGTTCCCATGAGGCACAGGGTCAAGACTGATTTGCATATGGCCAGGTCTAAACTGGGGTGGCATGGTGAGCAAAAGAATGATGGATTTAACCCAGATCTCTTGACTGGGGGTGAATGTTTTGATTTGTTCTGCATTCCGTCCATCAATTGTGTGTCTTTTGCTTTCTCGCCCTAAGTGCGCCAGGTATGCCCAGACATGGGTCCTGGGCTCACTGTGCCACTGGAATCAAGCTATCCTGGCTGAAGAGGGGTGAAACCCCGAAACCGGTCCTAGGATGCTTGTTTCCGGTCCAGGGAGGACCTGGCTTGGCAGTTCGGGCTGGACTGTTCCCATGAGGCACAGGGTCAAGACTGATTTGCATATGGCCAGGTCTAAACTGGGGTGGCATGGTGAGCAAAAGAATGATGGATTTAACCCAGATCTCTTGACTGGGGGTGAATGTTTTGATTTGTTCTGCATTCCGTCCATCAATTGTGTGTCTTTTGCTTTCTCGCCCTAAGTGCGCCAGGTATGCCCAGACGTGGGTCCTGGGCTCACTGTGCCACTGGAATCAAGCTATCCTGGCTGAAGAGGGTGAAACCCCGAAACCGGTCCTAGGATGCTTGTTTCCGGTCCAGGGAGGACCTGGCTTGGCAGTTCGGGCTGGACTGTTCCCATGAGGCACAGGGTCAAGACTGATTTGCATATGGCCAGGTCTAAACTGGGGTGGCATGGTGAGCAAAAGAATGATGGATTTAACCCAGATCTCTTGACTGGGGGTGAATGTTTTGATTTGTTCTGCATTCCGTCCATCAATTGTGTGTCTTTTGCTTTCTCGCCTAAGTGCGCCAGGTATGCCCAGACGTGGGTCCTGGGCTCACTGTGCCACTGGAATCAAGCTATCCTGGCTGAAGAGGGTGAAACCCCGTAACCGGTCCTAGGATGCTTGTTTCCGGTCCAGGGAGGACCTGGCTTGGCAGTTCGGGCTGGACTGTTCCCATGAGGCACAGGGTCAAGACTGATTTGCATATGGCCAGGTCTAAACTGGGGTGGCATGGTGAGCAAAAGAATGATGGATTTAACCCAGATCTCTTGACTGGGGTGAATGTTTTGATTTGTTCTGCATTCCGTCCATCAATTGTGTGTCTTTTGCTTTCTCGCCCTAAGTGTGCCAGGTATGCCCAGACGTGGGTCCTGGGCTCACTGTGCCACTGGAATCAAGCTATCCTGGCTGAAGAGGGGTGAAACCCCGAAACCGGTCCTAGGATGCTTGTTTCCGGTCCAGGGAGGACCTGGCTTGGCAGTTCGGGCTGGACTGTTCCCATGAGGCACAGGGTCAAGACTGATTTGCATATGGCCAGGTCTAAACTGGGGTGGCATGGTGAGCAAAAGAATGATGGATTTAACCCAGATCTCTTGACTGGGGGTGAATGTTTTGATTTGTTCTGCATTCCGTCCATCAATTGTGTGTCTTTTGCTTTCTCGCCCTGGCCACAGCACAGAGTCGGCGCTCCTGGCTGTGACAGAACATCTTTGGACAGCATTGGATGCAGGGCAGACGTCGGCACTGATCCTTCTGGATCTCAGTGCTGCGTTTGATACAGTGTCCCACGCCATTTTGTTGCGACGCCTGGAGGAGGCTGGAATTGTAGGCTCAGCCCTGAAGTGGCTCGCCTCGTTCCTTGCTGATAGGGTGTTTCAGGTGATAGCTCCCCCCTTCACCTCTGGCATCTTTCCCATCAAGCAAGGGGTGCCACAGGGCTCCTCCCTGTGCCTGCTGCTCTTCAACCTATATGTACAACCTCTGGCTGTAGTAGCCAAGAGCAGAGGGATGACCATGGTCTCCTACGCCGACGACACACAGCTGGTGGTGGCTCTCTCAAGCGACTCTAAGCAGGACGCTCTTAAGTTTCAAAGTGATCTTGCAGCAGTCGCCGAGTGGATGACCACCAACTGTCTCCAACTAAATGCCAACAAGTCGGAGGTGCTGTTGGTGGGGAAAGACCATGGTCAATGGAATGAGCTCTGGTGGCCCAAGAGCCTAGGCATTGCCCCCTCCGCCAAGCAGGCAGTGAAGAACTTAGGGGTTTGGATGGATGCATCCCTCAACTTCCAGACCCAAACTAAAAAGGTGGCTGGAACCTGTTTTGGGCTGTTGCGAGGGCTCAAACCCATCCTGGGCTTCTTTGATGCCCCTACCAGGCAGATCATCATTCAGGCCTTGATTATGTCTAGACTTGATTACGCCAGCTCACTGTATTTGGGAGAAAACAAGACAGAAATACATTGGCTACAGAGGGTACAGAATGCGGCCGCAAGATCTCTCCTCGGTTTGCGCAGGGCCTGCTCTGTGACAAACGCCATTCACCGTCTCCACTGGCTGCCTGTGGCCAGGCGGATTGAGTTCAAGGCTCTCTGTAAAGCCTTCAAAGTCCTGAAATCTGCCTCTCCTGGTATTTTGGCGAACCGGCTTTTACCCTATGTTCCCCCCCGCCAGCTCCGTTCCATGGGACAACACCTGGTGGTGGTTCCCCGGGTTAGGAGGGTTCGCGCCGGAGGTCGCTCTTTCCGGAATAGAGCGGCCATCCTTTGGAACACGCTGCCCGCCCACATTCGTGGGCTTAACAATTACCTAGAATTCAGGAAAGCCATAAAAACCTTTCTCTTTCCCACTCCGTAGGCTTTCCCTGGGGCCCCTCCCTGATCTTGTCCACCTCATTGCTGTCAGCGCCAGGACGCCTCTTTGCTGGGGCAGCTGTTGCGCTTTACAAATCCATTAACATTAACATTATTAGACTGCTTAGGCTGTGCCCGTACTAGGCCTCATTATTTAGTATTGCTTGCCTCAGCAGAATACTGTACTTTGTTATTATTTTCTCTCCTGTCCAAGGCTGCTTCCCGACTTACTAATGAATAGGCTATTCTGCCCTTGCATACCTATCCGGCGCTGTAGCCTTGAATTGTAGATAACATGTACCCATCTGGCAGGTGGTAACTCATCCTCCTGTGCCTCCTTTGTTCATGTTCGGCCCAGGCCGGTAACTTTCCATAGTGTGTGTGGTTGGTGGCTCTTGGGAAAGTTCATTATGTGTTACAGATTGTTGGGGGGTCAGTCCCTCGGCAGACATCTTAGGGTGCAGGTCATGATGGACTCCTCTGCAGAGTATAGCTAATAAAATGTAAGTTTGTATTCTCTACTGTCTGACTGACTCTTCATTCTTGGGAAGGCATAGCAGGTGGTTGTAAGAAAACCCGAGTGGCCCTTGAGGGCCACTTGCTTCAGTTGGTGCCCAAACAGGGACCCCGCAAGGTGATCAGACTCTCCCGTAATCGGGTTGTAGGGTCGGGGTGCGTTTGGTCGGTTGGGCGGATCGGGGTACCCCACACAAGACCGAGCTTGGTTCTCGCAGCTGCCCCGCCCGGCTGATCGGGCCCCTCCTCGTCTAGTGGTCACCGGCTGGGGTCCTGAGAAGGCGAAACCTTGGAGTTGACCGTTTGGTACGAAGAGTCGGCAGTGGAGAATAATTTGACTCGACCTCTGTGCACCAGGTGAGTGATTTGATTCTTGGAAAAATGGCGCCATTCTTGGACGGCACGAGTCTACAGGCTGTGTCTTGATACAGTCTCCGGACTGTTTTGTCTGCAGCTTTCATACTGCCTTGCTTGAACGACACAAGTCGACGGGCTGTGTCTTGGTATGGTCTCCGGACTGTCTTGTCTTGAAATTGGTAGGTTTGCAGACCCTTGAAAAGGCACAGAGTGGTTGCGAGCAGTTTACCGGACCGCCTGGAAATTTGGCCCACGCTTGAAAAGGTCCGGGACTGTCCGCGAACAATCTGCCAGACCAACTGGTAATTTGACTAATGCTTGAAAAGGTCTGGGGCTGGAGCCTGTCTTCTTGAATTTGGTACAGTCCCCGGACTGTAGGGAGTGGTCTCTGGACCGTTTGGTTTGGTTCGTGAATAATATTTGTTATTTTATCTTTTCTTTATTTACCGTTGCTGGTGTTATACTTGTCTGTTAGGGACAGTGCATGTGACTTATATTAGGATGCCTTGTTTAAGCAAATTGGGGTGTTTTGGATGTCGATGTTGTTCTACTGATGCTTGATTGGAAGAGAGCCAGCCTGCGCCTCCGGAGGGTTCTCCAAATTTCGACGTATACGTTAAACATGGTATTGGCCCTATTATGTTTAGCACATTGTGGCATAAGTATACGAGGGACAATGCTGAGTTACAGTGGCCGCTTACCGGCTCATTTGATTAACAGAAATTGAATTTCTTGCAGGACAAATTGTTCGCTAAAAAGAGCAGACAGTCGATGTTTGATTCTCTAAGAGTATGGCAGAAAGAAGCAAAGCAGCGATGAATGAGAGCAGAGAAAGAGGCCCGGAAGAGGCAGTCACAAACTATAACACAGAAGGCAGTGGCCTATGAGAGGGAAAAGATAGAGAAAGGCATAGAATGTGCAGATAGAAAGTTCCGATTACAGACTGATAAATGTTATGTTACTAGAGATGAAGGGGACGATTTTGTTGAGGAACTATTGGATTCTCGCCCCCCCCCACCTCCTTAAGCCCCTGAACAGATATACCCGACAGTTCCGATGTCTGAGTCTCCGGCCTCTAGTGCCGCCCCTTCTAGTGTTCCTGTTTTTAGCGCTACCGCCTCAGCCCTGGCCCCACTCACTTCTCCTCTACTCACACCAGTCACCGGGGCGGGTGCTGTTAGCCCCCCTCCCTGTCTATTAGTTCCGTATCGACTGCTACTCCCCCTTTCACCCCTACAACCCTGTCTCCCTACATGATGGTACCTGTCTCTGCGTCTGCTCTTTCCCCCGTGAGTGTGACACCCCAAGCACTGTTGAATGTCGAAACTCCTGCGCGTGGTATACATGAAGCGAATTGGGCAGCAGCGCGAGTCCGAATGGAGAAAGTGTTGGTGCGTTCTGCTGTGGGTGATGAGGAAAAGCAAATGTTGGCGAATAAAGCAGCTGAGTGGGCTCGGAACCTGATCTATAGTGTGGAGGATGTGTGGGGTGTGATGAAAGATTATGAGCCGTTTATACAGCAGCATGCCCTTAAGCACATGTCGGCCACGCTGATAGGGTTGTGGGAACAGTGTTTTCAAAGTGTTGCACCGCAGATCATCTATGATATACGGGACAGGGTATTTGCTGCAGGTATGGCTCCCAGTGAGTTTTTAGCAATGTAACGACATTAGTGGGTTACCGAGGCAGATTGCTCCAGAAGGTTCCGACAATGGGGACACAGCATCCCATGTGGGAAGTCCATCCCATTTACCACCCTGAAATTCCGGAACTGCTCGATTCCACTGACACTGTGATTAGACCACGAGTCGACGCTCGGTTTCAGGAACAGTGGATTTATACTCCTTGGAAGAGGAGTGAGGTCCTATCCCTAAAGAGCCAGCTGCCTGACCCCCGAAAAAGCCCTACTGCATATTATATGGAATTGACGGAGGCGGCCTCCTCCACAGTGATGAGGCTAGCTGATATAGAGTTGTTTTTCTGTCTGTTGGTACCGGTGGATATATGGAGGCAGGTTCATACGCAGGATCATGCACTGGAGTTGGGGGGCACGTGGGATGAGATCAGGGCTTGGGATAAGGAGCGTAAGCCCTGAAACAAGCCGAAAGCGGAGCTCCTAGCTTTGCCGGGGCGTATTGTAACTTACATGCACTCACTTATCCCGCCAAAGAGAGTGGACTGGGACAAGTTGACTGGGTGTCGCCAAAAGAAGGATGAAAGTGTGTTGGATTTCTTTACCAGATTTGAAGGGGTGTTTTTAGATTTTAGTGGTCAAGACCTGTCACAGGAGGGTGGTGTTCGGTTGTTTGTTAACAGATTTGTCACTAACTTGCTTCCCGAGATTGCAACACGGTTGCAGGCTTCAGAAAGTACTTGGACGACCTCATCCCCGTCAGTGATATTGAGTATGGCACAGTACTACGAACATAGAGAGAATGAGGACAAGGAAAGGGTAGAGAAAAAGTCAAAGGATTTGAAGATGAGGGTATTGATGCAGCAAGTTGCGAGGGGAAGTGGACGAGGTAGAGGTTCGGGATCGGCCCAACGGCTGCCCCGGTCTGGCAGGGGTGGTGCTTCAAGTGCGCCCCTTGGGCTCAATCAATGTGCGTACTGTAAGCAGGAGGGACATTGGCGGAACAGGTGTCCGGAGTTGTTGCAGAAAGGTGAGGCTCCGAGAGGTCGGGGTTTTCGCGGACGAGGAGCAGGGGGTAGAGGGGGGATGCAGTCAGAGGATACATCACACAATAGGCAGAGCGGGAATTATTTTGACGACCCCCGAGGAAGACAGTACTACCATGATGACTATGACATGGATGAAGTGACAGGGTTGTTTCACAGCTAGGACAGCCGAGGACAGGGCGAGGGACCAGTTCCGGTGCCTATAGATCAGTACGGACCTTACGTCACTGCTGATTTACAGGGTACGACCGAAATTTTTTTAGTTGATACAGGGGCTATGAATATCTCTGTTTCCCATTCACTGGTCCCGGGGACAGCTCTGTCTGGCCAAAACAATGTTTCGGTGGGTTTCTCAGGCGTGCCAGTTGTTAGCCCCATTTCCAAGCCTCTTGCTTTGACTATTGGCCCCTTTACGGTTGATTAACCATTTTTACTGACGTCAAATTGTGGGGAAAATTTGTTAGGACTGGATTTGTTAAAAAGGTTGCATGCGACAATTTTTTGTTCTCCAGACAATGTTTAAATGACTGTTGGACCGCAGGTGGCCCGTGCCAAACAGTGCTTTGCAAAGGATGCCCCCCTTCCCGCTGAGTTCAAAGATGTGCCACATACGTTATGGGCTACAGGAGACACGGATGTGGGGTTACTCCAGATCCCACCAGTTTCTATACAGATCAAAGACAATGCTAAATTGCCACGTATTCCCCAGTACAAGATATCCCAGGCAGGTGAAAAGGCCCTATTGAAAATAATACAGGATTTGATTAAGTCTGGTTTGTTTGAAGAGACAGTGGCGAATGTGTGTAATAGCCCTATTCTTCCTATTCTTAAAAAGACACCCTTGGATTCTTCTGATGCCCACCCTGACGTTTACCGTTTTGTGATCGACCTTAGAGAGGTAAATAAGATTGTGGTTCCCCAGTACCCTGTGGTCCCAGACATTACCACGATCCTGACAATGATCCCCCCATCAGCAAAATTATTTTCTGTAATTGACTTAAAGAATGCTTTCTTCAGCATACCAATCCATACAGATAGCAGATATCTGTTTGGATTTGCTATAGCCGGTGGGAGCTTCAGATTCTGCTGTGCTCCACAAGGCTATACAGAAAGTCCTAGTATCTATAGCCAAGCCTTGAAAGCTCAATTGGATTCTTTGCAGCTTCCCCCTGGTAATGTGCTGTTGCAGTACGTTGACAACCTCCTTGTAGCTTCGGATAATGAGGATGGTTGCAAAGAAGCCACAGTTAAATTATTGTTGCATTTGGCACATCATGGACACAAGGTGTCACTTTCTAAATTCCAATATTGTCGACAGGAGGTCACCTATTTAGGTCACCTACTGTCGAAGGAGGGTCGCAGACTAACACCTGAGCGCATAGCTGCTATTACTAATATGCCTGTTCCTAAGACCCAACGCGAGGTATGCGCGTTCATTGGGATAACCTCGTATTGTCGGCATAGGATCCCTGACTATCCCCTTCTAACAAAACCCCTTCTTTACCTGACCACCAAAGATGTGCATGAACCCCTGCCTTGGACACCTGCATGCCAGCAAGCTTTTGAACAATTAAAGGTTGCACTTTGCTCTGCTCCTGTGCTTGGTACTCCTGATTACCAGAAGCCTTTTGTGCTCTACGTGCATGAGGCGGACAGTTGCGCGCTTTCTGTCCTAACACAGGGTTTCGGTGGTAAGCAGAGACCCTGCGCCTACTTCTCTGCCATGCTTGATAATGTCGCCAGAGCTCTCCCAAGCTGTCTGAGAGCTGCCACGGCGGTGGCAGTTTCCATCAGACAATCGGCAGGGCTCGTCCTTGATACTGATCTCACAGTAATGGTACCTCATGCTGTGGATACGCTATTGAATAAGACAAAGACGCAGCACCTTACTAGTGCGCGTCTGACTGGTTATGAATTGACCTTGTTTGCTCCGCACATTACCATCAAACGATGTGCTACTCTGAACCCAGCCACGTTACTACCCCTCCCTTCAGAAGAAAAGGACAATGATGTCCATGATTGTTTATTTCGGACTGAGGAAGAAACGAAAGGACGGGTAGACCTGACTGATGTTCCCTTATCTGACCAACAAGGGGAACTATATGTCGATGGCTCTTGTTTCAAATTACCAGATGGCACCACCACTGCAGCCTATGCAATCACAACGTTACACACTGTAGTTGAGACATCCCGTATCCCACACCAATCGGCCCAAGCTGCAGATTTGGTTGCCCTACTCAGGGCTTGTGAGTTGAGTGAGGAACTGGCTGTTAATATCTACACCGACAGCCAGTACGCCTTTGGGGTGGCCCATAATTTTGGGCGCCTCTGGGCGGAGAGAGGGATCTTGACCTCGCACGGACTGCGAATACAGAACGGCCCATTGATACATAGATTGCTGTCCGCATTGACACTTCCCAATAAGTTAGCAATAGTGAAATGTAGCGCTCATAAAGCCATTACAGATGATGTTGGGAAGGGAAATGCATTTGCAGACCAGACAGCTAAGGAGACGGCTCGATCAAAGATGAAAAAGATGTTGGTGGCAGGTCCCGCTAGGTGGGTCCCAGACAATGGAATGTTTGAGGACACATTGGAAAATGTCAGGGAAATCCAGGGTGAGGTGACTCTAGATGAATTGGCAATGTGGGAGGAGAGAACAGGTCATTTGGATGAGGATGGGTGTTGGACTGACTTGTCTGGGAAACAGCGTTGGTTGCTGCCCAATTCATATGTGCTCCCTGTTGTTACCATGCCCATGGCCCAGCGCATATTAGTGCCAAAGGAATATGCAAGCTACTGGACCCAGTATGGCAGAATGATAATATCGCTAAGGTAGCCACACACCTAGTGAAACATTGTATCATTTGTTTCAAGCATAACCCTGGGAAAGGTACTCCTACACCCGCTGGTAACTTTGCACCGCCTTCCTTCCCTTTCGAGGTTCTCCAGATGGATTTCATCGAAATGGAACGAGTTAATAACTTAAAGTATGTGCTTGTAGTGATTTGCGCATTCAGTAAATGTATTGAGGCTTACCCCACTAAAGAGAATACTGCTATGGCGACGGCAAAGGCACTTCTAAAAGAGTTCTTCCCGCGCTATGGATTGCCATGCCTGATTTGGAGTGACAACGGAAGTCACTTCAATTCAAAAGTCATTGAATTGGTGTGCACTGGTTTGCATATTAAGCAGAGGTTTCATGCAGTGAATCACCCCCAGTCAGCAGGCCTGGTTGAGAAGTACAATGGTACTCTCAAACTGAAGCTAGCAAAGATTCAAGAAAGTACAGGACTGTGATGGCCAGATGCGTTACCCTTGGCTTTATTATCTACCAGAGTGACAGCGCATTCTAGAACAGGGTTGTCCCCGTATGAGGTGGTCTTCGGACGCCCTGCTAATGTCTGGGGTGTCCCAAGACCCAAGCGCTTTTCTGAGATAGAGTACCCCCTGCTTGTAGACTATCTGTATGAGTTGTCTAAAGATCTTCGTCCTCTTCACCAACAGATACATGCCACGCTGCAACCAGTACCAGAGGGGCCCAGGCATCAAATACAGCCCGGAGATTTTGTGCTTATCAGAAATTTTCAACAGAAAAGCTGTTTGGAGCCGAGGTGGAACGGGCCTCTCCTCGTCCTTCTTGCCACCCGCACAGCAGTGAAAGTAGACGGCAGAAAACACTGAATCCATGGTTCACATGTTAAACGGATACCTCTACCACTCCCGTATGACTGTTGGGTCAACGAAGGCATCGCTGACCAGGAAGAAGAGCGAGTGCCCCGTTTTGTTCCCTTCTCTGACGCCCGATTGAGGTGGGCGCAGACAGACGAAGAAAGTGACGCGGCCTTGCTTGAGGCGGTCCCCCCAGAGATAAGGGCCGCCCCAGATACTCCTGCTCCTGGTGCACATTGTGTGAGCCTCAATGCCCATCTGACCCTGAGTTTCTTCCCCTTTCTGTTGACGAGACCGTGCCTGGCGCCACCAGGTACAACCTGCGGCCCCGAAAGAAGGACGGTGCACCAGCAGGACAGTCCAGGATTTAGGGAAGGACTTGAGCTTAGGGCGGAGGTGCCGTGCCTGAGGTGCCTGTATTAGATTAGAGTGAGCTGCACTGGTGCACTGCCCTGGACACTGGACAGGATCGTTGAGGGTATTTGCCCAGGAGGGAGGGTGCCCTATCCTGAAAGAAGAGGATTTGTTTTCCAGCAAGGGCTGCGATTGCGCAGCTCCTCCGTGGGAGTGCTTCATAGCACCATCGTTGATGAACAATAGGAGCCTACCGGCGAGGCTCTAAACGGACGCTGTGTGATTTGTGCCCCTCTGGTCGGTTGTATTTTCGTGGCTCCAATTCCTAAGGTTCTTTCTATGTACCCGTTTGGTCGTGCAGTCATGAGGGAGGAGCAGCCCTTAGTGGCCCCTCCACTAGAGCAGAATGGTCCTGGGTGGCCTAGTTGGTCCACTGGGAGTAGGGTAGTGTTCCTTCTCCTGGTAACGATAACACTATTTGGGGTGGTCTGGTACTTAGAGGAACAACATCCCGTGCACACCTTGATAGGGACTACCCCGGCTCCAGCTGAGCATTCGTTTGTTACACTGGCCCCGCATAAAGAGAGACATAGACAGACTTATGCCCAAAATGCTTTTGTTCAGATGCTTCATCAGGTACACAGTACTACTAATGCCACGAATTGCTGGGCGTGTGGGCTACTTCCCTCAGTTATGCACAAAAATGATTTGCTAGTGTCATTGCCCCTGTCATATTTGGGTAGCTGTGAAGCCTGGTTTCATCTGCTTTCTATGGTATACATGCACTATTATGCTGACGCCATGAAAATGGTACAGGCTGATTATGAAGCAATGTTGGAGTATATAGTGGTACACCAAGGATATACACCTGGGGCAGATGGCAAGGAGGGTACCCTGCACCCAGATGCTTGCATGAACGTTTTTGAGGCTAACGAAAATGTTACTTGGTTACGAAATGAAATGCTAGATTTCCAAGGATTCAATGTCACTGAATACTTTAAATGTGTCCAGGAACACAATATCACTGAAGACAAAGCCATGCCTGTCCCTGTGATCAATGCAACAGCTAGTTTCTGTGTTGAAGGATCAGGGAACATTTCAGTAGGACAGAGCCATTGTAACTACACATACCGACTGAACACTACTAGTAGCCCACCTTTGCTCACACCTCCAAATGTATACTTTATCTGTGGGGAACAGGCTTATACATGGCTTCCCAGGGATGGTCTGGCCGGTGTTATGTTTCCTTCCTCTTACCTCCCGTTTACATTGCACCGTCCAATTACCACAAAGATCATAAGCTACAGCATAGAGATCTCCATGTGCATCGAGTTAAGAGAGTTGTCAATCCAGACGATATTGATCAGACAGATACCTTCCTACAGCAATTTACTGACATAATGAAGGGCACTCTGCCGTTCTGGGGTCCCATGTTCTATAGTCGCAATATTCGTTGCCTTGCTAGAGTAGTTGAGGGAGTTATTAATACTACTGCCGGTATACTGACTAATATTACAGTCGAGCTTCAGGCTACGAGGCTCGTTTCTCTTCAAAATCGGATGGTTCTGGACGTCATTCAGGCTGATAGGGGTGGAGCTTGCCGCGGCAGCAGCTGCTGGGTGTACATTCCTGATAGTGCCCCTAATGTGTACTCCGCAATACAGAAATTACACAGACTTGCTTCAGATATCCATCAGGATAATGGTTCATGGTCCCTCACAGGGTGGCTCTGGGGTCTGCTGACATCATGGGGTGGAAGATATTACTTGTCCTAATAGCCATTGCAGGAGTCATCTTTACATGTTGCTTATGCATTAATTGCCTTCCAGCCTGTTGCACCTATTGTGTGAGTAAACTCAACCCTACCCCTACATTGCCAAGACGAGGTAACAAGATCTCTGCTATGATGATGCAGGAAATTCAGGACAACATGCTCATTGATGAGGGCATCTTTGAGTATTAGGTGATTTCGATGCTCATGTGTTGCTTTGTTCTCCCTTATAACTTGAGTGACTATGCAATTTCTTTCTCCCCACTTAGAATTGTAAAGACCCTACCGGATAGCCTCAATAAAGCATTTAGCCATTCATGCTAAAAGGAGGGTCTCTTAGGTTTGAAAATCCCATTCCCGCAATGCACTCGTTTCATGCTACATTAGGTTAGCAATGTGTGGCTAAATAGACGCCATTTGTATTCACGTTATGCAGCCCACTGAGTTATACCCATAATGTGCAGGCTTCAGTTAGCAAGTGTGACTCCATTTTGTATTTCGGAATCCTTAATAGACTACTTAGGCTGTGCCCGTACTAGGCCTCACTATTTAGTATTGCTTGCCTCAGCAGAACACTGTACTCCGTTATTATTTTCCCTCCTGTCCAAGGCTGCTTCCCGACTTACTAATGAATAGGCTATTCTGCCCTCGCATACCTATCTGGGTGTGTAGTTCTGCTCCCACGTTAGGAGACGCTGAGACTCGGCGCTGTAGCCTTGAATTGTAGATAACATGTACCCATCTGGCAGGTGGTAGCTCATCCTCCTGTGCCTCCTTTGTTCATGTTCGGCCCAGGCCGGTAACTTTCCATAGTGGGCGTGGTTGGAGGCTCTTGGGAAAGTTCATTACGTGTTACAGATTGTTAGGGGGTCAGTCCCTCAGCAGACATCTTAGGGTGCAGGTCATGATGGACTCCTCTGCAGAGTATAGCTAATAAAATGTAAGTTTGTATTCTCTACTGTCTGACCGACTCTTCATTCTTGGGAAGGCATAGCAGGTGGTTGTAAGAAATCCCGAGTGGCCCTTGAGGGCCACTTCCTTCAGTGGGGCATAAGGTGTTTCCTGCTGGGCTATTTCTACCCCCAGGGCTTGTCCCACAAAATAGAACGTGGGGTGGCCACGAGGTGGGGACAAGGAAGCAGAGCAAGCAAAGGCCTATTTTGGGTCAGGAACATCCTAGCCCGTTATTCTTTAAGCTACCACTTTCAAACAGATTTGCGACCCTGGAGTCAGTAGATTGACTTGATCCAGCGCAATCCCCGCTAATGGAATCTAAGCATCAGAAGGAGCCTTTAGGGAGCCACATACAATGGGGGGAGTCTTCTCAACGGTATGGGCATCTAAGGCAGGAAGAGGAACAAGAAAATCGTAGTATTGATGAAGCGGGAGGAGTACAAAGTAACAGTTGGCAAGGGGCTCTAATCAATCGATCTATGCCTGGCTTACCTCTCAAGTTCACGCAGCCATTTAATTGCCAACAGTGGGTGACCTTAAAATCACTAATCCCCACTTCTGATCACTCTGCTGCCGGTAACGGTATAAGGCCAATCGGGGGGGGGAGTCCAATGGCCCTCTCCAACAAGATAATGGCACACCGTTGACCTGTGACTCGCTACCAAAAATAGATAACTGTATGGGCCGGCCCACATAAGCTGCGGGTACTATCATGGAACATTGCCGGTCTCACCACCAAACTGGACAATCCAGAGTGGGGGCGTTTATAGAACACAATGAGATCTGCATGTTTCAGGAAACCTGGGCTAGGGCGGATACACACAGACTAGGCTATGCGTCTTTTAGTATAGCAGCCACTGTTGGGGGAAGGGGAAGGCCATCAGGGGGACTCTGTACCTGGGTTGCTGTGCACCTGGGTTGCACAGCTAAACAGATAGAGACATCTTCTTGTGATATTCTCTGCATCTGTTTGAGTTTTCCTACAAAGGTCAGAATTGCCTTGATAAATGTTTATTCTCGACCAGTTAGCTATAGTCAAGAGTCAACAACTCTTGACCAACTGACAACCTTTTTACTTACCATTCCTGACAGTATTCTGGTAATTCTTGGCGGTGATTTTAATTGCCAGTATGAGCCCTTGAAGGTCCTGAATGCAGGTAACGTCAGCGATGAGGACCTGCACTGGACTATTCCAGAGCCCAACATTCCACCAACTCGGGCTTGGACCCCATTGGTACTCCAGCTGAATAACCTCACATTGAACCATTCACTTAGGGCGTGCAATGAACGCACAAAATCTGACTCACCAGGGAACCACACATATAATAGATTAGGATGTGCCTCTATTTTAGATTATATCCTGGTAGACATAAAATCTTGGCATAGGGTAATAGACTTTAAGATTGTGCCCTGCCACGATAGCGACCATAATGCTCTGATTTTAGAGTCGATTTCACTGTGTCTCAAGAGGGTACTTGAAGTAAATTCTCCACTTGATTCCCGGTTAACCTTGACTAACTGCAGGAGGAGAGTGAGATGGGGGGAAATCTGCCAATCTCAGGAAAAGGTATCCTCTGTTTATCAAACCATCATCCAATTTCTGATGGTCGCAAACCAATTTAGTTTGACTGAAGACTTCTCTAGATTCCTTGCCGAAATCATTGATAACTATCAAGGCCTAATATCTGCCATGGCTAATATCTTCAATCCCAGCAAAAGAACAAGAGAAAATAGGTGTCCATGGCACCCTTGGTATAGCGATGATTGTCGTAAGGCTAAGCTAGCTCTTATTTCTGCTATTAAACTCAAGGACAGGTTACTAATTAAAGAGAAAAGGGCAGCCTATAAAAGTATTATTGAAATGGCAAAAAGAAGTTGGGAATGTGCCAAGTGGGATATGTTGAGAAGCGCCCTATGTACTCACGACATGAGGACCTTCTGAAACCTGGTAAATAAGGGTTCTAATCTCCAGAGGGCAAACTGCCATAGAACCCAATATAGGGTCGGATGCATGGAAGGCTCATTTTGAAGCTTTACATGTAAGGGCAGAGGGTGATGAAGAGCAAGTTGGGAACGAGATGCCTCCTCCCCAGTTAAACTGTCTTGATGCTCCCGCAATTTCCCTTAAGGAGATAACTGATGCGTTGTGCAGGGTAGCTCCATCTAAGGCTCCAGGGTTAGATAAAATCCCCGGCGATCTCTTCCTCAGTGAACCGACCATCTGGGCTCCTTATCTGTGGATTCTGTTCAATGCTATTTTGCAGGGAATGTTGATCCCTCGTACTTGGGCGGGGCAGAAATTATACCAATTTACAAAAAAGGTTCGCCACTCCTTCCCGCTAATTATCGACCCATCAGTCTTATTGATGTCAGCCAAAAGATATTTGCCTGAGTACTGTTGGGGCGACTCCAGAGCTGGATGGAGGAGTATAGTGTTCTTAGTCCCTACCAGGCTGGGTTCAGAGCAAAGATGTCCACAATAGAGCAAATCTTCAGGTTACAACTATTACATTGGAAGACTGTGTGTATAGAGGGTGGCAGCCTCTATTTAATCTTTGTGGACATAAAATCTGCATTTGATTTGGTCCCAAGGGACAAATTGTGGGCTATTTTGCTGGACTTGGGGGCCCCTCCTTACCTCTGCCACCAGCTGAAACGACTGCACAAAGGCAATTTTGCCCAAATTAGGTACGGCAAAAATGGCGAGCTTACTGCCCCCATACCTGTAGACAGAGGTGTACGTCAAGGATGTGTCCTGGCCCCGACCCTTTTTTGCCTTTTTATTAATGGCCTAGTGGAGGCTCTGATTGCTGGGAAGGATATTGATGCCCTTAAGCTGGCGAAGCGTAAAGTACCAGCCATAATGTTGGCAGATGATACCCTACTGCTTTCAAAGTCACCTATGGAAATTCAGAGGGCCTTAGACAGCTTCCACGTTTTCTGCAAAAATAGGGGTTGGAAATTATTTTGCAGAAAACCAAATATATGGTTTTTAATGCAGCCAAAAGTACCTGGTCAAATCCCTGCCTAGCTGGAAAACCACTTGAGAGGGTGACCGTCTTTAAATATCTCGGAACCATGCTCACTGAAAAAATGGATTGGGGTGCACAAATTAAGAAGGCAAGCTTAAAGCTGGCCCAGACAACGGGGGGCTAGCAAAGGTAGGTATACAGGAGTTGTACTCACAAATCAGTTGGACCGGTGGTGGAAATCTATAAAGCACGAGCCAGGGGCGCCGCCCTGTATGGGGCTGAAATTTGGGGCCACCGGCCACTTGACTCTATATCTAAAATTGAGAACTCCTTTGCAAGGTAATTATTGGGTCTCCCCACTAGCTCCCCACTTACACCACTTCGCATGGACCTTGGGGACAGATCAATTGCAGATGATGCCGCTCTTAGACCCCTTCTATATTAGCGACGTCTATGGAGTACCCCAGAATTGGCTGCATACAGAGTAGAGCTGACCGAAGTGCTAAGTCTACAGGGTGCGAGCAAACTACCATGGCTGGCCTATATTAAGAATACTTTGGCGGCCATAGGAAGGGGTAATCTGTGGAACAATGCAGAAGAAAACTGCTTGATAACATCTAGGAAGGATTTGTTAGAGAGCTATAGGGAACACAAACTTACCCTGATTCAGGGGAGCTCTACGACTGGCTCATTGACCGCAGTGTTTTTAGAGATAAAAAATCAATATAGATTAGAGCCTGCCCTTGACGATATTCAGCCGGCCCTTGCCAAGAAGCTTTACCTGCAGTTTAGGCATAGGGTACTTCTGTTGCACGCTTTTACAAACAAATGGGCGGGTACACCCAATTTGGGATGTCCGGCATGTAGCAATGCAGCGGAGACAGAATATCAGGTAATATTTTTTTGCCAAGGGTACAAGAAGGTGAGACACCGGTGGTTATTGCAGCTATGCAGAAATCTGGGAACAAAGCACTGCACTGAGGCTTTCAGGATCCTGAAATACGACACCCACATGTCTATTGTGTACTCAATTTCACGTTTTCTATTCTCCATGTGGTGTGCTCGTCGAGCTATCCTAAAATTGAGCCCATAGGTCTTGTTTGACTAGTCCACTTTTACTTCATAACTGGGTTTGGTGTTTTTTAAATCAGTACTTTTTAAAGTTTTAATGTGCAATTTTGCATCTTACACCCCTTTTTAAATTGTCTTCAATTTCTACTTTTAACTGGAATTTTATAAAATAATACTGTAATGCACATGCACTTTTCGAGCAAATTGTACTTAGAGCAATGAGAGCCTTACTAGGAAAATTTGATTGAATGGAATGTATTGTATTTTTACTTGTGCTTTTATGGTCTCAACGACCGAAATAAAGATATTTTGACTGACTGACTGGCTTTTCAGTTTTAGAAAATAAGTTATACAGAAGCTCCCTCCATGATCTTGTTAATTTTACAAAGCATAACTGCATAAAATTGTATTCCTCTTGCAAAGGTCATGTTCAGGATGTTTCTGTATCTGTAACTTTCAAAGTCCTTTGCCTAAGCCCTATTGGCTACTCATTTACTGAACATGTTATTTACATTTTTCCTAAACAAGCATTATGTCATTTACTTAAATCCCTAAGCACACTTCATTCATTAATGTGCTGTAACATAGCTGTCCCTAGATATATCTTATGTATTAGAGTAATGATTGGATTACTAGAATGACAGATTGCTAGTACAACCCTACTTTGTGATTTCTCACTGCTAAATGTGTGTGACTTCTATGTCAGTCCTCTTTTTTAACCAATTTTTAATCTGGTTGCTTACTTAGTTTGGAGGAAGACCTTGTGTTGATCCTATTGCATTATTTCGATTTACTATTGAATCATTTATTGCTAAATCTCTAACTAATTGCTTTTTGCTTTTCATAATGATCTTAATTTGTAATAAACCCTTGTGGTTTCTGAATTTGAATCTTGTCTTGTGAAGTTTTCTTTATTTGGCTTAAGATAAGTGTCTGATTTAAAATGTTGGTGTCTAGGGCACTGTGTCGAAAAGGCAACAAGGGTACCCTATCCGCCAAACTGAAGTTCTGCCAGCCTCATTTAGAGTAAGGCTGAACTGAAGAATGTCACCATCTCCATCGCTGACACTGATAGAGCCGATTTAGAGCAGGTGGACTAACGGCCAGTTTTCACTGTCTATCACTGGCGGATAAATCCTGGTGCTATGGGATAGTGAAAACTTTTAAATTAGCCCCACACAAAGGGTGAAATCTCCCATCGAAAGGGGAGTCATTGTTTTTTTTCTTTTCAAAAAGAAAATCCTGCTTTTGAATTTTATTTTTGAAAAAAAAATATTTAATGTTTGCTGTATGGCCCCATCATGTTGACAGAGAAGTCCAGCAAACTTTCAATGCACTGACAGGAACAGCAGTGGTTCCAGCCAATGCAAGAGATGTCTGCTGGGCCGGTGGGCATCTCTATATTCAGTGGGCAGAGTAGCCTCAGAATAGTGGTAGTAAAGTACACCGCCATGCCAACGGTACACACTACGACTGCTGAATTCAAAATGAGGCCCTAAGACGTTTGCAGACTCAGACAGGCCCAATCCTATGCATCGACACCTGAGTGTCAACAAAATTTAGGCTCAGATACAAATAAAAAATATGTCTGTGAAATGACGGGTAAGAGCTGAACACTCTAAAAGCCTATTAAATAAAATGTAGTTCTCCATCTGAATCTATTTTGAGCATCAGAACATGAAACCATTCTAATTTGCATCAACCCAAAGCTAACAACACGTATTCATGCTGGGTAACTTAAACCAGGCACAGCTGCTGGTTTCAGAAGCCCATGGAAATTGTTTCAGTTTTTGACATGCATACACACTCTCAAATAGAAGAAAGATTTTCACTGAGATTTTCAGTGTTCACAGATAGTGCCATAGTATGTTTTTGTGCTACGGTGGGAAATTTACAGGTGGAATATTTTATTTTATTTATACTGAAGAGTTTCTGTGATATGGTAGGGAGTTCATACAGTCAAATATTATAGTTCAATTATGTAAGTATCCCCATATATCAGAAATGTTAAGGGTCTCCGCAAATATAGTGCAAAACCTGATCATTCAACTATGGGCCCGATTTAGAGTTGGGCCGGTTGGCCAACTCCCACCAAGGGAGCTGATGCAACAACTTCTCTTCCCCTGGTGGACTAGCACTGCCATATTTAGAGATCTGAACAGGCCTGGGTGAGATCTACATACTTTCAATGGAGCCACTGCTAGTGCAGATTGTCTTAAGGCACTAAAAGTTAGGTGAGTGGCCACAATTTTTATATTTCACAAAAACAAACTCCCAAAGTAAGAGTTTCTTTTTGTAAAACAAAAATACTAATTGTTGGACTAGGCCATTGCTGTAGGGCCATCCCCAAATTGTTTGCCTTCACCCTCCTGTTTTCTGAACCTGGTCTTGTTGGCTTTTAGGACTCTGCATGCTTTATCATTGCTAACCAGTACTAAAGTGCTGGTGCTCTCTCCTTAAAACATGGTAGAATTGGCTTACACCTACTTGGCCTATTTAATTTATTTGTAAGTCTCTGGTAAAGTGGCACTACCTGTGCGCAGGGCCTGTAAATTAAATGCTACTAGTCAGGTACTTCACAGGGAGGAAGATAAGGCAGGAAGACTTCCTGGCTACTGAAATGAAAGCAGGCACCAACATGTATCACGGCCATTAGAGGCACAAACAACATGATTGAAGATATGCAGGAGGAAATAAATAACACCTTTCATTCAAATTCAAATTCAAAAAGCTTTATTCGATTTTTAGTACAAAAAAATCATAAAAGCTTACATACAAATTAATACGAATCATTAAAAAATGGCCATACTTAAAAAACATCCAAATTACATTATACACATAGAATTTTTTTAAACTTTATCTAAAATCTATTTAGACTAAAAACATCTAGCATCAACAATTTAATTTCCAGTTCATTTAAGTATCCTAACTATTTAATATCATGATTTCATTACAACAACCTTACATGTAATTAATAATTTATTAAGACAAAGAATATAAGTCTCACCAGAAAAGTTCCTAGCAAGGTCCAATCTCAATTCGTTTTCTATAATGAATCATGCTCTTCAGAAATGATGCAATATTATTAGTGACTATCTCGTTATCTAAATACTGAAGAGCAATGAACGCTGGGCGGCACTGCCTCAATCCCCATATTTTTAATATTGGTTTAATCCATCTTTTCCTTAATGCCAGATAAAATTTGCAGAATAGTACGACATGTATAGTCGATTGTGGTGACACCCCATCACAGGGGCAATTTGGTAAATTTAATGACCAGTCATTAATCATCGGAAAACTGACCAAGCGGTGAAATACACTCAGTCTAAATCGTATAAGTACAAATCTGTCGTAACTGCGTGGACTAAAAAGCAAATATGGCTGGATGAAAGGGGAAATACATATCTGTTGGTTCAATTGGACGGTTGTTTTTACTGCCTCACTAGTGAATCTAATTACTTCCAGGTGATGCATACACCGTTTTTTAAAATCACTTTTTGACATTTTACTCATTGTCTGGGGATTTATATAAAATTCTGGTTCTCCTATATCATTCATGAATTTCTTTATATATCTTAACCATCTTATCTCTATAGTATGTTCCAAATTTAGGCTGTCCCGTAGTACAAACTGGTTGAAAGAGGATTTTTGTGAGGTCCAGATCCTGTGCCACAACATGACTGGTTGCATCTTTATAGTATCTGAAATGAATGGCAAACCAAGTTCCGTGTGGCAGATAAAAGTAGATGTTGTTTTCGGGACTGCTAAAAGATATCTTAAAAAGGCGTTCTCCACTTTCTGTATGTCGGTGACCTCACAATAACCCCAAATCCCTGCCCCATAAATAGCTGAGGTTATACACTTTGCCTTGTAAATTTTTATTAATTCGTTTGGGGGCCTCTTGCCCAATTTTTGTGCAAACTTAACAAGTGCTGTTGTAGTTCTCATAAACAAAAGCTTTCTAGTAGAAACGGCTTGACGCCATGAGCCTTTATCATCAAATAAAATTCCTAAGTAGGGGTAAGTGGGGGTTGTCATCAATTTCTTATTATTTAAAAAGATATCTTTCTGCTTTTTGCCTCCCTTTCCACAATTCATCAGATAGGTTTTAGAAGCATTAATTTTAAGATCCAGATTTTCCATGAAACCATTATAAGAATTAAGTGCTCTTTGTAGAGCTAATGGGGTCCTAGCCATTATGACGGCATCATCCGCGTATAATAACACGGGAATCGGTCGTTTTTCCAGCTGGGGGAAATCCTGGCCCCCTTCCAACATCGCTTTTCCAGGCCATTGGTATATAATGTGAAGAGAAAGGGTGCCAGGACACAGCCCTGTCTTACCCCTCTCTCCACCGGAAAAAGCTCCGTACACTCTCCATTAGATCCATAACGAACTCGGGCTTTTGCGTCCGAGTAAAGAGCTTTAAAAAATGAATTATTGAGACCTCGACCCCCATTAATTCTAAGATTCTCCATAATTTCTTATGCGATACACAATCAAAGGCGGCGGAAAGATCGACAAACGCCAGATAGATTTTCCCCTTCTTTGCTTTTGTGTATTTCTCAATTACAATGGATAAATTTAGGCCCTGATCAATGGTACTCAAACCCTCCCTGAATCTGAACTGCAGATCTGATAGGATATTATTATCCCCTGCCCATTGTTGTAGGCGGTTTAGAATTATTCTGCCCGCTACCTTCCCTAATGAATCTAATAGAGAGATGGGTCGGTAGCATGCTGGATCCTGTCTGTCCCCTTTCTTATAAATTGGTACCATGATCGATTCGGTCCATGTTTCAATTATCCCTTTTGCACTAGCAGCATTTAGCACACATGTCAATAGTGGAGCCCAGAGTTCGATGTTATGTTTATAGATATCTACGGGGACCCCATCAGGCCCTGGGGCCTTGCTGCCCTTGCTAGCTTGTAGAGCTGATTGAACTTCTTTTAAGGTGAAGAGGACTTCCAATGGATAATTTATTGGATGTGGGTTTGATCTAAGGGAACCATCTTGATCTCCATCACAATCCCCATTGAGGCGAAAGATGGTTGAGAAGTGGTTCACCCACTGTGTTTCATCGATTGCTACTTCGATCGAGGGTATTACTTCTGTACACAGGGATGGAGATCTTACTGCACGCCAAAATGCGCAACTATCTTTATTAAGGCTTGCGTTATGCAGGTCTACCCAAGATTTTTCTTTTATTTCTAATTTCCGCATTTTAACTGCGCGGGTGTATGCCTTCCTGCACTGCTTTATTTCGTCCATATCCCTTACCTTCTTATGTAGTGCTCTTTTTAAATCCGAGTGCGCTTTAGTGCAATCTGAGCCAAACCACCCCTTTTTACCCCTAGCCCCATGTTTTATCTCAATTTTCAGGGAATTTTTTATTGCTACGGTAATCTGAGCAAAACCACTGAGGACCTCCTCCTGACTTATAGTTTCATTTAAACAATTCATTATAGAGTCTAGCGTTTTCGTAACCACCAGATTTGTTATTTTTCCAGGATCAACCTTTTCCCACTTTAAGGAATAACCATTCCTTTTATCCATAAGTAATTTTGGGGCCATCAGCATCCTATCATTATGTGAATTTTGCGTTGTCATTTTGAGAAATATTTTCAGACTCAGAGGGAAATGGTCACTAATAGATATCTTATGTACTTTAAAGCCTCTCACACGATGGGAATAACAATTCGAGAATAAGATAAAATCGATAATGGAACTAAAGCCTCTGCCATTAAAAGTCTGTGTAAACGGGACGGAAGGAGTCCTAAGAATATTGACAAAACCTAAATCTAGCAAAAAAAGAATCTCATTTAGTGCGTTTCCCGCTGCATTATGTGGGAAATGGAAGAGGTTCCTATCTTCCTCGTCCATTAAACCACATACTACATCTTTATTAAGTGAACATAAAGTAATATTAAAATCCCCACCCCAGACAAACATCGTATTCTCCAGATTGGAATTCTGAATTTTCTGCAATGTATATCTTAGCTGCTTCAATATATCCACCACTTTTTCCTTAGCAGCATTGTTATAAAAATTCACTAAGGTCGTTGTGTTACCTTTAGCCAATTTCAGAGTAATAATTTGGTAGTTAGGTTCTGAGGCTATAAACAGAATTTCCTTTATTGATAGCATATTTGAAATATAAATCGATAGACCGCCCTTAGGCCTCCCCTGAATTGATGGTATAGCAGGTGTATGGTATGTTTTGTAACCTACTATGTGCAATTCCTTTACAGACCATGTCTCTTGCACCTTTCATTCATATTACCAGCAACTGTACAAAAATCGACGCCCCAAAGATATAGACACTACATATCCCATACTGGAGGTACCAACCTGCAAAATTGTTGCATAACCAAAGAATGCAGCTAGAGGAGCCACTTACTACCGATGAACTCAGAGAGGCCATGAAGGATCTGAATTACAATAAAACCGAGGAGCCAGATGGGCAGCCGACAGAATGGTACTGTACATTAAGCGGCCAGTTAACTCTCTGATGGATAAGGCCATCATGTGGGAGTGGTTAAAAGCCTTGTATCCCTAAACGCAGAGAATCAATAGTAGGATCACTGGACCCAGGGAGCTTGCTAAGGAGGTGGACCACTGGCTCACCACCAGGGTCCACAAAAAAGGCACCTGGGAGAGTGACTCCAGGAAGTGTGGTTCAGGTTCCCCCTAGCAGAGTGGGGGGAGGTTAAAAGTAACCCAGACAAGTCCCACAGTAAGAGGAGAAGGAAAGGTTCCCATGCCCCTTCTCAAAAACAGGGAGTAGGTTCTGGTGGACTGTGCCCAGGCATCCCATTTCCAACTCATCTGCTTTGAATCTTCTCAGCTAGGACACAAGCTGGGAACTCCATCTGTCCTAAGACACCACCCACTGGTGGGACCTCTATGTGGTGGCCAATAAGGCCTTAAGGTTAATTTGTCCCAAGGATCAGGTCATAGACCATTCCATGATCTCCCTTACCTGCTAGGTAGACTCAGAGGGTGAACTTGTGATCCCTGAGGGTGGGAGTCGTCACTTCAACCAGGTGAAAGTGAATGGGATCCCTGTCACTGTTCTGAGGGATACTGGGGCTAGCCAGACCATCAAAGTAGAAAAGCTAGTTTCGCCAGAACAGTACACTGGCCAGGTGTGTAGGATAACTCAGGCCCATGGGTAAGATTTCTTCCTTTCTATGGCCTTGGTATCCCTGTAGTAGGGTAGGGAGGTGACCCAGAGGACAGTCATAGTTAGTCCCCAGATGCCCACAGACTGCATTCTGGGGAATGAGTTGCCCCCGGGTGTCAGGAGGACTGATAGGTGCGGCTATCCAGGGTACCCTGACAGTTCAGTTTTCTGGTGGCATCACTCCCAAGTAGGAAGGGTACGAGATCCCAGATGTTGGAGCAGGGTGAGGAGAATTCACCTCTGTCCTCCTGTTCTGCCTCAGGGTACAGACCCGGACTGGGTGACCAGTCTCAGGATACCACCCTTGATCTGGTAGAAGGTAAAGTGGGAGTAAGGTGCAAAACGCCTGGGGCTTCCGCCGCCCCCCTCCGAGAAACATCAGAGGTCAGCGAACCCTGAATGGCATGGGGTCTGGCTCTTGGCACTGAAACTGTCAGTGTCCTCTGTTGGTTGCTGTCCTTATGGACAAATTTTGCTTGGGTTGGGGACAGATGTCTGATCAAAGGGGTGGAATGGGCCACATCACTTTGTTGGCCATGGTGGTACTGTCTTCCTACTGAGATGCATCTGTGAGCAAATTAAGGTAAGCTGCTTCTCAGGTGGGGTCCACAAGTGAGGAGATGGGTTCCCCATGGGCCAGTCCAGTGCCTCAGGAGAGTATAGACAGAGCGATCCAACTGAGTTCAGTGAGGTGTAGGACTGAAAAGTGCCCCTCGATAACAGGGCCTTCGTCTATATTCTATCACCTAGGCAGGAAAGCCCATAAAGGTATTGATTAGTCTAACCCGGCTTATGGCTGTAGGGGGTCATGTTGGATTTGGCCCTTTCTACAGGGTCATCTCTAAATATTTACCTTCACCCTCCTGTCTTCTGAACCCCTTTTTGTTGGATTTTATGGCTTTGCACATTTTACTACTGCTAACCAGTACTAAAGTGCTTGTGCTCTCTCCTTAAAACATAGTAGCATTGGCTTACACCCAACTGCCCTATTTAATATACTTGTGCATCCCTAGTAAAGATGCACTACCTGTGCCCAGAGCCTGTAAATTGTATGCTACTAGTGGGCCTGCAGCACTAATTGTGCCACCCACTTAAGTAGCACTTTAAACCTGTCTCAGGCCTGCCCTTGCAGCCTTTATGCGCAGTTTTAAACTGCTATGCTGACCTGGCAAAAAGAAAAGTTTTGCGAAGCCCAAACTTTCCTTTTTAATACATATAGGTGTCCCCTACGGTAGACCCTGGACCACCCTGAGGGCAGGGTGCAGTGTATTTAAAAAGTAGGACATATACTTTTTAGTTTTCCATGTCCTGTAGTGAAAAACTTTTACATCTATTTTTCAATACTGCAAGGCCTATCTTTCCCATAGACTAACATTAGGTTACCTTATTATGTTTAACAAGCTGTAATATCCAAATGTGAGCAGGTAACCTGTTCATGCTTGGTGTTTTAGAAAGTGTAATGAAAAATCCGCTCTCATGGTGAAGTCAGATTTTAATTTCAATTTTTAAAATGTCACTTTTAGAAGGTTGGCATTTTTCCTGCCTTAGTCATTAGGTGCCTTCAGCCTGTCTCTTGGTCACATGACTTGGAGTAGTTGACAGTTGAGTTTTGTGCATTCCTCCTAGACAGCCACACACAATAGAGAACTTAGATGTGCCTAGATGGGCCATCGCTGGCAGGATGGGGGAAGGAGCTTGGCACAGTCTCACACTTGATTAGGTTGTGTCCTGCCTCCACACAAAGGGCTGCATACCACCTGTATTTAGTCTGGATCTAGGGCACCTGTGCCCTTCAAAGGCATACCTCTAGAAGTGAATCCCCTCTTCGAAAAACACAACTGGGTATAAATACTGGACCTTAGACACAAACTCTTCAGTGCACTTATGGATCTGTGGTTTCTCTACCAGGAGAAGGACTGCTGCACTACTGAAAGGACTGCCACTCTGCTGGACTGCTGCTCTGAGGGACTACTGTCCAGCTGTGCTGACCTGCTACCTTGTTATCTGAGTGAGAAGGACTGGACCTTCATCTGTTGAACCCACGACCCCAGAGTGACTCCAGGGCTAGTTGGCTGGCCTCCTGACTTTAGCCCCAGGGACAGAAGGCTCCAACAACCTCGAACCCCCCTACCTGTACTCAGCCATCTGTGAGTCTCCCCTGCCACATGGTGCCACCCCAGTCCTGCTCCCTTGGAAGTGGTCCAAAGGTGCTCTGCCAGGCTCTGTGGACCCAGTGGAATTGACGCATCTCCTCTGCTGTGCGGCACAACCCCGAACAGAACCGACGCACCGCTGCCACTGCTGGATTGGACCAGTCGCAATGACCCACATTGCCTCCTCAGCTTGCAGCCTCTTAGGAGTCCCCACTGCCCGACGCATCCTTTACACAGGCCCTTGCATTCTTCATCGACAGCAGCCTCAACAACGACGCCAGACTCTGCATCACAGGCTCGCAGCTCCTTGGAACCGCCAGACTGTGCGCACATCCTCTACACCGAATTTCACATCACAAGCCCTCTTCAAAGGAATCCTCGTTGATGACGCAGGCCCTCACATCACAGCCTTGCCGCACCTAGGAACTGAAGCATCGCCTCGGCTGCATGAATCATCTTCGACGCAGATCCTCGCAACGCTTCGCAAACAAGGATTTAAGGTACTTTGTTCAGCATGCCTAACTGGATCCCTGTAGATGACCCACGCTCGATCGTGGTTGGCCTGAACTTGTGACTTTGCCCTGGTCCAGCGCAACCAGATAATCACAGTTGGCACTTTGCGCTTTTTGGTGCTATTTTTACAGAAATCTTCAAACTAGCCTATCTCTGGTTCTACTGATTGGAGATTTGGTGTGCTGTATTTATCAAAAATCCCTCTATTTTTATAATCTAATTTGGGATCCTTTTTATGTGGTGTTTATTACTACTTGAAGTGTTGCACAAATACTTTACAAATACTTTATACATTGCCTCTAAGTTAAGCCTGACTGCTCTGTGCTAAGGCACTAGAAGGTTGAACCTAGGAAAATTTAATGTTGGCTTGTGTCTCACCCTGACAATGATTGTGATTTCTGCTCACACCCCAGTCAACTAACAACCCAATTTCCTACACTTGTGACCGTGACCGTGACAACCTTGAAGTTTTCTCCAAGGCTATGAGGGTCTTTTTCTTTTATTTTTTTAGTTCTGGACCATTAGACGGTCCACTTTAAATTGGGTGGGTGGCCTGATGTTTTCTCTGTCAATCCTTTAGTTGCTTCTAGTTTTCAGATTATATTTCTCCTATTCTTTCGTCAGTGCACTATGCACCCCCAATTCTCTGCCTTCCGTGACTCTAAGGGGCATATTTACAAGCCCCTATCGCTACAGGAATGTCACTTTTAACGAAGTTCCTGAGGCGATAGGGGTTTCACCTTATTTACAAGTCGGCGTTAAGCCACTAAATGTGGCTTAATGCTCCTTTGTAAATAAGGCACCCTTTCACACTATACTTAGCGTGAAAGGGGTGGGCAATGGGTGTTGCGGTGGGTGTTCTGCCACAACACCCATTGATTTTGACGCTGCCCCCTATTTACAAGAATGGTGTAAATAGGAGGCAGGGCCAAAATTAGGACCAGGGAAAATCTCATCTTAACATGGCAAAGCAAGAAGAAATGCTTTATTTCTCCTCGTATTTGCTGTTTCTATGTGTGATGCATTGTGCAGCACACATAGAAACAGCAAAATGCCATAAATAAGTGTTTATGTGTACGAAGGTGTCCCTTCCTGCACATAAACAATCATTATACAATTGCGATTTGCAAATTCTATGTGTGCTGCACAATGGAGCACGCATAGAAGTTTCAACTCGCAATTCTGGATTGTTTATGTGCAGGAAGAAGCACCTTCCTGTACATAAACAATCACTCCTTCAACACGGCACCCTTGCACTATGGTGCAAGAGTGCCTGCGTTGGAGCTAGGCAGCTTAATTTAGCGCCAGCGCTAAGGATAACGCAGGGATGTGCATTATCTTTGTAAATACGGCTCACCCCTGCGTTTTGAGAATGGGGGAGCGTGGTGGTAGCATTTTGTGCTTAACACCACTCTCTGCCATTCCTTTGTAAATATGCCCCTAAATCCCTGCCCTTCCACCTTCAAACTGGATTGCCCTTTCTCCTCAACAAAAGCTCTGCTTTTTGTTCTGTTGAATCACGTGTCACTCTAAACCTTCCTCTCTTCTCTTCGACTTGCCTGCTGCTTTTGATGAAGTAGAGTACTCTACACTGCTCTCTAGTTTATCTTTTTTCAGTATTTCTGGCATGTGATATCTTGGTTCTTGCCTTATGTCACTGGTCGCACATATTCTGTTTTTTAGCTAATTCCTCTTCTCTTTCTTTTTGTACTTTTTAAGGGTCTTCATCGGTCAGCACTTGGTCCACTTATCTTTTCATTGTGTACTTCTCCCCTGTCTGGGTTCATCACTTCCTTCTAACTTTCTTACCAACTTTATGCTAACGATTCCTATCGTGTCACTTGGTTCTCCACTTCACTCACACTCTTCATGACGTACTTTTCTCTAGTCTTTTGACAGTTAACTCCTGGATGACCTCACTCAAGCTACATTTCAATCCTTCCTATATTGCTACATTGCAGCTCTTTCCCTTTTTGTATCCTTCCCTTAAGCTGTCTCTCCTCCCACACTATCTTTCCCCATCTCTTACCACTCTATTCCACCTTCTGCTCTTTATTAGTTTGGACTGTAGTCTCTCGACATTTCAGCATACTTCCCTTGTCTCTCACTCCTACTATTTTAAACTGTATAACATTAATACAATTTGATCGCTCCTGATATTCCAAGCTACCTGTTTGTTCATTTGCTGAAAAGGTGTCTGAATCTTGTTTTTTAATGTTCATCAACATTCTTTTTTTAAATTTCTTTTCAATACTCTTCAGTTCCTGTTTGGATTGGTTATGAATTTTGCCTTTGGGGGCTTTAGTAATATCCGATTTTTTATTTCCAAATATATGATTACATAGCTTTTGATAGATAGTGAATAGATCTTTAAAAAATCTTGAGCAGGAGAAAAAGATGCATGCAGTAATGTTATTGCATAAGACACTAATAAGAGTAAAGAAAATGATAAACTTAACTTAATATTTGAGGTAAATGTCAACGTAACAGATGCAAAAGCTCCAAAAATATCTTGAAACAGTATATCTACAACTCTTGACTGTCCCCAATTTATGGGAGATATATGATATTAAGGGACTGACTAGGATGGCGGTGAGACTGCCACCGACAGCCCATCAGTGGCGGTCTCACCACATCCTAAGCAAGTTTCCCGCCTAGGATGGCAGGCGGTTTGTTGGCGGTCAGAAAGACCGACCACCACGCATCCGACAGGCACCTTGAGCCCGCCAGTGGAGGGCCTCGTTTTCCCTACAATGGTGGCGGTGCCTACCAGGCACCGCCATCGGGATTACGATGTCCCTTTCCGCCCGCCTGTTCATGGCAGTTAACCCGCCATGAACAAGCAGGCGTAAAGGGACTTTGGGGGCCCGTAGCTGGCCCCCCTTCTTTCCTGGCCCTAAGCTGTGGGAACTGGGGGGTACCCATGGTGCCCCCTACATATCCATGCACCATGTGCCAGGCACCGCATGGCCCTCTTTTGCATTGCAGCAGGTGCTGCAGCCAGCAAAAAATCAATATACAAAATATCAATATCAGCTACTTGTCAAAAACATCATGACCAATATATTTTTTTGAAAGATTTACTTTACATTGAACACTATGAAACAATTAGGCTTATTTTTTATTTATCGTAAAAAAAACTGAAATATATATTTAAATTTTTCTAATTCAACTTATAATAACTATTATTATCATAGATTAAATTGGTGCAAATATATTTAATATTGCTTACAATGACTATGTACAATTATCATTTTTCTTTGAAAAGGTGTACAAAGGTCTTCAACAAAACATTTGCCTAAAATGTATTCAATGGGCCTGATTCACAAAGGTAAACTTATAGTTTTTTGAAAGTTTCAGATTTTTTGCAATTCACAAAGGAATTTTACTAGTAGTATCTTTATGAGTGTGGGAGTATGAGATAGGCAGTCGTAAAGATACCACTCGTAACATTCCTTTATGAATCGCAAAAAATTGTAAACTTACACTAAAGTGTATGTTTAACTTTGTGAATCAAGCCCTCTGTGAATAATCTATTTTGTTTATAAAATTTACAAATTGTTCCCAATTCTATTTTATTTTTACGTATTAGGAATAAATAATATATATTTCTATTTTCTTTCGAAACAGCTCTTAATTGGTCAACCAAATCATGTGCATATAAATGAGTTGTAAAAGTTTATAGTCTTGCTGCAAAGATGGTATATTTGCTTTATCCAAATAAACCTATGTTTAGTTTTATGCTTTCAAGTTTTTTATACCAAATACAAATACACCTTTGTTTAGTTTTATGGTTAAACATTTTTATAGACAGTGAGAAATGCTCAAGTAAAGTGCTACTCTATCTGTGGGGGACAGTGTGTCCTCATCTTAATGCCCTCACACACCCCAAAGGATGTCATGCTTCATCATTGGGCTGTGCTCCTCGTCGGGCGGGTGCTGCAGTTTAGCATGCCTGTACATGACCCACTTTGAGGCCTTATATATTCTACTAGAACCAACCCTTACAAATCAGAAATAAAAGAATGGAAACGGTACATAGACGACGTACTAATGCTATGGACAGACACAGAAGAACGTTGCAAAGATTTCCACTCCTGGATCAATCAACAGGATCCATTCCTGAAATTCACGCTATCCACCTCGGACGAGGAGATACCGTTCCTGGACCTACTCATTCTTCACAAAGATGGCAAATTGTCCACAAAAACATACAAGAAACCTACAGATCGTAATAGTTTATTAACATACGACAGCCACCACACAAAGGCCTTGAGACAAAACCTCCCCTATGGCCAATTCTTGAGGCTCAGACGTAACTGCAGCACCACCCAGGACTATGAGACCCAAGCAGCAGAACTAAGTAAGAACCTAGAGAGGAGAAATTATCCACAAAAGGTCATAAAAAATGCGAGAAAACGAGCACGGAACAACCACCGGGAAGCCCTCCTGGAAACATATGAAAAACAAAATGACGAAACAATCACATGTGTAACAACCTATACACCACAATCCAATCAAGTCAAAAAATTACTACTAAAACACAGGACCATTATCAACACAGGCGAAATGCACCTGGAACGTCCTAGATTCGCGTTCAGATGCACACAAAATCTAAAAGATATTGGGCATATTCTCAAGGAATTATCACCGATTTAGCAGCACTTTATCGCAGCCAAAGTGGTGATAAATTCATCGCACCATTCACAAGCTGGTGCTAACAGCCGATATCACCAGTTTTCCTGCGATAGCAGCCACAAAATACATCGCCACGGATGACACCGGCAACTAACGCTAATGATATGCAGAGTAGGCGTTCCCGTGCAAAAACCCGCGGAAACACCACTTCGCAACATTCTCAACAACCAGCCAGATCGGTGATAAGAATCAAAAACATGCGATAAGGTGCGTTAGCAGCAGGGATTTAACACCTGCTCCTACCTGGTGTTAAGTCGGACGACAACCTGCACCATGAAAGGGAGCCCAGCCCAGAGCCACACCTGAAGAACAACAGATGCCATGGAGCTTCTGATCATACAGCTCGGAGCCCCAAGAGGGCCACAACACCCACCGCCACCACACCCAGGCCCCCCACCCACCCCAGGACCCCCCCCTCTGGGGCCCTACCCCGGGCACCCCCGGACAAAGATATGTCACATCTACCTTACAAATTCATGATCGCAACAATTCACCTGATGTCGCACAAGTACGACAATTAACATTCATGTGTGGTCAGAAAAAGGAAAAACATTCATACATCTTAGAATTTCAAAAATATTTATTTTATTCAAATTTAACTCAACACTAATAATTGGAAGAGTCATGGCGGGTCTTCTCTGGACAATCTGTAAGTCACAGCCTGCAAGACAAAATTGAAGATAAGAAGGTGTGTCATGCCCTCAACAAAGGACAGTGAGAGAGAGAAAGAAATGGAGAGAGAGAGAGAGAGAGTGAAAGAGAGGGAGAGAGAGAAAGAGAGAGAAAGAGAGAGAAAGGGGGAGAGAGGGAGAAGGAGAGAGAGAGCAACAGAGGGAGAGAGAGACAGTGAAAGAAAGAGAGGGAGAGTGAGAGAGAGAGAGAGAGAAAGATAGAGAAAGAGAGGGAGAGAGAGAGACAGTGAAAGAAAGAGAGGGAGAGTGAGAGAGAGAAAGAGAGAGAAAGAGAGGGAGAGAGAGAGACAGTGAAAGAAAGAGAGGGAGAGTGAGAGAGAGAAAGAGAAAGAGAGAGAAAGATAGAGAAAGAGAGGGAGAGAGAGAGACAGTGAAAGAAAGAGAGGGAGAGAGAGAGAGAGAGAGAGAAAGAGAGAGAAAGATAGAGAAAGAGAGGGAGAGAGAGAGACAGTGAAAGAAAGAGAGGGAGAGAGAGAGAGAAAGAGAGAGAAAGATAGAGAAAGAGAGGGAGAGAGAGAGACAGTGAAAGGAAGAGAGTGACAGGGAGAGACAGTGCCGACACTGCGCACCCAGGCCTCACTGCTCACCTGCTGCCACCGGTGTGTCTCCAACCATGTGCTGGTTTACACTGCAGTCCACCAGGTCCCTCATCTGAAAGCTAATGATGGCAGAGTACATATCATTGCACACGGCAACATCGCTTGGCCGCCCCTGCGCACACAGGCTGCTGCACCCCAGCCCCTCCTGCCACCCAGCGGGGATTACCCGCCCCTGCGCACCCAGGTCTCACTGCTCACCTTCCGCCACCGGCGTGTCTCCAAGATGGCCCACCACGTGCCGGTGCAAGCTCCAAGCCCAGGGCCCGTGACCTTGGCAGCCTCCACATCATGCAGCCCCGCACCGCAGACCACCAGGTCGCACACTTGATTCTGGGTCTTGATTTTGCAATGGCAGAGATCATATCAGTGCACACGGCATCATCGCAGGCTGCACACCCACTCAGCTCTATAGGTGCCACTAACTCTTTGAACCGCCAGGCAACGCCACGTGGCGGTAGGCCCACGCTGCCCACTGTCTCAGGCCTACACTGCGGTCCACCAGGTCGCACACTTGATTCTGGGTCTTGATATTGCAATAGCAGAGACCATATCAGTGCACACGGCATCATCGCAGGCTGCACACCCGCTCAGCACTTTAGGTGCCCCTACCTCAGTGCACAGAAAGTCACCGTCCCGTGGCGGTAGGCCCGTGCCGGCCACAGTGTAACCGGTGCCACCGACTCCGTGCAACGCAAGTCATTGACCCTATATGATTGAGTCTCGTCATATGCCAGGCGGACGCAGCCATGTCACATCAGGCAGTGGGGAAGAACTGGGACACGTAGCGTCGTCCCCCCCCCCTTTATACGTAAGCCGAGTGGGCTGGCTCGGCATACGCCAGGCCAGCGTAGGGATGTGAACAATTATCCCTGGCCTCTGGGCGTGGTTCATATCTGGGCTGCACAGAAAACCAACTGATGCATGTGTCTCTGTTGCTGTGTCTGCGCCACATGGCCCGCAATCGACAATGTTGCAATGTTGCATGCAGCCGGAGGGCGTCCGCGCACGAAAGGATTGTACAAGGAGCGCAAGGCCGCTCGGGGTCTTGGCTCATACATGCCAACTGTTGTGTGTGTTCATCGCTTTTGGTGCACCATAAGCCCAAGGCCTAGCCTCAATTGCAGCGCGAAAGCCACATCACCTTCCCAGGATACAAGCAGTAGTCTGACTAACATTAGGGATGAAAGCCCCTTTGTCTCAATACAGAAGGCGGAAGGACATCTGCACCTCCGACCTTGGAATTGCATGCGGCAGGCACCCCCTGAGAGAGATACCATGGCAAATGATGACGACTCCCTCACTACACACAGCGCTAATGAAAGATCAACGTATCCACACCCCACACACAGAAGTCCTTGCTCGAGGTACTCCTGCATGGAATGGCCTTGACACTTACGTACAGGACAACCCATACGTCCAAACTTTGCACACTCATACGACTCATTGCTCCGAGCTGTGGCATATCATCCACATTACAGCCGCAGGTCAGAAGAGTGCCGGTTCTACGAGAGCCACCAACGCAATGGCAGCACATCCCGGGCACATGCACAACGCCTGTCACGTGGAACTGTACCGTGACCGAATGCTGCATTTGTTGGGGGCACTGCCACTGGCAGTGTTGCGCATCAGTTACCGTCTGAGCTTCCGTCTTGCGTACGTCACCTGCGTCCAGCCCTGGTTCCACTGTCGATCATGCATATTCAAGTGGCCCATGGATGTCTGCCTATCCAACACAACGGTAGCTGAACTGGATTATGACATGTGTGTGCGCCCCCTGTTGGACCACGACCAGGTGTGTAACAGTGATACACGTTCATGGGATGCCTTGGTATTTGGCGCATGTGCTGGCAGTTAGGCATATGAGATTGCACAATTCCTCATGTGCAGTGACCACATCGAAGCGCTCCCCTTTTGGGCTGTGTTGCGGATTGGTGAAACGGCGTGGACGGAGCACATCTGTCCAGACCAGCTAATGGATTGGCTCGCCCCCGTGTTCATTGAAGTCGACAACGACGTACTCTTGGAACTGATTGCCCATGAAGCTGCGCTCGCTTTCATGGACGAGTAACTACGTTCCTGCAGCCACAAAAGATTGTAACCCATAGCACAGGTCCCAACACCCTTTTGCATCTTGGAGAAATGGACACATATCCCACCATAACAGTGGACATGGCTGCATTCGCCTGGACTCAGAATGCATGTGCGTGCAAGACTGCGGGTTGACACACACCTGTGCAAGGTGAGTGGACAGCGGCGCCTGGCAACGTTCCTCAACCTGACACACCGCTGGAGGGAGAGTACACACATGGCAATGTATTACTACATGTGACCTTGTTGGACTCCTTCACCTGCTCACTGTCAGCAGAGCAGACAGTCAGCGCAGTCCGGTGATACAGGACTATGCAGATCCCATGGGCTATGAGTGGTGTCCCCTGACACGGTGCAATGAGCATTCGCCAAACACCACATGACTCGTCCAACAAGGCAAGGTGGGCTGAGATCATTGACATCCGTAATGATTGGTGTTCATTTGTGCCTCCCCATGTCTTGCACCTCTACATGTTCCTTTGCTGCCTGTTAGTGTATGATGCATTGGTCTGCATGTTGTGGCCCTTGTCTTGCCCGTACTGACACGCACATGCTAATAAAGTGTACGCAACTTTACTAGTGTTCAACTGTGATGAGTGTTGATTAGCATGCCAAATCGTGTGCCTCAATGAGCATTGTCCGTACACATGGAGGGACTGACTGACGCATTTCACTTAGGGGTGAGTCCCTATTGCCAGCTCCACCTCTGTGAGCCAGACATTGTGGTTGGGAGAGTTGCTGGTAGACCTGTGCGCTTACGTGTCTTCAGCAATGTGAGTGTGGTGTCCAACTTCTTGCCATGTGGATCAATGTGTTCCATCAAACCAGGCTGTTTCCACACAGTTGAGTGTGTGTAGGTATGCGAAGAGATGTTCTGTTGTCACATGTGATGTGGGACACTACTTTAGGCCTCCTACCGACTTTGACATTTTTACTCACAGCCCAATTTAATACATGGACGTGGGGCTACATTGGGGGGTTGCGAGATTGTTGTTCATGATCAATGAGGCCACAGCTAGTTCACACCTTCACAGTCAACTAATTGGCCATGTGTGTCACGGTCAAACATGCGCATTGATGTCATTTCCCAGGGTGTACCTTTTTGTGCAATCAATGTCCCTACAGTCATCCATACTGTTATACTTGATTGAACATAGACATGACACATCTGTGTGATTAGGAATGTTTTATTCACATCCTGTGGAGTGTCGGAGCTGGAGCAGTACATGGCCATGCACACCCCACATTACATGGTGGCCCAGTGGAGGGCCAAACAGAGTCCTTTAGGGAATGACAAGTTAATCGGTGGAGGAAGGGTTGAGTCCGCAGCCTGTTTGCTGTGTCATTGGTAACCAGAGCAGATATGGCAGTCCATGTCGGGGTCCAGGTGAATGTCGCAGAGTGTTTCGGGGGACAGTGGAAGGTGTTGTACCAGGGCATGATGCAGAGGGCTGTACCAAGCAGAAACAGGCCATATGGCGGGGGATGAATGCTACAACCTCCTTTTTGACACAGAGTCATTACCATCCACATCTTCGTCCTCTGATATGTCTTCTGTGTCAGGTGTGCCAGGTGTGTGTGGTGGTGTTATGGCTGCATCACTGTGTGCCACTGACACATCAGGAGGCGGAGGTGGTATGGCTGCATCACTGTGTGCCACTGACACATCAGGGGGCGGAGATGTGTGTGTCGAAGTTCCTGCAGCAGTCATCCGGGTCAGGCTCTGTGGCAGCAATGGCAAGATGAGGGTCTGCAGGGCATGGAAGATCCCAGCTACATCTCCCTGGTGTTCAGCCGTGGCAGCCATCCTTCCTGCCTGCATCCGCTCCATGTTCTCCATTGTCCTCCACATCTGTGCCAACTCTGTGCTGTCGTCGCTGGAGCCTGTCTGACTAGACAGTTCTTGTATCCGAGTAATGGCTCCAGCGAGGTCAGCCAAGGATTGTTGTACGGCATGGAGCGGACTGTGGGTGTCCGTTAGGGACTGTAAGTGGTCCCTGATGGGACTAAGACACCCACGTATGGCATCTAGTTTGGCTGCCATGAGGTCGAAACCCACCCGCACCTGTTCAGCCAGCCCCCTCTAGCAGTCTGACACACGGCGTTGGAATGCCATGTGTTCTTCGGTGAGGTGCTGGGAGCCAGCCGTGGTGGTGGGTGCTTCCTGCTGTGTGGTCTGTGCAGAGGGTGGGATCACCTCGATGCAGCTGGGCTGCCCTGCTCCTGGAGGTGGGGTGCAGAGGCTATCCACGAACCTTTGGAGGGTGTCGGAGCAGATGGCCAGGGGGTCCTCCTCATCATCACTGAAGAGATGTCTGGTCTGCTCTGCAGGAGGTGTTGATTGTCCCTCTGCAATGTGAAGGGGAGATGCAGGTTATCAGTGTGTTCCATGTATGTGCACGCATTGTACATGTTTACATACAGACTGCATGACAATGTACATTGTGACTGTTTTGGAGGAGCTGGGTATTTGATGGGAGACAGTGGACATTTCGACTACATGACGGATGTGAGGTTGTACTCGTACATTATCATCTGACAGTTTCCTGCTATACCTGATGTGATTGGCCAGTTTCTACGCACCTGCGGCACCAGTTGTGTCCTCTGTTGTGTGGTGTAAGTGTGGCACTTTGTACCACATTGTCATCAATGTTGATGTGCTGTGATTGCTATGTGTGTGTGCTGCATTGTGGGAGAGTCGCCCCTGCAGCTCTGATTTAGCGGCCCCTTATCCCTTTGAGGCGGTGTGCCTTTGACTTGTGTGCTTTTACGGTGCTGAGATGTTGGCGACTTGGGTCATTTGTGCTCTTGGACGGATTTTGGACTCTTGTGCATTGTTTGTCTGCAGATGTGTTGTTGACGTCACGGGTTGTATGTGCACGTGGATGTGTCAGAGTGTGACCTGCTCCTTTGAGGATGTTATCCACACTGGGCCACCTCAGTGTCGTGGCATGCACCATGTCATGTATTTTGACTGCAGCCATGCAATTGTCATTCAGTGTCACTTGCATTGTCAGTGTGGCTCACAGAGCCGCTGCTGTGCTGGGTTCAGCACATGTGCATGGGTAGGTTGTGAGATTGGTGATGGGGGGGCCATTTGTGCACATGGTGGACGGGGGCCTACTTGGTGTTTCTATGTGTGCTGCAGTGTGGCAAGGCCATCAGGGACATGTTCCACAGTCATTGTGGGTGTGCAGTGTGCTACAAATAATTGTGCATGTGTGCCATGGTGCCCATATCCCCCGTCCCCCCAGTCCCTGGTCGTTACTCACCCTGTTGCTGTTGTGTCAGGTCATATCGAGCAGTGTCCGGACCCCCAACTCCTTGCACCGTCTCCGCACTGATGACTGTGGCCACCATTTCCTCCAGCTCATCCAGCTCCTCCTGTGGCGCAGGACTCCCACCTCCAGTCGCTGTTGCTGCCTTCCGGTTGACAGCGAGTTTCAGCTTGGTTTGGCTTTTCACATCATGCCAGCGCCTCTTGACCTCCTCCATTGACCTCCTCAACACTCCGACTGCATTCACGTTGTTCACGATGGACTGCCATATTTCCGTTTGTGTTGCCGATGACACAGTGGAGGTGACGAACAGTTGTTGGTAGTGTTCTGTCACATCCGTGACGATGATCCGGTTTTCCTGCGGACTGAACCCCGTCTTCCTCTTCCTCTTCTCCATGCCCTTCCCCAACCCCGGGGTTTCTGGCTGGTCGTCTGTGGGGCTTGTGGGGTTCGCGTTGTCCTCTGCACTTGGTCCGGGTGCGTCCATGGTGCTATGCAGTTACATTTTTTTGTCTTTTTTTTTCTCTGCTTTTATAGTGCATTCTCACGCATGGTGCGTGGGAATCACAGGCCTGTCGCTGGTTTTCGCTGATTTTTGTATCGCCATTGGGGACAACGCCACTTTTTTCGCGTTCGTGTTTCGCATTTTTTCGGCGTCACGTTGATTTTAACGCGGGCATTTGGCGCATTATCATGAGACTATCGCATGGTGCCGCCGGGTTGAGAATACTGCGTTAACACGGTGTTATTTTCCCGCGATAGACTGCGATGTGAGAAGTTGCGTTAAGCGAATTGGGCGATAGTTAACACACGTTCTTGAGAATATCCCCCATCGTTGTGCACACAAGACCACAAAAAAAACTGACGGATAACCAAAGAACATTATGGGATTTCCCAACAGTGAAAGGGCACTATCCCTGTGGGACATGCAATGTATGTCCACTCACAACACATTCAAAAACACTCCAACTCAACAACCAAAAGTGGACACAAAAAAGACATACAAATTGTAATACAAAAAATTGCGTCTACATGGTGAAATGTCCCTGCAACCTCCTATACATTGGGATGACCACCAGAGCAATAAGAACAAGAGTGAACGAGCACAGAAGCAACATTCGCTGCAACAAAATCACAACAAAAATGAGCAGACACTACATCGAAAAGGACCACACACCAGATCAGGTGAACTGGATCATTATCGAGTCCAACCCTTTATGGACAATCAAGACCCTATTCCAAAAAGAACAGAGGTGGGTCCACCGCTTCCAAACCAACTCTCGGGGTCTCAACAATGAAATTCCCTGGATCGAGGTACTATAGAGACATAGCACCCTTTAGATAAACTAACACCTCTTACTCTAAGATAGCACAAACAAAAACCCGCCATACCTGGCCATGCCCAAAACGTAACTAATATAACACTTCCCACTCCCGAGATTATCAATGTGTATTCTTAGAATCGACCATAATCTGTCATCTGCTCTCAGACCCCTAGGGAACCCTTTTCACTACACACACCTTTGGCTGTAATAAGACACACCATTCCAAGATGGCGGCCGGGACCAATATATCCTGACCTAACGCCACTGAATTACTGATAATACATATACCAACAACTTACTCAATACCAGTCATTATTCCAAATGACACTTATTCCACAAGAGAACTCCAAGTCACTGAAATCTAAAAATCGATTTAAGGAATAAAAAACACACCACTTTAAGATGGCGCTCACTAATCGCACTAGACCTTTGCCAATTAGACGGCTTAATGGAGCAATCACCGGCACACTCGGCAACACACAACTCCTATAAAAGGAAACAGGACTGCACCTCTCTCTACCGGCGGAGACAGCGAGAGCGACACCGGTGATTCGGCCCTGTTGATACGAGGAACTGTGAGTAGTATGTTAGCTTGGTGGGAAGGTCACAGGACGCAGGACGCCGGCAGGGCTCCGCGTACTGATCACAGCCCCCCCTTATGACAAATAACTTATACTACCAAAACCGGAGGGCCAAACGGAGCTCCCTCAACTTTACTGTATGTTGTTGCTTTCCTTTCACAGCCCTCGAGTGACTCTCATCGATCTCATGGGGCCTTACCCCAATTACTAAGGGGTGAGAAATGTACTTTTTTATGCATAGATAACACAGGGTCTCGAGGTTTGCCATCAATGGTGGGGCCTATAAGATATCATTCACCTAGATACCGCAGGTTCAACTAATTAACCGAAAAAGGAACCTTTATGTATAGTCATCTTTACTTGGACAATGAGGATGTGTTTTACGAGCATCTGATTAACATATGGATACAGAGAAACAACCCTGGCACAGTGTCCCAGTAGTAATCATTGATCTCACCTTTATGTTTGTCTGTCTGCCACAGAGTTATAACCCTTTTTTCTTACCTCTATGAGCACTACACTTGTAGCTCACGTAAATAGACTATAATCAATAGCGATAATAACTACACTATAGATCATGAGCACTTGGCCCTCCAATGGATGACCGGGACTTAAGCAATTAAGCAAACCATTAGTACGTACACCCTAATGGGAACCTTTATCTCTCTAAACTCTTGTCGTTACAGAAGTGTTACTCCCTTCAATTATCCGGCGGCACTGAAATCTTCAGGCCACTGTTGATACAATTACACCTTTCATGGTCCTGACGAAGCGCTCTGGATCTCCTCCTGAGACCACGAAAGCGCGAAACATGTTGACCGATACATATGCCCACTAGGGACATATGACTTACCAAGCTATCAAGGGACATAACATCCCTTACAACAGCACCATACACTTTGTTTTTACTAATGACAGAGGGATCAACTTAATAATAAAACTATTCACTCCCCCTCCAGCCATTTTTTAACGCACACTTTTAGGACTTAACTGCCACTGACACCCATGCACCCATACGGCTTCATCAAAAGATCTCCGATAAAGAGACCCTTCGGGGGACCCGTAGGGCATTGCTGCGCCGGCCCGATGACAAGCACAGCCCAATTATGAAGCATGACATCCTTCGGGGTGTGTGAGGGCATTAAGATGAGGACACACTGTCCCCCACAGATAGAGTAGCACTTGACTCGAGCATTTCACACTGTCTACTTCCAAACCTTTTTCTATAGGAACAGTGACTCCCTTATGGTATAAGTCTAATTTCGGGAGCACGGGTCACTGGACCTCCACAACTAGCTCCTTGTGTCCCCCCTCTTTTATAAATAGGACTAAACATTTTTATACTCAAAAATATCTATCTATCTATATATATATATATATATATATATATATATATATATATATATATATATATATATGTTAAAAATTAATGTAACTAAAAAAAATTGTATAATATAACTTTAAATGGGTGTGAATTACCTAGGGGTGGGCAATAAATTCTGTTCCGCTGGTGGAGTCGTGGAGTTATACCCACTCTGCTATACACTTGTAAAGCGGAGTTCCAGCAAAACTCCGCCAACCACCGTATGCTGGAGTATTTTCTCATGTACAGCTAGCCAATGGTAAGTTGGCAAGTGCAACTGAGAATTGGCGTCCCCTAGTGTGATTTTCGTGCTCTAGGACGGCAACCAGCGAGATTTTCTCAACCCAGGCGGCTGCGACCATTCACGGTGAGAAAGCTGCCATTTGAGTAGAAAATCTAATCGAATGGCAGCAAAGAAGCAGCACCCACACACATGCCACACAAGCCCCCAGTGCTAAAATCAGTGCGAGCAACACAACTTGCCGAATTCGCCCACTTGCGGAACACAGCAGAATCTCGCAGAGTTTTCATGTAACTCCGCGGCATTCCACGGAGTGAAACTCCATGAGTTCCGCCCACCCCTAGAATTAATATTATAGTTTTAGCCATCAAACATTATATATATTTATATGTTCACTAAAATTTACAACTGTAACTTGAGTTCACTAATATTCTGGAAACTACATTAGCTCTAGTCACTGAAAAAATACTAAGGGCTAAATGTACAATGCTTTGAAATACCAATACATAATTTATGATTAGTTCAGAATGACAAATTGAGAATCACTATTCCATATGTACAATAGTGTTTGCGAAACGTTGACCGAATCAATACAATTCACATTCACAATTTTCCAAATAGCATTTAGTGATTCTGTAAATTGCATATTGAACCGCATTTAGTGAAAGGTGCTTTTAGGCAGTGAGTGATGACCTCGCAACCAGGAAGTACATCACAACATGCTCTGCTGAGGCCTGTAGAGTAGTCATCTTGGAGAGCTACTCCAAAATCCAAACTGATCCTTGTTTTTGGTGAGCCATCTACCCTTAAAATGAAATCAATGTCACAGGAAGACCCAGATAAGGATGCAGGAGACAGAGAGTGAAACTTAGAATTCCCCTAGAAAGAATTAGAAATTGACACTGACCAGTGTCTTGCACACCATGATTATTTGTTTGGGCAATCATTATTTACTGTTCATGACTCACAAGGAAAATAATTTGTGTCAGCATCCAAATGAACATAAACTCGCTAGGGGTAACACAAAGAACAATAGAAGAGTTTCCCAAAATATGTTATGATTTGAGATCAAGGAACAAAGAGAAGATGGCAATCCACTAAAGTGAGGTATGGGCAACTGGAGAAAGACCCCCAAAGCAACCACCGCAACCCCCTCTTGAGGAGTTATTTGAATGTACACTTGAGCTGGAGAGGGTATCTGGATTCAGTTTTATAGATACATCCACAGCACCTTTAACCTCTCAAGTGACATACTTCACATTTTCATACTTTTAAGGTGCAAATACAAAGAAATATATTTAGAAATGTATCAATCTTGAAGATCCATTTTGAATAATGAAAGGAAGAACTATGATCCAACAACTCCAGTTTCCATTTTGTAATTCAGTTTAAAGACCATTATGAGAGATATAGCTCAACTTAACAATATGAATGCTTGAGAAATAAAGTTTATATTTAAAAAAATAAATGTAGCATGATATACATCCAAGAGAGGGGAGAATACAGAAGGGGAGGCCAGGAAGAATCAGAATTGATCACGGAGGAAGGCAATGAAAAGGGACCCAGCTAATCCACAGCACATACTCAAAGTTCAAGACCCAGAGTTCCCCCATCACATAGTATTTGTTGATGAGTCTGTAGAGCAAGCTACGCACTGGAACATTGAGGAACCAGCAGTGAGGACCAAGCAAGTGCACAGGAGGAGTATTTCAACACATTACAGTTTGTTGAGGGCACAATCTTCAAGGCCAGTTTATTCTGTTAATAACTGTGATACATTTCAAATTTCTGAAGGTTTAGGGGAATCAATAGTAAATATCCAGTGCCTACAACAACAAGCATAAAAGCCATAAATAATAAATTGTGGGTATGCAAAGATTCATGAAAAGTGACTTTGAATAATTGGCAAATACATTTGAAGAGGGGAAAAGGTCCATGGTTGACGAACTGGACAATATAACTGTGGCTCTTATAAATTTATGTTATCATTTACAGTAGAAAAGTTTGTCACAAAGGCATAAACAACATGATTATTCTGCACTTATTGATGGATTGAGTTGTTCTATCAATCACCTTGCCCATGCAACAACAGCTTATTTAGGTGCACAGTTAATTTACAAATAGAAATTGGCCAATACAGTGAATTTGCCCATGGTCTTTTATGAGTGACTAATGCTGTAGGAAGCTTGAAAACAAGGCAAATAACAAGTGGAGGTCAAGCAAGGGCTGGAAAAGTGAAGCACTCTCCATTGAGAAGTTATGAGCGTGCGTCACAGTCATAGTTGTGAATGTGTCAAGCAGTGTTGGGTCAGCAACATCTGAAAGGGCCATTATTGAACAAAAGCATTAAGATTGTTTGTAATTGAAAATTTATTGAGATATTATTATTTAACAAACTTTTTGTTAGACATGCAAAGTAATTGATGTTCACATACGTGTCAAAACATTGTAAAATGACACTGTGATACAGTTTTTTTACTTTAACCACATTTTTAAGTAAAACTTACCATAAAAATAATGATTTGTAATGTATGCATGTCGTGTTCTGCCCTTTTCTGCCCTCGATGCATCAAGCAGTGGATAAGGTGCTGGATCCTGTTCTTCATCTTCTGAGCCTGAGTCTGACTTTACTGCTAGTTACCTTTTTCTAGTAGTTATATTGTTCAACATAGCTCATGTTGCTATTATCATCATCATCATCATGAATACTTTATTTCGGCCGCTAGGGCCATAAAAGTGCATCAATAAAACAAACAGTCAATACATCTGTGTTAAAAGGATCAATAAATACTCGCAAAGAAATTCATATACAGTAATCGGCCCACAGTAAAAAATAGAAACACAGACACATAGCACATGCCTCATAGGGACGGCAGGGATGAAGATTATATATATAAAACATGAACAATTGTAATACAACCAACCGGATAAAAAGACACTAAAAAAATCACATCTAATACGTAAAAATATCCAAACAGTAAAATCTTGTACTAAAATCTTATCATAAAATAGAGCTGTGAGGCTACAGTGCAGGGCCGGAGACCATAACAAAAACCTGCTCACCCCGGCACAAATTCCCCTGGACCCCAGTGGTCACTTTAGGTATGCCCGGCGGATGTGCCACATACAATTTAAAAAACGCGATACAGCAAAAACAATAGGGGGGTGAGTATCGTATTTTAAAACTCTATGCGCCTCTATAGCGCGCACAAACCCTAGATTTTTACATAGTTGGATTAACCACCGCTTGCGTGGCAGCGATAGGCGGGGCAGAGGAACAAAACATGGATTTCAGACTCCACCTTGTACTTGCACGCAGGGCATTCACCGTTTTGGTCTCTCAGCCATTTACTGGAATATGCTGCAAGTGGAAGAGTCCCCAACCTCAATTGCATATATAGTTTCCTTGCAATTGGGGGTTCAACAAAGTCCAAAAAGGTTTCCCTGCTATATACATCCTTTGTTATTAAAAACTCTAGGGTTAAACGACCACTTGAAGCGCTTTCTCGGATGGCACTTAACTTTACTGCTCTATATGAATTAACTAAGTCCAGCCTAGAGAACTTAACACACGAGGTCTCAGGCGTGTTCCAGAGGTCCGGCTTACCTATCTTACGTGCAAGGTCCCTTATGTGGCAGAGCCATGTAATTTTCTTTACATTACACATAGTTAAAAACTCAGAGAGTTCATCCCTAAAAACAGACAACTCCGGAGTCACCCACATCCTCCGCCAGAAAACTAAGGGTCTAATAGCAATTTCTTCATCCAGCGGTCTCAATCCGAGGTCCAAACGAAGGGGAATTAACGGGGTGCTACGGGGTAAACCTAGGACTTGTCGCATGAAATTGTTCTCTACCTTTGTCAGGCTTCCAGTTGGACAGTGTCCCCACAGCTCTACCCCATAGAGTGTGGCACCCCTTGCCTGGGCTTTATAGATTTCCACCACGGGGGCGACCGGTTTGAAAGCAGAAGATCTATACAGTTTCATTATACCTCCAACAATCTGTGTTAGTCTAAGCCTCGCTTTGTCTATTTGAGGGCCCCATTCAACTTTCTCAGCCAGGGTAACTCCTAGGTAGTCAAATATCCTAACTCTCTCTAGCGCGACACCATATAGAGAGGGACTTGGACGAGTTTTAAGAGGAGGGTTGAAGACCATATATTTAGTTTTATCTAGATTGATCTCCAGCCCTCTTAACTTACAAAAGTTTGCAAAACCATCTAAAATGCGCTGGATGCCCATTGGCGATTTAGAAAGCAGCAAAGTGTCGTCTGCGAACATCAGCGCCGGGACCTTCCCTGAGGCTAGCTTTGGAGCATCATTGTCCTTAATTAATATCAGGTGGTTGATAAGATCATTAATAAATATACAAAACAAAGTGGGAGCTAAAACACATCCCTGCCGTACCCCCTTTTCAACTGGGAAGCGAGAGGTGAGTTCCCCATGCCTCCCACAGGGCACTTGTGCAAAATTGTCAGTGTGTAGGCTCTTAATAGCTTTTAAAAGATATGTAGGAATCCCTAGTTCACTCAGTACACTCCATAGTTTTTCTCTGGGTACAAGATCGAAGGCCGACTTCAGATCAACAAATATCAGGTAGAGGCTGCCACCCTCAATAGTTACTGTTTTCCAGTACAGTAGTTGGAGTCTGAATATCTGGTCAACAGTTGACATTTTTGATCTGAAGCCGGCCTGATAGGGACTTAGTATCAGCTCTTCTTCCAACCAACTCTGGAGGCGGTCTAAAAGCAACCGGCCATAAAGTTTTTGAGAGATATCAATTAGACTAATCGGTCTGTAGTTGGAGGGAACAAGGGGGCAACCTTTTTTGTATATGGGAACAATCTCAGCCCCACGCCAGGTATCAGGGGGGTTAGACCCCTGCAATACCGCATTAAATAAAGCACACAGATATGGGACCCATATTGCAGGTTCATTGCGAAAGAGATCCCCTGGAAGTTTGTCTAAGCCAGGGGCTTTATTGCTTTGTAGCTTATAAATGGCACTCCTCACTTCAGTGCTCGTGATCTCCTTCTCCCCCTCTAGTTGTGTCTCAAAAGCCATACTAATAATGCTATTATGTTACAGCTAGCTTCTGGTGTGTATTGTGTTGTGCTACCACTCTTATGAAGGCACCTATATTGACTTTTTAAAAGTCCAAATGTCTTTTCCATTACTTTGTGTGCTAGGATTTAGTTATGGGGTGAAAATCCAATGGCATAAAAAACATATGGATTGTCCCCTAAAATACATTTAAAAAATCTTTTTCCAAATGTTCGTAAACCTACCAAGTAAATATTCATCTGCAAAATAACCTCTAAGAAGCTGGCTGCTAATCCCAAATTGTGTCTACACATATATGAGGGAACCTAGCTACGATGTCTGTGATGATATAGGATGCAACAACCTGTATGCTAAGTAAATGAGTATTATTACAGCTTCTAAGCAAATACTCATTCTTGGATGGTGGATATTTAGGTACTTGATTTCCATCAAAACATGCTATTCTATAAGATTACAAGTTGGTGAGCTGCAAATCCAGGAGAGCGGTGGGGAGAAATAAATGTTTTAAATAACATTGCAGCCAGAAAATCTCTACAAGATCTGTAAAAAGCACATTGCGAAACTCCACCTGCTGCAGCAATCATACCTTGGTAACTCCCAGAGGCTAAGAGGTGCAGTGAGCATAGTACTTGCACTTGCATTGATATTAAGTTGCTTCCGAAAGTATTTCTCCCTAGTTGTGGTTTTCGTTCTGCTATTAGGTCATAGAACACTATTAAGTCTGTATTTATCATAAGATTCCTCCTCTGTTTGCTGGAAAATTATTATCCTGACTCTCAAAATCCTTTCTGTCTCCTCTTCCTCTGCAGTCCAGCCAGTATCCACATCCTCGCCGCCATCATGTACAAAGCTGTCATTGTGGTAAACTCTGGTGTATTCTGTAGTGACTTATACAGGCTGTGCTTACATAGTTGCACCTGATAACCACCTGCTTCCATTTGCTGGTAAACTGCGCATACAAAAAGACTATTCTGCGACTAGTCACTATTTGTAAATCCTTTATATCTTTAAATAGCAATTCACTGTTAAGAAATACCAAATAATGAATAGAAATGTGAAGTCATATTAATAACGATTTGGTAGTTTGGTGGTTCGCTGAAAATAGCAACCACAAGGCCTTTTGTAATACAAAAAGGCTATCTTAGCAGTCAGTAAACAGTTTGTGTCTTGTTACTGAATCGCAAATCTTTCGTACATCTGTCCTAAATCTGCATCCACAATTTTACTTCTACTGGATGGTGCATATTTACAACTTTTGCAATTCCCCAGTTCTAAATGGAATCAGCATGGATTGCTGTTGCCCGGAATGGGTTTCCATATAGATTTCATTAAGAATCACAAGATTGCTAACTTTTTTTCCTATTCCCTCTGTGCAAGGGGCTATGTGGTGGAGAACCCACACAGTCAAAATGGATTCTCTTGTGCTAATACACTTTCTATCTTTGTAGTGAAGGTGTTAGAAAGTCCTTGCCATATACCCCAACAAATGTGGTCCGTGTTTCTTCCCACCCGTGATTGAGAGTTAAACCAGCCTTGTGCTGGAGTAAGTCACCTACCATTTCCATGGTGGGATCAGGTCGGATCATAGTTTGATAATGCCAATAACCTTCCTTCTTTGTGGGTGTTTCCAAAATTTCAATGCAAGCCATGACTTGAAACGCCAATTTTCCCATCCTATTAGCAGTAGCGGCCCGTGGAGGGAGTTCCGTGGGGCGGTGAGGCGGGGCGGGGGGTAGTAAACACCGGAATATGGATGAACGGAGGTAAGTAAACATTTAAATAAATAAAACGAATTTCGTTGCACGCGCTGCAACGCATTTTGCAATGCAGCGCGCGCAGCGAAATTCGTTTTATTTATTAAAATTTTTACTTACCTCCGTTCATCCATATTCCGGTCTTCTACTCTGCTCTAAACTATCAAAAGTGATAATCTACTCCGCAACAACCTAATCACACAATTCTAACAATTGCTACACCTAGACACAGTCTTCATGAAATGATCCAATCAGGTTGAAGTAAGGTGATACATTTGTATGCATGTTAGCTTCTCAGGACCATCACCAATACTGCATCTGTAAGCATCATTCAAACTTACACTAGCTGCAGCAAGATGAGATATGGGGACCTGCCTGTGCACATACCTTCATGAGTATGCTACTCATTATAACATTCCATGATTATTTCAGTAAAAAGGAAATATTTCACATGGGAAAGACGAGCATTCCATTTATTAATTTGGACTTCAGCTTCTCCTAGGAATACAATAATCATGTGTCACAAAGCAAGATGGCACCTAACGTTAGCCATTTTCAAATGCAGCCCTATGCTAGCTGTGGTCAATCTAAATGTGAACAAACATTCTTTTCACTGACCTGTGGGGTCTTGTGAAATGGACTTCGGTTTCATGAAATAGCACCAGACATCTCTGTCACTGAGGAACCATCAGTGACTCTATTTCATGCTGCAGCATGTGGTGGTGCCGGAAGGATGGAGACTGAGGCAGAAAGGCAGACAAAGACAGTGACACAGTAATTTGGGGGCATATTAACAACCAGGCGATAGTCAATCATCGCCGCTTTAGCGTCCGTTTTCGGACGGAAAGCGGCGATAATTCTATTGCCTAATCACCAAGGTCACGCTATCGCGTGAATCCCTGCACTATCGCCCTTTCCCCCAACGCCCATCCTTGCATCTCTAATGAGATGCAAAGTGGGCGTTACTGGGCGTACCCCAGATGGGCTACGTTGTAAATATCGCCGATGTGCACATCGCGATATTTACAAGGCAGCCCACAGGACTATAGCAGACGTTAGATTTTGGCAAAAACGGCCGTTTTCGCCAAAATCTAACGTCTGCTATAATCCCGACTTAGCCATCCCTAACATAGGGGGTGGATTGTGCTGATACGACCACAGGGTCGTATCAGCAAGGTTATCGCCGTTTTGCAGGGAACATCGCTGCAAAACGGCGATAACCTCGCTATCTCCGGAATTTTTATCGCCCTGGCGAAGCGTGTTGTTAATAACGCGCTACCAGGGCGATAATTTCCAGAGATAGCCAGCGATAAGAAATCTATCGCTAAGCACGGCCAGCGATAATTATCGCTGGCCGTTGATAATATGCCCCTTAGTGCTTTAAACAAGCTAAGTGGTGCCTTGAGTATGCAATTATTTTTCTATCCAGTTTTGTCCAGTTCCACTGCAAGTCTAGGGGCCCGATGTATCAAAGAGTTTTACCCAGTCTGTGTCTATTGGAAAATGTGTTTGTACATATGGCCCTAGGTGCTGTACTGTATTTTGGGCTCCACTAGCAACCTTGGAGGAGATGCAGAAATTAAACAAATCAAAAAATACCGTACACAACACTGCTACCTGCATTAGGTAGCAGAGTTCTCTCCCAAACCCCTCAATTTTTTAAAGGGGATTGCTGCGCTTAAGGGAAATGAGTAGTTTTTGCAGACATCTCCATTATTCCTCTTTCATAGTGTAACATTTTCAAAATCACCTTCATAACTGAGTGCGAAGAGGTGCACAATATATGCAGTGTTCATCTGTTTGTATTAGGTTCAGCATTACACAGCGTTTGGCTATTAACTGAATTAAATTCATGAAATTGTAGGGCACGATATTAGAACCACACCCAGTTCTTATAAGGTTGGGTTCAAAAGAGGTTTAGAATAGGCGATCCAATGAGGAACAATTATTCTGACCACTCTGATTTATTTAAACATTTTAGTCCAGCAAGAGTAGGTGCTTGGAAACAGGGTCTTCAGAACTGATAAATTTGTTATATTGAGCCAGTCAACCTCTTTCTTCAGGACCTTTGTTTTTGAATGAGCAATAAACTGTTTATATTGATCCATACAGTAGCGGAGGATGTGTTCACCATAACATCTCTCTGCAGCTCATAATTTGTTCAGTCCACAACCACCTTACAGTCTGCCCACAAATACTTTGGAACCACAGTGTCAAGAATAAAATTATTCAAATCTTCCCAGAGGACTTTCAAAATCTTTACCATTCTGTCCACCTCAGTGTACCATTTAATAGGATTCTCCCACAACTATGGAAATTGATTTGTGAATGAAAAAAATATCAGCAAGACTCCAAGGCACATGAACATACCCAACTCTGTGCGCCTCTCTCAATGATAACTCTCCAGCCTCTATGTCACTCACACTAGCTCCCCCTTCTGTCTCTCTGTTATCCATTTTGTTTCTTCTCTTCACACCTGTCCATTGATTCTCGTATTCCAAAGTCTCCCCCACTCCTTAATGCATTGCACTAGTTCCTTGACATGCGTTTTGAAACTTGATGATCTAATTTTCTTTAATGCATCCTCAAACATGGGCATCCTAAAATTCTCCTTTAATTTCTGATTTTTAGTCACATCAACTCCAAACTCTTCAGCCAGCTCTTTCAATCTTTCATGCGCCACTTGGTCATATATTATAGCTTCCTGCTCAGAGACTTAAGCTCACCCACATTTTATCTGTTATGAATTTAAGGTTAAGAGTTAACCTTAACAGCTCCTCCAAGTCTGCTTTTATTGTAGGACAGTCAACTCTTTCGGGGAGGGGCGGGGGGGGGGTCTCCTCTGCCTGAGGTTGTGATTCTGAAACAACAACAGTAGGGCGAACTGGTCTATTTCTGGGGTGGGGTCCTCCTCTGTACGAGGCTGTGCTATCAAATCTAGAGTAGTAATAACAGTAGATATACTAGGTATTGTTCTGGCAAATGACATGCTAGTGGACAAGTGTAAACCTCCCTCTGGGGCACTCTGTTCAGCAGGCGCACTCGCACCCACTCTCAAGTCTCTTTCCACTTCCCTCACTACCTGGGTTAGAGGACACTCTACAGGTGTAGTCACAACATTATATGGAGTCGGTCCAGAATTTAGCAAATCATCCAAAAACTCTTCGCTCAAATAACCCAACAACCTCTGACTCTCCTTTGTCATCCCCACCTCCATCTCGTGACTTTGTGACTTCTGTCCCTTCCTTATCTATCACAGGATACATAGTTATGCCCTCTTTCACATTCTCTCTTCACGCCTGATGTTTCGCATTTCATATTACTACTTCTCTTTCTCATGTGCAGCATGTTGCCATGTATTCAATGCTTCAAACTGTACAGGCTTTGGTTGGGGTTAATCTTATAAGCAACTCATCTCAAAATCTAAATTTTTCTCACATTGAATGTGCCATATGCAAGAAATTGCAAGCACCCATCTTTTAATGTGAACTTATTCCATTGTTTGATCCAAACACATGTGCGTAAACTTACATTAGTGATCATATCATGTGCAGGTGTGCCCTCTGGAGGAGCTTCCTCACCCTCACAGACATTTACACTCACATCATTTCTCAACATAGCTCTTAGGGGCCGATCACGATGGCGGGCGGACTTTGTCCGCCCGCCATCGCATTGGCAAAAGGGACCGCCCGCCATAGCATAGGTTCGGCGGTCCCGCTATACAAATTAGGATGCGCCCGCCACACTGGCGGGCGCATCCCGTATTTTTACATTGCGGCGGGCGGTGCTGCAAGCAGCACCCGCCGCAATATAAAAATACATGTTGTGCATTTACATGCACAACGTGACAGGCACCGCGCGGTGCCTGCCACATTGTACATGCAAATGCAAGGGGGTACCATAGGTACCCCCCATGTGCACCCCCACCCCCCCCAACACCCTGGGGGCCAACAACGGGCCCCCAACAGCAGGAACCGCCAGCCTTTCCATGGCGCCAAAAACAAGGGTAGCCCCTATGGAAGAAGCCGACTGGCAGGTAAGGATTATCGCCAATACATTTTTGAATCACTTACCTGCCAGTCGGCTTCTTCCATAGGGGCTACCCTTGTTTTTGGATTTATAGCGGCTCAGTCCAGCCGCGGGAGAAGCCCACCACAATTTGCGGGCCTGTGTGGGCGCCATGTTGGCGTCTTCATTGTAAACAGGAGGCAGTGTTCATGACGGTAACCACAAAGCAGAACAAGTGTTTTAATCGAGACTGTGCCTCTGCCCACATGGGTATTTTATGCTGTTATTTTTTTTTTTTTGCTAACTTTTAAGCGGACTCACATGAGTGTAACCAGGCACTACGAAGTCCAGAAGGCCATGTGGTTGGCCACGCCCACTGGGGCAGGAACTTTGGGATTGATAAATGTGCAGGAAATGCCGTTTTGGTTAGCGGATTGCCACAGAAGAAGGGATTGATTTCCCGAAACGCGTCTGGCTGAGCTGATTGACATTGATGCCGGTTTCTTTGCTGATACTTGCTTGCAGGATTATCGCCAATAAATTTTTGAATCACTTACCTGCCAGTCGGCTTCTTCCATACGGGCTACCCTTGTTTTTGGATATTATATATAAATATATATACACATATATATATATATTGCTGCAGTCTACTCCTGTGATATTCCCAGTCCTCCAAGGGGAACAAACGAATGCGGACCCGTACTTGTTGGTGCAAAGTATATTTATTGGAGCCCTTACACCCCCGCCATGACGCGTTTCAGCCTGAGGAGGCCTTGATCACATGACACGCTTGCGGAGTGCCTTCACAATTTAAAGTGCTAGTGCATAAGCATGTGACAAAAACGTAATCATAGACATAAAAGAGTCATTGCAAATCCATGATTGTAAATATTCAAAGATTTAAGATGGGTAAAAACACCATTCTCTAAATATTTATAAATAGTTATAAATACTTAAAAGGCAGTACACATATAAATATAAGTGCATTTGTGCAGTTAGAGCGAGCCAAATTTTTAAACATACTGAATGTTGAAAATGCATGTGCAGCATAATACATACATACAACAACGTCATAATTCAGTCAACATAACTGCTTGCCTTTAAGTGAACTAAACCATATATTCACTGGTTTATAGATCACCTGTTTATGCCTATATGCATTGTTAGACAATTCAGCCCAAGTGGGCCTTGAATATACTTATATGTCCATGAAAAAAGTGCTTGTGCTAACTAAGTGCCACCGTAATAAACCAAAACTGGTTCATAAAGTGCATAAGTGCAATAATATATCAAAAAAGTTAAAATACTTGAGAGGTTCAGCATATAACATTATAAAACAAATGGAGGGAAATATATCAAAGGCAGGTAAAGAAGTCTTCACTAGAATTGTGGCCCTGTGGCGTTTTTGTGTCAAGCTCTAGAATGTACTTAGTTTCTAATTTGCGTAAGATGGCTTCCCGATTGCCACCCCTTCTGAGCGCTGGGACTGCATCCACAACAAAATATTTTAGTTGTTCCAAGTCACTGTTGTGGAAGTCCTTAAAATGTCTTGCAACCGGGTATGTTGCATCAGAATTCGTGATAGCCCTTATGTGCTGGAGTATTCTCTTGTGGACCTGCAGCTTCGTACTTCCTACATACTGCAGGCCACACAAACACTCCAGCACATACACAGCATATTCTGTTTTGCAAATAAGCAATTTAGTTATGGGCACAGGTTCTGCCTTGAGTGGGGTTATGTAAGTGGTTTTATTAGCCCCAAGTCTGCAAGCCCTACATGAAGCACATTTTACAAAACCTTTTCTAGAGTTCAACCAAGTTTTAACAGGTCTTATCTCTGGGCTGCTACTAACTAAGGTGTCACTCATCGATCTTGCTTTCCTAAAGGTAATGTTAGGCTTTTTTGGCATTATATCACCAAGAACAGGGTCACTCTGGACCAGAGGCCAATTGTTATTCAAAATGCTACGTAATGTCTGATGTTGACTATTAAACGTAAGGATTAATCTAGTTGGTTGGTCTACCTGCTCATTAGTCTGTTTGCTGGAGCTGGCTTGATTGTTCATCAACTCAGATCTGTGAAGTCTTCTTGTTTTTCTGATTGCTTTGTCAATCGTGGTTTCAGCATAACCCCTAGCCAAGAATCTGGTTTTACTCTCATGTTGTGCCATATCACAGTCACCATCCCTGCTGCATATTCGCCTAATTCTCAGCATTTCCCCGTTGAGAATGCTGTGAATAAGATGTCTGGGATGGTGGCTGGTGGCATGTAATAGTGTATTACCAGCTGTAGGTTTCCTATGCAATTTGGTTTCTAATCTGTCATGGTCTACAAAGATCTCAACGTCCCAAAAACATACTGACTGTTTACTCGTCTGCGCTGTAAATTGCAAATTCTGACTGTTTAAGTTTTTCTGTTCGATGAAATGGAGGGCACTCTCCTCCGTGCCTCTCCAAATCACGAACAGATCATCAATATACCTGTACCAGATCAACACATGATTTTTCAGAACATCACCATATTCAACCTTAAGAACTTGTTCCTCCCAGAGTCCCATATGGAGTCAGGCATAACTGGGCGAAAAGCATGCCCCCATTGCTACGCCTCTAGTCTGGTGAAAGATCTGGGGGCATATTAGCAAGGGCACTATCGCCGCTTTAGCGGCACTTTTTGCCGCTAAAGCGGCGATATTCATATCGCCCTATCAGCAAACTGTCTCTAACAGCAGTTAGAGACAGTTTGCGGGCATTAGCGCCCGTTTTTACCGCTTTGCATGTCAGCGATATTTATCGCTAATGACATGCAAAGTGGGCGTTCCCGACGAACAAACCTGGGAAACACCCGCTAACAGGCCTATCGCCTATTAGCAAGGTGGCCATGGCCCCAGTTAGCGACGTGAAAAGTCGCGCTAACCGAGGTCATCGCCATTTATTTAACACCTGCAATTAGCAGGTGTTAGCCATACCTAACATGGGGGGGTGGATTATGCTGATACGACCACAGGGTCGTATCAGCAAGGTGTTCTCCCTTCTCCATGCAACAAAGCTGGTTTTTCAGCGATGTTGGCCCATTTCCCCCGCTATCGCTGGAATATTCATCGCCATAGCGCTAATCGTTGCTAATACAGCGTTAGCGTGGCGATATATTCCAGCGATAGCCGGCGATAAAAAAAATCACGCTAAGCAGGGTTAGCGATGATTATCGCCTCTTCTTGCTAATATGCCCCCTGGTTCTGGAATACAAAATAGTTGTTTTCCAAACAAATAGTGATCATGTTAATTAACATTTTGTTATGCTGGTATAAGTACATAGGTCTAGTGCCTAAATAGTGCTCTACCGCCTTCACTCCATCTTGATGATGGATACTAGTGCATAGTGATGATACATCAAGGGAAATCAATACACATTCATAGTCCCATTTAAAATCACTGATGTTTCTTAAAAAGTCACAAGTGTCCTGTATAAAAGATGGTAGTTGTCGTACGTGCTCTTGAAGAAAGAAATTTATGTAGCGTGAAGTATTCTCCAACAGGCTATTGCGAGCAGAGATGATTGGCCTGCCCGGTGGTTTTGATGCATCCTTGTGAATTTTCGGGATGAAATATATCACCGGAATTACAGGGTGATAATTTTTTAGAAACTTGAACTCATTTATACTCAGCAAGCCAGCGGTCTTCCAGGCAAGGAGTTTAGCGTGAAAGTCATTCCAAGAATTTTTTACTGCTTGGATGTTACTTCTCCTGTAACAGTCCTTGTCATTAAGTTGTTTAAGAGCTTCCTCCATATATAGGACACATGGCCATATCACAACATTTCCTCCTTTATCAGATTGACAAATAATGATTTGATCATGAGATTGCAATTTTTTCATCAATTGAAAGTACAGGTTGTTGTGATACATGTATTTTTTGCGGGTTCTCGATGTTTTATGGTATAATTTCTTGAGTTCATAGGTCACCTGCTCGTTAAACACATCAAGGCTATCATGTACCATAATGGGGTGAAACGTAGATTTTGGTTTAAAATATATATATATATATTACACATTTGCTCCAAATGGTTGCCCTCCACTCGGGCTCAGCTTTCCACACACTTCCAGGGCAGAAATGAAGCACGGCACTAACAGGAGCTGACTTCAAGGGGCTTTATTTGATTATAACGGTAAGCCTCTCCATACGAAGCCTACAATAGCAAAGTGCAAGGGTGCATACAAAAGGATGACCTACGCGTTTCGGCTTGCGCCTTCTACTGGGTCAAAAGTGTGCTCACAAACGTGTCCATTTAAAGGGGAAGCATAGTTCATTTCCCCCCACCACCAATTAAAAACAAGGTCAGTTTCTTAAAGGAGCCACATTAAAAATTAGAATCATATATAATTTAGATGTAAACAAAATTACTTTTTTTCCTCTTTTCATTTTTTCTCTATTTTTCCAGAGTGACATGACTAAACACATGTTATAAATTTGTGAAGTACACAATCTAATCCTTTATGTTTATATCATTTTCCTATTGGTAACCAAAAGAGCCCCAGACTCACAGTCTTATGTTGATTGTATGAGATATCTCAATACCTCCAAAGACACCATGGTACTCTATGATTCAATCTCTAGTAATACCCTGTGAATTATTTAAAGTTTATTTATATGTGTTTGCTTCTAGGTTTTAATTTGTATGCTAATTGAGATGACATACACTGCCAAAAAGTGCAATGTGCATATTCCCTGGGCTACAGGAAAAGATCTGCGAGAAATACCAAAAAGGTCTTAAAGTGCCTGTGCTTATACAAGTACAAAATGCATATGCCCTCTACCGAAAGGTAAAAAATCTAAGAGGGGGAGGTGACTAAAAGGATTATATACAAAAAGATAGATTACATAGAAACAGCCCTTAACTTTGATAATATATCCATACGCCAATTATTATAAAACGGAGGCTGTTAAAATTGAATCCGAGCTGAGGTGAATAGGTATTTGTTATACTGTCAGCCACAACACTGGTTCCATAGTATCTACTCTCCAATATACCTTTGAGTACTATATACTTTCCACCATACATATAAAGTGCTTAGTGCTTATTCGTAGAAACTCATTCCGTGTTATGCTCTGTATAATATCACCTCAGCTAACCTCCATGCAATATTCCATAGCAATTTTTCAACAGGACAATTCGAATCCACATTTTCAAATATATACATTGCTGATTAGTATGAGCTGGAGTCAAACCCCATCATTGATGTCTGCTAGATGTGTTAATACTTATCAATATTAATTTTACAACGCATATGTCTTTAGCATGCATGCCTTTACCACGAAATGTAAGTTTTTTACAGGTACATACAAACCCATTACACATACATATATATATATTTGACAAAGACCTCTAGGTCGAAACGCGTCAGCTACAATAAATAAACTGATTTTGGACTTATCTGGAGTGCGGGCCTTTCTTGCGGCGCGGTGGCGTCAGCAGGGATTTTCAAGCAAGTTTGATGGGTTCTGCGCCTATCTGCCCAGCACCGGCCTCGAATGGTGGATGTAATCGGATCAAAGCAGCAACTCTTCTCGCGGAGGTATCCGATCCCCGATTCCCGCCGCCTTTGTCTAATCGATCCGGATTTGACATCTGATTGTGCACTTTGATCACACGGCCGCTACGGCTACACGCTTTCCTGGAGGAAACGAGTGACGGCTCTCAGCGCGCTGTTAAAGTGTATCCTGCATTAGAGGCATTACCGAACAAGGCAGAGGTCCCGTTCTGGACGTGACACCATTTCACACATTTGTGACGGCAGGTACATGTCCTCGGTTCCTAGAACCAGCACGCTCATGTAATTTGGGACATAAGCATTGTATTTGGTAATACATTGCCCAGGGATTTCTCACAACTGCCACTTTTTTCCTGAAATAAGGGTGCAATCACATAAGGAGTACGCAGCGATGTGCGAGGCAATACGCAAGCGACTAGGCGTCGCCAAAGACCTCTTCAATGAGGAGGAGGACGTAAGAGGACCGAATGTTACCGCAGATGCAGCGGGTACACACAACGATAGTGCAACCCTAAAGCAAACACTAGGGGCCTATGAAAAGCTGCGCAAGAAGGAGATCAATCGCAGCTGGGAGGTGATTTCATTAGACAATTACATAGAAGTGGAGCGAGTCCCACGAGGACTCCGCATTCTGATCACACCCACTTACCAGGACCCACACCCCAGACTGTTGGAAGAGTGGTCAGCTCTGATGGCCTCCACATGTAAACAGATGTTGGGCCTTCTCTCAAAATATGCAGCCATGGAGCTGGAACAGGTGATAGTGGATCTAAAAAGTATGCAGGATACCCTTCACAAACATCCTCAGCAAGAGAAGATACAGACTTTTTTCAAAGAGATGCAGGGCAGATTCAATAAATATGAGGATGAAATAAAAACAAAAAAGAAATGGAAATTCACGCGAGACAAGAATGACTATGCCTCAGGCCGAATCCTAACTTTCGAAAGAAAGTATGATGGTGCGAGGAAGGAGTTCAGATGCACATATGCCCTGAGACAGCAAGAGGCAGCAACCTCGGAATCCAGCTCGGATATTTCAGACCTGGACGAGAGACAAGCATCTTTTGGCAGTGGCATTGCTCCTTTCACAACGCTGGAGGAATACCGTTTTTTACGGCAGAGCCAGGGACCAAGGCGGAAACCACCAGAAGAAAAAGAAAAAGGAGAAAGCAACGCCAAAGGAAAATCTGGAGTGGTGGAGGAGGCAAAGGAAATCGAGAAACCGCGTGGGAAGGGAGTCCGGTTCAGCAAGACAAACAAGTAATGGGTGAGGCAACTTTCACAGTTATCAATCTCTCCTCCCATACCCTCACTTCTGAAGAACAATCTCTCTTGGAATTAGGCCTCTCTTTCTGCCCCACGAATAACTTTGAATACCCCCATACACGCATAGATATTTTCTTGTTTGCCAGAAAACTAAAACTCCTCAAAATCCATACTCTCAAAGGCTCAAGGGTGGTGCGAGACGGAAATATGACAGACAATGACCCTGTCGCTTTGAACACAACCTCCAATCTCCTTTCCATTGGGGATATTGGAGGCCTGGCTTCTTTAAGGGAATTGGAACTGGGTAATAGGGATTGGGCATCAGAGCGAGAACTCTTGGATGTCCTGGACCTGGAAACTGACAGGAGAAGTAGGAGCAATTTTAAACCAAAGTCCAGATTTAACCCCAACACCCCCCATGACAACATTGATTCATTCCATGAGGCAGTGGTACGGGACATGCTTAAACCTAAAACTGGGAGCAACAATGGGGTTATGACTAACTTAACCAAAGGCCAACAAGCAGCACTGGAGTCCCTGAAGCAAGCCACCACCTTTGTTATCAAGTCTTCTGACAAAGGGGGAAATGTGGTGTTATGGGATGTTAAAAAGTACATGGCCGAAGTCAAGAGACAGCTAGATTTCTCTGGTAGCTACACCAAAACTACAGCTGGCCAATATGTTTCCACCATTGATTGTTTTCACAATATGCTTTCCAAATGGCACACCCTTGGGCTTCTGAGTAATGATGAGCTTTTGTTTTTAACAGTTAAAAAACCTGTCTCTCCATGCTTTTATATGTTACCTAAAGTTCATAAACACAGCACCAACCCACCAGGCAGGCCCATCATCTCGGCCAATGATAGTCTCCTTGAGAACACCTCCATTTTTCTAGATCACTTTTTATTCCCCTATGTCTGCAACCTGCCCTCATACTGTCATAACAGTATGGATTTTATATCCAAGGTCACGTACATCCCATGGCAATCGAGCTACATCATGGCCACAGTGGATGTAGTATCACTGTACACTTGTATTCATCATAACCTTGGCATCACTGCGTGCAAACACTTTTTCAGGGATAAACCCATAGCCACCTATGACCATACCAATATGTTGCTCGACATGCTCCAGTTTTGTCTGGAAAACAACTACTTCTTACACAGCAAGCAGTGGTACAGGCAGCTGTCCGGGACTGCCATGGGCAGTTGCTTCGCGCCGAGCTACGCCTGTATCTTTATGGGGCGGTGGGAATCTGAATGTGTTTGGACTGAGAGCCTTGCTGAATACACCAAATATCTGGTCATTTGGACCAGATATATTGATGACATCTTCCTTATTTGGGATGGTCCCCAGTCTGTTTTGGATGAGTTTTTATTGGCTATTTCAAACAATGAGTTGAACCTGAAGTTCACCAGTACCACCAGTAAGAACAGGGGGACTTCCTTGATGTCACAGTAGAAGCACTTAATGACACAGTACAGACAAGCCTACACAGGAAGGAGACTGCGGGAAACAGTATCCTCAATGCCAAAAGCCACCATCCTCCCAAGCTTAAGAATAGTATCCCCTATGGGGAACTTCTTAGAGCTAGGAGAAATTGTAGCACACCTGAGGCTTATACGCGAGAGGAAGGTAGAATGGTAGGAAGATTCCTACAAAGAGGGTACACATGTAAGGTAGTGGAGGAGGCCAGACAGAAAGTGAGTAGGGTGGAGAGAGAGAAACATTGCTTAAACCTAGGCCTAGGAAGGACACCAAACCAGAAATCAGACTCATTACCACATACAATTCCGATTACACTAGGGTACAGGCGATAATCAGAAAACATTGGTATTTGGTCAAACTGGACCCCATTATTGGCAAACTAGTTACACCTAGCACCAATATCACATACCGCAGGAGCAACTCACTAAGGGATATGTTGGTCCATAGCCTGACGGAACCCACCCAGACACATAGCAACACATGGCTGAGGGAACTCCCAGGATTCCACAAGTGTGGAAAATGCAAGGCGTGTACCCATAGTACTAATGTCAGGACAGTTCCTTTACCCAATGGCATACAACACAAAATCAGGCCTTTCATCAATTGCAACACTGACTTTGTTGTCTATGTGTTAATGTGTGTATGTGGTCTGAGGTATGTTGGTAGCATGATCTTTCCGGTGAAGAAGCGTGTTCTGGAGCACCTTAGGGCCATAAAGAATAATGATGTGACATATCCCATGGCTAGGCGCTGCAACAATCTGCATGGCTCAACCAAAACTGAGAATCTAAAAATCAAATTTTTGGGAATTGACAGGGTTCCCGTGAAGAGTCGGGGTGGAAACAGGGAACGAGCACTAAGAAGACTGGAATCAAGATACATAATCAGTCTTAACAGCAAATACCCGGGAGGTCTGAACCAGGACGAGGAACTCCTTGTTCACTTAGGATAATACCATCTTGCCCCCGGGTATCCTGCCTTCCAAATGTCTTCTGAATGTAACTAGGGCTCTGAGATCTGTATTGGGGGAATGAACACCACGCTGTGGATTTTCTCTCTCTCTTTTCTCTCTTCTTTGTCGTATATGTGGCTATGTGTCTGATTGTGTTTTTCCGCCTTGGGATTGGGTATATTCGACCTGAGCGTTGAATCCCAGTTTCCATGTTCTCACCCCCGTCTTGTGTATTGCACGCAGGGGATGGACGGTTGTATGTGACGTGGACATTGGGAACACATAGACTCAGAATACCCTTGACACTCAGTCAGCACACATACAGATGTATATACATATGTTTAGGCACATCTATGTTCACACACACGTGTCATGTTCACTCCTCCCTCTTTTCCTCTTTTCCTCTTTTGTTTTTTGCTTTTCCTCCTTTGGCTTTCTTCCTCCTTTTTTCCTCTGGTCCTTTCCTTGGGTATTGCCCCTTACGTTATGTTTAAGGTCACTCGACCATCAATTTGTATCATAATGTGTAATGTGGGACATCGTTTCTGGGCAATAGGAGAGAGTATGTAGAAGATATTTCTACTTGCACTTGCGATTCTCATTATATATAACTTTTTGATATTTTACCTGTTTTTATGTATATGTATATTTCTTCTTTTCGGGTGAGACACCCTTTATTTAATTTCTGGGATGAAAACATTTTTTTACCCTTTTTTTCATTTTGACTATAGGAGTCTTTTTTCCCTTTGCCTGATGAGTTTGCATTTTTCAAATGCCTAAGTCTTTTTCCTATGTTGATTGATTTTTCGACAATGTCTCACTGTATGGTTTAAATACACTGTCACAATGTTTGCCCCCCAGCTTTGACAAAGACCTCTCGGTCGAAACGCGTCAGCTACAATAAATAAACTGATTTTGGACTTACCTGGAGTGCGGGCTTTTCTTGCGGTGCGGCGGCGTCAGCAGGAATTTTCAAGCATATATACATATATATATATTACCTACTGGCGATCGCCAGTAGGTAGTTATAGTTAGGACCTAGTTTCCATATGAAAAGCGTTTTTTGATTCGCCAATATCTTTGGCGCCGGTTGACGAATCTTCGCGAAATTCTCAAAACTAATGGGGTGCTCCGGTCAGCTCCTGTCTTAAAAAGGTTCGGGGTGATTAGTCAAGCGGGGGCCGAGAAAAAAGGGGGTCCCAAAATGCGTTTTCTCCATGTTAATTACCTTCAGAACTTTTGTCGGGGCTACAGCCCGACCTGCTGAACGGAATTACACCAAATTTGGCAGAGAGGTAGCTCTTGGTCCAGAGTACACTCTTTGCTTTAAATGGTGTAAATCTGTTCACTAGTTCTTGAGAAATTTCAAATTAAAAATATCGATATCTGGTGACCGAGGATGATTCGTGAACCCTCCAGAGCACGAGCTTGATTCTGATTGGCTGCCAACACTTCAAACCAGGAAGAATTGGCAGCCATCTTGTGACTCAGTAAAACCGAGTCACAATAAAAATGGGAAGAAAATGATTTAAAAAAAGAAAAGGGGGCAGGGTAGAAACACCCTGACCCCTAGGCCTGGTCAGGGGGTCCCTGTGCCTCAAAAAGCATTTTTTTTAAAAACAAAATGGCAGGATTCGCGCTGGGTGCAAGAATCCCACTGAGAAAATACAAAAAAACGAAGAGCGGGCTCCCACGCTTCTTTTTAATAAGGCCCCGGGTGGGCCAGGTCCTGGGGGCAATATGCCAAATATATGCGGGGGCCGCGTGGGCCCCCGCAGCCCCAGGGATCGCCACCTCCCAGGGTCTAGGAATGCGGCCCCCCACAGCCCCGGGGACCGCCACCTCCCCGGGACTTATTTATTAATAGAAGCGTGGGGGGTCTCCTGCCCCCCACACTGCTCCGGGGACCACCACCTCCCCGGGGCATTGGAAAATAATGGGTGGGGGGCCTCACGGGCTCCCCCAAGCCCAAAGGACCACCACCTCCCCGGGCTACTTTTAAAAACTGTGTGTGGGGGGGCTCGAGCCCCCCCACACTGCCCCAGGGCATAGATGAATGAAGTGTGGAGGTCCGTTTTGTACCCCCGGCCACGGGGACCACCACCTCCCTGGGGCTTTTTACATGTTGGGAGGGGGGCCACCCGGCCCCCCTCCTGGAGCCCTCCTGGGGGGTGGCGGTCCCCAGGGCCTGCTCCAACAATGTCCCGGGGTGCCCACCCCCGGGACATTGCCGTTTGCAATGACAGGGCGGGAGCAAACTCTGCTTCGCTTCATGGAAGCGAGAGCAGGAAACCTGCTCTTGCTTCCATGAAGCAAAGTAGAATTGCTTTTGGACAAGGGGAGCTGCATGTCAGCAGCTCCCCTTGTCCAAAAGCAATGCCTCCTCCCGCAGGAGGCGGGGAGCCGGCTGGGACCGCGGGGGCATTGGGGCTCCCCCAGAAACCCCCTAATGTTGAGGCCAGGCCCGGGGGGATGGGGTCCCCGGGGTCAATAGTGGCCCAGGGAAGGGGGGCCACACGGCCCCCCTCCTGTTAAAAAAGAAAAAAGAGGCAAAGCCCCCAGGGATGGGGTCCCCAGGGCCGAAAAAGGCCTCAGGAGGGGGGCCGCGCGCCCCCCTCCTTTAAATGTAGTTTTGTTTTTTTTTAAATAAAACAAGTGGCCATACCCCGGGGATGGGGTCCCCGGGGCCGAAATCGGCCTCGGGAGGGGGGCCGCGCGGCCCCTTTCCCATTTCTTTCTTTTTAAATTAAAAGAAAGACTCAGGCCCTGGGGGATGGGGTCCCCAGGACCCAAAAATTACTAAGAGAAGGGGGGCCACACAGTCCCCCCTTCTAAAAAAATAAATAAAAGATAAGCCGGCATCTCGCCGGAGGCCCCGCCCCCTCCCTGCACCACTCTGCAAACTCGCCTCCTGGTGCATTCTGGGTTGGGGGATTAAGTCCCCTAGAATCTTAAGGGTCCTTAGGGGCCAACTAGCCCACCAGGTACCTCCAGTAAGCCCCACACAGTGGGATTGCTGAGAGGTGGTCCGAGGCCACGCCTCTTTTTATACCACTCTGCAAACGTGCCTCTTGGCACACTACTGGTGGGGCGATGAGGTCCTCTTGTGTCCTGAGGACCTCAGGTCTGAAGTGGACTTCATCCCCCAAGCAGCAGTGTGCCAGGAAGCACGTTTGCAGAGTGGTGTAAAAAGAGGGCGTGGCCTCGGACCACTCTCAGCAATCCAACTGTGTCTGGCTTACTGGAGGTACCTGGTGGGCTAGTTGGCCCCCAGGGACCCTCAGGAGGCAAGGGGACTTCATCCCCAACCAAGAGCGCGCCAGGAGGCACGTTTGCAGAGTGGTGGAGAAAGGGGGCTTGGCCTGTGTCCACCTGTCAGCAATCCCACCATCTGGGGCTTTCTGGAGGTATCAGGTAGGCTAGTTGGCCCCTAAGGACCCCAGCAGTGAAGTGGACTTTAATCCCCATCCAAGAGCGCGCCAGGGAGCGCGCTTGCAGAGTGGTGGGGAAAGGGGGCGTGGTCTGCTATGAGAACTTAGCAATCCTGCTGTGTGGGACTTACTGGAGGTAATAGGAGGGGTAGTTGGCCCCCAAGGTTATCCTTGGGGCCCAACTACCCCTCCTGTTACCTCCACTAAGTCCCACACAGTGGGATTGCTAAGAGGTCTTCGGAGGCCACGATCACCTCTCTCCACCAATCTGCAAACGTGCCTCCATGCACAATACTGGTTGGGGGATGAGGTCCACTTTACTCCTGAAGGACTTTGGGGGCCAAGAACCCATCCTGGTACCTCCTGTAAGTCCTACGAAGCGGAATTCCTGAGCGCTGGTCGGAGGCCTAGGCCCCTTTCTGCACCACTCTGGCAATGCGACTACTACGTTATAGTTAGAAATTAGCATTTAAAAAAACCTTAGAAATTCACTGAAAAAACCATAGGTTTCAGGGACGTTATAGTTAAAAATTAGCATTTAAAAACCTTAGAAATTTACTGGAAAAAACAGGTTTCAGGGACGTTTTAGTTAGAAATTTGCATCTAAAAAACCTTGGAAATTCACTGAAAAAATATAGGTTTCAGGGACGTTATAGTTACAAAGTAGCATTTAAAAAACCTTAGAAATTCACTAAAAAAACGATAGGTTTCAGGGATGTTATAGTTAGAAATTAGCATTTAAAAAACCTTGGAAATTCACTGAAAAAACCATAGGTTTCAGGGACGTTATAGTTAGAAATTAGCATTTAAAAAACCTTAGAAATTCACTGAAAAAACCTCAGGTTTCAGGTATGTTATAGTTAGTTGGACATTTCACTCGTACAAAACCAGAGAAATTCGGCTGTTATAGTTAGTTGAGCTAACTATAACTCGTGCCCCCGCAATGCACTGCTGATGACGTCACATATTACATCACTCATGACATGGTCAGTGACATCACTGATAACATCTCAAATGACAGCTCTTCTAAGTGGCATGACCCCCTCATGCGCCCTTTGCGTAATTGGCCTGGCACACAGCGCTCATGTTCGCTACCTCTGTGGCACCTTATGATGTGCTATGATTCCATGTCTGAGCTTCCCTAAACCATTGTTCCATTACGCCTGAGCTTGCAAGCATTTCCTGCACACGTGAACCAATGGCTTGCCTTGCTCTCGCTGTTACTAGGGTCTTCGTGTGTTTTGCCTTGTGTACATTTTAGAAACAAATGATACATTTGTTTCCTAGTTCCATCCGTTGGTTAGCAACTGCTCTTACTGTAAGGTCATAGCTAGTGTACTAACACGTTTTTCCTTCAGGAGTCTTGAAGAACCTTCCAGACTGCTACATGGGCCATGTGCCACGTGTGTCCACCTTGCATCCATTGGACCCTGAACATGTTGAATAAACCACACCCAGACCCAAGCCCCTTGCTTGGCTTACACACCCTGGGGAACAAGCTTCCTTCCTACCCAGTCACCTGAAGAATCAACCAGACCAATTACACACTTGTCTTCAGCAGTTCCAAGTCCCTTCGGTGATTCCCTTGGCTCCAGCTCCCTCAAGCTATACTTCGTCTCCACCCCTGCTCATGTACTCCAGTTTCCCGGTGGATTTCCGAGTCAACACCTTGAGACCTTCATTGTACTTTGGACAAGTAAAAGAACTACACTATCATTTAATAACAGTCAGCAGGCCGGAGTATTGGTGTCTTCAAGATCAAAGACTTGTCTACAGTTTCCTCTCAATGACTTTCCTCCAGTTCACCTTGTTGTTTCATGCCCCAGATCCTTCTTGCAACCTTGGCCTTTGCACTGAGTTCATTCAGGACTTGAGACTTCATTCTGTGCTTCTTTGATGAACCGAAGTGCCCATAGTACACTCCTCCAAGTGCTAGATTCAGGTATGAATGAGTTCATTCAGGACTTGAGACTTTGTTCTGTTTTTTTTTTATGAACTGCAGTGCCCAGAGTGCACTCATCTGAGCACTTGATTCATGTATGATCCTTGAACCGAGATCTATTTTCTGAGTTTAACGCTGGGAGTGTCATTAGCTCCAATCTACTTTCTGAGTGTAACCTTGGGAGTGCCAGTTACTCCAATCTGTGTTTCAAGTTATTCCTTGGGTGTGTATGGCTCCAATCGGTGGTTCTAGTTCATTTGCTTCCTAGCTGTGTTTCTGAAAGAGACTATAAGTGTATGTTATTAAAGTATTTACACAATCATTGCTTAGAGAGGTCTGAAGTGTTTTGATTCTAATTGCCTCCTCTTGTTGTTTTCAATGTTTTGCGCCTTCGCAAAACCAGAGGTCCAGGTCTTCTGCACATCCCCCTAGCAGACTCAGAGGGTCTCTAGCTTTTTTGGGGGGGAAAATCTTTTTATTGTTTTTAAAAGAGAGAAAAAAAAACATAAGGTAAACAGTAAACATTGATCAGCAAAGAGAAGTCATAGTACAATTGTATATGCCACTTTAAAAGGGAGGGTGATCACATCAGAGTAATACAGGGAGGGTCGTTAGCTTATGCGGTGCTGCACAGTTGCTGACTGGAACCAGTACAGCAAGTCTCTATTTTCTTATTTTGTCCCAACCCCCTTCCCCAGAGGACAGCACAAATGTTTCCACCAACGGAAGCGCTAATCCTGTCCATGTCACACTTACCACTCCAATCCCAGTGCCTTTGGCTCCACCCTAATGGTTTCTTGGGGATAGTAACCATTTTGATGCCTTCTGGAGTCAGTGCCATTTGCAGTTACTTTGTAAACCAGGAGCCTACCCCTTTGATACTGCCAGACTTGCTTTTATCATATCCTGTCTTGGGGGACAGCTACCAACTGGGCTATTCCCCTTATTAAAAAGAACGACCTAGTTTTACATGATTTCAGAAGTTTAGGGAGATGATGCATTGTCTCCTTCCTAAGCACACCTTTGTCCAGGCTAGCGATAACAAGTTGTTAAACCTACGTCAGGGTAATAAAGATCTCATTACGTATGTTGCTGCCGTTAGCAAATTAGTCATGGACACCCAGTGGCCTGAGGAAAACCAAACTTCCCTCTTTTATTGAGGGTTGAGGGATGACTTACAGGATTCTGTAGTGCACATTGTAGATTTACCCTCAGATTGTTCTGAGTTCATTGATGTAGTTGTCAGGCTTGACCTTAGGTTAAATGAACAAAAAGGAGACCGCTCTCTGGGGGAACACAAACTGCTGGTTGTTCAGTCAGAGATGAAAGACACAGAGCCTAAGAGTCAAAACCATTCTAAACCCATGCAGATAGGGGGCTTAAGTGGTCCCCTGACTACAGAGTAGACGGACCATAGAAAGAAATTAAATCTGTGTTTGTACTGTGGTAAAGCAGGGCAATTTACACGAGAATGCTCTACCAGACCGAAGGGAATTCGGAAGGCTAGCATTGTCACATCAGAGTCAACGCAGGAAAACTACGGAGCCAGGAAGATAGAGGTGTAAATCGGTTGAGTGAGATCCTTGAACTGACACCCCATTACTTGGCTAATACATCACGTAAAGTCCCAAAACACTTAACGATTTCAGCCACCCTTATCATCTCTCCTCAACAGAAGCAAGTCCTGCCCATGCTCATAGATTCTGGAGCTAGAGGAAATGTTTTAGACCTAGCCTTGGCTAGTTTTTACTCATCCCACGAGTTAGGAAAAAGGTACCAGAGAATGTTAGAGTTGTGGACGGTTCCGAGCTCTGTTCTGGAATGAGTGTATATTAGATTATCCCATTATCTATAGTATGTTAGGATGGGCATACTGTGACTTTAACCTTTGATCTCATAGACACACCTGCTTTTGGTGCTATTTTAGGGACCCCTTAGCTTCAGTTACAAAACACAGTCATTGATTAGTCTGTCCATCTTGTCACTTTGGGGTTCTATTATTGTGAAACTCATTGCTATAGCAAAGCACAGGAAGCCCCACCTCCCTTGACTTGCACAGCCTTGAATGAATGAATATAAGCTTTATAGAGAGTGAACTTAGCCCAGGGGCGTCAAGGCGCTGCGGAAAGTGGTCAAGAGAGCTAAGGTGCACATATGTACAAGGCTTACAGAGTAGAGAGAGTAAAAAGCCAAGTCTTCAAGGCTCTACGAAAGAGAGAGTGAGAATCCAGAACCGAAATAGAGAGAGGAAGGGAGTTCCAATGTTTAGCCGCAGAAACAGAGAAGGCTCTGCCTCCCCACCTAGCTTTCCTAAAACTTGGGACTGTCAGCAAGTTCTTGCTGGCCGATCTTAACTGCATGGTGGGGACATATCTCTGAAATAGTTTCTTAATGCCTTCTGATCATGTATTGTAGAAAGCCTTATGAACCAGGCAGAGGGCTTTGAATACAATTCTCCGATAAAACGGAAGCCAGTGCAGATTCCTGATAGTGGCCGAGACTGAGTGATATTTGGGAAAACACATCACCAGCCTGGCAGCAGCATTCTGCACTAGCTGAAGTCGATGCACAAGACCCTTATTAATACCCAAATAAAGGGCATTACAATAGTCTAATCTCGACAACACAAAGGCCACAATGGCCTGTTTTAGGGCGGAAAAGGAAAGAAATTGGGAGATCTTCCTGAGAATCCTTATCATCCCAAAGCAGGTAGAAACTGTCCTATTGCTTTGGGGGCCCAAAGAAAGGGAGTTCTCAATTATGATGCCCAAATTTTTGGCACTAAGGCCCGGGCGGGGGCAAGGACCAAGCGTGTCCGGCCACCAAGCGTCCGACCAAATGTCCTGTTGGTTTCCAAAAATTAAAACCTCAGTTTTTTCCCCATTGAGTCTTAAATAGTTCTCTACCATCCAGGCAGCCACTGCCTGCATACCGTTTTTAAAATTCGCCGCTGATGCTTCCACACTGTCAGTGATAGAGACCATAATTTGAGTGTCATCAGCATAAGATAACACTTGTAACCCAAAAGATCTTACCACCCTGGCGAGAGGGGCTACATAAATATTAAAAAGGGTAGGACTCAATGAGGACCCCTGAGGAACTCCACAGAACAACTCATTGGAAGCTGAGTAGAATTGACTCATCTTGACCCTTTGTGACCTGTCCATAAGAAATGAGCTGAGCAGATTCAGGGCAAGGCCCTTAATCCCAATTTCCCTAAGCCTCCCAACCAATCTTAGGGGAGAGATAGTATCGAAGGCCGCTGTAAGGTCCAGAAGGATAAGCAAAGTCCTGTGACCGGCATCAACATGACTTCTGATGTTGTTAAGTACAGAGGTTAATGCCGTCTCAGTACTATGCTCACCCCTGAACCCATGCTGCGAGCCATCGAGCAATTGATGTTCCTCCAAGAACGCGCTGAGATGGAAGTTCAGATGCTTTTCCAAGATTTTTGCTGGGACCGGTAATAGGGAAATGGGATGGTAATTTTTTAGTTCAGCTGAATCCAGAGAGGGCTTTTTTAGGAGGGAGCCTTAACACCAGGGTCTTTGAACCAGCTTCCAATAGAATACCAGGACTTTCAAGACGTTTTTGATGAACAGAAGGCTACACAACTACCTCCCCATAGAGAATGTGATTGTCCTATCAACTTAGTCCCAGGCGCTGCATTACCCAGCAGTCGAGTTTACGATCTCTCAGATCATGAGACGTAACACTTAAAGAAATGCCTAGATGATATGCTAACCTTAGACTTTATACAACATTCCACTTCTCCTGCATCATCGGCGCTCTTCTTCATTCCAGTGAGGGATGGCGAGTTGCAGGCATGTGTAGAGTACAGAGCCTTAAACAAGGTGACTGCTAAGAACATATACCCTTTGCCACTAATCTCACACTTCGACCAGGTGCGGATGTCCACTGTGCACACTAAGCTGGACTTGTACGTTGCTTACTACCTCGTTCGCCTAAGAGAAGGTGACGGGTGCAAGACTGCCTTTCGAACTAAGTTCAGGTTTTTTTTAATATACGGTCATGCCTTTTGGGCTGTGTAATGCTCCAGCAGCTTTCCAGTACTTCATCAATGAGGTTCTGTGAGATTTGCTGGATGTTTGCATGGTCGTATATATCGACGACATCTTGATCTACTCACAAAGCATTACTGAACAGAGAAGGCATGTCAGGACTGTCTTGCAATGACTCAGAGAACATGCTCTGTTTGCAAAGGTATAAAGCGTACCTTCCATACCCAGTCTGTTGAGTTTTTGGGTTATATCTCGTCTCCAGAGGGTGTGACTATAGACAATAAAAATGGTTCAGGCGATTCTAGATTGGCCAGCCCCGACCACGGTAAAGAAGGTACAAAGCTTCTTGAGTTTCTCAAACCTTTACCGACGATTTATCACTCACTTTTCTGACATTTTAAATCCCATCACCAGACTTTTTCAAAAAAAGGTATCTTTTGAATGGACCCAGGAGGCCAATGATGCTTTCAACTTGCTTAACGAAAAATCCACTACGGCACCTGTACTTTGATACCCAGATCCCATGCAGTCTTACTTTGTTGAGGCGGATTCCTCCCACGTGGCTGTGGGGGGTATTTTATCACAATGTGGCAGCACTACAGGGCGTATGCATCCAGTTGTTTTCTTTTTAAAAAAAATTGTTACCGGCAGAACAGAATTGCACAGTTGTAGAACGAGAATTATTGGCAATTAAATTGTGCTTTCAAGAATGGTGACACTATCTATTAGGGGCCTAGCACTTTGTCACAATCTACACTAATCATAAGAATCTTCAATTCCTCCAGTCTTTAAAGGCCGTGGCCCCATGGCAAGTAAGGATGTTATTATTTTTCAGTGAATGTAATTTTAGGATCACCTATCGACCAGGCACTCAACAGATTAATTCTGACTTACTATTTAGATGAAGTTACTCAGACCAAGACACTCAAGTTCAGACACCACAGAACATGGGAGGATGTTGCCTAACGGGTAGGGTGGTCGACCTCAAATCTGGGGAACCGGGTTCGTGTCTCGGCAGCCATGCTCAACATCCTGTGATTCTGGGCAAATCACTTAATTTCCCCCTGCCTAACAAAAATGAATGTGTCCTTGTGTAACGCAACTGGTACTCATGTAAAGCGCTCTGATACCTGATACCTTTGGGTCAACTTTGCGCTATATAAAACTCCAAAAAATAAAAAAACATTGCAGACTCAGAACACATCATTGGTCTCTGTGACCAGGGCTCTTTCCTAGATAAGGACACATGTAGTATGTGTCCAGAAGAAAGACATTCTTGGGTGGCTGGTAAGGACAATAATGTGGCAATGGGCTCCTTATCATGGAAAAACTTATATGTCCCCACGAAAGATTTGAGACAGAAAGTTGTAACCCCGTGTCATGATACTCCTTTAGCAAGTCATCCAGGAATCCAAAAGACTTTAACCAACTGTCAGCGATGGTTTTGGTGTCCTATATTGTCCAAGGATCTGCCTGACTACATTCAGACCTGTCCCATATGTTCTCAAAGTAAGGCCTCCCATGCAGCCCCATCAGGTTCTTTACAAATCTTGCCAGTACCATCCCATCCCTGGTAGACCATCAACATGGACTTCATTACAGACCTTTCCAACTCCAATGGCTATACTACCATTTGGGTAGTAGTTGATCTTTTTACTGAGATGTCGCATTTCATTGCCTTAAAAGAAATGCCCACCACCAAGACCCTTGCCATGCTGTTCATTCAACAAATCATGCAATTGCACGGGCTACCTTTGGTCATTATTTCTGATCGGGCCCGCAATTCATTTGACGATTCTGCGGCAGTCTTTGCACTTTGAACATTGATACCCGACTCTCGTCGGATATCACCCACAAACTGATGGGCAGATGGAGCGGCTAAATGAAGTTTTTGAACAGACACTGTGATTTCTTTTGATCTCTACTCCCACGGACTGGGAATCAGTAGTAATCTGCTAGTGCATGTGAGCTTTGTGTGGAACACTTGATGTTCAGTGTTCCACCGGTGACTCATGGAATGTTCTCCTCAAGGTTGGAAGTTGCCTCCTGGTGTTGGTGTAAGGAGCATGAATAAAACATTTCAACTATACATCACTGTTTCGTTGGACGTTTATTACTACAATTTTGGCGACAAACGGATTGTGGGCCTCCCGAAGCAGTGGGTGACCAGCCTGACCTCGCAAAGCAGTGTGTGATCAGCCCTGTGTTGTTGGTGAGAGTATACGGGCCTGTTCACACCAGAGGTGAGAGTGTCACGCTACACTCAAATTACTTTATTGAAAAGAAGGAGCCAAAACTGGTGTTTCGGGTGACACACGTTTCTTTTGTGAGGTTATGCAGTTTTATTATTGAAAGAGTGCAGCGTGCCTTGCCTCGAGAGTCCTCACAGTTGGACATCTCGTGCCTTTCTTTGACGAGTCTGTGTTCAGGGAAGTTTCGGAGCGGTTCTGTAGTGCGCAGAGAGGATTCCTACGGTGTCATCCACCCCGCAATGAAGTTTCATTTTTAATGTGGTGGTTCCAGTCACCGATCACCGCGGTCTTTGGCAGCGTGACATAGGAGTTTGTTTTCCTGGTCAGTGATACGCACACTGGGTTTCATCGCGTGTGCATGCTCCGTTCCCTGTGATTTACGGAACCGCACACTTTGGGAGCTATTCCGGAGCAGGTGCCTATTTTTCCGGCCATTTGGGGCATCTCCTGCAATATCAGAAGGCACGTTTAGAGGTCAGTGCGTGGTTCTGGCATTGACGAGGTCGGAGCTCTACGAGGCGTGTCTGTGCCACAGTGTTTGCAGTGATACGCATACTTGCTTCAACGGTGCATTTCAGCCTTCGGTAAACTTCCAGTGACACGCACACTTCTACTGAGAACTACGGTGCGTGTATTTACCAGTAACTAAGGGGCTGACAGAATCCTACAAACGTCATAGCACAGTGCTCAATTCAAGCTGTGTTGGTTTGGGTTTTCCTCTCTGCGTGTTTAATGAGTGACAAGCACATTTGTAAAGATTCAATATTGTTGGCCATTTCAAAGTGAATGAGTATTACTATTCCAGTTTTTTACCATTTTTTTATTTTTTCAGATCTGTGTGGGGGTGGTTTGTAACATGCAATCATTAAACCCACCTCCGCCTTTTCTACAATGCCCAGGTGAGCCACCAATAAAATGGAAGATTTGGTATAGGGCATTTACAAAGTATTTAGAGGCAGTGGGAGGTAATCGGTATTGCCCAGAAAGGAAAAGGTTTCTTCTTGAGCACAATTTGGGATTTGAGGGGCAGACTATTTTTGAACACCTACCTCCAATTCCAAGAACCTCTGATGATGAAGAAGAGTTGGAGGAGTATCAGGAGGCAGTTCGGAAATTGGAGAAACAGTCTGATGTGGTACCTAGTTTGATTGTAAACAGACATACATTTTTCACAAGAGAGCAGCACCAGGAGGAATCTGTAGACTCATATGTGGCAGCTTTACATGTGTTGCTGCAGACTGTGACTTTGAGGATTTTATGGATCAATTGATTAGGGATCAAATTGTGGTAAGATGCTATGATAAGAAAGTTCAAGAAAAAATACTCACTTACAAGAATCCGTCATTATGTGAGACAATTGACATAGTCAAGAGCATTGAGATTTCTCAAACAAGTTCAAGAGAGTTAAATTAAGAAAGAAAGTGTAAGAGCAACGTCAGATCAGGGGCCTGCTAAGGGGGACTACGCAAAATTACATGATCAAAAGAGGAGGTTTGACACCAATATGAGAGATAAGAATGCGTTTTTTAAACAAAACAATATTTGCTTTAGGTGTGGGTATGCACAACATTTTCCGAATGGCCGCCCTGCAAATAATACAACTTGCAAGAGCTGTGGTAGACTCAGTCATTTTGCAAAAGTATGCCAAGCGAAGAAAAATAATAATAAGATGAATGTGATAGTTGATGAGTCTAGTGAGGACATGGTGGGGTTGATGGATGGAACAAGAGACAAGGTTTTGGTATTACAAGATGAGGGTGAAGGTGAGTGTAGAGATCCTTATTCTTACTTTCAGGCATATGGGAAGTCTTTGCAATTACTTGTAGACTCAGGTGCTAAAATGACCATTATCACTGAGGAATTGTTGAAGAGCACATGGGACGACAAAGCGTTGTTGCCTCCTGACAGGTGTCCAGTTACATATGATGGGAATAGAAATGAGTTGGTAGGGTTTTTTTAATCTACTCTTAGATTTAAGGAGAAAACCATTTGGGGAATAGTGTACGTTGCAAAAAAGGGACTCAACATCTTAGGGTGGTATCACCAAGGTTTGTTTGGTTTAATGTTGTGACCGGGAAAAGAAGTACAAGTGTCTTTGGTCAAAGAAGGTCTTTCGTAGACCAGTAATAAGTGGATGTTGAAATTTCCTAAAGTTTTTGATGAAGGTTTGGGGAAGATTATTGGGTTCAGGCACAAGATAAAAGTGTGTGACAATGTCACCCCTGTTAAACATAAACTTAGGATGGTGCCTTTCAGCATCAGGGACGAGTTGGCCAACATTCTAGAAAAGATGTGTATCCAAGGTGTGATTGAGCCCATTCAGTCCTCCCTCTGGATTTCTCCGTTAGACATCGATAGGAAGAAATCGGGTGATCTTAGGGTTTGCATTGACCTGCGAAGCTTGAACAAAGTGATTTGGGTTGATTCGCATCCCCTACCTCGGATCGATGACATTGTATCCAGTTTTGCGGGTGCTACAGTTTTCAGCAAAATTGATCTAGCGTCCGCCTATCATCAAGTGGAACTAGATCAATCATGCCTTCACCTCACAACGTTCGTCTCAGCCATAGGTACATTTCAATTTAGAAGGATGCCTTTTGGGTTAGCGTCTGCTGCGTCAGTTTTTCAACGCATTATGGAATCTTTTCTCAAGGGCATTGATGTTTTAGTTGTTATTCAGGATGACATTTTGGTAGCAGCAAGTGACATCCTGAAACATGACAGTATCATACTTACTGTTTTGAAAAGACATGAACAAGCAGGTGTTGTTTCAAATGCACAAAAATGTGAGTTTGCAAAGTCAAGCATTGAAAGGTTGGGGCACGTGTTTTTGTCTAAGGGGGTGGTGGCTCACCCTGGTTTAGTTGAGGCTATCATAGGAGCATCGCCACCCAACAATAAAGAGCAAGTGTAATCATTTTTGGGGGGGTGTGAGTTCTATGCAAAGTTCATTAAGAATTTCGCTAGCAAAACAGAAAATTTACGTAGTTTCCTCAAAAAACAAAGTATTTTTAAGTAGGATGGGGCATGTCAAGAGGAATTTGAAAAATTGAAGGCAGATATTGGGTCTCAAAAGATTCTGGCACCTTTTGATCCTGAAAGGGTGTGCATTGTCACTGTGGATGCCAGTAATAGTGGGCTAGGAGCCACTTTGTCACAACGATAAATTCATTTGAACTCACCAGTGGATTCGCTTCAATAGCTCTCCGAGAAAATGAGAAGAAATTCTCAGTCATAGAAAAAGAATTGCTTGCGTGTTGTTGGGCTGTAGAGCGGTTCAAATGTTTTGTGTGGGGAAGGAAATTTAAAATATTGACAGATCACAAACCTCTTCTGGGTATTTTGAGTGGAGATGTTATTAGAGACTTAACACCAAGGATTGCGAGACTCAATGCGAAACTTCTCCAATACAACTTTGAGGTTGAACACATTCCTGGTGGGAAGAATGTCAGAGCAGATTTCCTGTCAAGGTCTCCCCTAAAGGGGTTAGAAGTTGAACTTGAGGAGGAAGACAAAGAGTGCCTGATAGCTGCAATGGATGTGTGTTTGGAGAGTGCTTTTGATAAGGGAGAATGGATGGATGGAATGAAATGGAATGAAATGGAATGGGCAAAGACGCGGTGTTGAGAAAGGTACGGGAGTACGTGGTATGTGGTTGGCCGAAGGAATCCAGTCTTCATTCCAGTGTTCAACCTTTTTTCAAAGTGGCTGAAGAGTTAATGTTGGAAGATGATGATCTCATCATGAGGGGTGACAAGTTTGTTCCACCAGAGTCTCTGAGGCACTGTATTATGCAAGCAGCTCATCAAGGTCATTTGGGGCAAACAGTCACTAAGAGAAGGATTCGGTCTGTGTATTGATGGCCCAGCAAGGACAGGGACATTGTAGAGATAGTTAGAGATTGTGTTATCTGTGCAACTAGTGATAAGACACTTAAGACTACAACCCTCCCTTTACACCCTGTAGAGCTGCCGGACAGACCTTGATCCAAACTTTCTGTGGATTTTATTGGACCTGTTGGTGTCCTGTCCACAAGATGCAAATATGCCATAGTTTTGGTAGATTATTACAGCAAGTGGTGGGAGGTGGTGTTTGTAAGAGAGCCAAACACCAATGCAGTTATTACTTTTTTCAAAACGTTTTTCATAGAGATGACATGCCCAAAGAGTTGGTCTCTGACAATGGGGTGCAATTTGTTTCTAGAGAGATGAGAGATTTTCTATCTAAGGCTGGAATTGTACACAAAAGAGTGGCCCTGTATCATTCTCAAGCCAATGGTTTGGTGGGAGAGGATGAATCGCATTTTGGTGGAATGTGTCCAGTGGACAGTAAAAAATGGCGTGGACGTAACCGATGCAGTAGAAGAAATGCTTTTTGCCCATCGTTCCAGTCCCAATGCGATTTCAAACAAGACACAATTTGAGATTATGAGAGGTCGTGTCCCTGCCAGTGTTTTTTTTCCAGCATGGTTGAAAGAAAACAGATCGGGTTCAGCTCATAAATGTGAAATTGATAAATTGATTGATCTTTTGGTAGAAACAGCACAAAGTAAGACAAAACTTAATTATGACAACAAATATGGGGGGAAAAGGCACGGCAAAGCTATCATTAAGGGAGATTGGATTTGTATAAAAGAACCTACTCATGTTCCGAAAGGCCAATCTAGATTCAGGGTAGCAGTGCAGGTTGAGGCATTAAGCGGGCATTCCATCAGGGTGAAAGGAAATCGGTGGTGGAATAGCTCAAGAGTTGTGAAGGTTGATCACGAAGACACAGCTGATGGATGTGGTGAAAGTGAGTTGGGTTGGAGGGATGTGATTCCTTTTGGGAGCGGAGTGTGTTAAAAGCGCGCCATCAAAAAACCTTTAAGATACCGATGAAGCCACAGTATTGTTTTTTTACATGGTTGTGATATGTAAGGTATTTTCTACCTATGTATGTATACATATACTGATACTTGTGCTCATATATATATATATATATATATATATATATGTGTCACTTTTCCAGATTTGCAGCCCTTTTCCTCAGGAACTCGCAAAAAAGAGAAACGGACTCCAGTTTCTTCGTGCTGATTTATTTTCCGTGCATAAATGTCGCCATGACGTGTTTCGGGCTCTGAAGCCCTTGATCACATGACATGTCAGTGCATTATTCCCTTATTTAAAGTGACAGTGCAATAGACGACAGTGAAAACAGACTTTCGTTCTATTTTCTCATTCACCTTTTTAGTAGCATAATACATACTAATTTCATTTGTAAATAGCATAACAATTATTAATGTATGCTATCTAACAATGAAAAAAATGTCCACAATAATATCTTTTAAATATATATATATATATTTATTCATTTTCTGTATTGTTCACCTTTTTTATAACAAGGCATGTTTCCATGCTAAATATGTTTTGCTCTTCTTTTGATTTGGTTGGGAAAAAGGGAGATGTTGTGGTAATCTGCTAGGGATGTGAGCTTTGTGTGGAATACTTGATGCTCAGTGTTCCACCGGTGACTCATGGAATGTTCTAGTCAAGGTTGGCAGTTGTCTCCTGGTGTTGCTATGAGGAGCATGAATAAAAGATCTCACTATACATCACTTTTTCATTGGATGTTTATTACTACAGAATCATTGTTGCCTTTTGCCGAATTTGCCTACAATAACACATATCATTCAGCTTCTGGGGTTTCTCCCTTTTATTGCTTAATGAGCATACACTCACCTATGTTACCAGAAAGTTTTACTATTGTTATATTGTGTGTTTCTCCCGAGCTTGTGGATGGAACTGTGGGTGGGTTCCACGGCTTGGGAGCTGGGGAGTTTGGGAGGAGACGGTTGGGGAAGCTCAACAACGGAGGTGCATGTTTGGCTGCTCCTGAAGAAAAAGAATAAATTCTTCTTTTACCTGAACCCGTGTATGCGTGTGTGTGAATGTAACACATTTTTGGCGACGATTGGGCAGCAGCAGCCTCGAAGTAATCTGAAGGGACCTGCGCAGCAGCTGGATGTAAGGCTGTGGGCCGCTGTGTCCTGTTCGGCAGCTGTGTGTTATCGGCGGCGATCTTACGAGCAGCAAGTAATTTGGCGGCAGTGTGAGCACCGGAGAAAATGTAACAAGCGGCACCTCGGCGGTGGAAAATACTGTAAGGGAAGCTATGTCCCAATTAATGTCGGAGGGCTGTTTATGTGATTGGCTGAATGTAGTCACATGCTAACGTGACTGCAGCCAGGGAGAAGACGTTAACTCATCATGTCCCAGTGGAATTGGGGAGAGCGTCCATCGGAATTATCTGTGATACGCTCACCATTTAAAGCCAACAAAAAGCAGCGTTCACTTGTTGGGATCACTCTGTGACATGCTCACCATTTAAAAAGTAATATTGGCAAACAGTGTACATTATACTCCATCGGTGATACGCTCACCTCTTAATTAATTGAAATATTCACAACTTCCGAGTTAGTTGTTAGGAAATTTACAACAGTGTTTACCTGTGGAATTACTCAGTGATACGCTCACCATTTAAAGCCAATAAAAAGCAGCGTGCACCTGTTGGAATTACTCGGTGACACGCTCACCATTAAAAAAAAAAAAACTATACTGCATCATACCACATTCTGATTTCAAATTGGTACTGTTATTTGGTAAATGTATATTGTGTGCTAATTGTATTTTCAATATGTCTAACATAGCTCCACCACCTGCATTTTTACAGAGTAAAGGTGACCCTCCTATGGAATGGGAGTTGTGGTTTCCTGTATTTTTAGCATATGTGGAAGTATTAGAAGGAGAGGAATGTACACCACAGAGAAAATTTGCTTTATTAAAACACACTTTAGGTGGTGTAGGGTTAAAGGAATTTTCCACATTACCTCCTGTAGAGAATCCTGGTGATTTGAATGTTTTTGAGCAAGCAGCAAAACAATTATCCTCAAGGTATGGTAAGAAAATCAACACGGTTATGGAAAGGTTTAAATTCTATTCAAGGCACAAGGGGATGATGAGAGTGTTGAGGAGTATGTATCAGCTTTGAGGGCGTTAGCTGTTTCTCGTGCTTTTGAGACTATAACCTATGAGCAAGTACTGAGAGATCAAGTCATGATGAAAACCAAAAGTAAAAAAGTACAAGAAAGGCTATGGGTAGGATCTGATATGTCATTGAGCGCCACCATTAGTATTGCTAAAAGCATTGAACAATCAGAGAAATTTGTGCATGAAATAAGGAAAGGGAGTAATGGAGGGGAAGATGAAAAAAACAGAAATCAATCATTCTGTTAATGCTATAAAATTAGAGAAAGATAAAAAAAAATGTTACCTGTAAAGAAGCAAACATTATGTTATAGGTGCGGTAGTAGTTTCCACCTTGGAAATTTCAAAAATTGCCCAGCGTTGGACAAAAATTGCACTCGTTGTAGGAGAAAGGATCATTTTGGAAGGGTATGCAGGAGCAACCCTGATGCTAATGTAAATTACTTGCCCAATGGGGAATTTGATGATGAGCTGAATCCAAATGCCATAATGTGTATAAAAAATGTTAATGTGAAGAATTTTCCAAGATATGTGGTACAGATTAATGATATTGAAGTGGAGGTCATGGTTGACTCTTGTGCATGATACACTATTGTTGGTAAAACGTTGTGTGAATGGAAGTGGAAAAATTAAAAGTTGATAGCTCCAGATGTACGTCCTGGTGGTTATACTGGCCACAAGATAGATCTCCTAGGTTTTTTTTCAGGCTAATATATGCTTCAAGGAAAGGAAAACAAGAGGGAAAATGTATGTGGCTGTCAAAGGGGATTCTATTTTAGGGTGGCCGCATCAGCAAGAACTGAATATGAAATTGGATGCCAATGCTGTTCCTCAGGTGCATGTGGTGGGAAATGCACACGATAGAAGTGATGACAATGTTGATGATATGAAAGCAGAGTTTCCTCAAGTCTTTTCTAATAAATTAAGAAAGTTCATTGGTTTCAAACACAAAATTGTCTTGTTGGAAAATGCTGTTCCAGTCAGGCATAAGGTTCGGAAACTGCCTTTGACTTACAGAGAAAAATTGAGAGTTATGTTAAAAGACTTACGTGATAAGGAGGTTATTCAACCTATTGAGTCTTCACCATGGGTATCTCCAGTGGTTTTAGCCCTGAAGCCTACTGGTGATCTTCGTCTTTGTGTGGACCTTAGGAGCCTCAACAATTAAATTTGGATTGATAGACATCCTTTACCTAATTTGCATGAACTTGTATCAACTTTAGCAGATGTGACTGTTTTTTCTTCTTTGGACTTAGCGAGTGCGTATCATCAAATTAAACTACATGAGGAATCGCGCCATTTGACGGCATTCGTGACACCAGATGGAATGTTCCAATTTTGCAGGATGCCATTTGGATTGGCTAGTGCTTCTTCAGTATTTCAGAGACTGATGAAGGAAACTCTTGAAGGTGTCAAAGGAGCGATTGAATTTCAAGATGACATTTTGGTTTATGGGAAGGATGAAGAAGATCACCGTTGTAATTTGAGGCGAGTTCTGCAGAGGTTAAGGGAGAAAGGTTTAACTCTAAAGGACTCCAAATGCAAATTTCATTGTGATGAGGTAGAATATTTAGGTCACTGTATTTCAAGAAATGGGATCAAACCTAAACAGGACCATGTGAGAGCTGTTAAGTGTGCACCCATTCCAACATCTAAGGAACCGTTACTATCATTTTTAGGACTTACAGAGTTTAATTCAAAATGTATTGACAATTATGCTGCCAAGGTTGAGCCTTTACGATTATTGTTAAGGAAAAACAATGATTTTTAATTTAAAATTGAACAAGACCAAGCTTTCAATGGTCTTAAGAAGGAGATTGTTAATGCACCCTTTTTTAGATCATTTGAAGTGGGAAGAGAATGCATTGTGGCGGTGGATGCAAGCAAGTATGGGTTAGGAGCCACTTTGTTATTAAAGGTAAAATCCGAAGAATATGTGATATCATATGCTTCTAGAACATTGAGAGATTCGGAAAGAAATTACTCTGTTATAGAGAAAGAATTATTGGCGTGTACTTGGGCTGCAGATCATTTCAGGCTGTTTTTGTGGGGAACTCGTTTTGTTTTAAGAACAGAACACAAACCATTAGTGTATGTACTATCTCCTGGGGGTGGAAGGAATCTGACTTCTAGACTGGCACGCTTGGCAGCAAAGCTGCAGTCTTATCAGTACAGGATTGAGCATGTTCCTGGGAGGCTGAATGTCCATGCAGACTTTTTGTCATGCCTACCAGTTAGTTCAAAGTTAGATGAGAGTGAAAAGGAATATGAGTGCGAGGTTGCTTATACTATGGCTGATATCAATGAGTGTGATCGTGTTAATGGTGAATCTGAGATGGTTTCTAAGGAAATATGGGTTAGTGAATCCAAAAAAGATGTGGAATTGGTGCTTGTGTGTGATTACATGAGTAATGGTTGGCCAGAGGAACGGAAATTGAGTGGTGAAGCAGCAGTATTTTTTCAAATACAAGATGAATTGATGTATGATGTTTTTTTTTGCTTCGGGTGACAAAATTGTACCACCTTCTGGATTAAGAAAGAAGTTGTTCCAGATGGGCCATGAGGGACATGTAGATATGTCTGCGACTAAAAGACATATTAGAGAGTTTTACTGGTGGCCCGGCATGGATAGCATGGTTGAAGAGATGGTGAAAGGGTGTAGTCTGTGTGGTAATAGCGACAAATCTGTGAAGCCCTGCGTTTCTGAGTCTGGTCCTATTGAAGTTCCACCGGGACAATGGAGAAAGTTGGGAATTGACATTTTAGGCCCCTTTTGTATTGTTCCTAAGAAGGAAGCTTTTGCTATTGTTTTTGTTGATTATTTTTCTAAATGGCCTGAAGTTAGAATGACAAAGAAAGTTAATTCTGATGGGATCATTCAATTTTTGGAGGATGTGTTTTGTAGAGAGGGATTGCCAGAAGAATTGGTCTCTGACAATGGTCCACAATTTGTTAGTAAGTCTCTTGAAGATTACTTGAAGAGGTGTGGTGTTAAGCACAAAAGAACACCAAACTATTATCCCCAATCTAATGGTCAAACAGAAAGGTTTAATCGAGTTGTAAGGGAGTCCATTCAATTGGCTTGCAAAGGAGCTTTACCTTGGAGGAAAGCTTTACAAGCTACTTTGCTATCATATCGCACTATGCCTCATTCAGTTACAGGTTGTTCTCCTTTCAAATTATTGCGGGGCAGGAAACCAGGATCGAAATTAGCTGCATGGTCGTTGAAGGAGTGTTGTGGTGAGTCGCAGGTCAGTGTTGATTACAACAGGATTAGGGAAAGAGTGAAGGCTTACCAAGGCAAAATGAGTTGACATATGAATAAAGGCAAAAGAAAGTAATCAAATGTCAAGATTTGTGTGGGAGATTTGGTTTGTGTCAGGAAACCGGTTGTCATTGGAAAAGAGAGTCTTAAGTGGTCTGAACCGATACAAGTCGAGCAAGTTTACGACAAGGCAGTAAAGGTGCGAGGTGGCAAAGTTTGGAACAAAAGTAGAATTTCTATTTTCAGAAATTCTGGGAGTAGGGATTTGTGGATTGGTAAACAGTGTCAGAGGGTAGAGAGAAGGATGGATGATGATAACGTTTTCTTGGACATGAATGTGGACGATCAGGTGATTCATGGGAACGATGATGTTGAAAGAACTGGTAGAACTGAAGTTGTTGTGGGTTCTGTGGAGGCGGAATGAAATAGGTGTATGGAGGAAGTTCCAAGGAGAAGTTCCAGAATCAAACGCTGTCCTGAGAAATTTTCTGATTACGTCAGAAGTGCCAAGGAGATATTCCTGATGTTAAATTGTTGTTGTATTGTTGTCATTGTTGCATATATTTCTTTTTCTGTTCTTATTTTTGCCAAGGAGATATTCCTGATGTTAAATTGTTGTTGTATTGTTGTCATTGTTGCATATATTTCTTTTTGTGTTCTTATTTTTAATGTTTCTAAAGGGGAAAGATGTGTTATATTGTGCGTTTCTCCCGAGCTCGTGGATGGAACTGTGAATGGGTTCCACGGCTCGGGAGCTGGGGAGTTCGGGAGGAGACGGTTGGGGAAGCTCAACGACGGAGGTGCATGTTTGGCTGCTCCTGAAGAAAAAGAATAAATTCTTCTTTTACCTGAAGCCGTGTACGCGTGTGTGTGTGAATGTAACAACTATGAACTCTGAAAATGTACCTGCTATACAAGACTTTGTAAAACATCTGGTAGATGCCCAAAAACAAGTTTCATCAAACTTGCATCAGGCCAACTTGAATATGGAAAAGATTTCTAACAGATATAGACAACAATAGCCAGAATGAAAGGTTGGAGATCAAGTTTGGCTGTCCACAAAAAACTTGTGATTAGAGGGACTGTGTAAGCTTCAACCCAGATGTGTGGGTCCCTATCATATTGATAGAATTTATTAACCCCATTAGCGGTTAAGTTACACTTGCCAGAAGACTTACCCATTCATCCAGTGTTTAATGTATCCTTGTTGTAGCCCTATTGTGCCTAGACCCGTCCTGCTCCCCCTCCTGCACCTCTTATGCTGGATGGTCATTTAGAATTTGAGGTACATAGAATCCTATATTATACACGTAAAAATGGTAATTTGTTTTACCTGATTGATTGTAAAAGGTACGGTCCTGATGAGCAGTCTTGGGAAAAAACCAGCAATGTCCATGCCTCTCGGCTGGTTTGTTCCTTCCATGCCCATCATCCAGAATAAACCATGACCTGTAGGTCGTTCCTTGTGGGGAGAACTGTCGTGAAGCCTTCATGCGCCCTTTGTGTAGTTGGCCTGGTATGCAGGGCTCCTGTTACACTACCCCTGTGGTGCCTTATGGCATGCTATGATTCCACGTCCGAGCTTCCCCAAATCCCTTGATTCCATTACGCCTGAACTTACAAGCATTCCCTGCACACATGAACCAATGGCTTGCCTTCCTCCTGCTGTTACTAGGGTTGTGGTTTGTTTTCCCTTGTGCAAATTTTAACAAATGATACATTTGTTTCCAATTCCATCTGTTGGTTTGCACCTGCTCTTCTTGTAAGGTCATAGCTAGTCTACTAACATGTGTTTCCTTCTGGAGTGTAGAACCTTCCCGACTGCCACATGCGCCATATGCCACATGTGACCCCGCTGTATCCATTGGACCCAGATCATTTTATACAAACGATACCTAGGCTCAAGCTCCTTGCTTGGCCTACGCAACCTGCGGAACAAGCTTCCTTCCTACCCACTCACCTAAAGAATTGACTGGACCAGATACGCACCTGTCTTTGGCAGTTCCAAGCTCTTCCGGTGATTCCCTTGGCTCTAGCAACCTCAGCGCATCCTTTGTCTCTGCCTCCTGCCCAGCTACTCCAGTTCCCCGGCAGTTTCCTGAGTCAAAACCTTGAGGCCTTCTTTGTACTTTGGACAAGTGGAAGAACTAGGATAGGTACTTTTTTTCAGGTTAGTGTGCACTATCTTTTTATATTATTAAGCAGGTTGGAGTATCGACATCTTCAAGATCAAAGACTTGTCTACAGTTTGCTCTAAGTAACTTTCTTCCCAGTCTCCTTGTTGTTTCATGCCCTGCACCATTCTTGCAATCTTGGCCTTTGAACAACGTTAATTCAGGAGTAGAGACTTTGTTCAGTGTTTCTTTGTTGAACTGTAGTGCACAGAGTACGCTCCTCCAAGTGTTTGATTCATCGATGAACCTTGTACTGAGATCTATGGCCCGAGTTTAACCCTAGGAGTGCCAGTAACTCCAATCTGGGTTTCAAGTTATTCCTCTGGAGTGTATCGCTCCAATCTGTGGTTCTGGTTAATTTGCTTCAGAGCTGGGTTTCTGAAAGAGTCTGTAAGTGTATGTTATTGAAGTATTTGTGTAATCATTGCTTAGAGAGGCCTGAAGTGCTTTGATTGTAATAACCTCCTCTTTTTGTTTCCAGTGCATTATGCCTTCGCAAAACCAGAGGTCCAGGTCCCGTGCACATCCACCCAGCAGACTGCGAGAGTCTCCAGTTTATGCAGTAGGGAACCAGTACTGCAAGTCTCTCTTTTCTTATTTTGTCCCAACACTCTTTCAGAGGACAGCACATGACTTAGGGTTTTGTTCCTCTGTATGCACTGTCCTTAGGAGGGATAGGAGGCATAGCATCAGCTACTGTGTTGTCTCCGCAGTTGGAACCAAGTAAGTGTGTGATACTAAGGCCGCTTCCTCTTTGAAGCTCACATTTTGGACTAACACCCTGAGTGGCCATCCTGGGAGAGGAGATCTCACCTCACTCTGCAGCAAATGCCTTTGTTTCCTGCCCTGGGAGTCATTCACTCATCTCTCCAGGTGGTCAGAAATCTGTCTCTGTGCCAGGGCCTTTGTGAGGCCACTGGAATAACTTGAGTGCAAAGTGGTAAGTTTCTATAAGTTGCTAACTTTAACTGTAAATTTGACCTGAGCATCAGGTCAGGTGTGAAATGTCATGATTAATTTGATACCTTACTCGACCTTGTAAGGTAGTTAGGTAACCCTGTGTTAGCCAATGGGGCTTCTAACCACTCCACATCAAAATGACAATTTGGAGGTGTTGCTGTTAAGACATATCAAAAATGTATCCTATTTAGTAATATATTGCTCTCTGCCATAGGGCTCCGTAAGACTTCCTTAGGGGAGACTTAGATAGATCATTAAGGGAAGTGGTGGCTTTGCCATTAGTTGTAATGGCAAAGTCAAACTAGCAGTGTCACACACCGCCCTTTCAATCAGCAGGGGCAGGCTGGGGTCCATTTTGAACCTGTCACATTCAGAGTGGCACAGACAGTGCTGCAGCACTGGGTGAAAACTGCCTTACATGCCCTGGGTACCATATAATAGGGACCTATAAGTAAGTCATTACTTGCCAATTGGGTGTATCCAATGTAACATATATTTTATAAAGGGTTAGAACACTGGCATTGAGTTCTGGTTAGCAGGCCTCAGTGCACTCTCATGTGGGGGTGAAAATGCAAAAAGAGGCATTTCCTTGCAACTACCAAACACACAAAAGGCGTTCTCAACCAACGGGAACTCAATCAGATGAGTGTGGATTACTCCTATGCACAAGTTTGCCACAGAGTACCATCTCCACCAAACGGAATGTCCATATTTACAGTTGGGCGTACCTATATTAAGTTGAAGGTAGAGACTACTCTGTCTCAACACCGACGTAAACCTCAGATGGCCCGACAGAGTAAGGGCCGTTGGAGGTCTGGCAATGTGTCCACCCACCCAATTTGGACTGGGTGAACACATGGCCAGTTTTCACAGTCTGTCACCTCCAAGTAAAACCTGACGGTAGAGGGCAATGAAAACTGCCCCCCCAATCATGGGAGTATACTCCCATGGTGAGGGAGCATTGCTATTTTTATTGAGCAAAACAAAATCCCATCACATAAGTAAGCACAAAGTAGGGGAAAATATGCAAATAGTGTTCATCTGTTTGCGGTAGGTTCAGCATTACATGGCATTTTGCTTTTAATTGAATTAAATTCATGTCATTGTAGGAGTCAATATTAGAACCACTCCCAGCTTTTTACAAGGTTGGTTTTACATACAGATACAAGGAATTTAGAAAACTCAATTCAATATGAAACAATTATTCTGATCACTGTTGCCAATATAATAATCATGCTGGATTTAAATAAGTACATCCAAGGAACATTAGGGCCCGATTCACAAAGGTAAACTGAGACCAAATTTTAACTTTCCAACTTTCTGTATTCCCAAAGGGAAATTACGAGTAGTAAAGTTATACTTTTGTCTCAGTTACACTTCAGTTTTGATCTTAAGTTTAACTGAGACCAAACCTGAGACAATAGAATAACTTTACTACTCGTAAATGCCCTTTGTGAATACCAAAATTCGTAAAGCTAGACTTTTATCTCAGTCTACCTTTGTGAATTGGGCCCATAGACTTTTGTCTCAGTTACGCTTAAGTTTTGGTTTTAAGTTTAAGTGAGACCAAAAGACTAAGGTTCCTTTTTTATTTTGAAAAAGAAAATCGCAAAACAGGATTTTCTTTCTTTTTGAAAATACAATGCTCCTTCACCATGGGATTCCTCTCCCAAGGCATGGTGAACATTAGCAGTTTTCTCTGTCCCTTACCGCCAGGGTTTCCTGGTGGTGACGGGGAGTGAAAACTGACTTGTTATTCCACTCATCTAAATTAAGTGGGCAGAATGACAGGTCAGCCTCTGTCGGCCCTAACACCTCAGGGTCATCAGAGGGGATTAATCATGGCAGAGATGGAGAAGTCTCCACCGTGACTAACGCCAACGTCCAGCCGCATTTAAATTGAGTCGGCAGATCGCATTCTTGTCCGTAAGTACACTCCAATGCTGTTGCGACTGAGCATCCTTACCACCAAGAATTAAATCGTCCCTTTACACTTTGAAAATAGTGAACTTTTTTGTGTTAAATGAGAATAGTCTGTCTCAGTGTACGTCAGGATAGGCCACAAAGGGCATGTTTAAGGATGAGCTCACGCATACTTTGAATAAAGAAATGAGGAAGATAAAATAAAACCAGCCAGATTTGCATCCTTTCAAAATAAGACACCTGGAAAAGCTGCAGCTTTCTAGAGTTTGGAAAATGTATCTGTACTCACCTCACTGACACAACATTTGGTGAGAGGGGCTTGGCAGCTTGCGAGTTTGGAAATGGCCCTGGAAGGCCAAAGTCAGAAAACGGATCTGACATCTACCACTGCATATTTCATCATAGCATTCATATCAAGTGTGGTTGGAATATTCACCAGTGGATTCATGGTGGCTTTCAATCTCCTGGACTGGGTTAAAAGCAGAAGACTGAACACCTGTGATTTCATCATGTTCGTCCTGGGGGTCTCCTACACTTGTTCCCAGTTCACCTTGATAGGGCATGCTTCTGTTAGAATGAAGCACCAGGTTTTATTTATACTTAATTTTCCATTTCCAGTTCTAGAGGGCCTTCAAATATGGATGATCAGTTGCAGTTTCTGGAGCACTTCATGTCTCTGTATCTTCTACTGTGTGAAGATTGTGGACCTCAACCATCGCCTCTTCTTCTGGCTGAAAGCGAGGATCACTAAGGTGGTGCCATGGTTTCTTGCAGGGTCTGTGGCTGGGTCATTTGTGCTCAGTATCCCCATGTACAGTGTGTACGACAAAAGATTCTCTGAGATGCTGACAACTAATATCACCACTAACGTTACTGTCACTCTCTTGAACAAGAGTTTGTACTTTTCAGTTGCTGTTGTTTTGGGCTTTTGCTTACCTGTTCTGATTGCCATTACTTGCATCACACTCCTTCTTACGTCCCTCTTCAGACACAACCGGCGCATGAAAGACAACGCATCAGAATTTAGCCAACCCCGACTGCAGGCGCATTTTGGTGCTGTGCGGATGGTGGGGTCCCTTCTTTGTGTCTTCATAGTTTTCTTGCTGGCACAGTGCTATTTATTATATTCCTCTGGTCATTGGTTTGGTTTAATTGCTGAGATCTTATGTTATTGTGTTCCAGCTGAAATATCTACTATCCTGCTTGTGGGAAACACAAGACTAAGGCAAGGGCTTTGGAAGTTCTTCAAACTTTGGAGTAGGTGAAGAGCCCGACTGATGAAACCTTATGTTCTGAGGTAGAGATTTGCGCACAGAACAAAAATAAAATACTCACATTTTTCTTAGGGCGACTAGTTTAAGACTCATGTGTCTTTCTCCTTCCAGTCCCACTTTCAGCTGGAAAACAAACATTTTTTTATGCTTCATTCTTGCATGTGATGTTTAATGGCATTTTGAATCATAAATAGAGATGTAGAGAAAAATTATTGTGTGGCTCTTTTCTAATTCATTAGGGACAAAGACAGTTTTTGTAACATTCAGCTGCAAAAAGTAGTTTTGTGTAGTTCCTGGACTATTATTGCATTGTTCATTTTTCCTTTTGATATTTTCCTTTTTGAAATATAAACGTTGTCATGAACGTGGGTGTTTGCTCAGGGCACAGCTCTGTGACTGTTTTTACACAATGGCTCTTTCTAAAACTCACACATTTATCCTCAATTTATGTGGGTGAGTGCATGAGCTGCAAACAGCACAGCTATGAAACAGTGAGCAATGTTTGCCTTTCTCTGCTTATGAGCTTTGCTTTCTGGAGCTCATGCACTAAATCAGAGGAATTCTGAGTTAAATACACACACCTTAGAAATTGTGATCACATAAAGGCAGGTGCTCAGTTTTGCTCTCAGCCAGTGCACATCCTCTTGACATGACATCTAATTTGGAGATATGGGGCCCTATGATTAATACACTGACTCGAGGCAGAGGCATGTGCTTATTTTTAATTCATTACACCCTCTAAAGCTCACTTAGCTTAGAAATTCTCCAATATAGTGCTTGATCTGCAAACAGAAGCACTCAGAAAGAGAGACAGAGAACTGCACAGTTTCTGAGATATGCTGTCTGCAGCTCATGCAGCAACTGAGAATTTCCTGAATAAGTGTCTGCGCTTTGAATAGTCCAATAACTTTAAAAAATGGAAGAAACTTTTCACTGTTCCAGTACATCCGTTCAGTATACATCCTGTGGAGTGTAAATAAGGCCAACATTCTCAAATCCCCATGTATTGTTACAATACTTACCAATATCAATTCAAACTCTAGCAGACACAAACCAGTGATGCTCCCAGCAGATAAAGAGGTGGACAGGACTGTTAATTCAGATGGCATCCATTTTAAGCAAAGATATGTGGACAGATATTAAAGGAGGCTCAAGGGGTTCTTATGTAAAAAATATATATATATATATATGTGTGTGTGTGTGTGTATAGATATATATATATATATGTATGTGTTTTTTTTTAATGGTAGTGGCTTCAGCAATGCCACTGTAGTGCTTAGCGCCGTGAAACCTGATGGGTAGATGTGCGCTTTACAAATGGCAAACAATTATATATATATATATATATATATATATATATATATATATATATATATATATATATATATATATTACTTGAAAAGCGGTTCCTTCTGAGATTCAGCCCGCAGCCAGGTGATGCGTGATGCCGGTGGAACCACCGCCGGACTTTGTAATCCAAAACAATTCCCAAATGAGCACGCACACTTGAAAGTCTTTTGCAGGAGCAGAGAGTTCAATCCTCAAACGTTACGCGTTTCGACAAACAGATGTCTTGATCACACTAACAATTAGAGTTATGTGCAACAAGGACAGATGGTACAGGCAAGCATACGATGATGGTAACCCAGTGCAGTGGCCTCTCATACATTATCATATGCATTTGCACTTCAGCTGAAAAAGAAGATGTTATATATGCAGCATAGAGTAGGGAAGTACGGGAAGTATGGGAGTAATTTACCATCCCATCTGTAGCTCCCGCATCATAGTACCAGCATTGGCAACCTACCCCACCCCTCCAACGTAACATGCATGCTCATAAATAAACACACAACACATTTCTTGTTTGGGTAAAATTGCTGCAGGTTTATTACATACACCGTTATGTAATATGGTGGGTTATCTTACGGGCGATCCAAGGGCAGGCAACCGTCTGGGCCGCCTGCCCGCCTGATGAGCCAAGCAGCACTGGGGCGAACCCCATCTGTGCTGCCACTTCTGGTGATCCTCTTCCCGGATCACGTGACACATGGTCCCTTGTTACTCACGCCCCTTTCAGGGCGGAGCGTAGCATAGCAAACCCCCGGTTGTTCAGGCCCACAACCGCCCGAAGGACTAACGGGGCGCCGACACGGTTTTCCAGGAACCTCCCATGAGGCTCCTAGGATTTGGCTCTGGCACCCACCATGGTGCCGCGCAGAGGTACCCTTCTGTACCCCTCTGCTTCCAGATCGCCCTGTAACTCCGCCTGCAACGAAAAAAGACAACATTACAACATTCTCTGCCTCCTGCCTGCCACGAACCACGCCGGGTAAGCGGTAGGGTGGGAGACGGCATGTCCGGGCGCGCAAAAGAGGACGACAAGATGGTGTGGGAGGAATATATACCCCTCCCCCTGTCCTCGCGCCCCGGACGTGATGCTCGCCTAGCGCGCTGCGCCAAGGCTTGGGGGACTCCTCCCTGAGTCCCTGCGGGGGTGTGGGGTGCCCAGCTGGCACTAGAGGGCTGCCCTCGTTAGTGGCCCCCTGCGGGGGCCTCGGACAGCCGCATAGTACCAGCATTGGCAACCTACCCCACCCCTCCAACGTAACATGCATGCTCATAAATAAACACACAACACATTTCTTGTTTGGGTAAAATTGCTGCAGGTTTATTACATACACCGTTATGTAATATGGTGGGTTATCTTACGGGCGATCCAAGGGCAGGCAACCGTCTGGGCCGCCTGCCCGCCTGATGAGCCAAGCAGCACTGGGGCGAACCCCATCTGTGCTGCCACTTCTGGTGATCCTCTTCCCGGATCACGTGACACATGGTCCCTTGTTACTCACGCCCCTTTCAGGGCGGAGCGTAGCATAGCAAACCCCCGGTTGTTCAGGCCCACAACCGCCCGAAGGACTAACGGGGCGCCGACACGGTTTTCCAGGAACCTCCCATGAGGCTCCTAGGATTTGGCTCTGGCACCCACCATGGTGCCGCGCAGAGGTACCCTTCTGTACCCCTCTGCTTCCAGATCGCCCTGTAACTCCGCCACAGCTCTGGAGGTGGCCACCGTCGCCGCCAGAGCCCCCACCAAAACAGCTCCTTTCTCACCTGCAACTTCTTATTTCCAGGCCTCCTGCAAAGCTGGGGAAGAGAACACTCCCACTGGTGATAGATGAACCCCATCTATATCATAATAGCCCTTGCTGATAGCCTGGATCAGCTAGTGTCTATTGCAACACAAGGCCCTTCTGCCCTGTGAATTTGTGTCAAGAACTATCCACCCTCCTGTGGGAAAGTTCCACTACTTCACATAACTCAGCCCTGTGTCAACTCTGGGCGGGGCAGATCCGATTCCCTGGTTCACATTGCCCCATGAATTTGCTGAGCTCACCTAGCTGCCGTCCATCTAGGACGGTGTGTCTAGCACACCTGTGTGCCCGCTTAAGGGACAGCTGCCGGCTTGTTGGGAGACCGCTCCTACACCCACCTGCCTACTTTTGGCTATTCGGGCGAGACGGATTATACTTTAACCTTTGCACCGTCCATTTGCTTTCTAACTCATGACGCACAGGAATGTCCATAACTAGACGTGTGTGACGATGAGCCAGGGTGCCCTCCTGCCCTTGCATCCCTTATTTCTTATGGGAATTTCGCCAGCTCAGCTCCCTTCGTGGTGGACCCCCTAGGGATACCAGCTAGAGAATCCGTCTGATTAATGCAGTGCGCACTGGCTGCCATATGGTGCCTAACTTTAAGGATTGGCTAAGTCCTACTTTGCCCTTCATCCCAGAATATTCCCGAATAGGGGGGGGATATTCAAACTGCAGGCCTTGCCTTTTGTGCTTGGCACCTTGTTGCCCCCTTTCTTGGGGACGCAGCACAATGTGTTAGCTGACACAACCCCCGCCCAGTGAGGCTAGTATAGCTAACCGGGCAGGGCATTTGACCTTAACTGCAGGAAAAGTCGACAGGCTAGAACCCTCCCTGCGAGGGCCCCCGGATAGGGGGCAGGGCGTTCACACTGCCCACCCCAGGGCAACCCCAGCGGTGGAAAATTACCTGCTCAGTTAAATTTAGCTTTTTGTTGGTCACTGGACATGCCACATGTTCTTTTACATAGTAGCCTTTTGTGCTTGACACCTTGTGTCCCCATTACTTGGGACGGCAGCCCACTGTTGGCTGACGGCGTCACCACCGAGCGTGGCATCTATTACTGACCGGGCGGGCGTTTGCGCCTAACTGCAGGATCATAGTCAACTGCCCTTTGTTCTGGGGTGCACTTATTTCGCCCCTTTGCCCAGACTTATGCACAAACCCCTTTGCTTGCTACCCTGGTGAACACCTTAATGGTATCGAAGCTGGTTTGAAACAATGTATGTCTTGCTCCCACTACTGGAGACACCTCACCCTTTTGTGTAATTACAACTTACGCAGCGCACCCCGCTTGCCTAACTGCCATCGGATCACAGATGCACAGTACCTACTGTGCCTCTCCGACCCTGGATGCTTTAAACCTGCCACAGTGACGGAAACCAAGCTTCCCAGTTCCCTGTTTAGCTGCAGTACACCGTCAGTGGGTCCGCTAGGATATACCACAAACGGACCACATATGTATTGTGCCCACTATTGGAGACAACTCACCCCTTCGTGGAGAGACAACTACACGGTGCCTACCCAAGTCACCCAACAGACAAGTTGGCCCTGACTACCTTGTGTTCTGGTGCCAGGTTTGGGAAGAGCCTTGCCTTCACTAGCTGCCCCTCTGGGAAACACAAAGACAGTGCTCTGGCCGCAGCGCAGCGATGCCCTCGTGTAGCATCGAACCCCTGGTCAAATAAGAGTGACAACTCCAACTTACTTAAGACTACACCATGACCATGGGTGGAGTTTAGCTCTTCCCCAAACTTCTGCTAGCGTAACCCGCGGTCACGCCTCCTGTTCAGTTCACTTTAGTAATTCATGGCCTGACCCACAAGGGCCTAATACTGGGCTGTGTAAATGGGGCCCAGGGTGACCTTAACACTCGGCTTGGTGTGGATGGGTGCTAACAATACCTGGCTGAAGTGCAATCCCTTTGACAATCACTCCTGACAAGATGTGCCAATGCAGGTAGAAGCAAGAATTGTCCAGCCCACCTTACTTCCTGTCCCAGTGATCTGAGTAACTTAGTGAAAGATGCACCTTTGAACTGGTAGCGGAAACTGTTACTTACGCCTGCAAATGCTCTGCTCAGAGCAGCCCGCCAGACTAATGAAACGTTGTCAATTTGGCTGTCAACTTTGCTGCCTGTGCCACCCTTCCGCCCCATGGAAATTGTTCTGGGCTCTCGCTTACTACCCTGCTGAGTGAGCCCACTGTATTCACCAGATTCATTAACAATTTCCGCTTCTGACTGTACTTGGTCACACGTACACCCCATGGTATCTTGGCGCTGCATAACAGGTTTGTTACTCAGCTCCATGGTACTTATTTTATCGACCTCAGAAGGATGAAATGCTTGTTGATTGCCACCTTGTTGGTGTACATACATAGAAGAGCAGCCTAGACACCCGAGTATGAATTACTCTTGTGCAGCTTACTGCTTTTTAAATTAAGCCCCTGCTCGCAAACTGGGAGAGGGATAGTGCAGTGGGCACAGTTAACAATGCTTCCATCAGGGACAAACATCTTGCTAACCCGGTTTGAGGAGCAAGCACGCTGATGCTGATCATGGGCGGGCCCATGAAATCCCACCCTTATCCGCCCCCGCCAAATTCTGGTAGTGATCCTAGCACAATTGCAGCAATTCGGTGAACGTGCCAGGTTTACAATGATCTGTACTCGAAAATATCAGGACTGTGGAAGGTCTGACCTCGTTCTAGTGCCACAAAGATTAACGTGTTTGTACCAGTGTAAGCATTTTGTGTTGTACTAATGCGCACACGTCATAGCAGATAAGAGGCTGCTCTGCTTCCGGTGGAGGGTATTCGAGGTTCTTGGAAGGGAGGGAACAGGGTCTCCAGAGTGGACACTCCCTGGCCGGCCCACGAGCAGCCACAAAGTGCCACACAGGACAGCTGAAATGTGACATCCAAAACAAACAGTGCATACGAACCACCACTGTCAACTCCCACTCCATGCAAAATCCTCCCTTGGGCTGGCCCCACCATGATCAAACACAACATCTCGACTGAGCATGTGAACGCCGAAAATTCACCGCTCGCCGACATCGTCCTCACCAGAAGGCACCGGTTCTAAATCCGGACCCCGCATGATCTTGGGCAGAAAAGTTAACAACTGAGGATATCAACTTCCTCACCTGCAAAAGCAGGGAGTGCTGGCGAACAGGCTCATCCCTGAATCCCAGTCACAATGTTAACCGCGTATGTCCAAAAACGTTAGAGGGCCTTTCCCCTCCAACATGACAATTGTTGGCCTCCTGGACACCTCTGCAAGTATGAGTGTGTGCCCACGTGTACAACTACATTTGATGCATGTATTGGACACTGTGTCCAACAGTGCCCAGCAGTACATCATCCCATTACTCTGTTGGTAGTGTGGGACTAGATACCACCATTTCCGGTACCAGTAGTGCTTCACGGCAAAGACAACGATTGGCCTGCCACCAAGAGGCATGTCTGCTGGCCACTGCCTGCACACACCTCTGATCTGCTGCCTGCTCTCACCCCTCTGCAGCTGGGCCAATGACCAGCTGAGCCATCTCACCCGTCTCCCCAGAGTCCCCTGCCTCACAATACCATGGTGGGCGTCCAAATGACCCGCGTGAAGCGCCCTGAGTTGCCACTGGAGAGCCTCGGGTCTGCAAACCCCTGCCCCTCACCTTTCAGAGAGGGATGCTGTCAAGTGGTGCTGCCCGTCAAAAGAGTGTGTACCAAGACATGCGCGACCCTGGAGCACAGTTCAAGCCAATTCGATTGGTAAACTCTCAGCTGCGCCCGGCAGGGCGACCAGCGACATAATGCGCTCAGCTTCCATTCCTACGGCGGTTTGACGCTGTACAGGTGTGACTACTGGGCACAACCGTCTCCCCTTTCAGCGCTGGACATCTATTACCGATTAGTTTAAAAGTAAAGACATAAAAGGAACGGGGAAAACAAACAACCAGAACGCCCTGGCCACCCTGAAACACAGCCCGCACACCTTGACACTCAGCGTGCGAAGAGGACTTAGCGGCTTGATCGCCTCGGGCATAGAATCCCCACAACAGGGTGGCCTCCGCCACAGACCTATCACGCTTTGGCTCCAACACGTTCCCCCGTGGAGCCCCTGCAAATGGACCGCAACACACGGACATTATGTAGAAAGTAGAAAATTAGCTCGATCTATATACCTCAAATACAATGACACATACGTCAAAATAGCTTAAATATGTTGCGTTCCTTGTTTGGAAATGTTTCCTGCATTGTCCAAAGCAGTTACGAATGGCAATACGGTTCTATGCTAGATGACCAGTTCGTTGAGATTAACAAAACCTTAGCTAACGAAGGCCCCGTGAACGCCCAAAACCCTGCGCTCTCACGAAGAGAGCTCTCATGCCACATCTCCAATGCCTAAGGTGTGCCACTCATACCAATAGCGCCAGGCCTACATTTTCGCAGCCAGCAAACAACCTGGCAGCCCTGTCCGCGGCGCGTTTACGACAGGCTTCCTGGTTTACCCCCTGGCCGGAAGCCTCATCATGCCAACGCACCGCGTCCTGCCTGCCAACCACGTGGCCTCCATGGTAGGCTGGAGTCCCGCACCCACATGGCCAGAGGGGACTCCTGTAATATAAAACAGACATCATCCTACCAACACAGATGCACAAGACTCAAGCGGTCTTTCCTGGTCCCCATTGTCTGCCCTGACCGGTGATAATGCTGGCTACACCATGCGTGAGTTGGAATTCGGGCCAGGCCGGCAGCTACCGCCGGGAACGACCGGTTCCTACTACCGGCACTTGTACCCCCTTGATTAGAATTAAAATACCCACAATTGATGGACGGATGCAGAACAAAGCACCTTCCCCATCATCATGAGGTCAGCCACAATCCGACAGGGTCCGCTCTAACTCCGCTGACCCAATTTACAGATGTTGCTCCCCTCACACCCTCAGGGAGGGCACAATGGTGCCACCTCACGTGACTGGTGCCCCCCCCAATATAAGCCCGCATCAAAATTGTCCTTTGTTCGTTGAGAGAAAGCACACCACCACTAACGGCCTCAGTTGAAACTTAACCTTGGTGCAAGTGTCAACACCCATAACTACTAGGCCACAGAGGCGCCTACAAACCCCGCGCACAGTATTGGCAGGCACACTTCCAATAGAGCCACACACTAAGCTCCCGTAAACAGGCCCAATTTGCCGAGCTGCCCCTTGATGCCGTAAAGCATTAGATGCCTCGTTCGGTGCAATCGGGTTGCCCAGGAACTTTTTTTTTTTTTTTTTTTTTTGTCCCCATGCCCAGCAAGCACACAGACCCACCCATGCCACGACCAGCGTGGTTTTATACCATTATAAGCCTGTCGTGGAATGATAAACAAAACAGTTGAACAGTGCCACCCAGTGGCGTAAACACCCCTAGCACTCTGGGATGTACATAGATGGACAATAGGGTGCTAGTACGTGAGCCCCGCAGTGTTGTCTTGATGCCCCCTTGTTAAATGCTAGGACATTCGGTTTGAAATGGCTGTTTTCGGTCGCATTTTCCTGCCCTTCAGCAAAAGTTACAATTTCAAAAGCATAATAAATGGCAAGAAACCAAGAACCGTTCCCCAAATTGACCTCGCCTCACGATTTTGGGATGCCGAAAAAGACTAGTGTTTAGTGAGCGTAGCACCCTCTTCACAAATGTCTCCAATGCTCCGCTCGCAACCGCACCAGGACCAGTATCTTAGCACCTTTTATTGCAACGTGCCGTATGCACACACTAAGCGCGATGTCCTAACAGCCTTTAATTGAAAGTCCCTAATTACCTAGCAAAATTTACTTTCTCATGGGGTTACCGGATGAGACGCCTAATGAATATTCATTGGGCAGTCACTATAGAGACGCACCGTGACTGGCTACTGACAAATCTCCTGCCATCTTGCCTCCTGTGTTTACCTACACCCTTAAGACAACGGCCCTTTAATTTTAACTATGGGCACCACCTCTACCCCACCGGCGCCCTGGCACCGCAGCCAGCCCCTGCGGACACTGCATGCTCGTGTCCTCCCGCGCGTTGAGGCTCTGTTGCTTGCCCACCAAGGATGCCGAATTTCGAACCTGGTGCCAACCCGTGCTCAGGGGACCTCACAGCAGCGGACACATCGTCAATTACGCTGCATGTGAAACGAGTACTGCATACCGCGCCTCCTAACAGTCGTGAAGTTCATAGCATCTTAATGCTGCCCGGTCGGTGGCCACGTGTATCAAACACCACCTTCCGGCTGAAGCGCTAGCCAAGCCGGGCCTACGGCCCTCACACATGCTCACACAGGCGAACGCCCACTCGCGCCAGTAAACACTCCGTCCCCGTTAGCAAAATCGGTAAAGGATTGCACCGCAACGTGGCCGGAGCACCACGCTGCCTCGTAAGCATTTCAAAATCGTGCATCGCATAACATCCAAATTTTTTGCCTAGCCGTAGCCTGAACCTGCTCAGACGGCGTTGTCCGTGCCCGGCTTGCTTACACGCTAGACTGGGCCAGGAGCTGCTGCCCCTCGTAAAGAGGGCACCGGAAGACAGGTAAGACCTGCAACTGCTTTCAAGCTTTTCCTGCTTAAAAGCGCATCCAGCCACTACCTCTGCATGGACGCTCTGACCATCTGCCCCCCCCCCCTTTAAACATAGGGAGCACGGTGGGTGGGGGGCCTCCCCCTCATTGTCCCGACCCCTGCGCCACCGCGCGGCCCACTAGCAGCCCTGTGCATTCCTGGTCATCGATGTCCGTGGAAGCGGGGGCACGTCCTGCCAGCAGGGCAACCAACACGAGGGGTCGCATCCGGGCAACCTCACCGCAAGTTGATCCAAAACTGCAGCCCGACCGCGATTAAAAGTTCTTTCCAGCACCGCCTGCTCTTTTACTTAAAGCCGCCTCCGAACCGCACACGCGTTGGTACAAGCGGCGGCATTAATCACACCCCTATCAACTGCAGCACTGCTGCCAACTTCCACGTTGTGGTGCGCGACCAACCACCACCGCCTCCCCCCCTTGCACACCAACATTCGGCATATAGCGCCGGCTCACGTGCCCCGAACAACCAAGGGCAACCGGCAAATCACCAATGCCGACTCCATGTATGCGGCCAGGGCGATCGGCCATGCTAAGCCTACGGACACGAGCTTTCTACAAGTCGGGTCCCGGGACAGTCCCCGCCCCCCAGGCCTGGCAAATGTTCCTCCGGCGGGCCCATTCGCACGCCCAAGCAACCCGACTCCCTAACCCCCCCCCATGACAAAACGCGCCCTACAGTGAGCACGGACTTCGATCAAGGGGGGGGGGGGGGTAGTGGCATCCAACCCAAAGGACTATGTGGGGAGGCGAGAGGAACTGCCCAAATGGCCCGGAGGTTTGGGGAACTGCCCCAGGTGGCCCAGACTCACCAAAACCTTGACTCTATCTCCGGTGTCGCAGAACTGAGAGACGACCTGCAGACGGCGTGTCCGGGCGCGCAAAAGAGGACGACAAGATGGTGGGGGAGGAATATATACCCCTCCCCCTGTCCTCGCGCCCCGGAAGTGATGCTCGCCTAGCGCGCTGCGCCAAGGCTTGGGGGACTCCTCCCTGAGTCCCTGCGGGGGTGTGGGGTGCCCAGCTGGCACTAGAGGGCTGCCCTCGTTAGTGGCCCCCTGCGGGGGCCTCGGACAGCCGCAATACTGCCACTTTCAATTAAGACACATGCCCAGGTAATAACAGCATAATATTGGTGGCATACAGTGGTAGCTTTTATGAATAGAATCTGGGACCTGTTCTTCACAAGGACTAGTACATTTAACAAACTATATAAACTGCACCACCATTGCTGGTGAAACAATTACGACACATCCAGCATCAGTAACACTAGAGCATTTTAAAATACTCTGTTGGACTTGTCATGGCTCGTAACATACTCGAAAAATAAGCATTTGCGCTCATACATATGAATCTAAGGATTGAAAATGCCTCTGAAAGATATGTTACAATCCTTGGGGTACTTTACAATAAAATCACAAAACAAGCTTTTGACTCGACCTATCAGTTGCTTGTTCCACATATACAGATATATCCGGTTTGCATTGCGTTACTCCTGATTTGGCTATTGTTGTATTGAATCATTGAATGATTTCTGTGAAAGTAATAATGGTGGATGATGTAGGGCACAAGAAAGAAACTTCTTGAGCAGTCTAGTTGTTTTTAATATAATGGTGATGGGGAAAGGGTTTATCCCTTTAAACGGACACTCTGTACACTGCAACTCTATGACCCTGTTAAAGGCAATGGCTGAAACGTGTTGGTCTTGTCTGCACTCTTGAACTTTCAATATACAGAAAATATAATAAAAAGGATTTCTTGGATATACGAAGCAGTGCCACTTGCTTCTTTCCCGCGCCGAGATCAGAGGAACATAAACTGTGGGGTTGATGTGAAGCTTTTGCAACAATTTATACGTGTGTGTATGTGTGTGCCTGCGTGTGTGTGTGTGCGCGTGTGTGCGTGTATGCAAAATGCATTTAATAAGGGTTTTGTTGTTTCACTAATGTATTTAAGAGCAAGATAAAACACAACCACTTATTTACTGGAGTGGGTGATTATTTTGTTCAGAGTGACTGTGACAATCTTTAATTTGTACCTTACTATAGAAAGACCGTTTATCACGTTCGCACAATTACAGTATACTTTTACACACTCAAACTTGCAATATTCTCTCTCTTTCTCACAATCTCACCTCACACACACACTCTTATAATATTAACAGATACAAAATGGTACTTGTTGGCATAATATTGTAGTCTACCACTTCACGCTAAAGTCATTAGCTTTCAATGCTGTACATATTAGGCTTGGGCGGAGTTCGCGGAGTTCGCGGAGTTCTACTCTGCGGAACTCAGCGAAATGCCGGAAAAACTCTACCGCGCTCCGCGGAGTTCTGCCAGCAGTGGAGTCTGTTAAGTTGCGCTGTTCGCACTGATTTTTAGCTCTGGGAGTTTGTCCCGTGCTGTAAAATCAGCACGTACGGCACTGCGCACCACAATCTTTTCTCACAAGCGCTCCCCAACTCCTCAGTTAAAAAACTCTGCTCTATGTTACTTTTCTGAGTTTTTTGGACCTCCGCGAACTCATGGATCCCGTCATACACATTAAAGAACAGAAAGGAGATACACACTACTAAATGTGAATGAATTCCTAAGCATCTCATGTTGAAAGGGGCAATGTGGAAGTGTTATCAATGCTTTTATCTCTTCTTAAGACTGTACAATAGCTGATAGCATCACTCATTGTTCTGTGTAGGGATGAAGGTTGATCAGCAAATCATTAACCTCACAGTCCCTTTGGTATCACACACAGAGCGGGGCATTTAAAGTCTGGTGGGCTGTACTTTGTTCTGCCAGGGGGCAGAGGGACGTACTCCACTGTCTTGGTGCGCCACAGTCTGCCATATTTACAGAGCTCCGTCTGACAGGAGATCTTGCTGGCTTCAGACGAGCCACAGCCACAATGGCTACTCTGAAGGCAGTGAATGTTTGTTGAGCAGCCAGTGTTTCATGCAGGTTTTCAACAAACGTTTTAGCTTTTTTAAAACTAAGCTCCCAAAGCTGGATTTGCAAAATAAAAAAAGGCTCATGGCCCTGACTCTCTGGGTGTTTTCTCCCAGGGTTTTGGAGTAATTTTAATTCGATTCTATTCAGGACACCCAGGCCTTTCCTAGTGGAGCCAGCAATGGCTCCAAAGGTGGTAGTATGAAGTTCTCATTAACTATAACTAGGCTGGAGTGAGCCTCAGTTTGATGCACAGGTACTCACTACATTTGCGACCAAGTGCAGTGTCCACCAAAGTCTAAATGAGGCCAAAAATCATGAGCTATTACAAAAGTTGGATCAAGGTGCGATGGGGCTAGTTAGAGAAGCAAATAAATGTACTCTGAGACCGAGCATAAGTGACCGAGATAAGGTCTTAATCTTGGCACTGTTGCACTATAAATGCTTGTGAAGCAAAAATGCAGATATATAGTGTATCGGACCATTAAACAAACTGCTATTTATTAATAGATGTCTGACATTGTGATTAATGACTAAAAAGATGGTGAAGTCATATGTGATGTTTTCTTTGATGCTATCAGTGACATGTGTGAGATCATGCAGATAAATGTTCCTCATCATAACAGATACATTTCATAAATTTTTGCATTTTGGGTCATTACCATACTGTCTCTCCACGGTTGTTTTTTTGGGAATGTCAGGGCTTTTTTCAGATCTTATCTTATTTACTCATTTGTATAAAGAACCACAGCTAAGCCTTTATCCATGTACAATAGGCCCTGGTAGCTAGGCATGGGCTTTTGTCATCCTCTGTGCCCATTCCTTCTATTTCTAGGGGTGCTGTACACAGTTGATTATGCTAAATTGCAACCCTGTTGTTCCCTACTAAATATAGCGTAAGCGATCGATCTTTTATTTACCTAAAGTGGTTGAGGGGAGGAAACAACTCAAATTAATAACAGCAAAGTTGTCATGCCTGGAAAGACCACCAACTCCAAAGTGCAGTTTGAAGATTTATTATAAGGCCAAAAACAATTGGATGTAAATACATCTCAATAGCAAAGAATAAAGGGACAGGAAAGTCAATACAGAGCCAAGTTTACGGATATAAGTGATTCGGCCCGGGGGGGCGTGGCTTGGCGCCCAGCGGTAATGGCAGCGCACGGGTGAAGCTCCCGGAGGAGTCTTGGAAAAACCCAATTCTAAGACCGAGTGACGACTCGGAGTGGATGGCAGATCGTGAATGAAGGTTGGGAGAGCAACCTGAAGCCCTCGCCTTCATCAAAACCTAACAGCAAGTAATTTTAAAACCGAAAATCTGCTCTCTGTCAGAAACGCAATTTCGCGGCCGCCATTTTGAATTTTTGCCGCGATCGCGGACTTTCCCGATTTTGCTTCCTAAACCTCTAATAACTCCTAAGCTAAAGTTATTAACATATCCTTCGCCTAAAACTCGCTGGGAAACTCATTATTTGATCGAATTGACATAGGAAGACTCAGCGTGTTTAAAATTATTTGGAGGTTTGTGACAGGAATGCAGGGCAGCCATTTTGAGACTTTTAAGACTCTTCAGTCATTTGAGTCATACTTTACAGAGAGCAATGGTTTTGCGTCATATGTTGCTGTAGGGAAGTAAGCGAGATGAACTCATTATTACATCCACAGACTGTTTTTTGGATGCATTCGGCATAGCTCAGCCTCTGTTGGGTGTCTGGCCTCTCTACAAGACAAAGTGATGAGTTGTTGAAGTACGATAGTAATAAGTAGGGGAGGGAGTTCGGAGATTCTTGTCAGTGCTGACCTCAGGTTATACAAAAAAAAAAATCCTCAGGAGAAGCGCTTCTTGTACTCCCACACTGTTGACCGGCGACGGAGAGACTTATTCAGAGGTTTATGGGCAGAATAAAAGTACCCAGCTCGTCCAGCTCCAAGAAAAACATTTTTATAAAAATTTCTAGAATCTTTACTGAATTCTCTAGACTTGAGGAGTCTTCACCATCCTCACCTCGACAACTAAGAACAACTATGGATCCCCCCTCTGGCCCGGCTGGGAAATCTCTCACCAAGCGTCTCAAGAAGGATCCTCCTTCTCCACCCAAGTCAGCCTCACCAGTATCGATGGAGATGCTGTTGGAGGAAATCAGAGCCCTCCGACCTTTTATGGAAGAGACTAACACCAAGCTGCAAACTCTAACAGACAATTGGTCCCGATTGGAAACGAGAGTTACAGAAGTTGAAAACACTGTTTCCTCCCTAAAAACACATGTGAAGGTGTTTCTCAGTTGCACTCCCAGGTATCCATACTCCAGAAACAAATCGAGGAGCTTGAAAACCGCAACAGACGGAACAACCTGCGCATTTACGGTTTGGGAGAGGGACTTGAAGGTTCGGATTCTCTCACTTTCTTTAGATCCTTTCTCCCTAAACTACTTCACTTGCCAGAGGGGACGCAACTCAACATCCAACGAGCTCACAGGTTAGGTCGAATGCCATCCCAAACCAGCTCATCACAGAGACCAAGAGGAGTCATCTTATATTTCTTAGAATATACAGATTTATTGAAGGTGCTGGCGGCGGTTAGAACCTCTCCAAAAATAACATGGTCAGGCTCGTCTCTATTCTTTGCACAAGACTATGCTAAAGCTACTGCTGACAGACGCAGAGCCTTCCTGAATTTGAGAGCGGATTTACGTTCCTTGGGGGCCAGATACGGTCTTTTCCATCCTTGTCTCTTCAAAGTTACGTATAATAACAGAACAACGGTGTATGAAGATCCAATGCGTTTACAAGACTTCATTAATTCCTGCAAGACACACGAGATGGTTTCCTCTGGACCCTCCTCTTCATTGAATACTTGATTGACTGTTTCTTCTCTTCTTCCTCCCACAAGTTCTTCAGTCTCTGTTTGCTTAACAGCTATACTCCGCCATTTTAGATGCGCCTTTTAGCAGCTGGCGATATATCTGATATGGCGGCTAGGACGTTACAGAAATATTCACGTTGCTTAGTGTTAAAAGCTGGTTTTCCTGGTTCTGTTTTATGAGATAAATGGTTTACAGTTATGTTCTGAAACATCTCCTAATCTTTGATTGTTATTGTCTCCACAGGTTTTTCTACTCGTCTACCGTGGTTTTTCCTTGGTCCTCCGTTTTGTCGATCCCGGTTGTGTTGCCTAACCCATGTGGTCCCATCCATCCTCCCGTATATCCATGACCCTTCCTTTGTAGGTATGTCTTTTTCCCACATTCCCTCAAGTTTGGTGCTGGATATGTCTTTCGTTTTTTGTCTTTTTCTTTCATTGCTTGTATCATTTCACATGTTGGTGTCACATGTATAACTAATTCTTCACACTTCTTGATATCTATCGCATTCTTGATCATCATTACTCTGCTTATTTCTATTTTTGCATCTTCCTTTCGCCTGTTTCTTAGATCTTTCTCTTCTCTTATTCCTATCTTCAGCTCACATTCTACGCCTTTGTTACATGATTTACCTATTTTTCTCAACTTTGAAGCCGCAGAAAATACTCCTTTCCTGTTTTGCATATCTCTTATTTCACATTGCTACTATAATGAATTGGACTTATGGTTCATAATTTCAGTACAAATTGTTTTTATTTATTTATGTCATTAAAATTGATCACCTGGAACGTTAGGGGATTAAACTCCCCCATCAAGAGGCAGAGAGTTCTCTCTTACTTAGCCAAATTAGAAGCCGATATTGTATTCTTGCAAGAAACCCACTTATCGGAGGTTGAATCATTAAAGTTGAAGAGGGGATGGGTGGGGGAGGTCTTCTTTTCCCCGGGGATGGCAAACGTAATGGAGTGATGATATTGTGCCGCAGATCCCTCTCGTTTACAGTTATGTCCCAGGACTCGGATGCTGATGGTAGATGGCTAAATGTTAAGTTATCTTTGAAGGGTGTTCCTGTCTCTCTTCTCAATGTCTATGCCCCTACATGCGGAGAACCTTCCTTTTGGCCCACACTGGCTAAGCAAATTACCCAACACATGGAAGTTAATTTCATTTTGGCGGGGACTGCAATCAGACCTTTGATCCGTTTATAGATAGAAATTCCAAAGTTTCTTTTATTCCCAACAAGTCCCATAGATCTTTTGTGCATGCAATTAATCAACACAAACTTTTGGACGCGTGGCGTCTCTGTAACCCAACTACTAGAGAGTACTCTTTTTATTCCCCTTCCCATCAAACCCAATCAAGGATCGATTACATATTTGTCTCTCACAACATCTCACAAAATCTTACAAATGCAGAGATTGGTCCCATTCTATTATCAGATCACGCTCATGTCTCGATCAACCTAGATTTTTTACCTAAAGTTACAGGTCCCAAAAGATGGCGCTTCAACAATACCCTCCTTCTAGACCCAAAGTTCACTGCCTCGTTTACTTCCTTTTTTGATGAGTTCTACGAGATGAATCAAACAGATTCCATATCATGTTCAACCATATGGGATGCTTTTAAAGCCTCAGCGAGGGCTTCATAATTGGCTTTGTTGCAAAGAAACGAAAACTCTTCCGCAAATTAACTAAAGATCTCCTCCAAGATATTAAAAGATTGGAACACTCCTTCTACACTTCACATTCAAAAGATTGCCTCACAGCTCTCATATACGCCAAAATGCAATTTAATAAGAAGTCAACGGAGGACGCCTCATTATATTTGTTAAAATCCAGTGCAAAATTCTACGGAGGCAAAAATAAGGCTGGGAAACTATTGGCTAATTATTTAAAAGTTAAACAAAACAAGCTGAATATTGAGTCCATTTATGACAACGGATTAAACCTAAAATTTAAAGATAATGAAATTTTGAATGAGTTCTCTCTCTTTTACAAGTCTCTGTACGACTCTGAAACACAACCCTCTGAAAATTCTCTTCTGCAATTTTTCTCTGGTATTCAACAACCTCAAAACGCTTTCCCAAATCTATCCTCCCTGGAGTCCGATTTAACATACCAAGAATTGTTAAAGGCTCTCCAACATCTTAAAAAGGACAAAGCACCAGGACCAGATGGTTTCACCGTAGAATTTTACCAACATTTTTCCAAGCTCATAATGCCCAAGTTACATTCTTTACTAGATTCCTTTAGCACATCAGGTAGCTCTTCAGGTTCTTTTTCAGAAGCTCATATTTGCCTCATCCCCAAAGAGGGTAAGGATTTTAAATATTGCAAGAATTATAGGCCTATATCCCTAGTTAACATAGACTACAAAATCTTTTCCAAAGCATTAGCCATACGATTAGATTCATACCTACCTGACTTATTGGGGAAAGAACAATCTGGATTCGTTAAGGGGAGATTTATTACCGACAACACGAGACTTCTTTTTAATGCCTTGTCTAAATCCTCCCATTTAAAGTACCCCCTGGCAGCAATTGCACTTGATGCCGAGAAGGCGTTCGACAGAGTTGAATGGACCTTTTTATTCTATACTCTCAAGTGGTTTGGCTTTGGCCCTAAATTTACCTCCCTAATCGCTCTACTATACTCCAATCCCCGTGCGGCAGTATGTGCCAACGGTTTGATCTCACCATTTTTTGACTTAAAGAGAGGAGTACGTCAGGGATGCCCACTCTCCCCTTTCCTTTTCAACTTGGCCTTAGAACCCTTTCTCTCCAAATTACGTCAAAATCCTGACCTACATGGATTCCAATCATCTAATTCCCATATTAAACTTGCAGCATATGCTGATGACATTCTGCTTTTCATGTCCAAACCAGAAGACTCAATACCTACTTTTTTGGAGGAGGTGCAGGCTTATTCTAGCATCTCTGGATATAAATTGAATAATGATAAGTGTGAAATTTTGCCCTTAACTAAGTATACTTTCAAGTCGGATTTTTGTGCTTCCAACTTTACTTGGAGCCCTCACCACATTAAATATTTAGGGTTACACGTGACTTCTTCAATAGCAGACACAGTGGCACTTTGCATGACCAAATGCATACAAAAGGTTTCGGATTTAGTAGCTAAATGGCATCCCCTTTATATATCTTGGTGGGGTCGTCTAGACACTATAAAGATGATGTTATCACCTATAATTTTATATACCATCTCTAACATTCCAGTCCCTATTCCTAAAAAGTTTTTTAAGAAGATTAATTCCACACTATCTTCCTTTCTATGGAGCAACAAGAGGTCCAGAATGTCTTTATCTAAATTAACTCGTCCTAATACAGAAGGTGGGGTTAACTTTCCAGATTTTCAGACATACCAGACAGCTTTTCTCCTACGTCAAGCATCCTTTTGGTTACTTGAATCTGTGAATGATTGCCCTTTATGGACAATAACTGAGTATTCCTTCATATCCCCTTTCTCTTTTCAGGAATACCTCTCTTTTTCACGCAAACCACAGGCTATGTCCACTCCCATAATCAAATTGACCTCGAAGCTTTTAGAACCCACATCTGCTTCCACGCACAATACTACGGAGCTATTCCTTAATTCCACAATTTGGCACAACAAAGACCTAACTATTCGAAGTAAACCTTTCTACTGGAAGACTTGGCGACAGAGGGTTTGATCTGGATCCATCAGTTATTTGCACAATCAAACTTTTTATCCTTCCCCTCACTTAGTCAATTATTCGACTTACCTGCCTCGAGCATTCACAAATATAGATTACTTAAAACTGCTGTGATGGATAGATACACTCAATTATCCACCACATCCACTATCTCCACTCCATCAGAACCTTCCTCTACACTTTGTACTTTACTAAAGACTAGACCCAGAGCTTCCACTATATATAAGTATTTACGGGGCGGGGACATTAATAGGCAGAAATCTAAAACAGAGGAGGCCTGGGAACGGGATCTCACGTCAACATGGCCAATTTCTTTTGGAATAAAATATGGCTTAAATTACGCAAATCATCTAGGGCAGCCAACACAACACAGACGCTGTTTTTTGTGTACAACAGACTTTTATTTACACCAAGTGTTTTGAGCAAGAGATTTGTGACTGTGTCGGATGCATGTTGGACATGTTCCTCTTCAAATGCTGACCTATTCCATATGATATTTTCATGTACAACTGTAAAAATATTTTGGAGGCAAGTGTGGTCTCAAATTAATCTGATCTTCGGAACTAAATTTTCTTTTTCCTTCACTCATGTTTTCTTAGGTAGTCTCTCGCCTTGTTGGGAGAATGTTACACTTAATGTGAAAATTATTGACTTGTTATTAGCGGTTGCATTCCAACAAATTACCGTAAATTGGAAGGATTTCTCTAAAATCTCATATAAGGCATGGTGGTATACTGTTTGTCATAATCACAGATTGGATACCTCCTTTGTTTATCCTATATGCATGGCTACGAAACGCTTAGACCTGTGGTCACCTGTTACAATATACCTAGACGTTTGTGCCAAACAATGTTTCCAACTACAACCATCCCAGCAAGAAGTTCCAAAACCCCCTGAAACCCCCTATACGTTCCTACAATATCTATTAATCACATTATCTATTAATCACCTACTTACAAGATTCATTTGTACTGCTTAGATTTTCTAAATTTACCCATAAGTCTGGTTTCTCATTTCTTAATCTTTACTGTAGCAAAATTTATTTATTGTACTGATGTGTATTTAATGCTATGAACTCTGTATTGACACCTTTACTCTACTAATAAAATTTTCTTTTTAAAACTAAAAAAAAAAAAAAAGTGATTCGGCCCAAAAGACAAATGATTATAAATTCCAAAATCACAACGCAACACAGAATAGAAGCAATATTCAGTTCTCGAGTCATTGAAAGAAATCAAATCTTTCCCTACACTGCTCTAGATGAGGGCCCTTCCTGTCTCTCTTCTATCATTCCCCAAAGGTGTCAGCACGTGTCGACTTCCTAAGAAGCACTCACGTCAAATGGGTCGTTTTAGCTTAAGGCTACAGAGCTTGCTCTAAGATGCTCCTTCTTCTCCGTAAGCCAGCAGAAGTATGCGCTTTCTTTCCCTGCGCATCATATAAAAAGATGGGATTTCAACTCCCATTACGTCATTCATTTTAAAAGTTTCCATCGCACCTCTAAGCAGTAGCTTTTCTTTTCATGAAACCAATTTAATTAATAGTATCTTCTTTCAGTGGCCTTGGCTCTCACACAGACCAGATACGCAAGGCATCCTCCCTTCTCGCTTCCCAGCCGTCTTCAAAGACATTCCGGGTTTCTCCTTAACTCTGAAAATAACATGTGTTTCTTCCACCTGCAGTAAGATGAGAACATTCTAACCTTGAACACAACAATCATTTAATTATTTATTTCCCGAGAGCAAGGATAACTGAAACATTTGCTTTGGGCCTGTGTTTCAGGCAACTTAAACTAACCACTATTATGATATATAGAAATAATATCGTCCTGCACATTATGCATGAAAGAATCACAATACATATAAATTCTACTTAAGTGCGTGTACTACATTTCAACATTAGATGCTTCAAATAAATGTTCTTAATAATCGTAAAACACTGCACACAATATGAATACATGAGAGTGCGTTTAAACCATGAGTATAGTGCACTCATACAAAATAGAGTGCTATCAGCGCTTTATCAGTTCCCCCCTCTTATGACTAGTGTCATAACACCAACTTTCTATTCTCCTGTAGTTCTCCTTGTAGAAGAAACCGACCTAAACAGAAGTTGTAGCTTGCCGTCCCTGTCTGAATCGTTTTAACCCCTTAAGGTGCTGGTAATGACTGTCCTGCAGTCGTTCAAGTTGGCGCTCTCGCTTTTTGAAACAGTCTCCTGATGTCGTGCCCTATGCCATTTGTAAGCTTTGATGGCTCCTAGTAGGACAATTATACAAATGACAGCTATTATAATAGGATTCAGGATATATCCCATTATTCCTTGTCCTAAACTTCCAAACCAACTGCCTATCTTGCCAAATCCTTTCCCCACTTGCTCCCAGAGTCCTTCGGCAGCCATCTCACGTAACTCTTGGTGTATATCTGAAATATTGTTAATGTATTTCCTTATATCCCGACTGTTGTCAGGAATATAAGTGCAGCACTGTTGAACTTTCAACAATTTGCAGACTCCTCCGGCTTTTGCTAGCAGCACATCTAGGGAAGACAGTTTTGCAAAACCATAGCCCTTATCAAAACCATCTCCCCATCTACAAGCAATAAAATCTGAGCAGTATTTATGGAGAGCTTATCCACTAGTGTTGCCAACTTTCTGATTTTCAAATCATTCAGAATCACACCCATACTTGGTATCATGGCTCCAAATATGTCCCCAATCACTTCTCCTGCACTTGCACCACGTTTTCCTCTGTGAGGTCCTTTTCTTTCTAGTGGCCATAAATCATTCACATGAAAAATCTTGGGAAATATCACAGCCAAATAGCACGGCCATACCAGTTTTTGGGCAACTTCACATAGGCATTCTTTCCACACACAAAATACACATTGGGCACTACTGTTATTTTGTCCAATAATGCTTTTCTAATTGATTCTTCAACCAAAAAGACGCGCTCACAATCGCTCTCACCCACAAATATCTTGTCGTAGTATGTGGTCGGGTGTCTAATGCACAACTTCCCCTTCTGCTGGAAATCTAATGCTATGGGTCCAAAACTCCCCTTTGCTTTATGATCTAATTCTTCTTTAGTCCATGGCGTAACCTCGTGCTTTGGATCTGGTCTAAATAGAGTCTGTCTATGCCGATCTTCTATCTGGTCTATACATTTCTTTTCAATGTCAGTCAACATACAGGTTAAATTGTGTCTGTGGGCATAGGACGTATCTAAAGTGATGATAGGCACTAAATACTTTGACATTCGCTCTACCTCCTTATAATAATCATATTTATTCATGTATTTCAGAACGGGATCTTCTGAGAGTACCACATCATAATTTGAGAAATAGTACTCAAAGTGTGCCTTGCTATAAAACATGCTCAACAACACACGACATGTAATGCCATAGGTCACAGGCAAATGATGATATCGAATGCCTTCTTCTACTGAGGCTGGTAATTGCATACACACAAAACAATCCTTCGCTTCCATGGTATCCACATACTCATACAACAATCGAGCATACGCATTCAAAGTAAAATCACCCTTGGACAAATCAACATGTAATCTACGACTAGTTTCCTTAATCATTTCTAGATCCTTTGCGGATGCATCCGCATCTATCTCTGAGAGTGGTGTCGTGGGTGTTGCCTGTATCCTATTCTGTCCATCATCCTGAGATCCAACTAGAGATGTAACAATCACCGCAGTTATAACAATAAGCACCACTACAATGAGGGTGCCAATGATGCATTTCTGTTTGCGTGTTGAGTTTTCGGACACCATGGTTTCTACTGATTCGTTCCGAAGCACAAATGGGAAACACACAGTCTCTTTCTGTTTCTTTGTTGAACAATGTCTTTTTCACTCTTCTCCTCTCATGCAATTAATGTCCAAGTTCATTTGATTGATACTAAACCTATTGAAAAGATGTAGTCAGCCCTACTCCTCACTCCATCATCTACTACAAAGTCCCTAATTTTCAATCTTCTTAAACTGGGGTCTAAGTTATCTTCTTTCTAAGGCCTAATGTCTTCTTTGGTTAAAATTCAAGCTTCGTCGTTAATGATATTTGATCCAAATATTTCGAGGACAAATTGCAAGATCTCTGCACGAATTTCTCCCAATTCTTGCGCGGTGTGCTGTCGGCCAAATGAAGGGAAAATAACCTGATTGAGAATCAGGAAACGCAATCCACTTAGCTTTGGGGGATTTGGAACTTGCAGAGTTAGCTTTCCAAGTGCTTCTACGCCCGGGACCAGCAACTGTATTTCAATCGAAAGGGTGTCCCCTTCGTAGCTCACCGTACCAGCTCCCAACCTCCCGGACTTCGCTGGGCTCTGCATTTGCAGCCAGGTACGTCCACTCAGGAGATGCGTATCTTCGAGACGCTATTCTTTCTCTTCTGGAGCGCCTCAGACCATCCGGTCTTTCTTCAGCGTCACTTTGGTCTGATTCAGATGTTTCCGGAATCAGAGCGAGATCTTTCTCGGATGCGAGCCTTATGTTCAGCCTTTCTTTTCTTGCTGGCCACTTTTCTGCTCTGACATCCGTTCTCCTCTCTTCCTCTTGATCTGATCCTTCTGCAATAGACCGCTCACCTTGCTCTGGTGCACGGTTCACTTCTGCAATATCGTCTATTTCAGGATCTGGGCTCAGTTCAGGTGCATTCAGCTCCTGTCTCTCATGCTCACTCGGCTGTCCCGTTTCATTCGAAACTCTTACAGCTGGGTCTGTGCTTTCGTCGTTGTCTGTATCCCGTCCACACACGCTCCTCGGCAACAGGGGACTCTCTTCCTCTGCAGGCGCTTGAACTCGACGAGTGTGGGAAGCTTGGATCCAATTCGGCAATCCTCCACACTTCACAGCGGTACTTGTGACCAATATCACCTGATATGGTCCTCGCCAGCGAGCATCGAGACAACTCTTCCTCACGTGTTTGCGAACCAGTACCCAATCACCTGGGTTTAGATCATGCAGCAGGTCTCTCGAGGTGGATGCAGTCGCAGCCTCGACCTGGTGGGATACAGAAGTAACCACATCAGCCAGTCCTTTACAATAATGCAACACTAAATCATTTATCAATGCTGTAGCTGGCACCATAGGCAAACGCATAGTTCTTCCAGTTAAAATCTCGTGGGGAGAAAGCCCTGTTCTCCTATCAGGGGTGCTACGCAGGCTCATGAGCACCAGGGGCAAGGCATCTGGCCATTTCAATGACGTTGACGAACACACCTTTGCCACTCTTGACTTGATGGTGCCATTGACCTGCTCTACAAGACCTGAAGCCTCCGGCCTGTAGCTACAATGCAGCCTCTGATCGATATTTAAAGCAGAGCACAATAGTTTCATGATTTCACTGTGGAAATGAGTTCCTCTATCTGTCTCCACTGCTGTCGGAAATCCATACCTCGGGATCACCTCTCTCAACAACAATTTGGCTACTGTGAGACTGTCACATCGTCTAGTTGGATATGCCTCCACCCACCGCGAAAAGATACACACCAACACCAAAACATATCTCAACCTATTGCACCTCGGCATCTCGATGAAATCTAATTGAATCCTATTAAAGGGACCTCCAGATCTGCCAATGTGACTCAATGCAACCACAGTTCTCTTTCCAACATTCATTTGTTGACAAGTGACACACCTGTGACATACCGTTTCAGCCCACACACGAAAACGTGGATTGAACCATGTCTGCCTAAACACTCGCACCATAGCATCCCTTCCCAGATGGACTGCTCCATGAATCTGCTGTGCCATTGGGCTCAATAGGCAATTGGGTAATACTGCTCTTTCATCTGTGGAGACCCAAATGCCATTGTCTCTTTTTGTGCAACCTGCTCTGACCCATGAAGCAGCTTCCTCTTCTGGGACTTCATCCTGCAACCGCTAACATCATGCTGAGCTCGGTCTCTTCTGTGCTCTCGCCTACATATTCTCCATTGAAAATACAAGCATGTTCAGCGCAAAATCGTGCTACTTCATCGGCATAGTTGTTGCCCTTTGTGACAAAATCTTCTCCCTTTCCATGAGCTGCACATTTAACGACTGCTATCTCTTTAGGTTTCTGTAAAGCTTCCAATAGTTGGCGCACATACTCGCCATTATGTATAGGTGACCCTGAGGACGTTAGAAACCCCCTCTGTGACCATAACTGCCCAAAGTCGTGAACTACACCAAATCCGTATTGACTGTCAGTATACACAGTCACTCGAATGTCAGCTGCAATGATACAGGCACGTGTCAAAGCGGCAATTTCGGCCACCTGAGCAGAGAATACTCTATTTAAACAGGCAGCTTCCACTACTCCCATGATGGTGCACACAGCAAACGCTGCTCTCAAATACCCTTCATTGTCTCGTAAGCATGAACCATCAACAAAAAGGATCAAATCAGATTGGGGCAAAGGTTCATCGACAATGTCAGGTCTGGGTTTGGTAGATAGGTCAGTAACATCTAGGCAGTTATGCTCTTCACAATCCTCATCTCCTCTTTCTGCCGGAACAGGTAACAATGTAGCAGGGTTCAGGGTGGTACAACGTCTCAGGGTAACATTCTCAGCGGCCAAGATAACCTGCTCATACTTGGTAAGTCTGTTATTAGTCAGATACTGTGTCTTTGTTCGGGTCATCAATAGTTCTACAGAATGGGGCACATAAACAGTGAGCGGATAACCCATCACTATGCTTTCACATCTTTCAATGCTGACACCGGTTGCAGCAACGGATTTCAGACATCCGGGCAATGCAGAACCTACAGGATCTAATGTAGCGGAGAAGTAAGCTACTGGTCTACGGGCACCCCCATGTGTCTGCACTAGGACTGCTAACGCACATCCCTCCTTTTCACTGCAAAAGAGTGAAAACGCTTTGTTATAATCCGGCATTCCGAGAGCTGGAGCACGACAGATACTTTCCTTCAGCTCACGGAAGGCTTTCAAGCACTCGTCATCCCATGGTACCGGATCACTAACATCCTTTCGAGTCAGTTTCAACAGAGGCTTTGCTTGCAAGGAAACAAGGAAAAATTTGGGATCCACTGTCGACAATAGCCGACCATTCCCAAAAACATACGGACTTCTTTTTGTGTTTTTGGAGTTCCCATTTGCAGAATCGTCTCTTTGCGATCTGGTGACACCCTTCGTTTTCCTTTCTCAATCCGGTGACCTTGGTACTGCACTTCAGACAAGCAATACTGCAATTTGTTTGGAGACACTTTGTGTCCATTCTCTGCTAAATGATTCAGCAGCGCCACAGTATCAATGCTGCAAGCATCCTCTGTCTCTGAGGCGACCAAAAAGGTTGTCTATATATTGCACTAAGACTGAGTCTTGGGGCATAACCAGTCCCTCAAGATTCTTTTTCAGACATTGACTAAAAATGGAGGGGCTTTCTGTATACCCCTGAGGAATTCTTTCCCATGTTAATACACAATCGTCCATCCTAAACGCAAATAAAAACTGGCTCTCTTCATGCAATGGTATGGAGAAAAATGCATGACAGATCTATTACTGTAAACCATTCTGCTTTGCATGGTATCTGGAATAGAATAACAGCTGGATTCGGTACCACAGGACAACATGGGATCACAATTTCATTAACCCGACGCAAATCTTGCACTATTCTGTACTTGCCACTTGGCTTCTGCAGTCCCATGATAGGTGAGTTGCAGGGACTCCCTCTTATCTCCTTAAGAATACCTTGTGCAATCACAGTCTCAATCACAGGTCTTATTCCAGCCACAGTTTCTGGAGTCAATTTATATTGGGGTGTTCGTGGGAATTCAGCATTGGGTTTGACCTATATCCTAACAGGCTCAACCCCTCTCATTAGGCCTACATCCTTGCCGGTAAAATCCCATACTTTCGGATCAACTGAGTCGCTCAAGTCATGTGGCAATTCTGCTATTGTAAGTACCACAAACATTTCTGCACATAGACTCATGTTAGCCATCTTAAAATCAGCATCGTCATCATGCGTTTGCAATTCCACTCCTCTCGGAGTGCACAATATAGTACAATTGAGCTTGCACAGAAGGTCTCGTCCCAAAAGATAGACCGGACTTGAATTGCACACTACGAATTGGTGTTTATCCCGAAATGGTCCTATTCTCACAGGTAATTCGTTTGTCAATGGATTGGTCATTTTCTGATTGCTCAACCCCACTACTTGAATCGATCGTCCCGAAAGAGTCAAATTTGGTTCTACTTCTGTTCTCACTGTGGAGCGAGCAGCTCCAGTATCTAATAAGAAGGTAACAGGAAATCCATTCACGTCTGCATCCACAAACGGCCCACTCTGATCTACTTCTAGGATCGCATCTAAGGTGCATTCTTCGTGCACCCCCCTCTGGCACTCTCGTAAATCTTGATTTTGATCAAATCTATCTCGTATTTCAAAATAAGGCATCTGATGGTATAACTGATTTTGCATGGGTATCCTAGGAGGTTGAGGTACTTGCACTTGCGGCTCGTATCCTCCTCCATGCATAGACCTGGGTCTTGTCACAGTGTTGACAGTCTCGGACAGTTGTCCCTCACCTTCCATCTGTATCTGATTGGCTGGATTCAATCTACACTTGCGCTTCCAATGCCCGATTTTGTGACAATAATGGCAGGCAGTGACCCTTTTCTGTTGGGCCACCCAGTCACTTGTACCTGAATCCATTCCTCTTCCTCTACCCTGACCAGGTTGGGTCACCATCTGTTGCCCCATACCTCTTCCACCTCCTCTGCCTCTGCCTTGCCCTCCTCCAAACCCTTGCATCGTATCAGCATTTCTCAACTGCACCAACATCAACTTGTCTTTCAATTTCTTCTGTGCTGACTCCACTTGATCACTGCAATATTTAGCATAATGCAGAATCTCGTCCACCGACTTATTCTGCCAACATATCAAGTGTTGCTGTATCATCAAACTGATATCAGATTTCAGTCCCAACACAAACTTCGAGACAAACTGTCCCATATCTTTCTGTTCAATTGTATCCAATTCACTATGCTGCTTAAAAGCCAACAACAATCTTTCGTAATAATCATGTACTGATTCCTTAGAATCTTGAGTGGTGCGGTTAATCTTCAACCAATCAACAGTTTGTGGAGCTACCTTCGACTGCAACCACGTAATCACTTGCTCATATTTTCTCATTACATCAGGTGAAGGACCATGAGTCACTGAATCTCTAGGTGGCTCCGCAGAGGGCCAACTAAATGGAGATCTTACATGCCGCCCACAAATCTGCAGGTACTACTATATCAAACAAGGTGTTCAAATCAATCCACAATACTTTTGATATTTTGACAAACCGATCCATTTGCTTGTACCATTCAGCAGGTTTTTCCCTCAGCCGAGGAAAATCATTCGTAGATGCTGCTAAATCACCCCTGCTCCATGGCACATGCACATACCCTCCATTCTGTACCTCTCTGAGGGGAAAATTTCCTGTGGCTCCCGTCCCTCCACCCGGAGGCGGAGTATTCCCTATTCCAATCTGAAAGCTTTTCTTTTTGGTCCATCTTTCTTTCCACTAGTCTAGTTCTCTCCATATCCGTATGCCTATCACTAGTTCTCTAATTTGTGCTTTTAATCCAATCGTTCGCTTCTCTTCCAAATCCTTATCTGTGTAATTTAATCTACAGGAACCCTGTGTCAGCTTTGTTTTTGATAAATCAACCTCATACCTTTGGGCCAAAAGCAACAATGTATCATAAGTTCGTTTGGCCTTTCTTGTCATGTCCTTTGCTACGAACAATAGTTTGCTCGAGTCATATGTATCAATTCTGATCAGGGGCAGATTACCTTCAATCACCTCGTCTAGTTTTGCCTTTAAACGTACCACATCCAGCATTGGCACTTTTATTGCGCTTTTTAACACTTTCTGTATTTCCTCTTTCTTTGTATCTTCTCTGTCACAGCTTTGAGTTCTCCTAGGAACTGCACCCTCTTCTCTTTCTGACGCTGAGCGTCTATCTCTTTCCCAGCTTCGACTTCTCCAATGGTCACCTGCACAAACAACCTGCGGCCCAAACAGTACTCTAGGCACTTCTTGTCTCTTGTCTATCTCTTCCCTCCGTATCATTGACTCTCTCACTGGTTGAACCCACATTCGAAGGTCTGACCTAGAATTCGCTAGAGCTCCTGTCCGTACTCGCTCCGCCCCACTATCCATTCTTGATGGATCAGCTGTAGCTGGCAGTGGAGTACTAGATTCCACTGGTATCCGACTGAAACATGTCCCACTCATTGCAAGACTTCCTCCAGACATGCCCTCTTCCCCTTCACTCCTTTGCGGTTAACTGTCATCAGTTCTTTCTCTAGGAGTATATATCGGAACCACCGGCCCTATTGTAACTGGTACTGACAAAGCATCTGGTAACTGCATGTCTCCTGCAGGTTGTACTGGCTCAGAGTTGGAATACCTTCTTCCTCCAGACCCTCCCGGAATGCGTACCATGGTAATGTTGCCTCTTACACCCGCTGGTTGTTCCTCTGCACCCAGTTGTCCCACTCCTACAAGCTATTCTGATGAGTGCAACCTCTCTATCTCTGATCTAGAGTCGCACGGTGGAGGACGGTCCGCTAGCAATCTATCGAGGAAGCTGTCATCTGTATTACTGTCCTCCTCTGTCATCTTGTTCCCTTCAGCCCCTTCCCATAATGTACGGAACAGGTACAGGCGTTCTCCCTCTATGGTATCTACTCTCCATCTTTTCAACTGGGCATCCCATCTAGCATCCTGATATGCCTTCATTGCTTTTCTCATCCTTACTCGTGAATTCTCTCTCTTTCTCGCTAGTGCAGCTCTCATCCATGCATCTAATGCCTCAAATTGTGTGGGTCTAGGGGGAGGTTTTAGTGCATTCATCACCCCCCTCAACTGGGTCAGTACTTCCATACGGAAAGACCCATAATGAGGGAAAGCCAATTCACCCTCTTTCTCTGTAATTTTGTGCCAATTCTGAAGCCACACTATCGTACGGAGTCCTACATTTATTGCCATGTAATGTGCCGGTGTGTCTTCTGGCGGAGCTTCTTCTCCTACCCGAGTCACTAACCCTGTGTCGCCCCTACACAAATCTCGCAACACCCTAAAGCATCTCATTGTAAAATCGATCAATTGCAAGCCCAAAATACTCTGTTCCACTTCAAACGAACTTCCACCAATCCCAGCGCGGCGTTACACCAACCAACCTATCACAGCGCGGTGCACCCTGACGTCACTTCTCACTCCTTGCAGCGGCTCACCCGCCTATACAATTTCACCGCAAACTCGCTCACACACATTCGTACCACAAGTAACTGTATAACCAAAAGTTATTAAAACAAGTAACTGTTCCTACACAGTTACAATAACTTACAGTCACATAAAACAAGTAATTGTCTGACACTGAAGATCGATAGAACACTCTCACAAGAACAGTCAGCCGTTGTGACCCCCGACCTGCTTTGGTCACTCAATCGCCATAGTCCACCCCGGTACCTGAGGTTTTCGACCACGACCTCTTCCTCATTCACACAAAGGTCCCTAACACAAGTGGATCGTTGATAGCGCTTCACAACACCCACATTTAATCAGACAATTACAATACAAAACTATCCCGGGATCTTGGACTTCTCTTGAGTCCGCTTACCAAAACTTCCTGCTCCGCACGTGTCCGGACCAGTGAACCAAAAACCACATTCACTCAACATACATTCTAACTCCGCAAGACATCACCCACTTACTCATCTCCGCAATCTAACATCACAATTTCTCTCATACTCACGCCACCACTGTTTCCGCCGCACCGTCAACGTCCGCCAGTCTCCGTTCTCTGCCGTCTTCCACTCTGCTTCAGGGCTCTTCAACCTTCAACCCTACTCCTGATTACTCCCCTCTCCTTAGAGGTAAACCACTTTAAAGGTAAACCATCCTCTGCTACCATTTGATTACGCTAAGTTGCAACCCTGTTGTTCCCTACTAAATATAGCGTAAGCGATCGATCTTTTATTTACCTAAAGTGGTTGAGGGGAGGAAACAACTCAAATTAATAACAGCAAAGTTGTCATGCCTGGAAAGACCACCAACTCCAAAGTGCAGTTTGAAGATTTATTATAAGGCCAAAAACAATTGGATGTAAATACATCTCAATAGCAAAGAATAAAGGTACAGGAAAATCAATACAGAGCCAAGTTTACGGATATAAGTGATTCGGCCCAAAAGACAAATGATTATAAATTCCAAAATCACAACGCAACACAGAATAGATGCAATATTCATTTCTCGAGTCATTGAAAGAAATCAAATCTTTCCCTACGCTGCTCTAGATGAGGGCCCTTCCTGTCTCTCTTCTATCATTCCCCAAAGGTGTCAGCAGGTGTCGACTTCCTAAGAAGTACTCACGTCAAATGGGTCGTTTTAGCTTAAAGCTACGGAGCTTGCTCTAAGATGCTCCTTCTTCTCCGTAAGCTAGCAAAAGTCTGCACTTTCTTTCCCTGCGCATCATATAAAAAGATGGGATTTCAACTCCCATTACGTCATTCATTTTAAAAGTTTCCATCGCACCTCTAAGCAGTAGCTTTTCTTTTCATGAAACCAATTTAATTAATAGTATCTTCTTTCAGTGGTCTTGGCTTTCAGACAGACCAGATACGCAAGGCATCCTCCCTTCTCGCTTCCCAGCCGTCTTCAAAGACATTCCGGGTTTCTCCTTAACTCTGAAAATAACGATGTGTTTCTTCCACCTGCAGTAGGATGAGAACATTCTAACCTTGAACACAACAATCATTTAATTATTTATTTCCGGAGGGCAAGGAGAACTGAAACATTTGCTTTGGGCCTGTGTTTCAGGCAACTTAAACTAACCACTATTATGATATATAGAAATAATATCGTCCTGCACATTATGCATGAAGGAATCACAATACATATAAATTCTACTTAAGTGCGTGTACTACATTTCAACATTAGATGCTTCAAATAAATGTTCTTAATAATCGTAAAACACTGCACACAATATGAATACATGAGAGTGCGTTTAAACCATGAGTATAGTGCACTCAAACAAAATAGAGTGCTATCAGCGCTCTATCACAGTCTTTGATTATACTCTGCAGGCTCTGGATTCAGGCCATGGTTTTGGCCAGGCCTGACTTCCTATCCTGCGCCACTAGAACTGACCATGCATGTCATTTGCCTCCACACCCGAGGTTCTTATAACAAGTGTGTTTGTTTTCTACTTTCTTGCCTATGGCATGTACTCTCATTACATTGAGGGACTGTAACACTGGCAGACATTGCATAAATTCGCAAAATCGGGCCGTTTGCGACCACAAAACAGCATTTTTCTATGTTCAAAATCCAATTTTGCAATTTGTTAACCTATTACCGAATTTCAAAATGGATTAGCAAGTTGGCAATAGGAACGGGCATGTTAAGGGCGTCCCTTCCTGATAGTGACTCGCAGTCCTATGTACGAATATCATGCGACCAAAATGCGGTCACAAAACATTTATTTTTTAACACCAATTTCAGTTTGGGGCTAACGCATTCACAAACAGGAAGGGGTCCCAAAGGGACCGCTTCCCCTTTGTGAATGCATGCAAAAATGTTTTTTAAGAGCAGGCAGTGGACCCACGGACCACTGCCTACTCTCAAAAAATGAATCTGAAAAGTTTAATTTTTATTTTTGAAATGCATCCTTTAAGGAAAACTGGCTGCATTTTTTAAAAAAAGTTGCTTTATTTAAAAGCAAACGCAGACATGGTGGTCTGCTGTCCCCAGCAAGACACCATCCCTGTGTTTGTTAGCCATTCCCAATGGGTCGCAAATAGCGACCTACCTCATAAATATTAATAAGGTATGTCATTTGCGACCCACTGGGATTTGCAAATTAAACTCAGTGGAGTTTCGTGCATTTGGGATTCGAGTTCCTAATTGCGATACAAATGGAAAGGCAACTAGGAACCCGCAATTTCAAATGTTAGTACATGTGGCCCCAAGTAGTGGACTAATATATGACAGTGAGCAGCAAAATTGTACTGTGTCCCCAGCTGTTACTAGAATTCACTGTGCAGTTCTAGAGGACCAGTTAGCAACATCCTACGATGCTGCATTCCTTATTTTTCTGCGTTTCGAGCAGGGCAAGCCACACAAGGCAATGAAGCAAAGCTTGTTTCCTGCTCTGTAAGGTGCATACATTTCATCTTTCAAAGGCATTTTTTTCTTCACTCTCTGGACTTCCAATATTTTTGTTTTTTTCTCTTTGCTGTGCATGGTTCTTTGGCTACATGCAGTTGGTACAGCTATATTTTAGTAATTTAAGCAGCCTCTCACAGATTCAGAGTCCTCTCAACAGGTTCTGGGCCCATATGTGCGCAACTTGCTTGGCACATACTTGGATCATGGACTGCGGGTGTGGGCGTGGGGAGCAGGGCGGGTCAATTTGGACACACCTTGCAACCAAACCCCACAACTTGTCACCCCCTTGACCAATCTAAAGAAAATTTGACATAATAATAATGTCTGCCATACGTTAGGCAGATTTTTCTGAGCCAGTGTTATTAGCAAATCATCCCATTAAACTTTGCCCCCATTGAAAGACATGCACAAAACTTGATAGACCAAGGATACCCTAGATGTGATTAGTGTAAGCCTAATTCTGTGTGAAAACCTCAAACCGTGCTAAAGTTATTATCGATACTTCTTTACCAGTAGCGGTCCGTGGTAGGAGTGCCGGCCGGGCGGTGACGTGGGGTGGGGGTAGTAAACCACGGATTACGGCCGAATACAGGTAAGTAAACATTTAAATAAATAAAACGAATTTCGTTGTGAGCGCTGCATCGCCAAATGCGATGCAGTGCGCGCAACGAAATTCGTTTTATTATTTAATTGTTTACTTACCTGTATTCGGCCTTAATCCGTGGTTTACTACCCCCACCCTGCCCTCCCCCACCCCACGTCACCGCCCGGCCGGCACTCCTACCACGGACCGCTACTGTTCTTTACTTTGATCACTTTGATGGACTTACATGAATCTTGTGGTACCTAAACTTAGATAAATGTGTCTGCCATGCTTAATGCAAGTCCTTCAAAAAATCATAAATTGGAAGGAAAATCAAAGTCCAATTTCAATGGAAACTAAAATATATCTGTAACATTTGCATACGTAAAATCAAGAGCTTTACATAATGAAAGCAATTTACATTTCTAAACTTTGATTTTGTTTCAAAATCTCAATTTTGGGTACTGTTAGACTTGACATCCTCAGGGTGGTCTTCCCTTCATCTTTTTGATTACCTCTTCCATTTTCCTGATGTTGTTTTTGCTGGCTTTAGGACTTTGCGAACATTACCACTGCTAACCAGTGCTAAAGTGCTTGTGCTCTCTACCCTAAACATGGCAATATTGGCTCATTCCCAAATGGCATATTTAGTTTACTTAAAAGTCTCTATAATGTGGAACTACATGTTCCCAGGGCCTGTAAATTAAATGATGCTATTGGGCCTGCAGCACGGATTGTGCCACCCACTTAAGTACCTCTCTAACCATGGCTCATGCCTGCTATTGAAGAGCCTGGATGCGCAGTTCCACAACGCCATGTCGACATAGCAAAACAACCGTCTTTTTCAGGCCCAAACCTTCCCTTTTTATACATATAAGTCACCCCTATGGTAGGCCCTAGACAACCCAGAGGGCAGGGTGCAGTGTATTTGAAAGGCAGGACATGTACGTTTAAACTTTACATGTCCTAGTAGTGAAAAACATCCAAAGTTGTTTTTCACTACTGCAAGGCCTAACTCTCCCATAGGATAACATGGGATTACCTTATTACATCTTATAAGTGTAATACACAATCTGGAAAAGATAAACCTTTCAAGTTTAGTGTCTCTGGAATCACAATTTAAAATCACAACTTATGGTGAAGTCGGATTTTAAATTGCAATTCTGAAAATTCCACATTTTAGAAAGTAGGAATTTTCTTACTTCAGCAATTTGGTGCCTGCTGCCTGTCTCTGATCACTTGTCTATGGTGGGTGACAACTGGGCTTTCTGTATTTCCCCTACACAGCCACACACAATGGGAACTTAGGTGTGATTTGATGGGCCATCCTGGGAGGATGGGAGGGAAGAGCCGGACCCAGCCTCACTTACACGTCAATAGGCTGTGTCCCGTCCCCACACAAATGGCTAAATACCCCCCATGCAGTGAGTCTGGAGCCAGGGCAGGACGTTCAGGACCTCTGTGTACTTCAAAGGCATGCCTTTGAAGTCTCCCCACTTCAAAGGCCCAACTGGGTATAGGTTTTGGACTTCTGACGTCACCTCTTCAGTACACTTTTGAACCTGGGACTACTCAGCCAGGAAGAAGGACTGCTGTGCTGCTGAAGGACTGCCATTCTGCAGGACTGCTGATTTGCTGGATCCCTGCCTTATTGAACTGCCCTGCTGTCTCCTGTTTTCCTGCCAGGTTGAGAAAGACTGGACCTGCATTACTTGAACTGACAGTTACTCCAAGTGCTAGCTGACTGGCCTCCTCATCTGAAGTCTCAGGGACATAAAAGACTTCCAACCACCCTGCCTCCACACCTGGACTTTGCCGTCTGTGAGTCTGCCCTGTTAAGGCGTGCCACCCCGGTCCTGAACCCTTGGAAGTGGGTCTAAGGTATTTGCTGCAGTGGAACCGACACATTCCCTGCCAAACCGACGCATCGCACGACTGAGAGGATCGGAACCAACGCATCGCCGCTGCTGCATGGATATGAAGAGACGCATTGCCGCTGCTGCATGGATCGAACCCAATGCATCGCCTTCCGAACTGCCACTGCGTGGAGCTTTTCCCAATTTTCCTGTTGACGGCAGCCTCGACGATGATATCGATACAATGCATTGCAGCTTCCCCACTCATCGGAGCTGATACATCACCTTGACTGAGCAATGCATACTCAACACTGGTCTTCACATTGAAAGCCCCGTCAACAGGATCCTTGATGTCAGTGCATCAGGATCGTGCACTAAAGCCTCGCCGCATCTCGGAACCGGTGCTTCATGTCAGTTGCATGACGCATCTTCGATCTGGATCCATGCAATGCTCCCAAACCTAGGATTAAGGTACTTTTGTTCAGCGGTCCCTGTATCTGGCCCACACTCCATCACAATCGGCCTGAACATTTGACTTTTTCCCGGTCTGGCGTGACCAGATATTCCATCTGAGCTCTTTATGCTTCTTAGCGCTATTTTAAAAATCAATACCTAGAGTTCTACTGATTGGATTTTTGTCGTTTTGGTATTGTTTTATTTATTAATGTCAGAACTATTTGTCTAACATGGGGTAGTATCTTTTTGTGTGGTGTTTCCACTGTTTTACTGTTTGAAGTGTTGAACAAATACTTTACACACTGCCTCTAAGTTAAGCCTGACTGCTCTGTGCCAAGCTACCAGAGGGTGAGCAACGGTTCATTTAGGGTTTGACTGACCCTTACCCTGACTAGAATTGTGTTTGATGGCTGACTATGGTTTACATCCAAGTCAACCTACAACCAAATTTCTAACAGGTACAAAATCCCCATTGCCATGTTTAAAAAGATTTTTGCCACCATCTTTGGACTGCCCACAACCATATTACCCTTTAGCTTCAGAGACTTCCTCTAAGCACATCTAAACGAGGATTTTACACAAAAATAACCATTTCAAGATGGCAGAAAAAGTAGTATAAGTCTTTCACCAAGCAATCATATCTCTTACAAATACCGATTTGATCGATAGAAATCCTGATTTCCAAATTGTGATTCCAACCATCCAACACATCAGAAAAAAATGTAACCTCAGAGACCCATAGTCTTTGTCTCTTGTGCAAACACTGCTGGATGGATTTTCATGAAAAGAATAAAGGATTATGAGTAGGACGAGGCTGATTCATGTCAACCAATTCTGGTAAAAACCAGAACTAACCAGTCTGTTTTTCTGTGGTAAGTGCAACAGTTTTGTTTCGCTGTAAGAATTAACATGGCAAAATCAATTTTTTGGACCCACTCTTGTAACTTTTAACTCCAATGAAGCAAAGGTAAAAGGTTTGAAAAATAAACACATCTGATTGCACAAGGGAGTTATTTTTTTCTGCATTGTACATTTAGGATCCAGAAATCACGACCCCATCTACATATCAATGTGATTGAATTGACTGAATGTAACTAAAAATGCATACTTATAGTATATACACTTGGCACTATGGAAGATCTAGGGGCCGCAAGCCAACCATGTTGGACTGAAGGGAGCAGCTGTGGCAACACAATGAACCAGTGAGGGCAGGAGGGATGGGGAGGGAAACAGACTCAAACAATGGAGGGCAGGAAGGAGGTGGCAGAGACAACGAAGAGCAGCTGGCAAGGGTAGTGGCAGCACAATGGATTACACATGGAAGGTGAGAGAGCAATGGTAGCACAGTGGACAGTGGAGGATGAGAGGGAGGGGGTAGGTGAATGGCAGAAGGAAAGGGGGCAGGGCAAACACTCGGACAACAGAGGGCAGAGTGGAGAGTGGCAGGGGCAGCAACTTGACCATGGAGTAAAGGCTTCATGGGCAGGGCCAGTACAAGAGACAATAGAGGGCAGCAGGGATGGGGCAGAGGCACGCACACAGAGAACAAAGGGCAGATGGATGGGTTCAGGAGCGGGGGCAGAAACCAAATCACATAGGCTGGCTTGCAAGCGGAATAAGCTATACTGTTCACAGAGGGCTGGAGGGATGGAGCAGGTCAGATAACTAGTGAACAGAAAGCAGGCAAAAGTAGGGCAAGGGCAGCAATTAGACTAAGGTGAGCAGGCTTGCATGGGCAGGGTCAATTCAATGGACCATGGAGGGCAGAAGGAAGAGACAGGGGCATGCACACAGAGAACGGAGGGCAGTGAGTAGGGTCCAGGGCAGTGGTAGCAAGCTGACTACAGAGAGGTAGGCCAGAATGGGCAGGAACAGCATGATAGACCACAGAGGGCAGGTGAGAAAGGGGGCAGGGGCATAAACACAGAGAACAGAGGCCAGAGTAGAGTGGCATGGGCAGAGAGCTGACCTTGGAGGGCTGGAGGTGTGGAGATGGGGAATGCAAGCAGGGCCGGACAGGCCATAGCGGGCACCGGGCGTTATGCCAGTGAGTCGCCAGGGTGGGGGCCGGTTTTAGACCCCTGGGGAGCTGTTTTGTTACCGAGGGCCGGTTATGCAGCATAGCTGCAATATCGGCCCCCTGCAACAAAAGCGGCACAAAGCTTTCCACTAGCACCCCACCGCGGACGGCCGAGCTCTTTGCCAGGGCCGGGTTTGGTTCCCAGTCCGGCTGTGAATGGAAGCGAGCAGGAGGGAACCAGGGGCAGGGACACCAAGCCGCAGTGGGTTGGTCTCCAACATGCACTGCTTATGACCACACATATTACATTGATCATGATATGTTAAATTACATCATTGTTGAAATCACTGATTGTTGGACGTGGCCATTTTTGCAGGGTGTTAGATCTACCAGCCTTACGGTGGTCTTCCTCATATTTTCGCTGAATCTTTTTGTTGGCCTTAAGTCTCTGAGCACTTTACCACTGCTAACCAGTGCTAAAGTGCATGTGCTCTCTCCCATAGACATGGATTAAATAATGTACCCACAATTGGCACATTTGGTCCCTATTACGGTGCACTACATGTGCCCAGGACCAGTAAATTAAATGCCACTAGGTGGACTAGAACACTGTTTGTGCAACCTACTCAAGTAGCCCTTAAACATGTCTCAGGCCTGCCATTGCAGAGGGTGTGTATGCAGTTTACAACGCCCTGTTGATGCAGCATTTAAATCCTCCCTATCAAGCCTTAAACTCTCCTTTTATTACATATAAGTCACCCCTAAGGTAGGCCCTAGGTAGCCCACAGGTTTCAGATGCACTAATCTGAGATATCCTGAACCCAGCGGGAGCGATGTTCTTGCTTGTCCTAACACGCCCCTGACCTGGATGCGGACCACATTTCTGCTAGCCCATGTCACAGTGAAGGGAATGGGGGAATGGGACAAAATAATAAAGGGAAAATTATCTGGCCCATTGGCTTACTGGACACCCTCGTCTGTGGTTGCCTTGACATAATACAAGGTGGGCGTTGAGGATGTGGTGCACACTATGCTATAAACATAAACAGAATTACCCACAGACCATCACACCTAGTGCAAGCACGCTCTTGCGCATCCCACCACACATTTACTTCAATATCTGTATTAACTTTTCACGCAACCAGATCGACAGGTAGCCTAGGATCTTGGATCAGGAGGACGACAGACTGTTGCCTTCAGTTAAGTCACAGAATAATCACTTGAAGGAATGGAGCCCTTCTGTCCAGACCTGAACTAGATAAACATTCAGGTTGCTTGACCCTCCATCTATCTCTGGCAGCTATCCTTAAACATTGCAGCTAGCTGAGGGCAGTGTCATACACGCTAGCAGTTGTAGTCATGTATTTACTGACTTGTTACCTTTGCCGAGAGCTGCTGTAGTGAGATTCTATTGTAAGGTGTTAAAGATGCATGACTGGCGGCACGACTTACTGTACAGTTTCAGACACGCCTATGTCCACTGCAGGTCTGTGACACAGGATGATGTGCTGACGTCCACTGGAAACTCGTGACACGGAATGATGCACTGATGTCCTCTGCAGGCTTGTGACTCAGATGTTATTATCATGAAGTCCAACGGCGACTGGAGCTGCTCTGAAAATGAGACCTAGGCCGGACAGATGCACACATGGAAAGCACACAGATATGCCACACAGATGCATATGGGTTATAAATGTGGGTTTATGCAGAGCGCATCCTCCAAGATTGCACAGCACCTGTCCTGGGATGCACATCACAACAAGCGCCATATATGGTGGTGTATTTCCCCATGACAATGGGGCAGGGTGCTATGTAACTAAAAGGTAGGACATGTACTATTAAGTTTTACATGCCCTGGTAGTGAAAGACTTCCAAATGTGTTTTTCACTACAGAGAGGCCTACCCCTCCCATAGATGAGCATTGGGGATTCCTTATTGAATGTAATAAGCTGTAATTCCTTATTGAGAGAAGGTAGAGTTCTCATGTTTAGTACCTATGGAATAGTAATGATAAATCCTCTTTAATGGTAAAGTTGGATTTGTGGTTGCTGTTCTGAAAATGCCACTTTTAGATAGTTGCTGCTGCCTGTCTCTGATCAGTGGCTGGGCTGGGCGACATCTTACTTTGTGTAGTCCCTCCAGACAGCCATACACATAGGAAGCCTGTGTGTGATTTCATGAATTTTCCTGGGAGGATGGGAGGGAGGAGCTGGGCGCAGCCTCACACTTACACCACATAGGCTGTGTCCTGTCCCCACTAAAAGAGCTGCATATCCCCCTGTAGTGAGTCTGGAGGTATGGCAGGAAGAAAGGACCTCTGTGTACTTCAAAGACCCTTCTTTGAGTCACCTCCAATTTAAAGGCAAAACTGGGTATAAGTACTGGAGACCTCTGACTCTACCAACTCAGTACACTTCTGGACCTGAAACCACTCTGCCAGGAAGAGGCATTGCTGTGCTTTAGGACTGCCACCTTGCTTGACTGCTGATCTGGAAGACTGCTGCCTGCTGCTCTCTCTATCTGGGTAAAGACTGGACCTCTATCACTGCAACCCAGAGTGACTCCAAGGGCTAGCTGACTAGCCTCCTGTATCAAGACTCAGGAACAGTCTACCAGCCTGCTCCTGTGCCTCGTCCATTGGAAGTGGACACAGGTGCTTTCTTCAGGGAAACCGATGCATCCTCTGCTGCGAAAGCAGAATCGCCACATCGCCACTGTTGCTGGAACAGAACCGGCACAACGCACTTGAAACCAGTGCATCACCTTTGGAACTGCTGCATCGGAACCTAGGAATCGCCACCAGTTCAGAGAGACGATCGATGCATCCCCTCGACTGCACAGACAAACCCAGCGCATCAGCTTTGGAACCATCAAAAATCGATGCATCACCTGGACAGCGGGATTGACACCGACGCATCGCTCAACTGCACCCCGCATCTCACTGTTTGCGACCAGGATCAAGGTACTTTGTTCAGTAGTCCTTGAGTGGTTCCTGTATCGGGCCCGCACTCCATCGCGGTTGGCCTGAACACTTGACTTTGTCCCAGTTCAGCGCGACCAGATAACCCCATAGGCGCTTTTTGCTTCTAAGTGGTATTTTCACTTTTATTGTTTAAAAAATCATATCTTGACTTCTACTGATTGGATTTTTGCCGTTTTGGTATTGCTTTATTTATGTAATTAAGAACTATTTCTCTAACTTGGTTTGGAATCTTTTTGTGTGGTGTTTTCACTGGCATACTGTTTGATGTGTTGCACAAATACTTTACACATTGCTTCTTAAGTTAAGCCTGACTGCTCTGTGTCAAGCTACCACAAGCACAGGATAATTAAGAGTGTGACTTACCCTGACTAGGACTGTGGTTCCTACTTGGACAGAGTGCATACCTCTGTCAATCAGAATCCCAATTTCCAACACTGGGCCACCCCCTGATTTTTGCCTTCCTTTGTGGCACCCGTTTTTGTTGGCTTTTAGGACTTTGTGCACTTTTTACCTCCTAACTAGTGGTAAAGTGCTTGTGCTGTCCCTTGAAAGCATGGTACAATTGGCCTACACCTAATTGGCACATTTAATGTACTTGTAAATCCCTAGTAAATATTACTACCTGTATAAAGACCTGCAAAGTAAATGCTAAAAGTGGGCAGCAGCACTCATAGTGCCAACCTACTAAAGTAGCCCAGTATAACACGTCTCAGGCCTGCCAATGCAGCCTGTAGTCAGTTTTATACTGCCATTTCAACCTGCAAAATTAAAAACATTTCTAAGACCAAAACTTCCTTTTTAATAATTAACAGTCACCCTTAAGAAAGGCTCTAAAGGCTCATAGGGCACAGTGCATAGTATTTAAAAAGTAGGACATGTGTGGTTAGGTTCTAACATGTCCTAGCAGTGAAAACTCCTAAAGTCATTTTTTAAAGCCTATTTCTCTAATACACTAAAACTGGGTTACTTTATTTCAAAGAATAAGTGCTAACGACAGAATTGGAGCAGATAGAGAAATGCTGTTTACAATCAAATTAATTGTGACTTAACATCCTCTTTAATGGTAAAGTCGTATTTTAGATTAACTTTTAGAAAGTTGTTATTTTCCTGCCCAATGTTGCTGAGGCCTTTCTAGAAGTTTAACTGGGAGAGGGTCATTCTGGCAGGATGGCTGGGGAGGAGTTATATCGGGCCAAGATTAAATTTCAAAGGGCTCTGCCTGCAGCACACACAAAGGAATCTGACACCAGGCCTGCCCTGCCTTTTCTTACCCTAGACAGTTTAGAGACAAACTCATGGGAAGGGGGAATGAGCTGGCCAGATCCAGTTTTGGGGCTAGGTCAGGCAAATCTCCACACAAAAGCCAGCACCAGGTATAAAAATAGGACTTTCCCCTGCGCACACTCAGACGGTGGTGTGGGCATCGAATGCCGCCACTAAGGCGCTTGGGTGGAAGGGCAGGTTAACCCAACAAACCCCATTGTGGCACAGTGACGGGCTAAGGGAGGTAGGGAAGCTCGAGGGTTTCTGTAAGTGGAGCTGCGTAGGTATAGATACCCTGGGGGACATATGGAGGCGGGATCGGATGCTCAAATTCAGTGAATTACAAACAGAATATCAATTGGTAGAGACGGAGCAATATCGATACGTCCAATTGAAGCATGCGCTCAGATGTCATATCAAAGAGGGGGAAAATGTACCAGAGTATGTCCCACTGGACGACAGATTGTTATTAGACCCAATCCCCGACAAAGCAATCTCCCTCACATACAAGAAAATAATGAACAATTTACCTAATCCCCTCGAGACACTCTGAGCGAAGTGGGAATCTGATATTGGCCTGTTGGAGGACGATGATTGGCAGGAGGCACTGCAGGGCCCCAAGGAAATAGCAATACGGGCTAATTTCCGATTAATTCAGTTACAAATTCTGCATAGAACATACTATTCCTGCACACTTCTGCATAGGATCGGGCGTGCGGACTCAGATCAATGTGTGAGGGGGTGTGGGTCACTCGGCACGTTTTTCCACATTTTATTGGAGTGTCCAGTGATACAGTGATATTGGTCTAGGGTGGCCGGTGTGATGACCGGAGTGCTGGGCATACACATTCAACCGGAGGCACGGTGGCTCTTGCTGGGCGTCACTGGGGAGGATAGATGGCCAGCTCACACAAAAACCTGGCTAATGCTAGCTGCTGGAGTGGCTAAACGCAACATTGCGCGGCTTTGGGGTGCATGTATACCTCCCAAATTATCGGATTGGATGGCAGATATAGACTGGTGTCGCCTTGCAGAATGGGTGGTGTATGAGAGCAGAGGTTGCCTTAAGAAGTGGGAAAAATATGGAGCCCCTGGGAGAAATATAGAGTTTAAGACTAAAAGGGACCGAAGGGAGGATGAGAAGGATGTACAAAATGACTCTGGAGGTGAGATGTTGACTCGCACGGGATGCATAAACCTTAATGGGCTGCAATCGGCAGTACCCTCCGCATGCTGTAACCCGTATTTCATATTGTAACATGATATATGATGTGTATTTGACTGGAACTGTTTCTTTTTCTGTTCAGTAAAAATACTTTTTAAAAAAAATAGGACTTTCAGAACCACACCTCAGAACCCCACTGGACCTTTATAGGACTCAGAAGAAGGACTGCCCTGCTGCCAGAAGGACTGCCATGCAGCTTCAGGGACTGCCTCATTGCCTGAAGAAGGAAGATTGGACCTGCTTGCCTTACTTTCAGGCTACTATTAGCTGACCTCCTGTGTAGGCTATACAGACACAACAAGGTTCCATATGGCTTCCTGCTACTGCTCAGCTGACCAACTGCAACTGGACCTGCCTGGACCCATCTGAGCCCTGCATGCTGATCTCTGCTGGAGCGAGTCCTGATCCCCAAGAGGTGTTCATACATCGACCGTTGGCTGTCATCAGTGGAATCTCCTTCTGAAGGAATAGTGAAAATCCTGAAGTTTGAGGTCTTGGCAATGGCAAAAGGGCCCATTCACACAAACAACCAGCCACCCATGATGACCGCCAATGTGAAGCTCCAGTGAGACCTGCTCTTCATGCACACAGCGACTGTCCACAGCGACTGGCAACATAATACCAGCACTTTGCGGCGACAGTGAGCACCATGATGATCCACCAATGCACCGCTCCATCGATGACCGGATCTTCGTGCTACTACAATTACCATCTCTGACAATTGAACTGCCCCTTGGGGCCAAATCTTTCTCCTTGCGGCCTCCTCCAACACGAACGAAGTCTTTGCTCCCGACTTGAAAAGGAATCTCTTCAACTGAACTGACCTGGTCCCTGTATCTGACCTTCACTCCATCACGGTAGGCCTGAACGAGTAATATCCCCCAGGTCCAGCGGGATAAAATAACTGCAAGTGGAGTTTTCTGCTTCTTGCTGCTATTTCCACTAAAACATTTTATTTTAATATCTCTGGCTCTACTCATTGGATTTTGTTGGTTTTCGTTTTTTGGGGGTTTTTCTGAATTGGTTTGAAATTTTTCTTGTGGTGTGTTTCACTTTATTTCTGTTTGTGTGCTGCATAAATACTTCACATATTGCTTGTAAGTTAAGCCAGACTGCTTTTCTGCCAAGCTACCAGGGGGGTAAGCACAGGTTAATTTAGTGACTTTTGTTGTTCACCCTGACAAGGATTGTGATTGTTTCCTGAGTGGGGCTTCCATCCCTCTCAACTAGCTCCCCAATTTCTATCACTGATGACTTCCTAAATAACATCATTAATGGCATCACTTTTGGGTTAATTGGTATCCCCCGTGGGTCACCAATGAGGTACCCAGGTACTCCTGCAGGAGCGACTGGTAAAACTTCACCACCATGGTATCATTGTAGCTTGCAAGCTTCCCCGAGGAAGCTTGCATGCTGTTGCAGTACCATGAGGGTAAAGCTCGCATGGTGGGTAAATAAAAGAAAATGTGGGTTGGGCACCAGTTGGGGGGATTGTCCTGTGGCCAACCTCCTGCAGTGCGCAGGCAAAAGCCATGCACAACAGGAGGTTTGCTGCCTGCTGCAAAGTTGGGACGTAAGACCTGGCTGACTGCCCAACCCTGTATCCCTAGTCCCCTCTGGACGTGGCCAAAGGCCATGCGCAGTAGTCGGTTGGGAGGGTGGGTGCCCATGGTAGTGGCCATGGACATGAGCAGAGGGCAATTCGACTCCATTAGGTCGTTGGATGCAGGGCCTAGTCTGAGGCCAGGCCCTGAGGCCAACACAACTGGTGAGCACCGCCAAAGGTCAAATGCAGCAGATTAGTTGATTAAATACAATAAAAAAAACTAGAAATTCACTCAAAAAAACAAACATTAAAATGATGTTACAATTAGGTATGATAGAAAGATCTTACCTTACAGTAGAAACCCCTCAGAAATTCACTGAAAGTGATGTTAAGGTGATGTTATGGTTAGGTATGGTAATACATTCTTAGCTTCTATTTAAAAAAAGCCAAACTCCTCAAATTCTGCTTTTAATTGTAGGACAGTCAACTCTTTAGGGGGAAGGGGAGTCTCCTCTGCCTGAGGTTGTGATTCTGAAACCACAACAGCAGTGTCAACTGGTCTATTTCTGGGGTGGGGTCTTCCTCTGTACGAGGCTGTGCTATCAAATCTAGAGTAGTAGTAACAGTAGACATACTAGGGATTGTTCTGGCAAATGACATGCTAAGGGGCAAGTGTCACACTACAGGTGTAGTCACAACATTATATGGAGGCGGTCTGGAATTTAGCAAATCATCCAAAAACCCTTTGCTCAAATAACTGTCAACCTCTGGCTCTCCTTTGTCATCTCCACCTCCATCTCGTGACTTTGTGACTTCGTCCCTTCCTTAACTATCACAGGATACATATTATGCTCTCTGTCACATTTTCTCTCCATCCCTGATGTTTCGCATTCCATCTTGACTCCATCCAACTATGTACTTAATTTCTTCTCTGGATTTATATTACTACTTCTCTTTCTCATGTGCAGCATGTTGCCATGTGTTCAATGCTTTAAACTGTACAGGCTATGGTTCGGGGTTAATCTTATAAGTAACTCATCTCAAAATCTGAATTTTTCGCACATTGAAAGTGCCATGTGTGAGAAATTACAAGCACCCATCTTTTAATGTGAACTTATTCCATTGTTTGATCCAAACACAAGTGTGTAATCTGACAGTGGTCATATCATGTGCAGGTGTGCCTTCTGGAGGAGCTTCCTCACCCTCACAGACAGGTACACTCACATCATTTCTCAACATAGCTCTTATTTTCTTAAAAAACTTCCTTTTCATTTCTTATGCAAAATAACATAGAACTTGTGAGTCCCGATTTTTAATAACTGTCAGTTCCCAACAAATCACAATACAATACTCAGCAATGCAAACACACAATTCCAAACCCGACCCAACCAATTACAGTGCGACACCCATTGATGTAATCACCAAACTCATTATGGCACTCAAGCTGATCAACCAACCTGAGTGTGACACCGAATGATGTAACCCGCAGCAACACACAGTGACCCTCACTTCACTCCGATCAACTTTGCATAAACAAAAATATGGAAAATACAAGAACACTTGTCTGCTTTACATAAACAATACAAATGCTGATCAGTCTAACGGCAATATGGAATAGCACTCTTGTGATACTATTGTGAGAATGTGGGTGTACTATATGACATGGATGAGGGGCCTTATCGTGGAGTACACTTGCATATACCATATTGGGTACCAGCTTTGGCTGCGAGCAGTAAGGCTTGGTGTAGGATCTTAATGTAAAGCATTTAACAGCACCAAAAAATAAAATAAGAAAGCCACACAACAAGAAAGAGACACAGCAACAATTTATAAAAATAGCGTGCATGTCTTCGAATTTTTAGAGCCCTTGATCATCAAAATCCACCTGAGGGTTCCAGAGATATAGATTTTAGACATTTTATCACTTTTAAATGCAACCGCAAACAAGCACTGGTCAACAAAAGTTTGTCAACCTTTCAAAACTTTGTCCTGATGCTATGGATACATGCGAAAGATGCTCAAAGGATGCTCCAGTTGAGGTGTGTTCCACCAGGGTGTCTTTGTGGTTGTTCCTCAGTCCACGGGTGATGAGGGGCAACATTGGCCACAGGGATTGAGGTCCCTCCAAGTCTTCTACGTTGCCGTAGCAGGCCGGCTGCTGCTAAGCTACTGGTCTCCTTGCACCGCTGTTGGGGCGGAATCCCTAGGTGGGGTCTAGTGTCTCTTGGGTATGACAAATCCAGTCTTTGATAGTACTCCTGGGTCTGACATACAGGGGTGTAACTTTTGGCTATCTTTGATTGTCTTTTTGTGCATCAGCGGCAAAACTTCTGCAGTGGCTACCAACTTGTTGGTTTGGACTTCTTCAGCTCTGTTGTCCCTGGAGAAGGTTCCAGGGGATCAGCAACTGAGTCACTGCTGTTGGTTGAGGCTGAGAATCAACTTTTCCCTGAGCCAGGAGCTGCAGACCCAGTCCAAACTTCGCTAGCCCACAGTGCAGCAGGTGCAGTCCTACCAACGGTGCAGCCTCTCTTAGTGCAGTTTCAAGGGCAGCAGGGCAGTCCTTCTTTGGTCCTCTCTCCGATTCCAGAGTGATCTGAGTTTCAGGATGCCAGGGGTGCCAGATTTATCCCAGGAAAGGGCACAGAGGGAACCACGCGGTCACTAGCCAATGGGCTACTGGGTCCCCTCTTTCCTAGTGAGATGTTTCCTGCAATGTGTGGCATCTAGCTATCCCAGACTGCCCATTATTGCCCCTTTCAAAATGGCAGGACCCTTCCTTGCTTGTCGGGAGCACGGTAGCCCATCTCAGAGGTGTGACCACCAGTGGGCTTCCCAACCACAGGAAAAACGGTTTGGGGACAGGTTTTCCCTTCCTGGCTCTGTCTCCTACTTTTCTGCAGGAACTAAAGGCATCCTGCTCAGTGGTGTTGTCTCAGTCGGCTCTTCTGAGTGTCATGACCCCCTCATGTGCCCTTTGCGTAGTTGGCCTGGCATGCAGCGCTCATGTTACGCTACCTCTGTGGCACCTTATGATGCGTTATGATTCCATGTCCGAGCTTCCCCAAACCCCATGGTTCCATTACGCCTGACCTTGCAAGCATTCCCTGCACATGTGAACCAATGGCTTGCCTTGCTCTCACTGCTGCTATGGTCTCGGTGTGTTTTGCCTTGTGTACATTTTAGAAACAAATGATACATTTGTTTACTGGTTCCATCCGTTGGTTTGCACTTGCTCTTCCTGTAAGGTCATAGCTAGTGTACTAACACGTGTTTCCATCAGGAGTCTTGAAGATCCTTCCAGGCTTCTACATGCGCCATGTGCCATATGTGTCCCCCTTGCATCCATTGGACCCTAAACAAGTTAAATAAACCACACCCAGACCCAAGCCCCTTGCTTGGCCTATACACCCTACGGAACAAGCTTTCTTCCTACCCAGTCACATGAAGAATCGACCGGACCAATTCAACGCTTGTCTTCAGCAGTTCCAAGCCCCTTCGGTGATTCCCTTGGCTCCAGCTCCCACAAGCTATCCTTCGTCTCCACCCCTGCTCAGGTACTCCAGTTTCCCGGTGGCTTTCTGAGTCAAGACCTTGAGACCTTCTTTGTACTTTGGACAAGTGGAAGAACTACTCTAAGTAATTGATTTCTGGTTAGTGCGCACTATCCTTTTAGAACAGTAAGCAGGCCGCAGTATTGGTGTCTTCAAAATCAAAGACTTGTCTACAGTTTCCTCTCAATGACTTTCCTCCAGTTCACCTTGTTGTTTCATGCCTCAGACCCTTCTTGCAACCTTGGCCTTTGCAGCAAGTTCATTCAGGACTTGAGTCTTTGTTCTGTGTTTTTTTATGAACTGCAGTGCCCAGAGTGCACCACTCTGAGCACTTCATTCATTTATGAACCTTGAACTGAGATCTATTTTCTGAGTTTAACCCTGGGAGTGTCATTAGCTCCAATCTACTTTCTGAGTGTATCCTTGGGAGTGCCAGTAACTCCAATTTCTGTTTCAAGTTATTCCTTGGGTGTGTATGGCTCCAATCGGTGGTTCTAGTTCATTTGCTTCCTAGCTGTGCTTCTGAAAGAGACTATAAGTGTATGTTATTGAAGTATTTATATAATCATTGCTTAGAGATGTCTGAAGTGTTTTGATTCTAATTGCCTCCTCTTGCTGTTTTCAGTGCATTACGCCTTCGCAAAACCAGAGGTCCTCGTCTTTTGCACCTCCCCCTAGCAGACTCAGAGGATCGCTAGCTTTTATTTTTTTGAAAATCTTTTTATTGTTTTTAAAAGAGAAAAAAAAAACATAATGTAAACAATAAACAGTGAGCTGTAAACAGAAGCCATAGTACAATTGTATACGCCACTTTAAAAGGGAGGGAGATCACATCAGAGTAATACAGGGAGGGTCTCTAGCTTATGCAGTACCACACAGTTGCTGACTGGAACCATTACAGCAAGTCTCTATTTTCTTATTTTGTCCCAACCCCCTTCCCCATAGGACAGCTTGTGACTCTGGATTTTGCTCCTCAGCATGGACTGTCCTCAGGAGGTATAGGAGGCTTAGCATTGGCTCCAGTGTTGTCTCCATAGTTGGAACCAGGTGAGTGCGTGACAGAAGGCCAAGCCCTGCCTGCTTCCACCGCTCTGGCGACATGGATGACAAGATAGATGTTCTGGACCTGCTTCAAGCCTTGTCTGAGGACACCCCGAATGTCTTAGATCTAGCAAGGACATTAGGGCAGGTTCAGCATGAAGTCTACACCTTACGGCAGGAAAATCTGCCTCTTGGGGACGAGCTGAGACAGTATCCCCCTCCTTATTCACCATGGTAACTTCAGAGGCAGAGGCTGGGGTGGTTCCCAAGAGTGCACTCCTGTCCTGCAAACCTCATACTTCAGCAATTAGGGAAATCAAACAAATGCTTCCACCAACGGAAGCGCTAATCCTGTCCATGTCACACTTACCACTCCAATCCCAGTGCCTTTGCCTCCACCCTAACGGTTTCTTGGGGATAGTAACACATTTTTTGCCTTCTGGAGTCAGTGCAAGTTGCAGTTACTTTGTAAACCAGGAGTCTTCCCCTTTGATACTGCCAGACTTGCTTTTAGCATATCTTGTCTTGGGGGGGCAGCTACCAACTGGGCTATTCCCCTTATTAAAAAGAACGACCCGGTTTTACATGATTTCAGAAGTTTAGGGAGATGATGCGTTGTCTCTTTGCTAAGCACACCTTTGTCCAGGCTAGCGATAACGAGTTGTTAAACCTACGTCAGGGAAATAAAGATCTCATCACTTATGTTGCCGCCTTTAGCAAATTAGTCATGGACACCCAGTGGCCTGAGGAAAAATGAACCTCCCTCTTTTATTGAGTGTTGAGGGATGACTTACAGGATTCTCTAGTGCGCATTGTAGATTTACCCTCAGATTGTTCTGAGTTCATTGATGTAGTTGTCAGGCTTGACCTTAGGTTAAATGAACGAAAAGGAAACCGCTCTCTGGGGGAACACAAACTGCTTGTTGTTCAGTCAGAGCAGAGAGACACAGAGTCTAAGAGTCAAGACCATTCTGAACCCATGCAGATAGGGGACTTATGTGGTCACCTGACCACAGAGGAGAATGCCCATAGAAAGCAATAAGACCTGTGTTTGTACTGTGGTAAGGCAGGGCAATTTACACGAGAATGCTCTACCAGACCGAAGGGAATTCGGAGGGTTAGCATTGTCACAACAGAACCAATGCAGGAAAACCACGGAGCCCGGAAGACAGAGGTGTAAATAAGTTGGGTGCAGTCCTTGAACCGACCCCCCCATTACTTGGCTAATATATCACGTAAAGTCCCACAACACCTAACAATTTCAGTCACACTTATCATCTCTCCCCAACAGAAGCAAGTCTTGCCCATGCTCATAGATTCTGAAACTAGAGGAAATGTTTTAGACCTAGCCTTGGCTAGTTTCTTACCCATCCCACAAGTTAGGAAAAAGGTATCAGAGCATGTTAGAGTTGTGGACGGTTCCGAGCTCTCTTCTGGAATTAGCGTATATCAGATTATCCCGTTATCTATAGTATATGAGGATGGGCATACTGTGACTTTAACCATTGATCTCATAGACGCACCTGCTTTTGGTGCTATTTTAGGGACCCCTTGGCTTCAGTTACATAACCCAGTCATTGATTAGTCTGTCTATCTTGTCACTTTGGGGTTCCATTACTGAGAAACTCATTGCTATAGTAATGCGCAGGAAGCCGCACCTCCCTTGACTGGCACAGCCTCCAGCTTCCAAAAGAATACCTGTACTTTCAAGACATTTTTGATGAACAGAAGGCTACACAACTACCTCCCCATAGGGAATTTGATTGTCGTATCCACTTAGTACCCAGCAGTCGTGTTTACAATCTCTCGGATCATGAGACATAACACTTAAAGAAATGCCTAGATGACATGCTAACCTTAGGCTTTATACAACATTCCACTTCTCCTGCATCATCGGCGCTCTTCTTCATTTCAGAGAGGGATGGCGAGTTGCAGGCGTGTGTCGACTACAGAGCCTTAAACAAGATGACTGCTAAGAACATATACCCTTTGCCACTAATCTCACACTTGCTAGATCAGGTGCGGAAGTCCACTGTGCAAACTAAGCAGGACTTACACGATGCTTACTACCTCGTTCGCCTAAGAGAAGGTGACGAGTGCAAGACTGCCTTTCGAACTAAGTTCAGTCTTTTTTGAATATACCGTCATGCCTTTTGGGCTGTGTAATGCCCCAGCGGCTTTCCAGTACTTCATCAATGAGGTTCTGCGAGATTTGCTGGATGTTTGCGTGGTCGTATATATCGACGACTTCTTGATCTACTCACAAAACATCACTGAACACAGAAGGCATGTTAGGACTGTCTTGCAATGACTCAGAGAACATGCTCTGTTTGCAAAGGTATACAAACGTACTTTCCATACCCAGTCTGTTGAGTTTTTGGGTTATATCTTGTCTCCAGAGGGTGTGACCAAGGACAATAAAAAAGGTTTTCTCAAACCTTTACCGACAATTTATCACTCACTTTTCTGACATTTTAAATCCCATCACCAGACTTTTACGAAAAAAGGTATCTTTTGAATGAACCAAGGAGGCCAATGATGCCTTCAACTTGCTTCACAAAAAAATTCACTATGGCACCTGTACTTATATACCCAGATCCCAAGCGGCCTTACTTCATTGAGGCGGATGCCTCCCACGTGGCTGTGGGGGGTATTTTATCACAATGTGACAGCACTACAGGGAATATGCATCCAGTTACTATTCACATAGGAGACCCCAGACACACCCCGTTGATACACCCGCCTCCATAATCTGTATTGGTCCATTCAGGGCGCCGGACCCCGCTCCTTACTTTGGGCTACATGAACCCGGTTCAGTTCTACTTTATTTCTATCAAGCTTCAGACTTAGTGCACCCGGTTCCTGCCATTCCTTGTTTCACTCTAGCCACCTCCAGGTTAAGTCTATTTTATCTCTTTCATTGAATTTGGTTCCATTCTTGCTTGGGACCTAGTGCACTTGGTCCAGACCTAGCACTGAGTGCATTGTTCCAGCAAGCCATCTCCGGGTTTTCCCGTAGCTTGACCGCCACTGCGGTACAGGCTACACTTTCCAGAAGGTCTTTATACCACGTGATCGGGCGCACGCGTCAGTGAGGAGGTACGCCCCACCACGTCACCATGATTACATATTTTAGATGTCAGGGAGAGCGGCTTGCCACTCTCGCCTGACATCTCTTCGGCGGAGGCATCGGCACTATCAGGTAAGAGCCTCACTGCCTACAGGCGTCCCTTAAGCACGGACCTGCTTTCCATCCTGCTTTTCACTTTGCCCCACTTGAGCCGTGGAACGGCCGACAATAGGATGTCCCGGACCCGCTTCTCTCCCCACACGCAGGTGTGGGTGGATACCTTCACTCCCCACTACCCACTGGCTGCTGCCTTTTCCCGCCCCCCCACCCTCCCTTCCATCGGCAGGGGCCTCCCTTCCCTTATGGGGGTGTAAGCGGTGGATCATTTGTGACTCCAGGTCACTCTACTGATAGACACACACTGCCAGTGTCGGTCCTATCTGCTATTGGATCATCACACCTACAGTGCAGGTTTATACAGAGCCTGTCTCCCTTCACAGTATCCGTTTTGCCCCCCCCCCCCCATTTTTGTGGGTTTACACACATACAGCGCAGTTTTGCACGGAGCCTGCCTCCCCACGCAGGATTCGTTTTGCCCCCCACCTTGGTTTAGGGAATCACATGCTAGTCCTCAGCATGGGATTGGTTGGTATGCGAACGCCTCACAGGCAGAGCGTTTTCCTTGCTGGATTTTCCAGCCCCTTACAGCATAGTACGGTGATCCCCAAGGGATACTTGACATGGCACACCCGACTGGGTCTCCACTGGACCGCAGTGTATTGTACAAGCATCACTGGGACCTCCAGGCCCACTAAGATGTTTTATCACGACTCAATGGATAACTAAGCATACGATGCCCCACATTGGACGGTGTCCAAATGACCCATGACTAACTTCTGTAACAGAAGTATTCGCCATGTCTGTTGCATTTAGAGTAACATGTACGCAATATTTGGATAACTACAACACATTATGTTATATGCACTTACAGCTGGGCACCACGAGATGGTACAAGAGCTTGGAGAGTGACGTGACTATATCGCACATTAGGTAAGCATGATGATTTCATGGCAAAATGGAGCACTGGGTGTTCTATGGTTTTGAAGTTATGATGAGGTCTGATGACACTAACTTGACCGTTTCTTCACAGTTTACGTACCCCTCTGATAGGAAGAGGGACGTTGAACAACGGGCCACACAGCTCCAGTGGTGGCTTGTACATTTTCTCTTTTTCACCTTTAACACATTTGCAGAGTGACTGAAAATATAGGTCCTGACGAATGCCTGTTGGCAGAAACATGTTGACCTTATGAACAAGGGTATGTCACTGTGACCACCAAATAAACTTTCAGTGGACTCAGTTAGACATTTTTAAACCACACTTTATCACTCTATCTAAACTCTGCCCCTCATTCATCTGTACACTTACGCTCATCTTCTAAGAAAACACCTCTGCTCCTCCCCTTTGTGGAGTCGTAGCCCACACTACGGTGTAAGGAGGGAACCCATATGATGAAACATGTCACCTGACGGTGAGTGAGGGTTCTTGTCCTGATGGAATTCTCTCTCCCCCCTCTCCTTCTACATAGTACACGCTCTTCATTTTTTCCTCTCTTCTCCTGACACACAGCCAGACATACTTCTATGTGAATAGTAGTCTCTTGCGGGATCAGTACCCTCTGGCTTTCCCCATAATAGATCCCAAGTGTGTATATGACATATGCATCCAGTTGCCTTCTTTTAAAAAACATTGTTACCGGCGGAACAGAATTACACAGTTGTCAAACGAGAATTATTGGCAATTAAATTGTGCTTTCAAGAATGGTGACACTACCTATTAGGGGCCCAGCACATTGTCACAATCTACACTGATCATAAGAATCTTCAATTCCTCCAGTCTTTAAAGGCTGTGGCCCCTAGGCAAATAAGGTTATTATTATTTTTCAGTGAATGTAATTTTTGGATCACCTATCCACCAGACACTCAAAAGATTAATGCTGACTTACTATTTAGATGGGGTAACTCAGACCAAGACACTCATTTACAGACATCACAGAACATGGGAGGATGTAGCCTAACGGCTACGGTGGTCGACCTCAAATCTGGGGAACCGGGTTCGAGTCTCGGCAACCATGCTCAACATCCTGTGATTCTGGGCAAATCACTTAATCTCCACCTGCCTAACAAAAATGAATGTGTCCTTGTGTAACGCAACTGGTGCTCATGTAAAGTGCTCTGATACCTTCAGGTTCGCGCTATATAAAACTCTGGAAAAAAAAAAAACATTGTAGACTCAGAACACATCATTGGTCTCTGTGACCAGGACTCTTTCCTAGATAAGGTCAGATGTAGCTTGAGTCCAGAAGAAATACATTCTTGGGTGGCTGGTGAGGACAATAATGTGGCAATGGGCTCCCTTATCATGATAAAAACCTTATATGTCCCCACGAAACCACAAAAGAATTGAGACAGGAAGCTGTAACCTGGTGTCATGAAACTCCTTTAGCAGGTCATCCAGGAATCCAAAAGACTTTAACCAACTGTCAGCGATGGTTTTGGTGGCCTATATTGTCCAAGGATGTGCATGACTACATTCAGACCTGTCCCATATGTTCTCAAAGTAAGGCCTCCCATTCAGCCCCATCAGGTTCTTTACAAACCTTGCCAGTACCACCCCATCCCTGGCATACCATCAACATGGACTTCATTACAGACCTTCCCAACTCCAATGGCTATTCTACCATTTGGGTAGTAGTAGATCTTTTTACCAAGATGTCGCATTTCATTTCCTTAAAATAAATGCCCACCACCAAGACCCTTGCCATGCTGTTCATTCAACAAATCATGCGATTGCATGGGCTACCTTTGGTCATTATTTCTGATCGGGCCCGCAATTCATTTGACGATTCTGGGGCAGTCTTTGCACCTTGAACATTGATGCTCGACTCTCGTCGCAATACACTTGAAATATTAGTTTATTTCATGGATCGATGCACCCGACATGTTGACCCAGTTCAATAAAGATACAGACTTTTAAAAAATCTGTGACAGATAGTCAGTCCATGGAAATCAGGCAAATAGCCATGCAATCACACTTTTTTTTTAAAGTTTGTCCTGCCCCCTGTCTTCCGCTCGCTGTTCGAAATCCGCCTTCAGATGAGTAAGACGCTCGTGGATCCGACTCCGTTGGTCTGGGTTACATAGAAGTACACCAGCGAGAATTAATATGCCTAAGAGACGGCCAGAGTCGCAAAACAAAGGTAAATCATGCTGCCACACGCAGGTCGCTGCGCGCCTATGCCATATACACACGAATCATGATCACCTTTAAACAGTTAAAGGCCGCTTAAGGGCTAGTAATGCATGCCATTTTCACCCGCACAAAACAGGGGCCTATAGAGAAACATGATCCACTCTCGCCTGAATTCGACGTGGAAACGTGCAATAGAACCTGTGACGACAAAGGGGTACATCTCGGGGCCAGCACTTCATGCCGTTTTCACTCGTATATAATAGGGGCTGATAGAGAAACGTGGCCTACGTTTGCTGAAACACGACGAGAGAAGCACAACAAAGCACGAACGAGTTCCTAACACCCATTAAACACCAAGGCTCCCCCATAGGCACACACTGCACCGGTTAAACAAAGTTCAAACACGGGAACCGAAGGGGCAAAAGTCCCATAAACAATATAGTACAGGACACCAGTCAGGCAACTGCATTCGGTCAGTTGCTTGTCTGTAAACTAAGTTTTTTTTAACTGTAATCAAGATATAGTGGCTGTTTTGGTGTACATAAATTGTTTTCTTGATTACGTCACCACATGTATGTATGAAGTGTTGCCATGTAAACTGTGTTTTGTTTTATTTTAAGTTTTGTCCTATGTCTATATGCATGCAAATGTATAGCACGCTTTTCCTAAAAAAAAAATTGTAAAAAGAAGCAAAAAGAAATAAAATGCTATGATCTAGGAAAAATGTTTTGTGATTCATTGCACGATATAAAAAATGTTTTTCAAAGAAAACCAGTAATACAGGTGTGATATATAAGAGTGTATACCCTGGGAGAAAGATTGCAAATTAAAGTACAAATTAAGGACGATTGTAGGAACAACACGTGGGTCCCCCCCGTAAATTGCAGTTTGATCAATGGTCTGGGAGGTAGCTTCTTCATGTTGATTCTTTAAGTATTGATTCCATCCTCCATTGTCCACAACTGAATCACTCCCCATTTTAGGACGACTCTTGTCGTATATCACCCACAAAGTGATGGGCAGATGGAGCTGATAAATTAAGTTTTGAACAGACACTGTGATGTCTTTTGATCTCTACTCCCACAGGCTGGGAATCTGTAGTAATCTGCTAGTGCATGTGAGTTTTGTGTGGAACACTTGATGTTCAGTGTTCCACCAGTACTCATGAAATGTTCTCCTAAAGGTCGGCAGTGTCCTCCTGGTGTTGCTTTAAGGAGCATGAATAAAACATCTCAGCTATACATTACTGTTTTGTTGGACGTTTATTACTGCAATTTTGGCAACAAACTGATTTCGGACCTCCCGAAGCAGTGGGTGACCAGCTTGACCTCACAAAGGAGTGTGTGACTGGCCCTGTTTTGTTGGTGAGTGTGTACAGGCCTGTACACACCTGACGTTAGAGTGTCATGCTACACTGAAATTACTTTATTGAAAAGAAAGAGCCACAACATGTGTTTCGGGTGAAACATGTTTCTTTTGTGAGGTTTTGCAGTTTTATTATTTAAAGAGTGCCTTGCCTCGAGACTCCTCACAGTTGAATGTCTCGTGCCTTTCCTTGACGAGTCTGTGTTCGGCGAAGTTTTGGAGCGGTTCTGTGGTGCGCAGTGAGGATTCCTACGGTGTCATCGCGATGGAGTTTCATTTTTAACGTGGTGGTTCCAGTCACTGATCATTGCGGTCTTTGGCAGCGTGTCACAGGAGTGTGTTTTCCTGGTCTGTGATACGCACACTGGGTTTCATCGAGTGCGCATGCTCCGTTCCCTGTGTTTTACGGGAGTGCACACTTTGGGAGCTGTTCCGGAGCAGGTGCCTATTTTTCCAGCCATTTGGGGTATGTCCTGCAATATCAGAAGGCACGTTCAGAAGTCAGTGCATGGTTCTGGCATTGATGAGGTCGGAGCTCTACGAGGCGTGTCTGTGCCACAGTGTTTGCAGTAATACGCACACTTGCATCAACGGTGCATTTCAGCCTTCGGTAAACTTCCAGTGACACGCGCACTTCTACTGAGACCTACGGTGCGTGTATTTACCAATAACTCGGGCTGACAGAATCCTACAAACGTCATAGCACAGTGCTTAATTTAAGCTGTGTTGGTTTGGGTATTCATCTCTGCGTGTTTAATGAGTGACACGCACATTTGTAAAGATTCAATATTGTTGCCCATTTCCAAGTGAATAAGTATTACTCTTCCAGTTTTGTACCATTTATTTATTTTTTCTTGGATTTTGTTTGCTTTTGCATCAGTTTCAAATTTGTGTGGTGGTGGTTTGTAACATGCAATCAGTAAACCCACCTCCATCTTTTCTACAATGCCCAGGTGAAAAAAGTGGCCCAACTAGGATCACCCGGGTCACTCTCGACCTCCTCTCGCCTTCCAGTAATGAAGAGTCGATGACGCAGTAGAGAATGTAAGCAAACTAGTTTATTCACAAGAGACACTGCAGTGGAGTCCAATCTGACCAGCCTCCTACGATGGCTGACGAGGGACTGCCTCTAACAACCATAAAGTTACATTATGTAGGTTGCGGAGCCCACCAAAACCCGCCTATTATGGAAAAGTACTGGTAGCTGTCGTAATACAATGGGGGCACAGAACATCAGTTTCCATTTGCAGCCTGGTACAAGCTATCTACTATCCAAGGTCGTCTGGCCTATCCTCCCTTCTAGACAGGTGGGAGAAGGCCTCTATGTAACAGAAAAGGAATGCACTAATGAGCAAACAACAGCATTTGGGAAACGAAACTTACCAGGGACCATTTCTCGTATATGAGCAAATAACAGTTTCAGAAGAAAAGAAAATGGCGTCTGCGATAATCAAAATGGTGACACAGATGTCAACCTAACTAACGTAACATCTGCATTTATGGGTTGCGTCTACACACAGTATGTGGATATAACGTATTAGCCATATACATGCTAATATAAATTTGGGTAAAACACGAGTAAAATGACCATATTATGTTTCAATTCTATCAGACCCTCCTTTTAGCATGCTATGCTAATACGGATAACCTTTATTGTAGCTATCAGGTAAGGGTCTTTACAATTCTAACAGAGGATAGGAAAATATAACTATGCAAACGATAATATGTCAGATACGAATGTGGGTATGCATCGAACCAACATAAAGAAAAACAGAACGCTACACATCCTCGGTACAAGTACAAGTAGCACCAGGGACAGACCCTGCAAGGGAAGTAGTTGAACCAAAAAACCCTTTGTCCAGTTGCAGAAAGGTGTCAAGCTCCCTTTGAAGCATTATTGTAGCATTCGTATCATGAATTGAAATTCTTTTGAGGGTGAGATAAGTAGTACAGTATGAGCAACATAAGGGGAGACATTGAATCAAAACACAGCAGCATATTAAAAGGACGATGAAATAGATCACCTTTTCTAAAATCCAACCCCAACCACCGAACAAAGACCAGCTCCAATTCCCACTCTCCATTCCTTTAACGTTTTCCAAAATATCTAAAATATGCTGTGTAATATTCTTTTCCATATTCGTGATACCGACCACACACTGTTCCCCTATTATTGCGCATGCACCACCGTTTTTGGCTAAAATACAATCAACTGAATATCCCGTTTGTTCGGAGTATATGCGCATACTTTCTAATTGAGTGGTGATATCCCGTAAAGCCGCCACTGTAGAGTTGGATAAAATTTGCAACTTACACCCAAAGTACTCTCTAGCTCGTTCACCACTGGCCATGGGGGTACCACCAAATGTAATAATAGACGAAAGGATGTATCCAAATGTAATACCATCACTGTAATTATTAACTTCCAAGTCAGTGACTCCCTCACAGAATTCTTTAGTCAATGTTCTTTTAACCCATCTTATATTTGGTCTACTATGCCTGCAAGGTACCCTGAGAGGTAGAACCATTCCCAAAGCTACATCCTCAGTACCGTTGTACATATTGGTATATGTACCGTTTGATAAAAAATAAAACGGTACTTGATTGTGCATAGAGTGGACCCTGGTAATCTAACGGAGCATATCTATTATTCATTCCCTCCGTACTAGGATCATCCTTCCTTAACGCATCACATTTTTGTACACTACTTCTCCAGAGCAATTGAGATACAAATAAGCATCAGTACTATTTATTACAGGGCAACACGCAGGGTAAATACCTGCCTCTTGAGTGACGAGCAGGTCCTGATATTGCCAACCTGTCAGGGTGATATTCCTTCTACTAAGATACATATCACCACAATACATTTCAGGCATGCATTCAGGATACCCGGTTCCCCTTGGCTTTCTATAGTATAAGCAAGGTCCAGGATATCCCAGGCCGAATTCACCTTTTACCTCTATGAATTGGGGAGGACGAACATATGTGTAATTCACCAGTGACAAGGGGTAGGCGGTCCATAAACTTGTGACAGAATCAGTGGGATAACAAGCTGTGTTATCCCCAAAGAATTTTCGATGAGTGTCTAAGAAAATATTGCCATGCATATTTCTCTTTCCACGATCTGAGGAAACAGTCTGATATGAAACCCATGGTGAGGTATCATCAAAACACTCCAGCATCCAAAACAGCCCCCCTCCCACCAATAGGAAGGACAACGCAACTATAACCCAAAATATTTTCTTCCTGAGCAACCATGCAAAACCAACCTGCCCCGGGCGCTGGGCAATAAGAAACTGTTCATCTTCTGCATAAGGTCGACCAAACACATACATTTTACTACAATGTTAAATATTTAAATCACCAGAGAAAGAGACGTTATATGATGGAGCCAAAAGATGGAAAGGACACAAAAAACAAAAAGTAAAGACGTCAAAAAAAGTATATATATATATCAGGGTCCGTTCTAAGCCTCCCTGGCAGGCTTCTATTGTCCAATCCTCGGTGGTGCTATTGAGCACGCTGCGGTGGAGCCACACTGTTGCAGCCTCTCTGTAAATGTTCAATGTTCTCGGAATGGGGCACTTTCCCTCCTTGTAAAATACCCTCAGTTTATCCCGTCCTGCGTCACCAGTAGTGCACCAAATCTTCCATTCCCTAATCTAATGGGGAAACGCAGAAACAAGGGGTATTAACAATAATCTTATCCAAAGAAGTCCATCCCTAACTACACTCACTTCTCTTCTGGTGCACCACCCTTCCGTCGAGGACGCAAATTGTACCTTTCTACTCCAGGTATTGTTTCATCTTGAAGAAGAATTTGAAATTCAGGGGGCGTCGGGGGCTGAAACTCAGGTTTCTGTGAATCAGATGAAGGGGATACCTGAGCAGCCTTAATTTCTGGGGGAACTGCTGCATTCAAAACAGCATCATTTTCTTCCTCTGTCTGCGTCCAAACTAATTGGGCATCGGAGAACGGAAGAAATCTAGGGACCTTTTCTGTTTCATGGTCTCCAAAGCCGTCGCGCACCCAAGCATCATAAGGAAGGGGTAACGGCACCCATAGGCAGTGGGAAGCATGGATCCAATGCTTCCGGCCTTCCACTCGTACCGCTGTCCCTGTTGTGATGAGGACCAGATAGGGTCCCTTCCACCTAGGCTCCAAATTGGCTCTTCTCTGGAAGCTCTTGATCAAGACATATTCTCCAGGTTGAATTGTGTGCCCGGGGCCCTCGGATGCTGAAGGTAATACCTCGTGTATCTGTTGGTGAATAGAACGCAAACTTTTAGTGAGTTCATACAAATAATCAATCAATAGAGGATACTCTATTTCTGAGAATTTCTTTGGGCTAGGGACACCACACACATTTGCTGGACGACCAAAGATCACCTCATAGGGCGATGATCCTGTTCTAGAATGAGCTGTCATTCTGGTGGACAATAGGGAAAGAGGTAAGGCATCTGGCCATTGTAACCCAGTACTTTCTTTTATTTTTGCCAATTTTAGTTTTAGAGTACCATTGTACTTCTCAACTAAACCTGCTGACTGAGGGTGATTTGCTGCATGGAATTTTTGCTTGATATGCAGACCATCACACACTAGTTGCATCACTTTCGCGTTGAAGTGACTTCCGTTGTCACTCCAAATCAAATGGGGCAAACCATAGCATGGGGAAAACCCCTTAATAAGAGCCTTTGCCGTTGCCATGGCAGTGTTTTCCTTCGTTGGGTAAGCCTCAATCCATTTACTAAACGCACAAACTACCACTAACACGTATTTCAAATTATTAACTCACTGTAGTTCTATGTAGTCCATCTGGAGTACCTCAAAAGGGAAAGAAGGGGGTGCAAAGCTACCAGAAGGTGTAGGGGTACCCTTTCCAGGATTATATTTTAAACAGATCATGCAGTGATTCACTAAATGAGCAGCAACCTTTGAAATATTATCATTTTGCCACACAGGTTCTAGTAATTTGCAAATGCCTTTAGCACTAATATGGGCCGGACCATGTGCCATGGTAACTGCGTCTGGTAACATCCATCTCTGTTTCTCTGATTTATCTGTCCAGCATCCCTCATTATCTAGATGCCCTGTGCTCTCCTGCCATACTGCCAACTCCTCTACTGTTGCCTCACTCTGTATCTCTCTAACACTCTCCAGTGAATTCTCAAACATACCAACATCGGGTACCCATCTAGCAGGACCTGCCACGAACATTTTTGTCGTTCTCGACCTTGCTGTCTCTTTCGCTGTCTGATCTGCAAAGGCATTTCCCCTCCCCGCATCATCTGTAATTGCTTTATGAGCACTACACTTAACTATTGCCAATCGTTTGGGAAGAGTCAAAGCTGTCAGGAGTCTCTCTATCAACGGACCATGCTGAATTTTGGTCCCATGCGAAGTCAAGAATCCTCTCTCTGCCCAGAGGCGTCCAAAATTATGGGCCACCCCGAAGGCATACTGGCTGTCAGTATAAATATTGACAGTCAGTCCTTCACTCATTTTGCATGCTCGCAAAAGAGCAATCAGCTCCGCAGCTTGCGCTGATTGATGAGGAATGCGTGACGTCTCAACTACAGTGTGCAGCATGGTAATAGCATACGCCGCTGTAGTGGTGCCATCTGACAATTTGAAACAAGAGCCATCGACATATAGTTCCCCTTGAGGGTCAGATAAGGGAATATCAGTCAAGTCTACTCGTCCCTTCGTCTCTTCTTCCATCCTAAACAGACAATCATGGACATCTGTGTCCTCTTCTTCCGAAGGGAGGGGTAGTAACATGGCCGGGTTCAGTGTAGCACATCTTTTTACGGTAATGTGAGGTGCAAACAATGTCAATTTGTATCCCGTCAGACGAGCACTGGTAAGGTGCTGCGTCTTCGTTTTATTCAAAAGTACATCCACAGCATGCGGTACCATTACTGTGAGGTCATGATTGAGAACGAGCCCTGCCGATTGTCGGATAGAGACCACCGCAGCCGCGGCGGCTCTTAAACAGCTCGGGAGGGCTCTGGCTACAGGGTCCAGAATAGCGGAAAAATAAGCACACGGCCTCTGCTTACCTCCAAAGGCTTGTGTTAACACTGAAAGTGCACACCCAGCCGTTTCGTGTACGTACAGCACGAAAGGCTTCTTATAATCAGGCGTACCAAGCACAGGTGCAGAGCAAAGTGCAACTTTTAATTGCTCAAAAGCATGCTGACATTCATGCGTCCAGGGCAGGGGTTCATGCACGTCTTTAGTTGTTAGGCGAAGCAAAGGCTGTATTAGTAAAGAGTAAGCAGGAATCCAGTGTCAACAATACGAGGTGATGCCTATGAAAGCACGCACATCCCTCTGTGTCACAGGGACAGGCATTTTAACAATGGCATCAACTCGTTCAGGTGTCAGCCTCCGACCCCCTTCGACAGCAGGTGACCTAAATAGGTGACCTGCTGTTGACAATATTGAAATTTAGAAAGGGACACTTTATGTCCATGCCCCGCCAAATGTTTTAACAATTTCACCGTGGCATCCCGACAACCCTCTTCGGTATCGGAGGCTTTCAAAATGTTGTCCACATACTGCAACAATACATTACCTGCTGGAAGAGAGAGAGAGTCCAATTGACTTTTCAAAGCTTGACTATAAATACTGGGACTTTCAGTATACCCTTGAGGAACCCTACAGAATTGGAAACTTCCGCCAGCTAAAGCGAAGCCGAATAAATATCGGCTATCTGGGTGAACGGAAATTCTAAAAAAAGCATTTTTTAAATCAATAACAGAAAAGAATTTAGCTGTGGGGGGATCATTGTTAAAAGGACGGTAATATCAGGGACCACCGGAAACTGAGGAGCAACTATTCTATTAATTTCTCGCAAATCAATAACGAAACGATAAACATCAGGATGCGCATCAGGGGAAAACACTGGTGCCTTTTTAAGAATAGGGAGACTGGGGGTGTTGCACACGTTCGCTACTGTCTCCTCTACTACCCCAGATTTGATCAAGTCCTATATAATCTGCATCAAAGCCTGTTCCCCAGCCTGTGATATTTTGTATTGGGGAATACGAGGGAGCACAACGTTATCTTTCACCTTTATTGAAACTGGTGGTATCCTTAACAACCCCACGTCCGTATCCCCTGTGGCCCACAATGAAGAGGACACATCCTTAAATTCAACAGGTAGCGGTGCATCTTTCGTCAAGCACTGCTTTGTACTAACCACAGTAGGTCCAAAAGTCAGATAAACACCATCCGGGGAACAATAAATGGTGGCATGTAATTTCTTCAATAAATCCAAACCTAATAAATTTTCCCCACAATTTTCCGTTAACAAAAATGGGGAGTCCACAGTAAAAGGACCAACGGTGAAAGCAAGAGGTCGGGATATGGGGCACACAACCGGTACGCCTGAAAAACCTACTGAGACATTATTACGGCCAGACAGGGCTGCCCGCGGACCAGCAAATGAGAAACAAAGCTATTCATTGCACCTGTATCCACCAAATCTTTCTGTGCCGAACCATGCAAATCTGCCGTGACATAAGGACCACGCTGATCTACAGGAATTTGGACTGGTCCCTCACCCTGTCTCTTGCTGTCCTAGCTATAGGACATCCCTGTAACGTCATCCATATCATAATCGTCATGATAGTACTGCCTTCCACGGGGATCGTCGAAGTAATTCTGATTTGAACGGTCCCCCAAAGATGAATCAACATGTTTCTCATCCCGACCAACCTGTCCTCGGCCTCTTCCACCTGGACCCCGCCCTCTAGGTACCGCAAGTTTCTATAACAATTCCGGACACTCGCTTTGCCAATGTCCCTCCTTTTTACAATACGCACACTGATTCAGCCCCAAGGGCACACCATCTCTTCCCGCACCCCGTGACCTTTGAGCCGGACCAGTGCCTCGACCCCTTCCAGACCCTCTTGCAACCTGTTGTAATAACACCTTTGTCTTCAAATCCTTACTCTTTTTCTCCACTTTATCCTTTTCCTCATTCTCTCGATGCTCATAATACTGAGCCATACTCAATATCACTGAAGGGGAAGAAGTAGTCCAAGTACTCTCGGAAGCCTGCAGCGGAGCCGCAATTTCAGGAAGTAAATTCGAAACAAACCTATTAACAAACAAACGAACACCACCTTCAAATGACAAATCCTGCCTACTGAAATCCAGAAACACCCCTTCAAAACGAGCAAAGAAATCTGACACACCCTCCTCTTTCTTCTGACGACATGCCGTTAACTTGTCCCAATCCACCCGTCTAGGTGGAATAAGAGAATGCATATAAGTGATAATGCGGCTTGGCAAGGCCAAAATTTCAGCTTTGGGCTTTTACCAGCCTTTCTCTCCTTATCCCATGCCCTAATCTCATTCCAAGTACCACCCAGCTCCACAGTATGATCCTGCGTATGCACTTGACGCCAAATATCAACTGGCACCAAAAGCCCAAAAAGCATCTCAATGTCTGCTAAAGTCATGACTGATGAGGAGGCAGCTTCCGTTAATTCTTTATTTTATGCAGTAGGATTTTTTCTAGGGTCTGGAAACTGACTTTTAAGGGCAAGGACCTCACTTCTCTTCCATGGGGTACAGACCCATTGTTCCCAAAAATGAGCCTCTACCCTCGGTTGAAAGACATCACCATTTTGATTACGCTGCTCTGGGATTTCAGGGTATAAAACAGGGTGCACCTCTCTCATTGGAAATTGGGACACTGTAGTTGGATTACGGCAATGTAATCTTTTTCGATAACTAAGGAGCATTCCAACGTTCCCAAATACTTCCTCAGGGGCCATACCAGCTGAATATACACGATCTCGAATGTCATAAATAACTTGAGGATCTGTGCCTCCAATACACTGTTCCCAAAACTAATCATGGCAGCCGACATATGCTGCAGAGCATGCTGTTGTACAAACGGGGCAAAATCTTTCTTCACACTCCATATATCGTCCACACTATAAATCGGACTCCGAACCCATTGTGCTGCCTGATTTGCAACCATCTTCTTCTCCTCTTCACCCACATCAGACCAAATTAATGCCTTCCCCATTCGCTCCCGTGCTGCCGCCCAATCTCCTCCATCTGACCCTCTCACCGGTGTCTCAACACCTCCCAACATCATGGAGGAAATACCTGGAACAGACACAAGAGGCACGGACACGGATGACAATGTCAGCAATGACTGCGTAGTGGGTGTAAGAGAAAGGTGGAGAAACATGAGGGGAAACAACAGACACTGCGGGGTGCCTGCAGTCACCACACTCGTAGGTTGTGAAACTAAAGGAGTGACAGATAGGGCTGGAGCCGAAGCTATTAAGTCTGTGGAAGAACCAGAAGGGGGCGGTGGGGCAACGGAGGGCTGGGGCGATGGAATAACAGGATATATTCTCTGTGGGGCGTAGGGAGGTGGGGGACGGGTGTCCAACAGATCTTCCACAAAAGGATCCTCATCCTCACGAACAACATAGGACTTATTACATTGCAATCGAAATTTCCTATCTGCACACTCAATCCCCTTTTCTGCTTGCTCCTTATCATAAGCTACCGCTTTCTGAACCACCATTTGCATTACCTTCTTCCTAGACTCCTTCTCTGCTCGTATACGTCTCTGTTTAGCTTCTTTCTGCCATACCTGCAAAGTATCAAACATTGACTGTCTACTTCTTCTAGCAAATAATTTGTCCTGTAAATAATTCAGTTTTGGTTCATCGAAAGTACCTTCCAGTGGCCACTGAAGCTCAGTATTGTCCCTCGTATACTTGTGCCACAATGTACGAAACATAATAGGGCCAATACCGTGCTTCACATACATCTCAAAACTCTGAGTGCCTTCCGGAGGCGCAGGCTGTCTTTCCTCCAGCTGATGCTCGGCAGAACAACAGCGGCACCCCAAGCACAACACTTTACTCCAACAAGGCATTCTAGCATCAGGCTTATTCACTCTCCACCTAAATCAACACACACACACACAACAAGAACATACAGACCAAAGAGCTCTCCAAGTTAGTCCTTAGACTGCACCAAGACAAGATAGGCTCTAGCCCCAGGCCTTTGCAATATTAAACCAAATTCAACAAGTGGCCTGGCAGAACGTTCAAAACACTCCGTATCACGAGGGTCCGCAGACCCACCAAGTCAATCAAGACGGCACCGCACTTACCAAAAACTCACCCGGTGCACACAGGTCAGACAAGATTATTCTCCACTGCCGACTCTTCGGACCAAACGGTCAGATCCAAGGGTTTCGCCTTTTCAGGACCCCAGCCAGGATGACCACTAGACAAGAAGCCACCTGATCAGACGGGTTGGGCAGCTGCGAGAACTAGGCTCTGTCGTGTGGGGTACCCGATCCCCCCATCCAACCGGACGCAACCCCGACCCCCACAACCCGACTACGGGCGGGATGGGCCACCTGGTAGAGACCCTGTTCGGGCGCCAACCGAAGGAAGTGGCCCAACTAGGGTCACCCGGGTCACTCTTGACCTCCTCTCACCTTCCAGTAATGAAGAGTCGATGACGCAGTAGAGAATGCAAGCAAACTAGTTTATTCACAAGAGACACTGCAGTGGAGTCCAATCTGACCAACCTCCTACGATGGCTGACGAGGGACTGCCTCTAACAAGCATAAAGTTACATTATGTAGGTTGCGGAGCCCACCAAGACCCGCCTATTATGGAAAAGTACTGGTAGCTGTCGTAATACAATGGGGGCACAGAACATCAGTTTCCATTCCGCAGCCTGGTACAAGCTATCTACTATCCAAGGTCGTCTGGCCTATCCTCCCCTCTAGACAGGTGGGAGAAGGCCTCTATGTATCAGAAAAGGCATGCACTAATGAGCAAACAACAGCATTTGGGAAACAAAACTTACCAGGGACCATTTCTCGTATATGAGCAAATAACAGTTTCAGAAGAAAAGAAAATGGCGTCTGCGATAATCAAAATGGTGGCACAGATGTCAACCTAACTAACGTAACATCTGCATTTACGGGTTGCGTCTACACACAGTATGCGGATATAACGTATTAGCAATATACATGCTAATATAAATTTGCGTAAAACACAAGTAAAATGACCATATTATGATTCAATTCTATCACAGGTGAGCCACGAATAAAATAGAAGATTTGGTATGGGGCATTTACAAAGCATTTAGGGGCAGTGGGAGGTAATCGTTATTGCCCGGAAAGGAAAAGGTTTCTTCTTGGGCACAATTTGGGTTTTGAGGGTCAGACTATTTTTGAACACCTACCTCCAATTCCAAGAACTTCTGATGATGAAGAAGAGTTGGATGAGTATCAGGAGGCAGTTCGGAAATTGGAGAAACAGTTTGATGTGGAACCTAGTTATATTGTAAACAGACATACGCTTTTCACAAGAGAGCAGCACCAGGAGGAATCTATAGACTCATATGTGGCAGCTTAACATGTGCTTGCTGCAGACTGTGACTTTGAGGATTTTATGGATCAATTGATTAGGGATCAAATTGTGGTAAGATGCTATGACAAGAAAGTTCAAGAAAAATTACTCACTTACAAGAATCTGTCATTATGTGAGACAATTGACATAGTCAAGAACATTGAGATTTCTCAAAAAAGTTAAAGAGAGTTAATTAAGAAAGTAAGTGTAGGAGCAATGTCAGATCAAGGGCCTGCTAAGGGGGACTACGCAAAATGACATAATCAAAAGAGGAGGTTCACCACCAATACGAGAGATAAGAATGCGTTTTTTAAACAAAAAAAATATTTGCTTTAGGTGAGGGTATGCACAACATTTTCCGAATGGCCGCCCTGCCCTGCAAAAAATGCAACTTGCAAGAACTGTGGTAGACTCGGTCATTTCACAAAAGTATGCCAAGCTAATATAAATAATAATAAGGTGAATGTGATAGTTGACGAGTCTTGTGAGGACATGGTGGGGTATGGATGGAACAAGAGACATGGTTTTGGTATTACAAGATGAGGGTGAAGTTGAGTGTAGAGAATCTTATTCTTACTTTCAGGTAGATGGGAAGTCTTTGAAATTACATGTAGACTCAGGTGCTAAAATTACCATTATCACTGGGGAATTGTTTAAGACCACATGGGACGACAAAGCGTTGTTGCCTCCTGACAGGTGTCCAGTTACATATGATGGTAAAAGAATTGAGTTGGTAGGGTTTTTTTAATCTACTCTTAGATTTAAGGAGAAAACCATTTGGGGAAAAGTGTACGTTGCAAAAAAGGCACTCAACATCTTAGGGTGGTTTCACCAAAATTTGTTTGGTTTAATATTGCGACCGGGAAAAGAAGTACAAGTGTCTTTGGTCAAAGAAGGTCTTTCGGAGACCAGTAATGAGTGGATGTTGAAATTTCCTAAAGGTTTTGATGAAGGTTTGGGGAAGATTAGTGGGTTTAGGCACAAGATAAAAGTGCGTGACAATGTCACCCCTGTCAAACATAAACTTAGGATGGTGCCTTTCAGCACCAGGGACGAGTTGGCCAACATTCTAGAAAAGATGTGTATCCAAGGTGTGATTGAGCCCATTGAATTCTCCCTCTGGCTTTCTCCGTTAGTCATCGCAAGGAAGAAATCTGGTGGCCTTAGGGTTTGCATTGACCTGCGAAGCTTGAACAAAATGATTTGGGTTGATTCGCATCCCCTACCTCGGATCGATGACATTGTATCCAGTTTTGCGGGTGCTACAGTTTTCAGCAAAATTGATCTAGCATCCACCTATCATCAAGTGGAACTAGATCAATCATGCAGGCACCTCACAGCGTTTGTCTCACCCATGGGTACATTTCAATTTAGAAGGATGCCTTTTGGGTTAGCTTCTGTTGCATCAGTTTTTCAACGCATTATGGAATCTATTCTCAAAGGCATTGATGGTTTAGTTGTCTTTCAAGATGACATTTTGGTAGCAGCAAGTGACATCCAGAAACATGACAATATCATACTTACTGTTTTGAAAAGACTTGAACAAGCAGGTGTTGTTGCGAATGCACAAAAATGTGAGTTTGCAAAGTCACGCATTGAAAATTTGGGGCACGTGTTTTCGTCTAAAGGGGTGGAGGCTTGCCCTGGTTTAGTCGAGGCTATCATAGGAGCACTGGCACCCAACAATAAAGAACAAGTGTCATCATTTTTAGGGGTGTGTGAGTTCTATGTGAAGTTCAATAAGAATTTCGCAAGCAAAACAGAAAAAGTACATAGTCTCCTCAAAAAACAAAGTATTTTTAAGTGGGATGGAGCATGTCAAGAGGAATTTGAAAAATTGAAGGCAGATATTGGGCCTCAAAAGATTCTGGCACCTTTTGATCATGAAAGGGTGTGCATTCTCACCGTGGATGCCAGTCACAGCGGGCTAGGAGCCACTTTGTCACAAAAGATGAATTCATTTGAACTCACCATTGGATTCGCTTCAAGAACTCTGCGAGAAAATGAGACGAAATTCTGGGCTGTAGAGCGGTTCAAATGTTTTGTGTGGGGAAGGAAATTTAAAATATTGACAGATCACAAACCTCTTCTGGGTATTTTGAGTGGAGATGTTATTAGAGACTTAACACCAAGGATTGCGAGACTCAGTGTGAAACTACTCCAATACAACTTTGAGGTTGAACACATTCTTTGTGGGAAGAATGTAAGAGCAGATTTCCTGTGAAGGTCTTCCCTAAAGGGGTTAGAAGTTGAACCTGAGGAGGAAGACAAAGAGTGCCTGATAGCTGCAATGGATGTGTGTTTGGAGAGTGGTTTTGATAAGGGAGAATGGATGGATGGAATGGAATGGGCAAAGACGAGGTGTTGAGAAAGGTACAGGAGTATGTGGTATGTGGTTGGCCGAAGGAATCCAGTCTTCATCCCAGTGTCCAACCTTTTTTCAGAGTGGCTGAAGAGTTAATGTTGGAAGATGATGATCTCATTATGAGGGCTGACAAGTTTGTTCCATCGGAGTGTCTGAGATGCTGTATTATGCAAGCAGCTCATGAAGGCCAATTGGGGCAAACAGTCACTAAGAGAAGGATTCATTCTGCGTATTGGTGGCTCAGCATGGACAGAGAAGTTGTAGAGATAGTTAGAGATTGTGTTATCTGTGCAACCAGTGATAAGTCACTTAAGACTACAACCCTCCCTTTACACCCTGTAGTGCTGGCGGACAGACCTTGATCCAAACTTGTGGTGGATTTTATTGGACCTTTTGGTGTCCTGCCCACAAAATGCAAATATGCCATAGTTCTGGTAGATTATTACAGCAAGTGGTGGGAAGTGGAGTTTGTAAGAGAACCAAACACCAATGCGGTTATTACTTTTTTCCAAAAAGTTTTTCGTAGGGAAGGCATGCCCAAAGAGCTGGTCTCTGACAATGGGGTGCAATTCGTTTCTAGAGAGATGAGGGAATTTCTATCTAAGGCTGGAATTGTACACAAAAGAGTGGCCCTGTATCATCCTCAAGCCAATGCTTTGGTGGAGAGGGTGAATCGCATTTTGGTGGAATGTATTCAGTGGGCAGTCAAACATGGTGTGGACATAACTGATGTGGTAGAAGAAATGCTTTTTGCCCATCGTACCAGTCCCAATGCGATTTCACACAAGACACCATTTGAGATTATGAGAGGTCCTGTCCCTGCTAGTGTTTTTTTTCTAGCATGGTTGAAAGAAAACAGATCGGATTCGGCTCATGAATGTGAAATTGATAAATTGATGCGTCCTTTGGTAGAGACAGCACAAAGTAAGACAAAACTTAATTTGGACAACAAACATGGGGGAAAAGGCACGGCAAAGCTATCATTAAGGAAGATTGGATTCATATAAAAGAACCTTCTCATGTTCCCAAAGGCCAATCTAGATTCAGGGAACCAGTGCAGGTTGAGACGGTAAGCGGGCATTCCGTCAGGGTGAAAGGTAATCAGTGGTGGAATGGCTCAAGGGTTGTGAACTTTGATCACGAAGACACGGCTGATGGATGTGGTGAAAGTGAGTTGGGTCAAAGGAATGTGATCCCTTCCGGGTGCAGAGTGCATCAAAAGCGTGTCATCAAAAAACCTTTAAGATACCGATGAAGCCACAGTATTGTTTTTTACATGGTTGTGATATGTAAGGTATTTTCTGTCTATGTATGTATACATATACTGATACGTGTGCTCATATATATATATATATATATATATATTCATTTTCTGTATTATTATTATTTTTTTTCTGTCTTTGTTGTGTTTTGGTAGGGAAAAAGGGACATGTGGTGTTTGTTCACTTTTTTTTATAACATGGAATGTTTTCATGCTAAACATGTTTTCCTCTTCTTATGTTTTGGTTGGGAAAAAGGGAGATGTTGTAGTAATCTGCTAGTGCATGTTATGTTATGTTATGTTATCAAGACTTGTAAAGCGCACAAATACCCGGAGGTGTCTTGTGAACTTTGTGTGGAACACTTGATGTTCAGTGTTCCACCAGTGACTCATAGAATGTTCTCCTCAAGGTTGGCAGTTGCCTCCTGGTGTTGCTGTAAGGAGCATGAATAAAACATCTCAGCTTTACATCACTGTTTCGTTGGACGTTTATTACTACAGAATCCTTATTGCCTTTTGCCAAATTTGCCTACAATAACACATAACATTCAGCTTCTGGGGTTTCTCCCTTTTATTGCTTAATGAACATACACTCACGTATGTTACCAGAAAATGTTACTATGAACTCTGAAAATGTACCTGCTATACAAGACTTTGTAAAACATCTGGTAGATTACCCAAAAAAATTTCATCCAGTGTTTCATGTGTCCTTGTTGAAGCCCTATTGTGCCTAGACCTGCCCCACTCCCCCTCCCGCACCTATTATGCTGGATGGTCATTTAGAATTTGAGGTACATAGAATCCTATATTATAAATGGTCATTTGTTTTACCTGCAATGTTTCTGCCTCTCGTTGGTTCGTTCCTTCCATGCCCATCATCCAGAATAAACCACGACCTGTAGGTCTTTCCTTGTGGGGAGAACTGTCATGATGACCTCATGCGCCCTTTGTGTAGTTGGCCTGGCATGCAGGGCTCCTGTTACACTACCCCTGTGGTGCCTTATGGCATGCTATGATTCCAGGTCCGAGCTTCCCTTAACCCCTTGATTCCATTACGCCTAAATTTGCAAGCATTCCCTGCACACATGAACCAATGGCTTGCCTTGCTCCTGTTGTTACTAGGGTCGTGGTGTGTTTTCCCTTGTGCACATTTTAACAAATGATACATTTGTTTCCAATTTCATCCATTAGTTTGCACCTGCTCTTCCTTTAAGGTCATAGCTAGTCTACTAACATGTGTTTCCTTCTGGAGTGTAGAACCTTCCAGATGCCAGGTACGCCATATGCCACATGTGACCCCGCTGTATACATTGGATCCAGATCATTTTATACAAACGATACCTACGCTTGAGCTCCTTGCTTGGGCTACGCACCCTGTGGAACAAGCTTCCTTCCTACCCACTCACCTAAATAATTGACCGGACCAGATATGCACCTGTCTTTGGCAGTTCCAAGCTCCTCCGGTGATTCCCTTGGCTCTAGCAACCTCGACGGATCCTTTGTCTCTGCCTCCTGCCCAACTACTCCAGTTCCCCGGTAGTTTCCTGAGTCAAGACCTTGAGACCTTCTTTGTACTTTGGACAAGTGGAAGAACTAGGCTAGGTACTTTATTTCAGGTTAGTGCGCACCATCCTTTTATATTAGTAAGCAGGTTGGAGTATCGGCATCTTCAAGATCAAAGACTTGTATACAGTTTCCTCTTAGTAACTTTCCTCCTGTTCTCCTTGTTGTTTCATGCCCACACCAGTCTTGAAAACTTGTCCTTTGAACAAAGTTAATTCAGGAGTAGAGACTTTGTTCTGTGTTTCTTTGTTGAACGTAGTGCACAGAGTACGATCCTCCAGGTGTTTGACTCATTGATGAACCTTGTACTGAGATCTATGTTTCGAGTTTAACCTTGGGAGTGTCATTAACTCTAATCTATTTCCTGAGTGTATCCCTGGGAGTGCCAGTAACTCCAATCTGTGTTTCAAGTAATTTCTCTGGAGTGTATCGCTCCAATCTGTGGTTGCAGTTAATTTGCTTCCGAGCTGTGTTTCTGAAAGAGACTGTAAGTGTATTTTATTAAAGTATTTGTGTAATCATTGCTTAGAGAGGCCTGAAGTGCCTCCTCTTGTTGTTTCCAGTGAATTATGCCTTCACAAAACCAGAGGTCCAGGTCCCGTGCACATCCTCCCAGCAGACTCCGAGGGTCTCCAGTTTATGCGGTAGGGAACCAGTACTGAAAGTCTCTCTTTTCTTATTTTGTCCCAACACTCTGTCAGAGGACAGCTCGTGGCTTAGGGTTTTGTTCCTCTGCATGCACTGGCCTTGGGAGGGATAGGAGGCATAGCATCAGCTACTGTGTCGTCTCCGCGGTTGGAACCAAGTAAGTGTGTGACACTAAGGCTGCTTCCTCTTTGAAGCTCACATTTTGGACTAACACCCTGAGTGGCCATCCTGGGAGAGGAGATCTCACCTCACTCTGATGCAAATGCCTTTGTTCCTGGGCCTGGGAGTCATTCACTCGTCTCTTCAGGTGGTCAGAAATCTGTCTCTGTGCCAGGGCCTTTGCGAGGCCACTGGACTAACTGGAGTGCAAAGTGATAACTTTTTAAAAGTTGCTAACTTTAGTGGTGACTGTAAATTTGACCTGGGCATCAGGTCAGGTGTGTAATGTCACGATTAATTTGATACCTTACTTGACCTTGTTAGGTAGTCCCATTCAGTGGTTAGCGAGGCTGGCATGCCAGCCGGTAACCCTGTGTTAGCCAATGGGGCTGCTAACCATTCCACAGCAAAATGACAATTTTTAGGTGTTGCTGTTAAGACATCTCAAAAATGTATGTCCTATTTAATAATATATTGCTCCCTGCCTTAGGGCTCCAAAGGGCTTCCTTAGGGGATACTTACATATATCATTAAGGGAAGTGGTGGCCTTGCCATTAGTTGTAATGGCAAAGTAGAACTAGCAGGGTAAACACCGCCCTTTCAATCTACAGGGGCAGACTAGGGTCCATTTTGAACCTGTTACATTCAGGGTGGCACAATCAATCAATCAGGCGTTTTTTAAGCGCGACTACTCACCCGTAAGGGTCTCATGGCGCTGGGGGGGGGGGAAGGTTGGCAGGTTCCAGTCCATCAAGGGGGGGGTCTGTCGAAGAGCCAGCGCTGCAGCACTGGGTGAAAACTGCATTACGTGCTCTGGGTACCATATACTAGGGACTTATAAGTAAGTCAGTACTTGCCAATTGGGTGTATCCAATCTAACATATCTTTTGTATAGGGATTAGAACACTGGCATTGAGTTCTGGTTAGCAGGCCTCAGTGCACTCTCATGTGGGGGTGAAAATTCAAAATGAGGCATTTCCTTGCAACTACCAAACACACAAAAGGTGTTCTCAACCAATGGGAACTCAGTCAGATGAGTGGAGATTACTCTTATGCACAAGTTTGCCACAGAGTACCATCTCCACCAAACTGAATGTCCATATTTACAGTTCGGCAGACCTACATTAAGTCGAAGGTAGAGACTACTCTGTCTCAACACTGACATAAACCTCAGACGGCCCGACAGAGTAAGGGCCGTCGGAGGTCTGGCCATGTGTCCACCCAACCAGTTTGGACTGGGCGAACACATGGCCAGTTTTCACTGTCTGTCACCGCCAAGTAAAACCTGACGGTAGAGGTCAATGAAAACTGCCCCCTCACCATGGGAGTATACTCCCATGGTGAGGGGGCATTTCTATTTTTACTGAGCAAAACAAAACCCCATCACATAACTGAGCACAAAGTAGGGGAAAATATGCAAATAGTGTTCATCTGTTTGCGTTAGGTTCAACATTACTTGGCATTTTGCTTTTAATTGAATGAAATTCATGTCATTGTAGGAGTCAATATTAGAACCACTCCCAGTTTTTTTACAAGGTTGGTTTTACATACAGATACAAGGAGTTTAGAAAACTCAATTCATTATGAAACAATTATTCTGATCCCTGTTGCCCATATAATAATCAAGCCGGATTTAAATAAGTATATCTTAGGAACATTAGGGGCCCGATTCACAAAGGTAAACTGAGACGAAATTGTAACTTTATGTCTTTCGGTATTCACAAAGGGCATTTACGAGTAGTAAAGTTAGACTTTTGTCTCAGTTAAACTTAAGTTTTGGTCTTAAGTTTAACTGAGACCAAAACTGAGACAAAAGAATAACTTTACTACTCGTAAATGCCCTTTGTGACTACCGAAAGTCGTAAAGCTAGACTTTCGTCTCAGTCTACCTTTGTGAATCGGGCCCATAGACCTTTGTCTCAGCTACACTTAAGTTTTGGTCTTAAGTTTAAGTGAGAACAAAAGACGAAGGTTCCTTTTTTTATTTTGAAAAAGAAAATCTCAAAACAGGATTTTCTTTCTTTTTGAAAATACAATGCTCCTTCACCATGGGATTCCTCTCACAGGGCATGGTGAGCATTAGCAGGTTTCTCTGTCCCTTATTGCCAGGGTTTCCTGGAGGTGATGGGCAGTGAAAACGGACTTGTTATTCTGCTCATCTAAATTAGGTGGGCGGAATGAAAGGTCGGCCTCTGACGGCCATAACACCTCAGGGTCATCAGAGGAGATTAATCATGGCAGAGATGGAGTAGTCTCCACCGTGACTAACCCCAAGGTCCAGCCAGCAAGGATGAGCTCATTCATACTTTGAATACAGAAACGAGGAAGATAAAATAAAACCAGCCAGATTTGCATCCTTTCAAAATAAGACACCTGGAAAAGCTGCAGCTTTCCAGAGTCTGGAAGACATATCTGTACTCACCTCACTGACACAACATTTGGTGAGAGGGGCTTGGCAGCTTGCAAGTTTGGAAATGGCCCTAGAAGACCAAAGTCAGAAAACGGATCTGACATCTACCACTGTATTTTACATTTTAGAATTCATATCAAGTGTGGTTGGAATATTCACCAGTGGATTCATGGTGGCTTTCAATCTCCTGGACTGGGTTAAAAGCAGAAGACTTAACACCTGCGATTTCATCATGTTCGTCCTGGGAGTCTCCTACACTTGTGCCCAGTGTACCTTGATAGGGCATGCCTATGTTACAATGAAACACCAGGTTTTATTTAAATTTAATTTTCCATTGCCAGTTCTGGAGGGCCTTCAAATATGGATGATGAGTTGCAGTTTCTGGAGCACTTCATGTCTCTGTGTCTTCTACTGTGTGAAGATTGTGGACCTCAACCATCGCCTCCTCTTCTGGCTGAAAGCGAGGATCACTAAGGTGGTGCCATGGTTTCTTGCAGGGTCTGTGGCTGGGTCATTTGTGCTCAGTATCCCCATGTACAGTGTATATGACAAAAGATTCTCTGAGATGCTGATAACTAATATCACCACTAACTTTACTGCCACCCTCTTGAACAAGAGTTTGTACTTTTCAGTTGCTGCTGTTTTGGGCTTTTACTTACCTGTTCTGATTGGCATTACTTGCGTTACACTCATTCTCATGTCCCTCTTCAGACACACCAGGCGCATGAAAGACAACGCATCAGGATTTAGCCAACCCCGACTCCAGGCTCATTTTGGTGCTGTGCGGATGGTGGGGTCCCTCCTTGGTGTCTTCATAGTTTTCTTGCTGGCACAGTGCTATTTACAATATTACACTGGTCATTGGTTTGATTTAATTGCTGAGATCTTATGTTATTGTGTTCCAGCTGAACAATCCACCATTCTGCTATTGGGAAACGCCAGGCTAAGGCAAGGGCTTTGGAAGTTCTTCAAACTTTGGAGGAGGTGAAGAGCCCGACTGATGAAACCTTATGTTCTGGGGTAGAGATTTGCGCACAAAACAAAAATAAAATACTTACATTTTTTTTAGGGCGACTAGTTTAAGACTCATGTATCTTTCTCCTTCCAGTCCCACTTTCAGCTGGAAAACAAACATTTTATTATGCTTCATTCTTGCACGTGATACCTAATGGCATTTCGAATCATAAATAGAGATGTAGAGAAAAAAATTCTAATTCATTAGGGACAAAGACAGTTTTTGTAACATTCAGTTGCAAAAAGTAGTTTTTCGTAGTTCCTGGAATATTATTGCATTGTTAATTTTAACTTTTGATATTTTCCTTTTTGAAATATAAACGTTGTCATGAACCTGGGCTCTTGCTCAGGGCACAGCTCTGTGACTGTTTTTACGTGATGGCTCTTTCTACAACTAACACATTTATCCTCGATTTCTCTGAGTGAGTGCATGAGCTGCAGACAGTACAGCTAGGAAACAGTGAGCAATGGTTGCCTCTCTCTGATTTTGAGATCTGATATATATATATATATATATATAACGTCTGCTCGGCAGGAACCAAGTGGAATTTATTCTCTTATCTCTCACATGGTGTAAGTAAAAAATCCGTGGAACGGTAGACAGACGCGTTTCAGCCGTAAGGCTTTCCTCAGTGTCAATTCCACCACAGAAGGACCTTGCACCTGGGGGCCTCTTGAATGTTAGAATGTCCACTCCCATTGGAGTATACTTTCGGCCCCTCCTCCACCTGCGCACCATGTGATGCTCTCAGAGCTGCTACACGCCGGTATGCAAAGCACGTTGCGAAAGCCCATTGAGTAATTAGGCTTATCGTACACCCAGTGTACACACACATATATATGCACATATATATACATATATGTGTACACTTGATCAGACGAGATTAAGTCCTAGAATTATGTGCAACAAGGATAGATGGTACAGGCAAGAATACTATGATGGTAACCCAGTGGCCTCACATAACATTATCATATGCATTTGGCGAAAAAGAAGATGTTATATATGCAGCATAGAGTAAGGAAATACAGGAAGGATGGAGTAATTTCCCATCTCATCTGTAGCTCCCGCATCAATACTTCCACTTTCAATTAAGACACATGCCTAGGTGATAACAGCATAATATTGGTGGCATGCAGCGGTAGTGTTTATGAATAAAATTAGGGACCTACACTTCACACGGACTCATACATTTAACAAACAAAATAAACAGCGCTGGTGAAACAATTACAGCACATCCGGCATCAGAAACACAAGACCAATTTAAAATACTCTAGTGAACATGTCATGGCTGTGAACATGCTCGAAGAATAAGCATTTACGTTCGTATTTGTGAATCTAAGAATCGAAAATGCCTCTGAAAGATATGGAACAATCCTTGAGGTACTTTACCATAAAATCACAAAACAAGCTTTTGACTCGACCAATCAGCTGCTTGTTCCACATATACAGATATAAACTGTTTGCATAGTATTACTCCTAATATATTGTTGTGTTGGATCATTGAATTATTTCTGTGAAAGGAATAATGGTGGATGATGTAGGACACTTCATGAGTAGTCTAGTTGCTTTTAATGTAATGGTGATGGGGAAAGGGTTTATCCCTTTAAATGGACACTATGTACACTGCAACTCTATGACCCTGTTAAAGGAAATGGCTGAAACGTGTTGGTCTTGTCTGCACTCTTGCACTTTCAATATACAGAAAACATAATAAAAAGGATTTCTTGGATATACGAAGCTGTGCCACTTTCTTCTTTCCCACACCGAGATCAGAGGAAAACTGCGGGTTTGATGTGAAGGTTTTAAAAAAATGTATATATGTGTGTGTGTGTGCGTGCGCGTGTGTGTATGCAAATTGCATATATTAAGGGTTTTGTAGTTTCACTAATGTATTTAAGAGCAAAATACAACACACCCACTTATTTACTGTAGTGGGTAGTTATTTTGTTCAGAGTGACTGACAATCCTTAATTTGTACATTACTATAGAAGGACCATTTAACACATTCACACAATTACAGTATTCTTTCACACACTCACACTTATAATATTCTCTCTCTTTCTCACAATCTCACCTCACACACGCTTATAATATTCACAGATACAAAATGGTACTTGTTGGCTTAATATTGTAGTCTGCACTTCACGCTAAAGTCATTAGCTTTCAATGCTGTACATATTAGGCTTGGGCGGAGTTCGCGGTGTTCTACTCTGCAGAACTCAGAGAAGTGCCGGAAAATCTCCGCCGCACTCCCTGGAGTTCTGCCAGCGGTGGACTCTGTTAAGTTGCGCTGTCTTCGCACTGATTTTTAGCTCTGGGAGTTTGTCCTGTGCTGGAAAATCACTGCAAACGGCACTACACATTGTGATTTTTTCCCATAAGCGCTCCCCAGTTAAAAAACTCTGCTCTGCGTCACTTCGATGAGTTTTTCGGAACTCTGCAAACTCATGGATCCCACCATACACATTAAAGAGCAGAAAGGAGATACACACTCCCAAATATGAATGAAGTTCTAAGCTTCTCATGTTGAAAGGGGCAATGTGGAAGTGTTATCAATGCTTTTATCTCTTATTAAGACTGTGCAATAGCTGATAGCATCACTCATTGTTCTGTGTAGGGATGAAGGTTGATCAGCAAATCATTAACCTCACAGTCCAATTGCCATCACATCACAGAGCGGGGCATTTAAAGTCTGGTGGGCTGTACTTTGTTCTGCCAGGGGGCAGAGGAATATACTCCACTGCCGTGGTGCACCACAGTCTGCCATATTTACAGAGCTCCGTTGGCCTAGAGATCTTGCTGGCTTAAGGCGAGACACACCCATAGTAGCTACTCTGAAGGCACTGAATGTTTGCTGACCGTGTTTTATGCAGCTTTTCAACAAACGTTTTAGCTTTTTTTTAAACAAAGCTCTCAAAGCTGGATTTGTAAAATAAAAAAAGGCTCATGACCCTGACTCTCTGGGTATTTTCTCCCAGGGGTTTGGAGTAATTTTAATTCTATTCAGGACACCCAGGCCTTTCCTAGTGGAGCCAGCAATGGCTCCAAAGGTGGTAGCATGAAGTTCTCATCAACTATAACTAGGCTGGAGTGAGCCTCAGTTTGATGCACAGGTGCTCACCACATTTGCGACCAAGTGCAGTGTCCACCAAAGTCTAATTGAGGCCGAAAGTCTTGAGCTATTACAAAAGTTGGATCAAGGTGCGATGGGGCTAGTTAGAGAAACAAATAAATGTACTCTTGGACCGTGCATAAGTGGTCTTAATCTTGGCACTGTTGCACTATAAATGCTTGTGAAGCAAGAATGCAGATATATAGTGTATCGGACCATTAAACAAACTGCTACTCATTAATAAATGTCTGACATTGTGATTTATAACTAAAAAGATGGTGATGTCATATGGGATGTCCTCTTTGATGCTATCAGTGACATGTGTGAGATCATGACGAAAAATGTTCCCCATCATAACAGATACATTTAATTCATTTTTGCATGTTGGGTTATTTACCATACTGTCTCTCCACGGTTGTTTTTTGTTGGGAATGTCAAGGCTTTTTTGAGATCATATCTTATTTCCTCATTTGTATAAAGAACCACAGCTCAGCCTTCACCCATGTACAATGAGTACTGGTAGCTGGGCATAGGATTTTGTCATCCTCTGTGCCCATTCCTTCTATTTCTAGGTGTGTTGTACACAGTCTTTGATCCTGCTCTTCAGGCTCTGGATTCAGGCCATGGTTTTGGCGATGCCTGATTTCCTTTCCTGCGCCACTAGAACTGACCATGTATGTCATTTGCCTCCACACTGGAGGTTCTTAGAACAAGTGTGTTTGTTTTCCACATTCTTGCCTATGGCATGTACGTTTATTGCATGGAGTGACTGTAACAATGGCAGACATCGCAGAAATTCGCAAAATCGGGCCGTTTGCGACCAAAAAACAGCATTTTCCTATGTACAAAACCCAATTATGCAATTTGTTAACCTATTACCGAATGCAAAATGGATTAGCAAGTTGGCATTAGGAACGGGCGTGTTAAGGGCGTCCCTTCCTAATAGTGTCTCGCAGTCCTATGTACGAATGTCATGCGACCGAAATGTGGTCGCAAAACATTCATGTTTTAACACCAATTTCATTTTGGTGCTAACGCATTCACAAACGGGAAGGGGTCCCAAAGGGACCGCTTCCCCTTTGTGAATGCATGCAAAAATGTTTTTTAAGAGCAGGCAGTGGACCCACCAACCACTGCCTACTCTTAAACAAGCATTGGCATAGCCAATAGGTCTCGCTTTTGGGACCTTATAAGTATTTAGTTACGCAGCACAATATCCTTGGGGCAACAACATTAACTGTTGCATGGTTAAACACTTATAAGGTCCCAAAGGCGAGACCTATTGGCTATGCCAATGCTTGCTTTCAATAACCCGCAGCCCTGGTGCTGGGCCTCTTCCAAGATCATATTAACGCGGACCCGTGACTGCACTGTTTATTCACTACCGATGGGGTCTCCTGGTGATGATGCCGGCCCTGGAAACAAGCGAAGACGACAACATTAATAACAAGAAAATAAAAATAATATAAAAAATTGGGAGCGCTACGAAGTAAACACATGTTGGAAGTTCAATAAAAGGACAGAAACACCAGGGACTGGGGTTTTGAGAAACAGGTCACAGTTGTTGGTGCCGAGAAACATACCTATTCTTGACGTGCTAAAAAAGACCAGAATCTGGAGTCCTGAGAAGCAGACTAAAAATGTGCGCATCAACAAAAAATAAAAATAAATCAGTGGTGTCAAGAGCAAACTCACCTTAACCATGAGAGTGCCCCTGGTTAGGTGTATGCAGGCCCCGCTGTCTTCTGACTTCCGGATAGTGCACCCGTGCACTCTGGGAGTTGCAGTCAAGACAGCACCGCTTCTGGAATTAAGGCCACTCCGTGTGCCACCCTAGTGCCCGTCACAACTCTGAGTGTATTTAAGTCCATGGGGTAAATATTCTAATATATGTGTATGCTTCAGTGGAAACGGTGAGAAGCATTGCATTCTGGTTCTAATATTAAAGACACTGTTCGCCATGTTGCTTGTTTGAGGCTGTGTGGTCCAGTAGACCCTCTCGATGTTTACTTTAGGTGTTGACTAGTTGTTTAAAATTTCATGTATTGATCTGGTGGGTGTGACTGCTTCAAGTGAGTCAACCAGGAACAACCTGTCAGCAGCACATCCTGTCTGCGAGCAAACACGCCTTCATATCCTCTACACAACATACCTTCACACTACATAAGCACAGACTTCAGAACACGCATAAAAGCTCAAAAAGAACGTTGTGCTATGGGAGCAACAAGGAATGGAGAAGTGTTTTCTTCTTCATTACAAAGCTTACTTTTTACATGAAACAAAAACCGTGCCAAATATAAGTCCTGTCAGCCTGTATTTGTAAGCCGACCAGATGACCCAAGTCTTCGGGGACACAATGCTCCAGTTCTAGGCTTTCCTTTCACATCTATTGCATTGTGGGAGTTGTAGTCTTATATCATGTCAACTAAAAACACCTGAGAAAAAAAATATGAAGAAACAACGCTTAGTACTTCAATGGGGTGCCTCTGATGAGATGGTGCCCTTCGATAACCTTATCTACTAGTGATGCCAGAATGTGAGCCTGTATATGTTGGGAGGGGTCCATGCGTGGAGGATTTTGGCATGATTCCAGAATCGGAAAGTTTATAATGCAGATATGTCCAGAATAAATCCAGTATGGCGGGATGCATGTCAAATATTTAGAATATCAACACAGAATATTCATAAACAATTACTACATACAGAATGGACTATGCCCTCTTCGTACTTTCACAAATTCAGAGTTAGACATTTGAGATGCAATTTACAAAGGCGCGTAAAACTATGTAAAAGGGCACTCCTGTAGTACTGCTTCCCATACTCATAAATACTTTGGTGAATCGGCCCCATGTCTGTTGTCACCCTATTTTAATGATACCCTCTCCTTCACTACCACCTCCTACTTGTTTGAGCTGGGTCGGTCTTGTGATGTAACCTTGCCTATGCATAAACGCGATTAACAAAGCAGTGGCGGCTGGCATCTACGGGGGAGGGAGTGGGGGCAAATGGAAAATAAATATAAAAATAGCTTTCGCGCCCTCCTCACTCCGGACCTCTTCTTCCATTCACGGTAGAGCGGGCCCCAGCAAACTCCCTTGACCAATCCTGGCGCTGCTTACATGCTGTTAACCAGCATGAGAGCAGCAACCTGATTGGAGGGAGTGACGTCTCTCGGCGCTCCCCGGCGCACTGGAGGCCTGCAACTGCTCTGAACCCAGCTGTCTCAAGACAGCTGGGTTGAGAGGATTTAAAGTGTGCATGTCTGGCAGGCTGGCGCAAGACGGCCGGCCAAAGAGACATGCGCACTTTAAATAGTGCACAGGCAGCCCTCTGCCCACCACTCCTCCTTGCTGCCACTCAGCAGGCCTTGCCCCGTCCCGACACTCTGTTCGGGAAGGGATGATGAAAAATAAAATGATAATTAATTACCATTTTATTTTTCATCTCTGGGGTTTGAGGGTCATTTAAGTGGGGTGACGCTCCTCCGCTCTTACTGAGGAGCCGCCCTGTAACAAAGTATACAATATGACACAAGATAAACGTATCCGAAAGCATGTTAAAATAGGCTCTACATAGAGTATTGCACAAATCACCAACATAATAATTATGGTTTGAGTTTGGGGCTGCGGAGTAGGCCCAGTTGGAAAGATGATTCTAGGATGAATACAGGCGAGAGGTCTATAATAGTTTCATGCCAATCTGAGAGAGGAGGGTGATGCCAGGCTGAAAGGGCATTAGTGGTGTTCTCCCAGGTGCCAAGGCAGTGAGGAACGTGTGGGTGGGCAGGTAGACATTCAATGCTGGGTAAGGGTTATGAAAAGATTTTAGACTAAGGCAGTTTTCTTCGGGTATTGAAGGGGCTTTCAGGCTGGCATAACCTTATGGGCCATTCAAGGCTGATATCGTGTTAAGGGCTGATAGGTATGTGGGTGCTTCAAGATTAATGGGAATGTGGCAACATGCAAGTGTGAGGGGTCTGTTAAGGTAGATCTTGGAAGAGGGACACTTTGGACAATTCCACACTGCGAGCGTATTCTAAACCAATTCCGGACTCTGGAGCCTTGTGGCATTTCCGAAGAGCCACAGTCTGGTGTGGTCGATTGCAGAACATACGGATGTCATGGTGGGGTGATGCCACGATTAGGGAGGGTGACTATAACGTGGGGCTCATAGGAAAAGAAGTATTACTGAGATCCAAAGTGATATTTTATTTATAAGTTTCTAGTCAGTCGAGATCCAGAGCTCTCGACTTTGCCAGGTCCATGAGTAAGCAGCTCATCCGGCCCAGGGTTGTTCGTTGCATTCTGTAACTTGTAGTCCTACTTGTCCCATAATAAAGACTACAAATCCCAGAATGCAAAGCAAAATCCCCAGGAAACACAAAAGCCTTCGGTTTCTTCAGAAAGGACCCATGGCCTTGGGGTGATTTCATGCAGAGAAATGGAGATAGGCGTGTACGGAAGATGGACACTGCCAGTGACACCTGGCTGTGAGGCTCACAAGTAGCAGTGGCGGTTTAACTAGGAAGCAAGTCCTGGGTGAAGGGATTCACAGGAGGCGGGACCTGCACTCGTGTATTCAAGCCTAAACCCGGTAACTCACTCTGAGGGCAGGCCCAGGTCCCTTTTAATCCTGCATTATAACGAGACATGGCACCACGGAGGCCTGGACACCCCGGTCTAGCCATCTTGGGTGTCCAGACACCCCGCCCCCAAAACATGGCTCAGGTAAATAGGGAAGGGATGGGGATCCTGCGCCCCACCCCACCGCAGGCCTCTCCCTCCCAATACACACCTGCACCCCCGCCCTTACCCTGTCCTGTGCTTGCTGTCCATCCTCTGCTACTGTCTGACGTGCTGCAGAGGAATGTTATCCGTCATGGTGTTTGCACCGGTGCGGATAGTGGGTGGCGGAGGGCGGCTCCGATCCCAGTCCCGGTCTCCCCCCACCTCCTCAGCTTCTCTCTCTCTCTCTCCCGTCTGACAGCTAGCAGGTGCTGCACTAAGTGTGGCTGCAGCTATCCCGAGGCTGTGGAGCTGCTCCCCTGCCAGCGAATATACGGTAGTTTACAGCGCCGTTCACAGGCAGCATAGCCACACTTTAGCTTGGATGTTCTGGGGACTTATTCACCTCCTAAAACAGCTCCATGATTCAATAACAACAATAACGAGCAGTGAATGCACATGGTTCAAAATGTGCCTTTCAGTGAAAGTGAAATCAATTATCTTTGGTGTGATGAACACTATGAGAACGATACTCCAGTGGAAGCGCTTCAGCAAATGTAAAGTCGAAGAAAATAAAGTATTTAGAATCGATGTATGTTAAACAAGCGCGCGCACGTTAATTAAACCCAGATGGCCCCTGCGCGCCTTGTAAGCATGCAGCCGCAAAAGTGAAAGCAACTAAAACAAAGCTTTCAAGAGAGGATCGGGAGCGAGCGCGGCAGCCTGCTGAGCTGACCAGACGCTCGTGCGTCATGGCCTTTTGCTTGCGATTACCCGCACGGCCGGCATGTGTTTCCAATTATCGTGCCCGCGTCTGGGCACGATAATTGGAAACAGATGCCGGCCGTGCGGGTAACCGCACAGAAAAGGCCAATGTGCACGAGCGTCTGGTCAGCTTTCAAATGCCCACTACATAAAGTCTTCGCCAGAAGCAGCGCTTGCGCGCTACTCTAGGCTCGACCTAAAAATAAAACTGAAAAGTTTAATTTTTATTTTTGAAATGCATCCTTTAAGGAAACTTACTGCATTTTTAAAAAAAATGTTGCTTTATTTAAAAGCAAACACAGACATGGTGGTCGGCTGTCCCCAGCAGGACACCATCCCTGTGTTTGTTAGCCATTCCCAATGGGTCCCAAATAGCGACCTACCTCATAAATAATAATGAGGTAGGTCATTTGCGACCCACTGGATTTGCAAGTTAAACTAAATGGAGTTTCATACATTTGGAATTGCGAGTTCCTAATTGCGATTCAAATGGAATCGCAACTAGGAACCCGCAATTTCAAATGTTAGTACATGTGGCCCTAGTAGTGGACTAATATATGACAGTGAGCAGCAAACGTGTACTGTGTCCCCAGCTGTTACTACAATTCACTGTGCAGTTTTAGAGGACCAGTTATCAACATCCTATGATACTGCATTCCTTATTTTTCTGCGTTTTGAGCAGGGCAAGCCACACGAGGCAATGAAGCAAAGCTTGTTTCCGAAAGTCGTAAAGTTAGGATTTTGTCTCAGATTACTTTTGTAAATCTGGCCCAATGTTATTAGCAAATCATCCCATTTAACTTTGCCCCCTTGAAAGGCCTGCACAAAACGTGATAGACCAAGGATATCCTAGATGTGATTAGGTTAAGCCATAATGTGGAAACCTCAAACCGTGCTAAAGTTATTATCTATACTTCTTTTCCCAAATTTTACTTTGATCACTTTGATGGACTTACATGAATCTTGTGGTATCTAAACTTAGATAAATATGTCTGCAATGTGTAATGCTGGTTCTTCAAAAAATCATAATTCGGAAGGAAAATCAAAGCCCAATTTCAATGGAAACTGAAATATATCTGTAACATTTGCATACGTTAAATTGAGAGCGTTACATAATGAAAGCAATTTACATTTCTAAATTTTGATTTTGTTTCAAAATCTCAATTTTTGGGTACTGTTAGACCTGACATCCTTAGGGTGGTCTTCCCTCCAACTTTTTGATTACCTCTTCCATTTTCCTGATGTCTTTTTTATTGGCTTTAGGAATCTGTAAACATTCCTACTGCTACCCCGTGCTAAAGTGTTTGTGCTTTCTGCCCTAAACATGGAAATATTGGTTCATTCCCAATTGTCATATTTACTTTACTTAGAAGTCTCTAGTAATGTGGAACTACATGTACCCAGGGCCTATAAGTTAAATGCTGCTAGTGGGCCTACAGCACTGATTGTGCCTCCCACATAAGTACTTCTCTAAGCATGGCTCATGCCTGCTATTGAAGAGCCTGTATGTGCAGTTCCACACTGCCATGTCGACCTGGCAAAACAACCCTTTTGTCATGCCCAAACCTTCCCTTTTCATACATATAAGTCACCCCTATGGTAGGCCCTGGACAACCCAGAGGGCAGGGTGCAGTGTATTGGAAAGGCAGGATATGTACTTTTAAACTTTACATGTCCTGGTAGTGAAAAACATCCAAAGTCGTTTTTAACTACTGCAAGGCCTAACTCTCCCGTAGGATAACATGGGATTACCTTATTACATCTTATAAGTGTAATACACAATCTGGAAAAGATAAACCTTTTAAGTTTGGTGTCTCTGGAATCACAATTTAAAATCACAACTGATGGTGAAGTCGGATTTTAAATTGCAATTCTGAAAATTCCACATTTTAGAAAGTGGACATTTTCTTACTTCAGCAATTTGGTGCCTGCTGCCTGTCTCTGATCACTTGTCTAGGGTGGGTGACAACTGGACTTTCTGTATTTCCCCTAGACAGCCACACACAATGGGAACGTAGGTGTGATTTGATGGGCCATCCTGGGAGGATGGGACGGAGGAGCCGGACCCAGCCTCACTTACACCTCAATAGGCTGTGTCCTGTCACCACACAAATGGCTGAATACCCCCCATGCATTGGGTCTGGAGCCAGGGCAGCACGTGCAGGACCTCTGTGTACTTCAAAGACATGCCTTTGAAGTCTCCCCCACTTCAAAGGCCCAACTGGGTATAAGTTATGGACTTATGATGCCACCTCTTCAGTACACTTTTGGACCTGGAACTACTCAGCCAGTAAGAAGGACTGCTGTGCTGCTAAAGGACTGCCACTCTGCTGGACTGCTGATTTGCTGGATCCCTGCCTTGTTGATCTGCCCTGCTGTCTGCTGTTTCCCTGCCAGGTTGAGAAGGACTGGACCAGCATCACTTGAACCGAGAGTTACTCCAAGGGCTAGCTGACTGGCCTCCTCATCTGAAGTCTCAGGGACATAAAAGGCTTCCAACCACCCTGCCTCTACACCTGGACTCTGCCATCTGTGAGTCTGCCCTGTTAAGTTGTTCCACCCCGGTCCTGGACCCTTGAAGTGAGCCTAAGGTATTTGCTCCAGTGGAACTGACACATTCCCTGCCAAACCGGCACATCGCATGACTGAGGGGATCGGAACCAACGCATCGACTCTACTGTATGGATATGAAGAGACGCATTGCCGCTGCTGCGTGGATCGACCCGATGCATCACCTTCCAAACTGCCACTGCGTGGAGCTTTTCCTGATTTTCCCGTTGACGGCAGCCTCAACGATGACATAGATACAATGCATCGCAGCTTCTCCACTCATCGGAGCCGACACACCGCCTTGACTCAGCAATACATACTCAACACTGGTCTTCTCATAGAAACCCCCGTCAACAGGATCCTCGATGCCAACGTATCAGGATCGCGCACCAAAGCCTCGCCGCAACTTGGAACCAGCTCTTCTCGACAGCTGCGTGACGCAACTTCGATCTGGATCCAAGCAACACTCCCAAAACTAGGATTAAGGTACTTTTGTTCAGCGGTCCGATCTGGGTCCCTGTATCTGGCCCACACTCCATCACAATCGGCCTGAACATTTTACTTTTTCCCGGTCTGGCGTGACCAGATATCCCATTTGAGCTCTTTACGCTTCTTAGCGCAATTTTTATTTAAAACCTTTAAAAATCAATACCTCGAGTTCTACTGATTGGATTTTTGTCGTTTTGGTCTTGTTTTATTTATTAATGTCATAACTATTTGTCTAACATGGGGTGGTATCTTTTTGTATGGTGTTTCCACTGTTTAACTGTTTAGAGTGTTGGACAAATAATTTACACACTGCCTCTAAGTTAAGCCTTACTGCTCTGTGCCAAGCTACTAGAGGGTGAGCAAAGGTTAATTTAGGGTTTGACTGACCCTTACCCTGACTAGAATTGTGTTTGCTGTTTGACTATGGTTTACATCCCAGTCAACCAACAACCCAATTTCTAACAGGTACAAAATCGCCATGTTCAAAAAGATTTTTGCCACCATCTTTGGACTGCCCACAACCATATTACCCTTTAGCTTCAGAGACTTCCTCTAAGCACATCTAAACGAGGATTTTACACAAAAATAACCATTTCATGATGGCAGAAAAAGTAGTATAAGTCTTTCACCAAGCAATCATATCTCTTAAAAATACCGATTTGCTCGATAGAAATCCTGATTTCCAAATTGTGATTCCAACCATCCAACACATCAAAACAAATGTAACCTCAGAGACCCATAGTCTTTGTCTCTTGTGCAAACACTGCTGGATGGATTTTCACTAAAAAAATAAAGGATTATGAGTCGGACGAGGCTGATTCAGGTCAACCAAGTCTGGTAAAACCAGAACAAACCAGTCTGTTTTTCTGTGGTAAGTGCAACAGTTTTGTTTCGCTGTAAGAATTAACATGACAAAATCCATTTTTTGGACCCACTCTTATAACTTTTAACTCCAAAATAAGCAAGGGTAAAAGGTTTGAAAAATAAACAAATTTGATTACACAAGGGAGTTATTTTTTTCTGCATTGGACATTTAAGATCCAGAAATCACGACCCCATCTACAGATCAAGGTGATTGAATTGACTGAACGTAACTAAAATGTCATACTTATAGGGGCTTATTTACAAGTCCCTTGCGCCACTTTTGCGTCATTTTTCCCATGTTAAAAGTGACGCAAAAGTGGCGCAATGGGCTTGTAAATACGCCCCATAGTATATACACTTGGCATTATGGAAGATCTAGGGGCCGCAAGCCAACCATGTTGGACAGAAGAGAGCAGCTGTGGCAACACAATGAACCAGTGAGGTCAGGAGGGATGGGGCAGAGGCACGCACACAGAGAAGAAAGGGCAGGGAGTGGGGGCAGAAAGCAAATCTCTTAGGCTGGCTTGCAAGTGGAATAGCCTGTATTGTTAACAGAGGGCTGGAGGGATGGGGCAAGGTCACATAATTAGTGAACAGAGTGCAGTCAAAAGTAGGGCAAGGGCAGCAATTAGACTAAGGTGAGCAGGCTAGCATGGGCAGGGTCAGTTCAATGGTCCATGGAGAGCACAGACAGGGGCATGCACACAGAGAACAGAGGGCAGGGAGCAGGGTCCAAGGCAGTGGTAGCAAGCTGACTACAGAGAGGCAGACCGGAATGGGCAGGGACAGCACAATAGACCAAAGAGGGCAGATGAGAGAGGGGGCAGGGGCATGAACACAGAGAACAGAGGCCAGAGTAGAGGGGCATAGGCAGCGAGCTGACCTTGGAGGGCTGGAGATGTGGAGATGGGGAATGGAAGGTAAGCAGGAGGGAACCAGGGGCAGGGTCACCAACTCCCACTGGGTTGGTCTCCAACATTCACTGCTTATGACCACACAAATTACATTGATCATGATATGTTAAATTACATCATTGATGAAATCACTGATTGTTGGACCTGGCCATTTTTGCAGGGTGTTAGATCTGACAGCCTTGGGGTGGTCTTCCCCAAACTTTTTGCATGCTTACTGCACAATTTTGCTGATTCTTTTTGTTGGCATTAAGACTCTGAGCACTTTACCACTGCTAACCAGTGCTAAAGTACATGTGCTCCCTCCCATAAACATGGTTTAAAGAATGTACCCTCAATTGGCGCATTTAATTAACTTATAAGTCCCTATTACAGTACACTACATGTGCCAAAGACCTGTAAATTAAATGCCACTAGGGGGACTGCAGCACTGTTTGTGCCACCTACTCAAGTAGCCCTTAAACATGTCTCAGGCCTGCTATTGCAGAGCCTGTGTATGCACTTTACAGTGCCCTGTTGACGCAGCATTTAAACCCCCCTGCCAAGCCGTAAACTTCCCTTTTATTACATATAAGGCACCCCAAAGGCAGGCCCTAGGCAGCCCATAGGTTTCAGATGCACTAATCTGAGAGATCCTGAACCCAGCGGGAGTGATGTTCGTGCTTGTCCTACCACGCCCCTGACTAAGATGCAGACCGCATTTCTGCTGGCCCATGTCACAATGAAGGGAATGGGGGAATGGGCCAAAATAAAAGATCTGGTCCATTGGCTTACTGGACACCCTCATCTGCGGTTGCCTTGACATAATACCAGATGGGCATTGAGGATGTAGTGAGCACTATGATATAAACATAAACAGATTTACCCACAGATCATCACACCTAATGCAAGCACTCCCCTGTGCATCCCACTACACTCACTTCAGTATCTGCATTACATGTTCACACAACCAGATCAACAGGTAGCCTAGGATCTTGGTTCAGGGGGAGGGCAGGCTTTTGCGTTCAGTTAAGTCACTGAATAATCACCTGAAGGAATGGAGCCCTTCTGTCCAGACCTGAACTAGCTAAACCTTTGGGTTACTTCACCCTCCAACTATCTCAGGCAGCTACCCCTAGACATTGCAGCAATCTGAGGGCAGTCTCATACACGCTAGCAGTTGTAGTCCTCTATGTACTGACTTGTTACCTTTGCAGAGAGCTGTGTGGTGAGATTCTATTGTAAGGCATTAATGATGCCCGCTTGGGGGTGCCTGACTGGCGGTGCGACTTACTGTCCTGTTTCAGACACGCCTATGTCCATTGCAGGTCTGTGACACAGGATGACGTGCTGACGTCCACTGGAGACTCGTGACACAGAATGATGTGCTGATGTCCTCTGCAGGCTTGTGACTCAGATGCCATTATCATGTAGTCCAACGGCGAATGGAGCTGCTCTGAAGATGCGACGAGGCCGCACAGAGTCCTGATTGCCTAGCAACCGGGTGTGGACGGGGAGTGCCTTAATATCCCAGTCCAATTAAGATGGCTGCTAAGTGGGAAACTCATTTCCTGGTTGTATAATCACCAGGCTCATTCCATGATGTGTTCTGGGTGACTCATTTCCTGATTGTATTATCATCAGGCCCAGACCATAACGTAATGGTGTCAACCCAACAACTACACACAAACTATATGGGGTGAGAGCACACACAATCAGATGCACACATAGAAAGCACACAGATATGCCACACATATGCATATGTGTTATAAATGTGGGTTTATGCAGAGCGCATCCTCCAAGATCACACAGCGCCTGTCCAGGGATGCACATCACGCCACGTGCCATATATGGTGGTGTATGTCCCCATGACAATGGGGCAGGGTGCTATGTAACTAAAAGGTAGGACATGTACTATTAGGCTTTACATGTGCTGGTTGGGAAAGACTTCCAAATGTGTTTTTCCACTAGGTAAACATGGAGTATTCCTTATTGAATTTAATCAGCTGTAATTCCTTATTGAGAGAAGTCAGAGTTGTCATGTTTAGTACCTATGGAATGGAAATGATACATCCTCTTTGGTGGTACAGTTGGATGTGTGGTATTCTGAAAATGCCACTTTTAGACTGTTGCTGCTGCCTATCTCCGATCAGTGACTGGGTTGGGTGAAATCTTACTTTGTGTGTTCCCTCCAGACAGCCATACACAAAGGAAGCCTGTATGTGACTTCATGCAATTTCCTAAGAGGATGGGAGGTAGGAGCTGGGCGCAGCCTCGCACTTACACCTGAATAGGCTTTGTCCTGTTCCCACACAAAGGGCTGCATATCCCCCTGTAGTGGGCCTGGCGGTATGGCAGGAAGAAAGGACCTCTGTGTACTTTAAAGACCCTTCTCTGAAGTCGCCTCCACTTTAAAGGCAAAACTGGGTATAAGTACTGGACCTTTGACTCTATCAACTCAGTAAACTTCTGGAGGTGAAACCACTCTGCCAGGAAGAATAATTGCTGTGCTTAAGGACGGTCACCTTGCTGGACCGCTGATCTGGAAGACTGCTGCCTGCTGCTCTCTATATCTGGGTAAAGACTGGACCTCTATCACTGCAACCCAGAGTGACTCCAAGGGCTAGCTGACTAGCCTCCTGTTTCAAGACTCAGGGACATCAAAGTCTACCATCCTGCTCCTGTGCCTCATCCATTGGAAGTGAACCTAGGTGCTTTCTCCAGGGAGAATGACACATCCTCTGCTGCATGAGCAGAATCGCCACATCGCCATTGTTGCTGGAACAGAACCGGCACGCCGCACTTGGAACCAGTGCATCAACATCCAACCCGCCACATCGGAACCTATGCATCGCCACCAGTGCAGAGAGAAGATCGATGCATCCCCTTGACTGCGCAGAGAAAGTCGGCACATCAGCTTAGGAACCATCCCATCTCAGAATCGGCGCTCCCCCTTCGAAACCATCACATCACCATCGCTGTGTGGAGAAAATCGATGCATCACCTGGAATGTGGGATTGACACCGACGCATCGCTCAACTGCACCCGGCATCTCACTGTTTGCGACCAGGAGCAAATTACTTTGTTCCGCAGTCCTTGAGTGGTTCCTGTATCTGGCACGCACTCCATTGCGGTCGGCCTAAACTCTTGACTTTGCCCCAGTTCAGCGCGACCAGATAACCCCATAGGCGCTTTTTGCTTGTAAGTGGTATTTTCACTTTTGATGTTTAAAAATTCACTTCTACTTATTGTATTTTTGCTGTTTTAGTCTTGTTTTATTTATGTAATTAAGAACTATTTCTCTAACTTGGTTTAGAATCTTTTGTGCGGTGTTTTCACTGTCATACTGTTTGATGTGTTGCACAAATACTTTACACATTGCTTCTTAATTTAAGCCTGACTGCCAAGTGCCAAGCTACAACAAGCACAGGATAATTAAGAGTGTGACTTACCCTGACTAGGATTGTGCTTCCTACTTGGACAGGGTGCATACCTCTGTCATCCAGAATTTCAATTTCCAACACAGAGTCACCCCCCGGTTTTTGCCTTCCTTGGCGGAACCCGTTTTTGTTGGCATTTAGGACTCTGTGCACTTTTTGTCCCTGCTAACCAGTGGTAAAGTTCTTGTGCTGTCCCGTGAAACATGGTAAAATTTACCTACACCTAATTGGCACATGTAATTTACTTGTAAGTCCCTAGTAAATATTACAACCTGTATAAAGGTCAGTGAAATAAATGCTAAAAGTCAGCAGCAGCACTCATTGTGCCACCTTACTAAAGTAGCACAGTGAAACATGTCTCAAGCCTGCCAATGGAGCCTGTAGTCAGTTTTATACTGCCATTTCAAACTGCAAAATTAAAAAAAAATCTAAGTCCAAATCGCCCTTTTTAATAATTAACAGTCACCCTTAAGAAAGACTCTAAAGGTTCATAGGGCACGGTGCATAGTATTTAAATAGTAGGATATGTGTGTTTAAGTTCTACATGTCCTAGCAGTGAAAAACTCCTAAAGTAGTTTTTGTAAAGCCTATTTCTCCTATACACTAAAATTGGGTTACTTTATTTCAATGAATAAGTGCTAATGACAGAATTAGAGCAGATAGATAAATATTGTTTACAATCAAATTAATTTGCAAAGTCGTATTTTAGATGAACTTTTAGAAAGTTGGCATTTTCTTGCCCAAGGTTTCTGAAGCCTTTCTAGAAGTTTAGTGGGGAGAGGGTCATCCTGGCAGGACGGCTTGGGAGGAGCTCTATCCTGCCCTGATTACATTTCAAAACGCTCTTCCTGCAGCACACGCGAAGGAATCTGACACCAGGCCTGCCCTGCCTTTTGTTACCCTAGACAGTTTAGAGACAAACTCATGGGACAGGGGAATGAGCTGGCCAGATCCAGTTTTGGGGCTAGCTCAGGCAAATCCCCCACATAAAAGCCAGCACCAGGTATAAAAACAGGACGTTCAGAACTACTCTTCAGAACGCTACTGGACCTTTGGAGGATTCAGAAGAAGGACTGCCCTGCTACCAGAAAGACTGCCATGCAGCTTGAGGGCCTGCCCTACTGCCTGAAGAAGGAAGATTGGACATGCTTGCTTTACTTTCAGGCTACTATTAGCTGACCTCCTGTGTAGGCTATACGAACACAACAAGGTTCCATATGGCTTCCTGCAGCTGCTCAGCTGACCAGCTGCAACTGGACCTGCCTAGACCCGTCTGAGCCCTGCATGCTGATCTCTGTTGGAGTGAGTCCTGATCCCCAAGAGGTGCCCATACCTTGACCGTTGGCTGGCATCAGTGGCATCGCCTTCTGAAGAAAAAGTGAAAATCCTGAAGTTTGGGGTCTTGGCAAAGGCAAAAGGGCCTATTCAGACCAAAAATCAGCCACCTGCGACGACTGCCAATGTGAAGCTCCAGTGAGATCTGCTCTTCGTGCATGGAGTGTCTGTCCACAGCAACTGGCAACACAATACCTGCACTTCGCGGCAACAGTGAGCGCCATGACAATCTCCCAATGCGCCGCTCCGTCAATGACCGGATCTTCACGCTACTGCAATGAACATCTCTGACAATTGACCTGCCCTTTGTGCCCAAATCTTCTTCCTCGTGGTCTCCTCCAACACAAATGAACTCTTTGCTCCCGAATTGAGAAGGGATCTCTTCAACTAACTGACCTGGTCCCTGTATCTGATCTACGCTCTATCATGGTAGGCCTGAACAAGTAACTTCCCCAAGGTCCAGCGGGATCAGATAACTGCAAGTGGAGTTTTCTGCTCCTTGCCGCTATTTCAACAAAAACATTTTATTTTAATATCTCTGGCTCTACTGCTTGGATTTAGTTTCTTAATTTGTTTTGTTTGTTTTTTTCTGAATTGGTTTGAAGTTTTTCTTGTGGTGTGTTTCACTCTATTACTGTTTGTGTGCTGCATAAATACTTTACACATTGCTTTTAAGTTAAGCCTGACTGGTTTTCTGCCAAGCTGCCAAGGGGGTAAACACAGGTTAATTTAGTGACTTTTGTGGTTCGCCCTGACAAGGATTGTGATTGTTTCCTGACTGGGGCTTTCATCCATCTCAACTAGCTGGCCAGTTTCTTACACTGATGACTACCTAAATGACATCATTAATGGCATTACTGTTGGCTTCATTAGTACCCTGCATAAATCACCAATGAGGCACCCAGGTACTCCTGCAGGAGGGACTGGTAAAGCTTCACCACCATAGTATCATTGTAGCATGCAAGCTTCCCCGAGGAAGCTTGCATGCTGTTGCAGTACCATGAGGGGTAAAGCTTGCATGGTGGGTAAATAAAAGAAAATGTGGGTTGTGTACCAGGTGGGGGGATGTCCTGTGGCCAACCTCCCGCAGTGCATAGTGAAAAACCAAGCACAACAGGAGGTTCGCTGCATGCTGCAATGTTGGGACTTAAGACCTGGCTGGTGGCCCAACCCTGTATCCCAAGTCCCCTCTGGACATGTGCAGCAGTCGGTTGGGAGGGTGGGTGCCCATGGTAGTGGCCATAGTCATGTGCAGAGTGCAATTCGGCTCCAGTAGGGTGCTGGATTCCGGGCCTAGTCTGAGGCCAGGCCCTGAGACTAACAAAACTGGTGAGCACCGCCAAAGGTCATATGCAGCAGAGGAGTTTATTAAATACGATAAAAAAAACAAAAAAATTAACTGAAAAAAACAAACATTAAAATGATGTTACAATTAGGTAATTTTTTTTCCGTATAGTTTTTATTGCTATTTCCGAGTATACAGTAACAATATTGGATCAGTATACCGTATTACAGCTTCAATTGTAGGCAGATAGTGCTGGAATACCTATTTCCCCTAAGCCCCCACTCCCTTCTCGGTCTCAGAACATCTTATACAATGATGATATCCATACAGCATTGCATCAGTGGCATTCACCCCGGATCAATGATCCTGAGTAGAAACACAGCATTAAAAGAAACATTAGGATTCAGGTGTCCCCTCCCCCCTCCCCCCGGAAGGTCCCCATCATATCAGTAATGTGGTGTGTCAGTTTTCCCCCGATCTATGGGGGTGGCTCATCTGGTGGTGTCAGTAGCTCAGTTAGCATTACTGCCCAGGCCCTCATATCATCCTCAAGTTTTTAATCTGTACACGTATTTTTCATGTGACACCCCTCAGCATTTATCCGTTCAGCCATATCCGTTAGCCAGTCTTTGATTTTCGGATATTTTGGAGACAACCATCTTAATACAATCCTACGTTTAGCTAACGTCAGCCCCAGGACAAGGAGTTTTCTGCTCAATTTTTTATTTTTTCTAGAGGGAACACTCCCAACAGACACTGGGAAATCTCTCTGTGGATCCCTCACCCCGTTGCCGCATTCAGTCTGGTCAACACTGATTGCCAATAATTATCTATGTTCGGGCATCTCCATAGTATATGTAAGAAATTGGCAGACCACCCTCCACAGCGGGGGCAATCCGCTGAACGCTCCGAGTTCATGGCATGTAATCTATTGGGAGCAAGATATACCTGATGAATCACATTATATTGTAACAGTTTGAACCTCGCATTGGTAGAAATGGCTTTTACCCCATCGTGGATTGCTTCCCAGGCACATGAATTGAGGTGGCGTGTCAATGAATGTCTCCCATTTACGTTGCACTGGCGCCTCACGGAACATCGGCCAAACCTCCTGCGTTGTTGCTGCTATTTTAGCGAATTGTAGTTACTGCCCCTCACCGAGCTGGTGTCTGCCAGAGTAATAAACGGATTGTTAGGGTATGGATCTCTCAAAGTGTCACAGCCGCCTTTGCACCATTTGTGAAGAGACATGGTCTGTTCAATGTTTTTGAATGGGCGTAATGCCCAAATACTCATTTCCCGTGCATAAAGAGCCCTCTTCATTACAGCTTTATCCGCTTGCTCCCAAGACCCGCTGACTATTCGAACTGCATAGGGCAATTGTTCTAGGGTCCTCGTCCTCATCTTCAGAATCTTCGGCAGAAGATATACACCGCATGTGACCCGCAACAGTCTACATTCCCAATTATTGTGTTCATCTAGCCAATGAACCGCATATTAGAGCTGCGCGGCTAGATAGTAATGTTCTAAGCATGGCACCTTCCGCCAGGTGCGTTTCAGTGGGGAAACAACCTTTACCACGCATGCATTACATCGCATGCCATTAGATCGCGGTCTTTACCACGCAAGTCATTACAACGACTTGCGCTGGAGGGCGCTATAGGACAAGGAATAGTTTAATTTACTATCCAACACCTTCCCTACTGTACGTAGGCTGGAGTTGGAATAGTAAATTTAACTACTCCTAAGTCCAGCGCCCTCCAACGAAAGTCGTTGTAACGACTTGCGTGGTAAAAACCGCGATCTAATAGCATGCGATGTCAATGCATGCGTTGTATAATCATACAACCATTTCAGTGTTGCCAGGCTGACTCTTGTCCTCCCGGTACCCCTCAGTAACTCCACAATCAGTTTATCCAGATCTATAAAGATCCTTCTATGTATGGCGAACAGGGTTCCCTGGAAGATGTTTAAGCACCTGGGGATGTTACAATTAGGTATGATAGAAAGATCTAACCCCCTCAGAAATTCACAGAAAGTGATGTTAAAGTGACGTTATGGTTAGATATGGTAATAAAATATTTGTTTCTTTTTTTTAAAAAGCCAAAGGTTAATTAAAGTGACGTTATAGTTAATTGTTGAAATAAGACAAAATATGAAGTTTTGAAAACAAAAAACACTGAAATTTAGTTATAGTCTACTGAGCTAACTATAATTTGTGTCCCTGCCAAGCACTGATATATATCCTCACATATTACATCACTCATGACAAGTTAAATGACATCATTGATGACATCACTGATAGTATAGTATATCTAGATGTGTTATTGGGCACCCAGATAAAACCACTAATGTGATGATTAGTGCGTCTGTGAAGTAGTCCAGGAGCAAACCTGGAGGACAAAGCATAGACTCTTTGGTGACAGGTATTTTTCTTGTCAGAATGTGTTACATCTTTTTAGAAACCTATGCTGGTGCCGAAAACTATACCAAGAGCTTACTAGTGATTACACACGTATAGGTGAAGAATGAGCACTTCTCCTGGTCAGAAGCAACATATTCCTATATCCAAATAGCATGTCATAAGGGTCCATGCTTCCTAGACCACACTTGCATCTCCTCATCCATTGTCCCATGGTGGGGGGGTTCCTAGAGCTGCCTGGAAAATGAGGCTTGATAGGTGGTTGCAGGACTATGGATTTAGCACTAGGCATAGAAAGTTAAAATGGGCTTCTTCTTCGTGTGCTAAGCGGATGCCATGAGTTTTAGGAAAGTGGCATGGGCAAGCATTATAATCTGCCCTTTCCAAGACGCTGGTCTGTCCATTGATTGACATCCAAGGTTCCCAATAGAAGATGAAGTAAAGTATTTTCCTGTGACATCAGCTCCTGTTTGAATTATACATAAGGATGTATTTCCAAGTTATTAATGAATCACAAAGCATCTGTTCCATTATTTTTAATTTGAGGGCTTTGTCCCTTGTCAGTGTCTAGTCCTTGACAGAATGCTTCTGTGAGGAATAGTAGGGAGGGGTTTGATCAACTCAAGAGAAATCAGGGGTACTTAGTTGTGTTCACTGGTGTTTTTATTGAATTTTATTAATATTATGTAATAAACAGAATACGGAAAGAGGTGTTATAATTACAGACCATAAGATACATAGTACATATTCATCAGCAAAGCTTATACATTCTACAGATATATCATAGCCACAGTCCATAACCCACAAAGCATATATTCATCAGCAATTCAAATATTGTGTAAAGATAAACAGATGGTACCTTCAAGAGAATAGTTTAAACATCAACATTTCACATATATATGCAGATATATTATGATGTTTTTTCCCCATTATGCATGCCAAATGTGTCCTGGATCTAAAGTCTGTGAGGATAACCCTTGATGTCAGAGGTTTGCATCTCAGTAAACATGACCCATATAGGGTCCCATCACAACCTGGGAATTTCCTATCAGCCAACACCCATCATTGATAATTGAATAATCGAATTCCAATAAACTAGTGTTCAGTTGTTGTTGGAGTCCGTTTTTGATACATTTTCCTGAAAGTGTCCCCAGATGTCTCTTTGGCTGGATATGTGTGGAAGAAGGGTGGTGTGTGCATCAATGATATCATTACAGTGCACTGGGTATTGCAGCCAGTTCTTAGTGATAGGGAGTGGACTGTGTCCCTCACTAACTGCTATTCTCAATTTAGTTATCAAAAATCAATCGCTTTTTGACTAGAGGAATTCCTTTATGTAGCCCAATAGAGCCAATATTGTTGGGTGGGGGGATAGACATGCAAAGAACTGTTGTCCATATTTTTCCAGCAGAAGACTCAACCACACAAGATGAGTAAATGCGGCTGAGTAATGGCATCCGGAACATTTTGGATTGACCTTAAGGCCAAAAGAATTCAGCCGACTTGAGGTGTACTGAAATCTATGGAGACATTTTGTTATATTGTGTGTATTTATCTATGCATAATACAACAGTCTATTTTTGCTATTATTAGAAATAACCTTAGTTTGTGCATTGCTGTATGTCCATTCTTCATCTGCTCTCTGTTTTGCTCGCACCTATCCCAGCACCACTACGTCAGTTCGCTATTGAGGTATACCTGTGTGATATGATACGGTGGAGTCTATCAGTCTTAATAATGTAAGTCAATGCAGAGAGAGCTGCAGGTTCTGCAGGAAAGTTTTTGGTAAAATTCTTGTGTAGTAATTCATAATATCAAATATAGAATATGAAATGGGGATGTGTCACCCACCTCCTTGAATCTGTGTGTGTTCAGAAAGATCCATTAGTGGATAGGATAACTATGGTATTGTTGTTGCTGCTAGATGCTATTCTGCCTTTATATTCTGATGTGACAGCTAGTATTGTTGATGATTGCCAGTTTGGCACTGAAAGGTTTTTGAAGCCTGAGCTTTAGACCAATCGATTCCAAGCTGTACACACCACTGTGTTGACCCGTACAGAAAGTCTTGCCATTGGTTTGGCCAGAATCCTTTTAAGAGGACATGGAGAGATCATCTATGCCTCAACTGCTGGGTGGGGCATTGTGGGAATTAATTATAATAGTGGAACATACAATGTGGGTGTGCCACCCAGAACAATTCCTTATCTAGTATTAAACCCCCCCCTTTCATATGGCGGCAGCATCACTTCCAATTGTAGTCGGGATTGTCTCACTGCCCAGATTAATTTGATCAGTAGGTTTCTCGAAGAAGGACCTAGGAAGTGGAATGGGGATGTTCATGAAAAGCTAGTAATTTTATGAGAATAATGATTTTGAGAGTCACTATTCATACCAGTAATAGAGGCAGCATCATCCAACACTCAGTTGTCTTCTGCAACTTCAGCATCACTAAACCATAATTATCCTGTATAACCTTATCTTATGTATAACCTTAACTACAATTTCCCTTGCCATTTCAGAAGTTATTTTAGCCTCAGTCTCATAGTGCTTGTTATCAGGGGGAACATCACCGACTTGGTCTAGTTAATTTTGCATGTATGTCGGAATGGTGTGCTCTTTTGTATCAAAATGGCAATCTCCCTGGAGAGTGTATTAAATGACACGAAGTATCTAGGCAAACACAAGGTTCTAGAAAATTTCTTATCGGGCTAGGTGAGTCTTCTGGAGCATCACCATTGCTATCTGGTGTCCATTTAGGGAGGTCAAAACTGCAGGCAACTTAATGTGGTTGTTAAACCTTCCTATATTCTAGAACATTAAACTGATTGGAAGATTCCCATGTTCATTAGCCACCATGCAGCAATTTTATTGATGTCATCCATTGTCCATGTTTCTGTCCTCACAGGAATTTTAATTAGGTTTGTTTGTAGATGTCATAGCAATTATCTTGTGTTTTACTATGTACAAGTTGCCACATATCAGTTACCCTTAGCAATCCCTCTCACTTTACACAGCAGCAAACCTCCACAACCAGATTAAAGTTCGAAATGGAAAAATTCAATTATCCCTCTAAATGAGGTACACGCAAGAGCTTACCAGAAGTTGCTAACCATTTCCTGTACTCCCATGGTCTGATTGTGCCTAATTATAGTGGTGTGCGATAGTAGCCCTTGCAGACAGTGTTGGAAGATAAGAAGTGGCCAAACCACGTTGTGCATGGCCTTTCTGTATGAGAAGGAGATTTCTGGTATTCAACCCTGCTATATACAACTAAAGCTTGTGTGCAACATGGGTTGGGTGCACCCAACCCGCTATGGGATTATAGCCCCCTTTGGCAGTCAACCCCTGCTGTACTAGACCTTTAGCTGTGCACATTAAAGTTTAGCATCAGAGCCTGGCCTAGGTCATGTTCTGTGCCCAACCCACCAAGGGCAGTCACATCAGTTGCACACAGCCATCGGATGTATGACGTGTGGGTTGACTGCAGACCCTGGTCTTGGACCAAGCCCTTGACCAACTCACTGCATGCAGCTAATACCAGCTGTGCAAGGTGTTTAACTATGTGAAGTTGCCATTGGCTGCCAGGAACTCTGTCCTAGCCCTGTGCACAACCCTACTCACCGTGGTAGGCCAGCTCTGTACCAAACAAGCCACAGACAGAAGGTCATGATCAGCATGGGTTGGGCACCCAACCCACAGTGAGTCACCAGCCCTGTGCCTAGCCTATGATACACATGACTAAGGATTGTTCTCAGCAAAGATTAGACCGAAAAGAATGAAGGGAAAAAAGCTGCCCCATTCAATCATATTTGTTTAATTTGGGTCCAAAGGTGGTCCACAAACCTAGGTGGATCTTCCAAAGCCTAACAGTTCACATCCTCTCAATAATGGTCTGAATAGCTAACACTGTCTAGCCCACCCAACACATTTTTAATGCTTAATTCTTGAAAACTACTGAATGGATTCACAACAAACCCAGCAAAGACACCTTCATAAGTAACGTTAAATTTCACACCAAGTTTGGTGTAATTCAGTTCAGCGTATTTCTCCTGAATGGAGAGCAAGAGTCATACACACGTTAGGATGGAAAAGGTCATTTTTTTACCCTCTTCTCTTTATTGCTTCCTGGATGAATCTGCATGAAACTTACCATGTCAAGCCCAAATCAGAAGATTTTTTTATCGTTGAATATTTCATGCTGATACTTTGAATGGCGCCAAATTTATAAGAAAACAAAAAATTACTTTTCAATGGAAACTACGACCTTCCCATAACAACACAATTGCTATTGCCAGTTAAAGTGATTTTATGGGTAAGAAACAAAATCTAAAACCTACTGATATGAACAGGTATGGCTAGCTTTTGAAACCAGTTATGTCAGAATATCATAGCCTAATTAGCGAGGATAAAAGTCTTTGGAAGGTAAGTATGTGTATGCAAGTATAGCTTTGCTTTTCTTACCTCCACATCCACTTATTGTGAATATATATATATATTAAAGGTACATATATATGGAGATAAGTATAGTAAAGCTATATTTACTCATATACCCAGCTTTACAATATTTTAATACTCTTAAGTTAGTCTAAGATATTTTGCAAGTCAATAGTTTGACCACAATATTATAGTAATAATATACTGTGGAAACAATAACTCATGCCTCCCCCATATGCTGGTCATTCCTCATAATGTGATAGTATGATGATATCTAAAATGACATCATCAAAGACATCCTAATTTACATCGTGGGTGTCATCACTGATAAGATCACATCTGACATCACCAATGTTATCATCAATGGAATCAGTGTCGCAGGCCCAGCATTGCACACTGGTCCTGTATTCAACATTATGTGCAGCCCTTCCAACCAGATTTGGCCACTGAGCTTGTGCCAGAACACCCATGTGGCCAACACCCATCATGTGTGACTTTGAACCCTGGGCAGTGAGCATAACGTACACTGATCTAGGCCTTCAGATGTAGACTGCGGAGATTGCCACGCCACGACAAGCACCATCCCCCTTCTCAGATAAGCCAACAGTGCCCAGCCCTTGACTATGTGCAATGCATTCTGGTTCAGTGGTCTGCCCATAAATCATGCAGAGTGGGCTCCTGACATACTCAGAAAAAATTGTGCCGTTACTACCTGCGGGCAATAATTATGGAAGCCTGTCCAAAGAGCTCCTAGCAGATCCAGAAGATGCTGAGGCTGTTGCCACCCACAGTCTGAGCTAGAGTTACCTTCGCTACTCTCACTCCCTGGAGTCAATAAACTCTGCATTTGGGTTCAGCAGATTTTCTTTGCTTCCGTAATGAAGAAGTGCAATGTGTGTACAATGTGTACTGGTCAATGATATCCTGCAGCCAAAAAACAAAGAGTAGAGCTGCACATCTCTGATCATTGTGCTCTTCTGTAAAGAGGCTTTCAAACAAATCTGACCTCAAATTTCTGTAATAATCACAAGACAGCAACAGTTGGGAAAGGTATTTAATGAGTAATTATCATAACATTTTCTAAGCACAAGGAAGGTAAACTGGCAGTGCAAGCCCATGTTAATGGCAGAATGCGGGCTGTATAACTATACCTAATATAACATGAATTTGCAACACCTTCCGTAGGGCCTGGTCAAGAGTGTTCTGGGACTTGATCACTATGGCCCTCATTACGATGTTGGTGGGCCCTCCACCTACAGGCCGTCAGTGGCGGGCCCACCATCATCTGCAGAAGCAGTCCAACCACCGGATTATGGTCCGGCAGTTAACAGGCATAGGGCAGAAGGACTGACCGCTGCTTTTCCGACATGCTCAAGGTGGCCATAATCCCTACAATAGGGGCGGTGCCTGCTCAGGCACTGCCGTAGGGATTACGATGTCTGTTTCCCTCTGCCTTTTCATGGCGGTTCAACTGCCATAAAAAGGAAGACGGAAAGGGACTTTGGGAGCCACAAGTTGGGCCCACATCCCCCCGGGTCTCTGCTATGCGGCCCGGGGGCACACATGGTGCCCCCCCCAAACACCCATGCACCTTGTGCTAGGCACCAAATAGTGCCTGGCACACGGTGCAGGGATGTTTGTAAACATGCCTTTTGCCATTCGAAATTGTGCTATGGCCATTTTCAGGGCCGCAGCACAAGCCTCAATTGAAAAATGCATGTTTTCGACCGTCTTCACTGTCGGTTGGACATCGTAATGAGGGCCCATTTATTGCATCCGATGTATAACAATACCATAGTGATCTTTAATTTCCATAGTGATCTTTCAAGTTACCTTATTACATTTAATAAGCTGTCATTTCCAAATGGGAGCAAGTGACTAGTTTATGTTTGATGTCTTTAGAATTGTAATGAAAATCCTCTGCCACGGTAAAGTTGCATTTTATTTACAATTTTGAAAATGCCTCTTTTAAACAGTTAAAAGAACAATTGATGGACCTAATGCTGAACAATGCAAACATTCACGCCCAGTCACAAAGATCTGGGTTTAATCCATTGTTCTTTTGCTCACCACACCACCCCAGTTTGGACCCAGCCATATGCAAATCAGCCTTGACCCTGCTCCTCATGGGAACAGTCCAGCCCGAACTGCCAAAGTATGTCCTCCCTTGACCAGAAACAAGCATCCTGGGACCGGTTTCGGGTCATAACCCCTCATCAGCCAGGCTAGTTTGAATCCAGTGGCGCAGTGAGCACAGGACCCACGTGTGGGCAAACCTTCCTCACGTAGGGCAACAAAATCAAAAAGAACAATTGATGGATGGAATGTTGAACAATGCAAACATTCACCCCAGTCACAAAGATCTGAGTTTAATCCATCATTCTTTTGCTCACAGCGGTCCTGATGCTGAGGATACAGGCGAAAGATGCTCAAAGGATGCTCAGGATGAGGTGCAGTCCACGGGGGGTGTCTTTGTGGTTGTTCCTCAGTCCACGGGTGATGAGGGGCAACTTTGGTCACAGAGATCGAGGTCCCTCCAAGTCCTCTATGTTGCAGTAGCAGGTCAGCCAATGCTGGGCTACAAGTTACCTTGGACTACTGTTGGAGCAAAACCATTAGGTGGGGTCTAGTGTCCCTTGGGTAGGACAGATCCGCTCTTTGATAGTTCTCCTGGGTCCGGCAGGCATAGGTGTATCTTTTGGCTATCTCGTATTGTCCTTTGTGCACCCGGCGACTGGTAGCGGCAAAACTTTTGCAGTGGCTACCAACTTGAGCTGATTCCAGGGGATCATCCAATTTATAATTTGAGTCACTGCTGTAGGGTGGGGCTGGTAATCAACTTTTCCCTGAGCCAGGAGCCGCAGGCACAATCCAAACTTAGCTAGCTCACAGTGCAGCAGTTGCAGTCCTTCCAATGGTGCAGCCTCTCTTTGTGCAGTTTCAAAGGTAGCAGGGCAGTCCTTCTTTGGTCCTTTTTCTGATGCCAGCATGATCTGAGGTTCAGGATGCCAGGGGTAGAACATTTATCCCAGGAAAGAGCCCAGAGGGAACCATACGGTCAGTAGCCAATGGGCTACTGGGTCCCCTCTTTCCTAGTGATGTGTTTCCTGCAATATGTGGCATTGAACTATTCCAGAGTGCCCTATTCTTGCCCCTTTCAAGATGATACACTCCTTCCTTAGTCGTTAGGAGGATGGTAGCCCACCCTAGATGTGTGGCTACCAGTGGACTACCCATCCACAGGAAAACCGGTTTGGGGACGGGTTTTCTCTCCCTGGCTCTGTCTCCTATCTGCAGGAACAAAACGCAACCTGCTTAGGGGTGTTTTCACAGTCAGCTCTTCTAAGTGTCATAGCCCCCTCATACGCCCTTTCAGAAGTTGGCCTGGCATGCAGGGCTCATATTAGGCTACCCCTGTGTCACCTTATGGTGCGCTATGATTCCATGTCCGAGCTTCTCCAAACCCCTTTATTCCATTACTCCTGAGCTTGCAAGCATTCCTTGCACACGTGAACCAATGGCTTACCTTGCTCCCACTGTTACTAGGGTCTTGGTGTGTTTTCCTTTGCACATGTTTTAACAAATGATACATTTATTTCCTAGTTCCATCCATTGCTTTGCACCTGCTCTTTGTGTAAAGTCATAGCTAGTGTACTAGCACGCGTTTCCTTCAGGAGTCTTTTTTTTATTTTTTATTTTTAGTCCTCATTTACATTGGAATCCAGCTCTAGGGCCCCCCAGTTCCAGCACCAACCAGAGCAATTTGATTGTTACCAAGGGTCTTAATGTCTCATATCATTCTTCCTTGTTTCTCTGCCCTGGCCCCCAACCGGCCGAACTGCAAAGCATCCAGGAGAATTAAGAGACCGTAAGGAAGAAAGGCATAATCATCAGACCGAACCCTTCCCCTAACATCTCGCTTCAGTTAGACTCTAACCATTTTAAAACAGGCATCCAAAATGTATTCCTTTTCCGATGCTCTATCCAGACTTATTATATTTTTAACAGCTTTTATAAACTCTACTTCATTTGGCGGCAATTTACTTATCCACTTTTTACATATCTCTCTACCTGCCAAGGGAATCAGGTAAAAAAACAACTTTTTTTCGTCCTTTGTAAAATCAGCATGCACAGACGATATCTCCCAAAATACCAAATGTAAGCTTACCTGGAATTCAGTATTCACTATATCTGAGATGTCTCTACTTACATCTTCCCAAAATTTCTGAATCCCAGGACATTCCAGGAACATATGGATATCATCCGCCTTCTCTTGGCATCATTTTACACACCTTGATGATCTTCCATCCCCCAACTTCGATAACCTGTACGTCGTCCAATATACTCTATGGAGACAGAAGATGTGGTTCTTTCTTAAGTTGGTGGATAAACCGTCAAACAGAGGAAGTTAAAGGATACTTGCCATAGGTCTTCAAGCTGCAGCATCAGCAAGCACTTTCCCCACAAATCGGTAGGAAGTTTGAAGTCACCCACTGAGAGATCCACCAGTAGCCAGTATCACCTCACCACTTCCTTCTTCTTTGGTACCTTACACATTAAGCCATCTTCCAGATCATTTGACGTACCTATCTCCACCCTCTCATTTGTAAATATTTAAAAATGGAGAGATTGTTATTGGACAGCTCTACCAATTTGTCCCAGGTTACCAAATCTACTTCCGTGATATCCCCCCATCTCCGCATTCCTGTCTCTTTTAGCGGACTGGCCAATGAATCCTTCATCCATTCAGTAGATCCTGGTGCCCTCCACATCAGCATCCATCTACTATAGTAGGTGAATTTAACTTCCTTCCGAATCTTAGACCAAAGTTCTGCCATATTTTGTAAGATTTTGAGACGTACTCTCTTAAACTACTTGGGGTCGCCAAACTTGAACATAAAGCCTTGCATTCCTCCATCAATATCTGACAACATGCACCTAAACATTTTGCCAATGTCAGAATTGTCTGGTTTGGTTAATAACATCTTCCCGTTCATTAAGAGAAAAGCCCAAGCATAGTACATTAGATCTGGGAAACATAAGCCACCCTTTTGTTTCCTTCTGCGTAGTTTTTTCCAAGCAATACGATGGCCTTTTGAGTCCCATATAAAACTGTTCATTTATTTTCCCCTGTAATTTCTTCAACCACTCCACCTTAAATAGGAATGGAATTGTCTGAAAAAGGAACCTATATTTTGGAAGAATTTTCACTTCACCAGATTTACTTTGCCTATAAGTGTCAGTGGGAGATGAGACCAACTAAGCATCAGGATTCCAGCTTCTTTCATCACATTGCAGAAATTAGTTTCAGGGAGTTCCTCAATATTCTGGGTGATCTTTATGCCTGGATACCTCATCTCCTTTTTACAGATATTAAGGTTTGACTCCAAATTCCACGCCATAACTTCTGTTTTCTCTCTGTTTACCGCATACCCAGCAATACGGCCAAACTGTGAAGTTAGGTCGTTTAATAGAGGGACCGATAGGTACAGATCTGATGTGAAGACCAACAAATCATCTGCCTATAACGCAACCTTATTTTCCCAATACTTATATCTGAAGAGAACTATTCAGCTCTCTTTCCTAATCTTAGCTGCCAATGGTTCGATATAAGGAGGGGGCATAACGGACATCCCTGTCTTGTCCCTCTTGAAATACTAAAGGGCGCAGAGAGATTGCCGTTTATCAAAACTCTGGCTCGCGAATTTATATATATCATGGCTATTGCCTTACAAAAGTTACCACCCAAGTTATAAAGTTTTAACATCACCTGCAGATAAGCCCAATTTACCCTATCGAAGGCTTTAGTGTCGTCCAATGTAATAACTGCTATGGGGAGTTTATAAGTGGAAGCTATATCGGCTGCCCCTATCAGGTTGAGGGTCAACTCCTGGATCCCTCTCCCTCTTACAAACCCCTTTTGGTCAGTATGGAAAAAGCCCCATACCACCCCGTTAAGTCTCTCTCCCAGAATTTTTGCAAAAACCTTATAATCACAGTTTAATAAAGAAATTGGCCTATAAGAGTCGCACAAATTCAAGGCCTTCCCTGGTTTTGGAATTAGAATAACTGTTGCCTCATCCCAGGATGCTGGGAGTTCTGCACCCTTCTCAAAAAATTGAGCGAACATCTTTGTCAAGTGTGGCAAGAGGACCTCCTCAAGTATTTTATATAATTCCAGAGGTAACCCATCTGGGCCTGCTGCCTCCCCAACTTCCCTGCCCTTATTGCATTCCATATCTCTATGGTCGTTATGCTGCTGTTTAACACTATACTACTGATATCAGAAATGCCATCCGGAACTTCCTGCCGCAGCCATGCCTTAACTTCTCCCTCAGTGACTACCAGGTCCTCATGATATCATTCTCCAAAATAATTCTGAAAGGTTTCCTCAATTTCCTTGCTTCCAGCAAGGATATTACCGGTTTTCTCGGACCTAACCTCTTTAATAAAAGATCTTGCTTGGTCTGCCTTCGCTTTCCATGCTAGGGGCTTTCCACAGCCCTCACCGTACTCAAAGTGCTCAATTTTACTTGCCCTCCATCTTTTCCTCAACCTATCTTCAATTAAGGGAGACAGAGCCTCTTTTCCAGCTTGTAAAGAAGCTTATAAAGTTGCTTTCTCACTTTCCCCCATCTCCTCTAGGAGGTCATGCTCCTGCTGTTGGATACGGCTTTCCAATAGACTAACTTCCGCGATAAACTCTTTCCTATTTAGTATCTGGATACTAGTTATTTTCCCTCTCAAAAACGCCTTGAATGTGTCCCATACTATACCAGCAGGTGCACTATCCATATTTATAGCAAATAATTCTTCTGACTCTAATTTAAGTGCCTCTATCACAGTTTCATCTAACAACAGAGTGCGATCCATAGTCCACCTTCTTTGTATTGCCACTGTGCATACTGCTAGAGTTATGGCCACTGCTGAGTGGTCCGAAAAATGAGCTCCCATATGAGTGATCTTTTCCACATAGTCTCTAAGCCCTTGGTCAACTAAAAAGAAATCGATTCTAGATTGGTGCCTGTATTTTTTATTATTATATGTAAAGCCCTTCTTAGCCCCCATCCTCTCTCTCCAGATGTCACTCCATCCTAATTGTACCATGGAGGTCTTAATTAATGTTTGCATCTTACTATTTGTAACTGAGCGACTATTAATAGAACGGTCCAATGAGTCATCAAAAAACACATTAAAGTCACCAGCCAGAATGACTGGGTCTGTAAAATTCAGTAGTTCTGTCAACAGCCCCCCAAATGGCTTTGTATCATCAATATTGGGTCCGTAGTATTCTACTACAGTAAACCCTTGATTATAGATTTTCAGCTTTGCAACAACCCATCTGCCTGCTCTGTGTACTGTACTCCGTTCTACCAAGATGTGTGGGTTTTTCTTAATCACAATTGCCACCCCCCTTACCATCAAATGTTGGGTAGTATACGCCACCTTTTGCGCCCAGCTTTTAGATCTAAACAGCTCCTTCATCTCCTCACCTGTGAGGTGGGTATCCTGTAGAATAATAATTAGGGCTGAGACATCTTTCAATACTGCAAGATCTTCTCCCTCCTTCCTTTCACTCTTAACCCATTTACATTCCATGACAGGAGCTCGACCCTCGATATCTGACCCTCAGCTATTTCCTTATTCAAAACCTTCCCCTGCACGGGAGCACCATAACCAATTTTTTTCTTGTAAATGAGGGCAATTTAGTGCTTTACTGAGAATTTCTTCTTTCATTTTGAATGTTAAGAAATTCACCAAAATCTTCCTAGGCTTTGCTCGATTGGGATTTAACCTGAAAGGGTCTCTATGAACCCTCTGCATATCATCCATATTCTCTTGCTCCGAGTACTCCACTTGTGTCCCCGCTTTAAGCAGTTTTGCAACAAATTTTTTCAGGTTGTCCCCTTCTGCCCCCTCCGGGATTTTCAAGAGACGCAAATTATTTCTTCTCTGGTTGTTTTCTAGTGACTCCAACTTTTCCTGCAAGCCTGCCCCGCTTTCTTTGAGAAGTCTAATGCTTTCTTTGTTTGCCTCTGCTTGACGGGTCAAGTCTTTAACTGTAGATTCCAACTCTTGAGTCCTGACAGTAAGGTCATCAAACTTTTTCTCTAAGCTGTTGCATGCCAGTCTGATATCTTTTTGGTTAGCTTCTGATGTTTCAAAACTACTCCTTAACTCCATAGTTAATGACTGAATCAATTCCGACACTGGCAATGGTGGTGCATGTATCTGAGGTAGTTTTGCTAACTCCGGCTCTTTCCTTACACCATCTCACAGAGCTAGCCCTCCTTCTTGCACCGCAGAGTTTAACTCCCCTACATCCCCAGCACCAGAGCCTGCTTCCAAATCTGTATCGCCTACTTCTATATCTTGCACACCCTCCTCTGGGTTGATACAACCTTCTACTGTCAAGACTTGGAATCTGTTTGGATTAGTCAGGACAGGCCCTGCCAGTTTCACCATGTGGCCTTGTTACTCCGCCTGCTCCTTTCTATTATGAGCGACCAGCTCCAACTGTTTACCTTCTTCTCCCATATTCAAAACCAATGTTTTTGGTATTACCTTAAAAAACGTTCAGAAGAGGGGTTATCTTTAGCTTTTGACCTTTGGTTCCCACCCCTTTCTTTGATCTTATCGTTTTCACCCTTCTACCACCACCGTCTCCTTTTACTACCTGCTCTCCTAGAGTTGCTTTAGCATAGTTTACGATGTTAAACGTTGCTGACTTGGTTTCTGGGATACACAGTGCCTTATCCTGGCCTAATGCACTTCTTGCGCTTCTTAAAACGTATCTATTAGTTTTTCCCTGTTCCACAGATTTTTCCTCCTCCAATAGCAGGGCACCAGTAATAATCAGAGCTGTCTCCCACTCTGCCTTCCACCCCACCGGGTTTGCTAGACTAGTTGAAGGGGTCTCCCCCCCCTGCACCTTACCCGTGTCGAGCGTGTGCTATTAATGCTGCTGCTCCTATTACTGCCTCCTTTTAATTTTTCTTTCTTACTCCCTTGCAGCTGTGAAATGGCTCTCTGCTCCTCGCCCTCTGTTGAGTCAGCGCGAATCTCTTCCTGGCTGCCCAGGCGAACCGAGTGCTCTCTGCCCCTCCCTCCCCAGAAGAGAATCCGAGCTGCGGCTCCTTAACCCTCGAGGAGCCCGCTCGCGGCTTCAGTCCAGCGCAACTCGGAGCCTGGGATCACCATGTATGCCGTTTTGTGTCGCTTCGGGGAGGGCCTGAAAGTCCCCCAACAGCCGCTTGGATCCGATACTCCCCCGCTGCAGGTAAGCTGTTTTGTGCTGATATTTGGCCCCTTTTCACAGCCCCAACCTTAGGAGCACGCCCGCAACCCGCCACTAGCCGGCCGCCATGGTCTCCGCCCTGTTCCTTCCTTCAGGAGTCTTGTAGAACCTTCCATACTGCCATGTGCGCCATGTGCCACATGTGTCCCCCCTGTACCCACTGGACCCTGAACATGTTATATAACCACACTCAGACCCGGGTCCCTTGCTTGGCCTACACACCCTGTGGAACAAGCTTCCTTCCTACCCATTCAATTGAAGAATGGACTGGACCAGTTACTCACGTCTTCGGCAGTTCCAAGCTCCTCCAGTGATTCTCTTGGCTTCAGGTACCTCAGCGCATCCTTTGTCTCCGCCTCTGTTCAGCTACTCCATTTCCCTGGTGGCTTCCTGAGTCAAGACTTCAAGACCTTCTTTGTACTTTGGTCAAGTGAAAGAACTAGGCTAAGTACTTGGTTTCAGGTTAGTGCAAATTATCCTTTTATATTAGTAAGAAGGCCGGAGTATCGCGTCTTCAAGCTCAAAGACTTGCCTACAGTTTTTTTTTGTTACTTTCCTCCAGTTCACCTTGTTGTTTGATGCCCCATATCCTTCTTGCACCCTTTGCCTTTGAGCCAAGTTCATTCAGGACCTGAGACTTTGTTCTGTGTTTCTTGGATGAACTGTATTGCCCAGAGTACACTCCTCTGAATGATTGATTAATGTATGAACCTTGCACCGAGATCTATGTTCTAAGTTTAACTTTGGGAGTGTCATTAACACCGATCTATGTTCTGAGTGTATCCTTAGAAGTAAACACAAGGAGATGATGGACGGAGCGCTGAAACATTTCAGTCACTCACCCCCAGTCACAGATCTGGGTTGAATCCATCATCATTCTTTAGCTCACTCCGCCACCTCAGTTCAGACCCAGCTATATGCGAATCAGTCTTGACCCTGTGCCTCATGGGAACAAACAGTCCAGCCCGAACTGCCAAGCCAGGTCTTACCTGAACCGGAAACAAGCATCCTGGGACCGGTTTCTGGGTAACACCCTTCATCAGCCAGGCTAGTTTGAATCCAGTGGCAAAGTGAGCAAGGAACCCACGTCTGGGCATACCCTGCCAACTTAGGGCGAACAAAGCAAACACAAGGAGATGATGGACGGAGCGCTGAAACTTTTCAGACACTCACCCCCAGTCACAGATCTGGGTTGAATCCATCATCATTCTTTAGTTCACTTCGCCACCTCAGTTCAGACCCAGCTATATGCAAATCAGTCTTGATCCTGTGCCTCATGAGAACAGTCCAGCCCGAACTGCCAAGCCAGGTCTTTACTGAACCAGACCCAAGCATCCTGGGACCGGTTTCTGGGTAACACCCTTCATCAGCCAGGCTAGTTTGAATCCAGTGGCAAAGTGAGCAAGGAACCCACGTCTGGGCATACCCTGCCAACTTAGGGCGAACAAAGCAAACACAAGGAGATGATGGACGGAGCGCTGAAACTTTTCAGACACTCACCTCCAGTCACAGATCTGGGTTGAATCCATCATCATTCTTTAGCTCACTTCGCCACCTCAGTTCAGACCCAGCTATATGCGAATCAGTCTTGACCCTGTGCCTCATGGGAACAGTCCAGCCCGAACTGCCAAGCCAGGTCTTACCTGAACCAGAAACAAGCATCCTGGGACCGGTTTCTGGCTAACACCCTTCATCAGCCAGGCTAGTTTGAATCCAGTGGCAAAGTGAGCAAGGAACCCACGTCTGGGCATACCCTGCCAACTTAGGGCGAACAAAGCAAACACAAGGAGATGATGGACGGAGCGCTGAAACTTTTCAGACACTCACCTCCAGTCACAGATCTGGGTTGAATCCATCATCATTCTTTAGCTCACTTCGCCACCTCAGTTCAGACCCAGCTATATGCAAATCAGTCTTGACCCTGTACCTCATGAGAACAGTCCAGCCCGAACTGCCAAACCAGGTCTTACCTGAACCAGAAACAAGTTCAGCGCTCCGTCCATCATCTCCTTGTGTTTGCTTTATTCGCCATAAGTTGGCAGGGTATGCCCAGACGTGGGTCCCTTGCTCACTTTGCCACTGGATTCAAGCTAGCCTGGCTGATGAGGGCTGTTAGCCCGAAACCGGTCCCAGGATGCTTGTTTCCGGTCCAGGGAAGACAAGGCTTGGCGGTTCAGGCTGGACTGTTCCCATGAGGCACAGTGTCAAGACTGATTTGCATATAGCTGTGTCTGAACTGGGGTGGCGAAGTGAGTTAAAGAACGATGATGGATTCAGCCCAGATCTGTGACTGGGGTCCTCGGACCCTGCACCACCGCCTGGGACAACACCTGGTGGCCCTCTGCCCTCGGGAGCCCTACAGACCACGCCCGGAACCTCAGCATCATCCTCGACTCCTCCCTCTCCATGAACCGCCAGATCAATGCCTTCGCCTCCACCAGTTTCAACTGCCTTCGCATCCTCTGTAAGACCTTCAAATGGATCCCCTCCGACTGCAGAAGGACCGTCACCCACGCACTCATAACCAGCAGTCTTGACTATGGCAACGCCCTCTATGCCGGAATCAACAGAACTCTTTTACACAAACTCCAAACCATCCAGAACGCAGCAGCCAGACTCGTCCTCGGGACTCCGCGTCACGAGCACATGACCCAACACCTACGCGGCCTCCACTGGCTCCCCGTCGAGAAGAGGGTCACTTTCAAACTCCTCACCCACGCCTACAAAGCCGTCAACAACATCGGACCCAAATACCTCAACGAGAGAGTATCCTTCCACGTACCCAGGAGGAACCTCCGCTCTGCCGACCTCGCCCTGGCAGAGGTCCCCCGCATCCGCAGAAACAAAGCCGGAGGGAGAGCCTTCTCTTACATCGCAGCCAAGACCTGGAACAAGCTCCCTGTGAACATCAGACGCTCCCCGACCCGGCACACGTTCAAGAAGGACCTCAAGACCTGGCTTTTCGACTGATCCGGAGCCGCTGCCCCCCCCCCAGCGCCTTGAGACCCTCACGGGTGAGTAGCGCGCTATACAAGCCCCCTGATTGATTGATTGATTGATTGAGTGTCTGAGAAGTTTCAGCGCTCCGTCCATCATCTCCTTGTGTTTGCTTTGCTCGCCCTAAGTTGGCAGGGTATGCCGAGACGTGGGTCCCTTGCTCACTTTGCCACTGGATTCAAGCTAGCCTGGCTGATGAGGGCTATTAGCCCAAAACCGGTCCCAGGATGCTTGTTTCCGGTCCAGAGAAGACATGGCTTGGCAGTTCGGGCTGGACTGTTCCCATGAGGCACAGGGTCAAGACTGATTTGCATATAGCTGTGTCTGAACTGGGGTGGCGAAGGCGAAGTGAGCTAAAGAACGATGATGGATTCAACCCAGATCTGTGACTGGGGGTGAGTGTCTGAAAAGTTTCAGCGCTCCGTCCATCAGCTCCTTGTGTTTGCTTTGTTCGCCCTAAGTTGGCAGGGTATGCCCAGACGTGGGTCCCTTGCTCACTTTGCCACTGGATTCAAGCTAGCCTGGCTGATGAGGGCTATTAGCCCGAAACCTGTCCCAGGATGCTTATTTCCGGTCCACGGAAGACATGGTTTGGCAGTTCGGGCTGGACTGTTCCCATGAGGCACAGGGTCAAGACTGATTTGCATATAGCTGGGTCTGAACTGAGGTGGCGAAGTGAGCTAAAGAACGATGATGGATTCAACCCAGATCTGTGACTGGGGGTGAGTGTCTGAAAAGTTTCAGCGCTCCGTCCATCATCTCCTTGTGTTTGCTTTGTATCCTTAGGAGTGCCAGTAAGTCCAATCTGTGTTTCAAGTTATTCCATGGGAGAGTATCGCTCCAATTAGTGGTTCTGGGTAATTTTCTTCTTAGCTGTGTTTCTGAAAGAAACTGCAAGTTTATGTTATTGAAGTGTTTGTTTAATCAATGCGTTGGGAGGCCTGAAGTGCTTTGATTTTAATTGCCTCCTCTTGTTTCCAGTGCATTACACCTTCACAAAACCAGAGGTCCAGGTCCTGTCACATCCACCCAGCAGACTCAGAGGGTCACCAGTTTATGCGGTGCCTCATAGTTGCTGACCGGAACTAGTACCGCAATCCTCTCTTTTCTTTTTTTGTCCCAACCCCATTCCCCCCAGAGGACAGCGTGTGACCAGGGATTTTGTGCTTCGGCATGCACTGTCCTTAGGAGAGATAGAAGGCTTAGCATCAGCTCCAGTGTCATCTCCGTGGTTGGAACAAGGTGAGTGCATAACACTAAAGTGGAGTCACCTTTGAAGCTTGCCTTTTGGATTAACACCCTGAATTGCCATCTTGTGAGAGGATCTTTTACCTTGCTCTGCAACAAATGCCTTTGTTCCTCTGCCTGGGAGTCGTTCACATGTCTCTCCAGGTGGTCAGAAATCTGCCTGTGTGCTGGTGCCTTTGTGAGGCCACTGGACTAGCTGGAGTGCAGCGTGTCAGCTTTCTCAACCTTGCTAACTTTAATGGTGACTTTAAATTTGACCTGGGCATCAGGTCAGGTGTAATGCCATGATTAATTTGATACCTTACTCAACTTGTAGGTAGTCCTATTCAGCAGTTAGTCAGGCTGGGATGTCAGTCGGTAAGCCTGTGTTAGCCAATGGGGCTACTAACCGTTCCACAGAAAAACAACAATTTGGAGTTATTGCTGTTAAGACATATCAAAAAGTGTATGTCCTGTTTAATAATAATTAGCTCCCTGCCATAGAGCTCCATAGGTCTTTCTTAAAGGAGACTTACATGTATCATTAAGGGAAGTTGTGGCATTGCCATTAGTTGTAATTGTAAAGTCGAACTAGCAGTGTAAACACTGCTCTTTCAATCTACAGTGGCATGCTATGGTCCAATTTGAACTTGCACATTCAGGGTGGCGCAAACAGTGCTGCAACCCTGGGTGAACTCTCTGCCTTACATGCCCTGGGCACCCTGGGTACCAAATCCTAGTAGGGTGACCAACCGTCTGTAAATTTCATGGACCTTCCGTAATTTGGACCTCACGTCCGTTGTCCATGAGGATCCCTTATACGGACGCCTTTTGTCCGTAATTTTAGGCCTTGCAGGGAGCAGAGCTGTTCCCTGCGAGAGTCCTCAGCTCCCTGATGGGGCCGCCTCGCACTCATCCTCGGAGCAGAAGAGCAGCCCCACCCCGCCCATTGTTATTCTGTATGCTGGCTGATTGTCACATACAGAATGACAATGGGCCAGTTTAAGCTGTTACAGCATGTGGTGGCCTCCTCCTGCCGCGGTCTAGGGCGGGGCATTCTATTAGGGCTAGATGGAAGAAATGTACAAAACAAATGTACAAAAACACCCATGCTGCTATGTGCCAGTTCATGAAAAGAAGCTGGCGAAAGAAGTTAAAAAGAAGAGGTTATAGTTCTTACACAGTATCATCATTTCAGAGCTGAAGCATTTTTAATATTATATACAACAAAGCCATAGTTGCTGCTTTTTTATTTATTTTATGCAACTAACATCCATTGACAAAGCCAATAGTTGTGGCTTGTTGTAGGTCTAATGTTACTGGATGCAATGATAGAAACAGCAAAATACTAGTCGGGTGGCACATTATGCTCAGCACATATTTTTAGCTTAGGTGTTTTAAGCCACGCCCTTAATTACATCAGACACGTCCCTTGGAGAGACCCCCAGTTTTTTCATCCCACTTAAAGCCCTGGAATCAACACCATGTCACAGTCACCTCACGTCCTGGCATTGTGCATCATGCATGACTCATGACTTCCAAGTTTTCAGATTGCTTTTGTGCAGGGGCATAGCGAACCCTCCCCTACCCCACCCCACCCCTTGCTTTAGGAACTACAGCGAGGGGGAAGTTCTTTATGGGCCTCTTCTGTCTGCAACTCAGTAAACAAAGGCTCAGTTCTTAATTAATGTGAAAAGGTGGGTTAGTGAATAAGTGAAGGAATGGGTAAATGGCTGGATGGATTTGTGAAAGGATGAATGGATGAGTAAAAGGGTGAATGGATGGATAATGAGAGAAAGGATGGATGGATGCGTCGGTGGAAGGATGGATGAGGGTAAATAGATGGATGTATGGGTGGAAGGGTAGATGGATGGGTAAAAGGGTGGATGGATCAGTAAAAGGATGGAAGAATGAGTGAAAGGGTGATGATGGGCGAGTGAATGGGTGGATGGATAAGAGAAATGATGGATGAATTGATGACTTGATAAGTGAAAGGGTGAATGAATGGATGGATAGATGAGTAAAAGGGTGGATGATGAGAGAAAGGATGGATGGATGAGTGGAAGGATGGATGAGTGATAGGGTCAATGGATGGATTCATGAGTGGATGAGTAAATGGATGAGTGTGTGGATGGGTGAAGGGTGGATGGAAGAATGGGTGGCTAAGTGAAAGGTGAATGGAGAGAGAAAGGGAGGATGAATGGATGGATGGATGAGTGAAACCATGGATGAATGACTGGCAGAATGAATGGGCGAATGGGTGCCTGGATGAGTGAAAAGAAGAATGTAAAGATGGATGAGAGAAAGAATGCATACATGAGTGAAAGGGAGGGTGGAGGGCTGGAAGAAAGGATGGATGGATGGACGAGTGAAAAGTTAAATTGGTGGACGGATGAGTGACTGGGTGGATGGATGAGTAAGTGAAAGGATGGCTGAATGTGTGAAAGGGTAAATGCTTGGATGGAAGAGTGAATGTATGGATGGGTGGAAGAGTGGATGGATGAGTGAAAGGATAGCTTGGGTGAAAGGGTAAATGGTTGGATGGATGAATGAAAGGATGGATGGGTGGAAGAGTGGATGGATGAGTGAAAAGATGGATTGGGTGAAAGGGTGAATGGATGATGGATGGATGAGTGAAAGGGTGGATGGAGGGATGGATGAGTGAAATGATGGATGGAAGGATAGATGATGGATAGGTTTGCAAATGGTTGAAAAGATTTGGATATGGATGGGCACACAGATGGAAGCACAGAATGAATGGTGAAAGACTGAATGATGGATGGAAGAATTAATAGATGACAGAATGCAAATTTGAAATGGTGGATATCAGGGGTTTGATGGAAGGATGAATGGCTAGATCCTTGGACAAGAGAGCTCTTCTGGAGAGGGTTGTGATGACTTACTTTGCTTTCTTGGTGCCATAAGAGCTTTAGTTCAAAGTGGGAGGTATTTAAATTGTATGGCTACTCCCTTGCCTAAGTGTTACTATTCTGTATTTGCTGTGTGCTTATGTGTGGGATCTATACATCATGCATATGACATTTTGAGTGACACCCAACAGTGCCTTCTTTAAGAAAGCTGCAGGGAAAAGCACCTTTGTGGCTTCCTTCAGCTAGTGCAACTCTCTGCAAAGCCCTCATAAGCAATGTCAGATTCCGTATTTTAAGTTCCACTTGCTGAAACACCCATAATGCGTTCCCTATAGTGGGTTCATCACAGCAATCCTCCCTTTAGTTCACCTATGCGTGGCGCTTTACATCTCACAATGGCACTCAGATATGAGATGCTAGTAACAAACTCTATCCGAGCAGATCTTCCTGACCACTTCTCTCACCAAACATGCCTGCTTAGGACCATGAGTTGTAAACAAAATATCAGACTGGACAACCCAGTGCAGTAACCATATAAATAGATTATTATCATATGAAATACCACAAAAAGACCTGCACAGTTGCTCAAAGCTGCGTGCATACCAAAAAAACGTGAAGTGCACGATTGGCTCAACCTAATATAAACTTATTTTGACTTGGACTTAAGTTGTTGTCTATTTACTTACTTTTATACTATCGCACAACTTCCTCTGATGTGTCTGTAAAACGTACCTTTTGTCCCGAAGTGTTCCCCTGAATTTTGACCTTCTGTCCTGAATTTTTGTCCTGAACTTTGACCCTTTGTCATGAATTTTTACACTTACCGTCCTGAATTTGCACCCATGCCAGTTGGTCACCCTATATCCTAGGTACTTTTAAGTAAGTCAGTACTTGCCAATTGGGTGTATTTAATTTAACATATCTATTGTATAGGGTTCGAAAACTGGCATTGAGTTCTGGGTAGCAGGCCTCAGTGCAATCTCAGAGTCAAAAAACCAGCAGCATCAATTCAAAAATGTAGGGGTGAAAATGCAAAAAGAGGCATTTCCTTACAACTACCAAACACACAAAATGAGTTCTCGACCAGCAGAAACTCACCCAGTTGAGTGCGGATTACTCCTGTGCACAATGGGTCAACTGGACACCAATCTAAGGGCCCGATTCAGAGTTTAGTGGTCAGGGTACTCTGTTGCAACGGCAACAGGCTACTGTCTTCACCAAACTCAATGTCCGTATTTACAGTCGGACGAGCCTATATTATGCCGAAGGTAGAGACTACTCTGTATCAACCACTGACATAAACCTCAGACAACCCAACGGAGTAAGGGCCATTGGAGGTCTGGCCATGTGTCTAACCACCCAATTTAGACTAGGCAAACACATGGGCAGTTTTCGCTGTCTGCCACCGCCAAGTAAACCCTTACGGTAGAGGGCAATGAAAACTGTCTCTCTCACCATGGCAGAATACTCCCGTGGTGAGAGGGATTGCTCTTTTTATTGAGCAAAACAAAATCCCATCACATAACTGAGCACAAAGTAGGGGAAAATATGCAAATAGTGTTCATCTGTTTGCGTTAGGTTCAGCATTACATAGCAATTTGCTATTAATTGAATGATACTCATGACATTGTAGGGGACAATACTAGAACCACTCTCAGTTCTTACAAGGTTGGTTTTACATACAGATGCAAGGGATTTAGAACATGCGATCCAATGTGAAACAATTATTCTGATCTCTGTTGCCCATATAATAATCATGATGGATTTAAAAGAGTGTATCCCAGGAACATTAGGTGTTTGGAAACAGGGGGTGCTGCACTGTTAAATGTGTGACTGACTATTGTGCATTGAAAATACCTAAATTGTAAATGGCTATGATGTATTGGTCTCCCAAGTGAGATAGTGTTAATGTTCAATATATGTTGGGCCTCATTTATATATTGGCGGGCAGCCCGTTGTTCTGCCAGGGCAACAGAGTAAATTATTTGGTTGCGCTCACGGAGGGACCACCTGCAGGATTTATAAATGACTGCCAAGCTGGCGGTCATTTATAAGCATTGGCAGGAACCGCCATCACAGCCTTTCCTGCCAATGCATTTTTCTGTTTGGTGCAGAGGTCCATCAACAGGACAGAGCCATGTACGAATCAGGTTACTTTTTTTATTTTGAAAAAGAAAATCTCGAAACAGGATTTTCTTTTTGAAAATACAATGCTCCTTCACCATGGGAGTCTTCTCCCATGGCAAGGTGAGCTTTTAGAAGTTTTCTCTGTCCCTTACCGCCAGGGTTTCCTGGCAATGACTGGCAGTGAAAACTGACCTGTTATTCCGCTCATCTAAAATTAGGTGGACAGAATGACAGGTCAGCCTCTGACGGCCTTAACACCTCAGGGTCATCGGAGGGGATTAATCATGGCGGAGATGGATAGTCTCCACCGTGACTAAGCACAAGGTCCACCCGCATTTAAGTTTAGTGGACAGATCGCATTCTTGGCGGTAAGTATGCTCCATTGCTTCAGCGACTGGGTATCCTTACCACCAAGAATTAAATTGGCTCTTTACACTTTCAGAATAGTGAACTTTTTTGTGTTAAATGATAATAGTCAATGCCGCAATGTATATCAGGATAGGCCACAAAAGGGCATGTTTCAGGATGAGCTCATGCATACTTTGAATACAGAAATGAGGTAAGATAAAATAAAACTAGCCAGATTTGCATCCTTTCAAAATAACAGACACCTGGAAAGGCTGCAGGTTGCCGGAGTCTGGAAAAAGTATCTGTAGTCACCTCACTGACACAACATTCGGTGAGCGGGGCTTGTCAGCTTGTGAGTTGGGAAATAACGCTAACAGGCCAAAGTCAGAAAATGGACCTGGCATCTACCACTGTATATTGCATTGTAGAATTCATAGCAAGTGTGGTTGGAATATTCACCAGTATATTCATGGTGGCGTTTAATGTCCTGGACTGGGTTAAAAGCACAAGACTGAACACCTGTGATTTCATCATGTTCGTCCTGGGGGTCTCCTCCACTTGTTTCCAGATTACCTTTATGGGACATGCTTATATTACAATGAAACACCGGGTTTTTTATTTGAACTGAATTTTCCATTGCCAGTTCTAGGCGGCCTTCAAATATGGATGTGCAGTTTCAGTTACTGGAACACTTCATGTCTCTGTGTCTTCTACTGTGTGAAGATTGTGGACCTCAACCATCGCCTCTTCTTCTGGTTGAAAGCGAGGATCGCTAAGGTGGTGCTATGGTTCCTTGCAGGGTCTGTGGCTGGGTCATTTGTGCTCAGTATCCCCCTGTACTGTCAATATGATGAAAGATCCTCTGAGATGCTAACAACTAATATCACCACTAAATTTACTGTCACTCTCTTGAACAAAAGTTCATACTTTTCTGTTGCTGTTGTTTTGGGCTTTTGCTTACCTGTTCTGATTGGCATTTCTTCCATCACACTCATCCTTAAGTCCCTTTTCAGACACACCCGGCGCATGAAAGACAACGCATCAGGATTCAGTTAATCCCGACAGCAGGCTCAATTTAGTGCTGTCCAGTTGGTGGGGTCCCTCCTTTGTGTCTTCATAGCTTTCTTGCTGGCACAATGTTATACATTCTATTCGACTGGTCATTGGTTTGATTTTATTGCTGGGATCTTATGTTATTGTGCCCCAGCTGAACAATCTACTTTTCTGCTTGTGGGAAACACCAGACTAAGGCAAGGGCTTTGGAAGTTCTTCAGACTTTGGAGGAGGTGAAGAGCCCAACTGATGAAACCTTATTATCTGGGGTAGAGATCAGTGCACAAAACAAAAAAAAAACTTGCAATTCTTTAAGGGTTATTAATTTAGAGTTCATGAATCTATCTCCTTCCAGTCCCACTCTCAGCTGGAAGACAAACATTTTATTATGCTTCGTTCTTGCACCTGATACTTAATGGCATTTTCAATCATAAAAAGTGATGTAGACATAATTATTGTGTGGATCTTTTCTCATTCATTAAGGACAAAAGCAGTTTTTGTAACATTCAGCTGAAAAATGCACAGTTTTTCACAGTTCCTGGACTATTATTGCATTGTTAATTCCTACTTTTGATATTTTAATTTTTTAAATATAAAGGTTATCATGAAAGTGTGCTTGTGCTCAGGGGACAGCTCTGTGACTGTTATTACATGATGGCTCTTTCTAAAACTCACACATTTATCCTCAAATTCTCTGAGCGAGTGCATGACCTGCAGACAGCACAGCTAGGAAACAGTGAGCAATGGTTGCCTCTCTCTGCTTATGAGCTTTGCTTTCTGCACCTCATGCATTAACTCAGAGGAATTCTGAGTTCAATGCACACACTTTAGAAATTGTGATCGCACAACAGCAGGTGCTCAGTTTTGCTCTGAGACAGTGCACATCTTCATGACATGACCTCTAATGTGGAGATATGGGCTCTATCATGGATACCCTGACACAGATCAGAGGCATGTGCTCGTTTTCAAGGCATGAAACCCTTCTAAAGCTCAATTAATTTAGAAATTCTCCAATATAGTGCTTGATCTGCGAACAGCACAGCTGCTCCAAAGAGAAAGAAAGACAATAAATGCACCCTGTTTCTGAGATATGCTCTCAGCAGCTCATGTAGTAACTAAGAATTTCCTGAATAAGTGACTGCACTTCAAATAGTCCAATTACTTAAAAAAGGCCCAGAAATTCTGATCTGTTCCAGTGCCCACATTCACTATACATCCTGTGGAGTGTAACTAAGGCCATCATTCTCAAATCCAAATTTATTGTTACAATACCAATTCAGGGTCAGATGTACGACACGCAAAATAGCGCCTTGCAAATTGCGAGTCTTTTGCGACTCGCAATTTGCGAGGCGCTATTTTGCATGTACAACAGTGTGTTTAACACTATTTGCGATTCCCAATGGGGTCGCAAATTGCGAGGCTCATGAATATTAATACGCCTCTCGCAATTTGTGAGCCGATTGGGAATGGCAGGCCCTCCCAGGTATGGTGGCCTGTGGGCTCAGCAGACCACCATGTCTGGGACTGCTTTTAAATAAAGAAGTTTTTTTTTTTAATGCATCCCATTTTCCTTAAAGGAAAACGGGATGCAGTTTAAAAAAAAAAAATGAAACGTTTTCATTTCATTTATTAAGTGCAGGTAGTGGTCCATGGGACCACTGCCTGCCCTTAAAAAATATTTTCAGAGCCTGTCACAAAGGGGAAGGGGTCCCCTGGGGACCCTTTCCCATTTGCGACTCCATTACCACCCTCTAGAAGAGGGTGGTAATTTGCGAGTAACATTCGTACATGGGTTACAGAGTAGCTATTTGGAAGGGAACGCCCCTTCCAAATAGCGAGTCTCTAAACACTTTTTTGCGAGTCACAATTCATTTGCGACTCGAAAAATTGTGTTTGTACAGGGCCATTCCAATTTTAGCATGCGCAAACAGGTCGCTAACCCGTTTGCGCATGCTAAAATCGGTCGTACGCCCTCAAACTCTAGCACACACAAACCAGTGTAGTCATAGTTAGGACCTAGTTTCCATAGGAAAAGCGTTTTTTGATTTGCCTATAACTTTGGCGTTGTGTGACCAATCTTCATGAAATTTTCCAAAAAAAGTGTCATTGTAGGTTATGTCTGTCATGAAAAGTTTGGGGGTGATCCGTTCAGTGGGGACTGAGAAATAGGGGTGCAAAAAAAGGCTGCTTTTGTAATGTTAATTCCCATAGGAATTTGATCTACAGCTTCTACAACTTATGCATTTCAAATGGTTTTAAAATCAATATATCTAAAAATAAGCACATGGTATTACATCTGCATAAGTCATTTAGCGGAAGCCTGAGGTTGGGGGAGTCTGGCTGGATAAACTCCCCACTTTCGATCAATTAGGCATTAGAGTGTAGAATAGTGTATCTTGGAAGCCTCAAATTGCAAAAGGTTCAATATAAAGATTCAAAGAGGTACAGCGATCTTACAAGCCTCTTTCACCAAACCAGTGTAGTCTATACTTGAGATTTACAGAGTGAAGGTTCAACCAGCCACCCTGTATTGTGCAAAAATTTGGCGGTATGAGAACATACACTCCTTGACCACAAGAGAGAATTCTTTTGTTAGATCTTTGGTCAATTTACCTGTAAACACTCCCTTTTTACCATTATACTTTGACTTGAGCCTAAAGAAAATTGAACATGTGGGTAAGGTTGTGGGCTACTCCGCAGCTTGCCATATGTATAGAGAAGGCATCCAGGAGAGCCTAACATTGGATACATTTGGAACTTTATCCTAGTTATGCCACATGAAGGTTTGGTTTACAAATCCATGTGGTCGGATCCATCCTCTTTATCTATGGCTTATAAAATTAAACTTAAAAAGCAACTCTGGAGTTTTATTGTCCTCTTACTCAATGGAATGGCCTGAAGGGCAGCCTATCTGCTCAATTTCTGGAAGCAAAATCGTTAACGGCATGTGAGCCATATTTAGATGACATCATCCCACCCCGGACTAGAACCCTTTTTATCAAGTCTCGGTTTGTTATTTTAGGAACTCAGAGTTTTACACGCAAGTGGGCTATGTCATTGTCATCCAGTAAAGCTTGTGTAATGTGCTACGATGGTGCCATAGAAACTATGCCCATGTACTATTCTTCTGTTACGCTTATCATCCTCGCCAAAAGAGATGGATTCTGTCACTTTGTTGCTGTTTGTGTTTTAAAAACTTTATGCCAGCCTTAAGAATATTACGCACTCACTCCTAGCATTTAATGGTGTGCTGCTTGAGTACATTTTTATACTGTGTATGGGTTAAGAGGAAAAGTGTGGGCTAGTACTTTTAGGTTACTTATTTTTAGCATTATCAGCTGATTTTATTCTGTATTTATTGATTATTTTGTACATTTTAACATTCTGTTGCAAACAAATTTTTATGTACTCTGTAAGTTATCTTGAGATGTGATTCATGAGGTTTATCCCCAAATAAACGGAATTAAGATGAAGAAGACTGTCCTGTTCCACATGGTGTTACTACCCACCACTTACAGAAGAGTAACTAGAGGACCAAAAATAGAAAGTCAAAACTCTTAGTGAAACGGCTATTTTTAAGTAATTGATGTTAAACACCTCTACCCTTCTTTTTGAGTGCAAGACTGCCTTTAATCCAACACTGGATCTAGCAATTGATGAGATAACAATGTTCCCGTTTTTTTAATTTTGATTTCCCTTTATCAGATCATGACATTTACTGTAGATTTCAACAATTTGTGGACAATAGCAGGAACGACACATGCATAGGAACACAGGTATCTATAAGTGTTTTCCTTATAGATGAAAAAAATAATGCCCTCATTATGAGAGACCCTGTTTATTGCAATATGTGTGGTGACCATTCTAACCGCACATATCGGAATTATGCGTCTTGTGATAAATATCAGGTAGGTTTAAGCACCAAAATCCACGTTATTCCACAAGAACCCAGAATTTGGTGCTATTTATCGCACCCAATAAATTCCAACTTAGCTGAGTCAGATTTTATCAGGTATGATATATATCACTCAAAAAAGGAGCTACAGAGGGAAATAACGCAGGTCGCCCTCCACTCAAAACTCTCTCATCAACAAAACCTGCTTATGCCTCGGGATAAACATCATGAGCATACCCATAACCTATTCTAGGTTAAACTACTTAGGTACTAGCTCAACAATGCTGTACACACTGGGTGCTCCTATCCCTGCTTCAAATTCTCAAATGTCTATCTCCCCCAGAAATTAAATTGTGTGCGTTTCTCTCCCCCACCAAATTTTTACACACTTTCTCAATCCCAAGCCCCTCCCCCCAGTGATTTGCCAAATCCTGTAAACTGAGGGAAAGTCTCGGGAGGATTCGGGAACTAGCGTCGCCACCCCATTGGAATGATCTAGCATCCAGGTAGGTGGCTTATGACACATTTGTATGCATTGTATGCATGTTAGCTGCTCAGGACCTTCCACAAAACAGCATATGTCAGCATCCTTCAAACTTACACTAGCTGTAGAAAAATGAGATTTGGGTACCAATCTGTGCACATACTTTCATGAGTATGCTACTATTATAACAGTCCATGATTATTACAGTGAAAAGGAAATATTTCACATGGGAAAGACAAACAGTGTGTTTATTAATTAGGACTTCAACTTCACATAGAAATAAAATATTCACGTATCACAAAGCAATATGGCACCTAACGTTAGCCATTTTCAAATGCAGGCCTATGCTAGCTATGGTCAATCTAAATGTGAACAAACATGCCTTTCACTGACTGTGGGGTCTTGTGAAATGGACTTCGGTTTCATGAAACAGCACCAGACATCTGTCTCTGAGGAACCATCAGTGACTCTATTTCATGCTGCAGCATGTGGTGGTGCCGGAAGGATGGAGACTGCTGGCAGAAAGGCAGACAAAGACAGTGACACAGTAATTTGGTGCTTTAAATAAGCTAAGTGGTGCCTTGGATATGCAATTATATTTCTATCCAGCTTTGTCCAGATCTGCTGCAAGTCTAGAGGCCAGATGTATGAAAGAGTTTTACCAATTCTGTGCCTATGGGAAAATGTGTTTGTAAATATGGCCCTAGAGGTTGTACTGTATTTTGGGCTCCACTAGCAACCTTTGAGGAGATGCAGAAATTCAACAAATACAAAGAGTACCAAACACAACTACCTGCATTAGGTAGAAGATTTGTCTCCCAAATGCCTCAGTTTTTCAAAGGGGAGTGCTGCGCTTTAGGGAAATGAGTAGATTTTTGCAAGCGTCCCATTTCACTGCCTTTCAACTGCATTATTCCACTTTCATAGTGTAACCTTTTCAAAATCACCTTCATAACTGAGTGCAAAGTAGTGCATAATATATGCAAACAGTGTTCATCTGTTTGTATTAGGTTCAGCATTACAGAGCATTTGGCTATTAACTGAATGAAATTCATGAAATTGTAGGGCACAATATTAGAACCACACCCAGTTCTTATAAGGTTGGGTTAAAAGATGTTTTAAACAGGTGATCCAAGGTGGAACAATTATTCTGGCCAATCTTATTTATTTAAACATTTTAGCCCAGGAAGAGTAGGTGCTTGGAAACAGGGGCTGCAGAACTGTCACATGTGTGATAGAGCGAAATGTTCTTGTGAATTGTAGGGGTGCATCATAAACACTGATAGGCCGCACCCACATGTATTCAGACATATATTAGTTTATATTCCATTGTATACTCATGCATGTTTAGTAAAGAATGAATAGTTCACTGAGACAAAGTGAACTCAGCAGTATAATGGTGTTAGGATAATGATGTAATGTAATGCTTATTGAATTGTGTGAACATAATGCATAGAGAAATTAGTTCGTGTGTAATGTAATTTCAGTAGTTTAAACATGCACCATATTAAAGTTGCACATGTAATTCATTGTTTGCATATGAATCGTAATGAAAATGCTCATGGGGAAAAGTAAGATGTGTGTTTAAAAGTCATATGTAAAGGCCTGACTACATATATGCTTAGGGAAGGCCTGGTTTATTTCTTGTGTTAGCTCATTTCGTAGGCAGTGAAAGGATTCTCTTGGTAAGGCTCTCTGGGCACAAACGGTAGATTTATTTTGCACAGTAGAAGGTTTCTGTTGAAAGTATCTTTTGTTGCAGGTGCAAGGACACATGTCTCGTTAGTAAGACTAACTCTTTGTTTTCAAAAGCTAGAGAGAGGGGAGGCATGGTACGGGGAGTTAGATGGAATGTAGGGATGATACTTTCAGCGGAGAAGGTGTCTGGGACTCAAGGTCAACGCAACCGTCCAGGATGAAGTCACCGTTTCAATGGAAAAGCACAAGAAAGAAGACCTGGCCAAGAAGGCGTGATCAAGGCGTGTACAATTGGAGTATGGTTTTGTATTAGGGATAGTGCCCTGAGGGAGGAGGCCAGAGAAGAGGTAGGGGAGACCTGAGAGAAGGACAGAGCTGAGCTTAGGTACTATGTGATTGCACTTCTTAAGAAGTCTTCACAGCTGACACCTTTTATTCCTTCTTGCCTGGGAAATCGTTATGCAGGGATGTCACTTAGTGTTAGAGTAGGGACAGCAATTGATTGTAAGCTTGTTTAGTTCAATGAAGAGCAACTTAGAAATTGGAGCAATCATAGTCTGGTTGATCCTTCTAGAACTTTCTATTCTCCTTATCCTGAGTCGGATGAGATTCTTGCGTAGATTATTATTTGTATTAGTGCCCATCTATCTCTTTAACCTCGTGTTGAGGTGCTTGCACGTTCAGTTATTTTTGGCGATAATAAATTCTCAAACTTGAATTCGGAGTCAGTGGTCCTTTCAGACAAAATGAATGCTGATATCTAATCAAATGAGATTCTCTCCTTTACACTATTCAACAGGTAAAAAGATCTTGGCGACCAGAAGGTTCTTATAGATAATTAGATAAGAATCGGCGTTATCAGTTGGTAGCAGAGGATGGTTGGTTACCTTTGATGGTAAGGGGAGATCTAGAGCAAGATAGGAGATTAAGTTGCCCCATAGAGCCCGAGTGAAGCAGATCCAGAGGACCGCGGGAGAAGGATGTTGGAGGTCGTGGAAAACTGACGGAGAGTGCCGGTGCGGCGGAAGTAGCAGTTCGTAGTAGAGTGAGTATGAGAAGAGTGATGTTTGGTAGATTGCGGTGTTTTATTGTTGTGTGATGTCTTGCGGAGTTGGAACGAAAGTTGTGTGAATGAGAAACGGACCGTGAGCGCGCGCGGGACCGGGAGATTTATTGTGGTGTAGAATACACCCAGAGTGAGAACGTTGACCAGAGGTAGTGGGGGGTCACGAGACGTCATTGACAGACCCACTGAAGATAGGGAACACATGAGTGAGTGTGTGAATAACCAACGCAGGTCGTAGGTTATTGTGTGCAGAACATTGAGTGATTGAATCCTATCGAGTGTGTTAAAGGCGATTGTCCGGTCGTTCGCGGACAGACGATTGCCAGATTGAGGTCAACAAGCTCAAGAGGCTGATCGGTCATTGGTAAGACTGACGGTCAGAGAGGTAATTGTTCGGTAGGACGGACATTATTTCAGAGTATAATTGGGACGGATGCGAGTGAGAACAAGTGAATTAGAAAGGAGGGGAACTGCTGCGAGCGGAGGAAACGTGACATCAGACAAGTGCCGCGCTGCGATAGGCCGGTTGGTGTGAGCCGCGCTGGTATTGGTGGATTGAAATCAGGAAGTAAAAGCGGACATTTTGAGTGCAAATACAAAGTTGATTCATTATGAAATGTTTTAAAGCTTTACGGGAACTTTGTAGAGGTGATAGACATGTGGTTGTTCGGGAGGGAGAGGAAGCTCCTCCCGAGGATACACCAGCACATTATATGGCAAAGAATGTAGGATTGCATACTATAATTTGGCTTGAGAATTGGCATAAAATGACAGAAGCAGAAGGAGAATTGTCGTTCCCTCGATATGGTACTTTCAGGTTAGAGGTGCTGTACCAGCTAAAGAGTGTAATGGCTTCATTACGACCACTACCTAGACCGACACAGTTTGAGGCACTACATGCGTGGATAAGAGCAGCGTATGATAGGAAGAAGGACAGATGTCAAGAAAGGGTGAAGAAATCGGTCAGGGCATTCCAAGATGCAAGGTGGGATGCATTGGAGAAAAAGTGGAGAGCAGACACGATCGAAGGAGATAAGTTGTACCCATTGTTAGTACAAAATGGGAAAATAATAAGAATCGATGAGGACGACAGTGATCTAGATGACAGTTTGTTGGATAGGATGTTGGCGGAGAGGCCACCACCATTTAATCCAGATTCAGAAGAGGGAAAGACGACCCCAGCAGTGGCAATAGTTGACGAGAGCCAGAACCAGACTAGCATGAGAGTAGTGGGAAGGATTTCCACAGGAACGGAGGGGGCAACGGCGTCTATGATAACACAGCCTCCTGCGGGGAACACAAGATTACCGGACTCCTTGACAGTACCGGTTACCATTGGCCCTATAGTACCGGTATATGACCCAGACCGAGTGAGAGAAGGGAGCTCCGTACCGATGAGAAGGGAAGAAGGAAACAGTGAGAGTGGGAATGGGTTTGGAGTAAGAGTGGTTCATTTCCCAAGACCAATGGAGACAAGTACGCCGTTACCGGCTACTGCGGACTCTTCCTTAAGGCGAGAAGAAGAGAGACCGGAAAGACCGAGGTCTTTGCGGGAATCTAAGTCAGCTTTGAGGGAGTGGACACCAACAGTAACGAACCAAGAGGATAGGATGCATAGAGATAGGCCACAAAATGTCTCGGAAGACAGACCAGGTTCCAGGAATATGGAAGGGAATAGGTCACAAGGACAGAATAGTGACTGTGATGAGCGAGATGGCTCGGGTTGTCGAGACGTACTGAGGAGTGCAGTACAGGCAAGAATGCTAGACGTAGTGAGGTTGAAAGCAGAGGTAGACGAAATGATCAGTGGGGGTCTACCTTTAGAAAGGATAGAAATTTATGGATCAGATGAGCTGCTGTTTGTAGCAAAAGATGTGACTCGAAAAGCTAGAATGGCACATGATAGATTGAAGGAATTGGCCAAAAGATATGAAGTGGACCTGAACAAAACTAAAGCGTTACAGGGACCACATAGACTACAGTACAGTGACCAGGAGCTGGAGGAGAAAAGACTAACAGGATTAAGGACACATACCAGAGATCTGATCATAGGGATGAGGATATGGATTTTGTTGGACAAATGGGAAGAAAGGTGGTCCAAGAAGAAACTAACAAAGAGAACAGAAGGGGAAACGCCGCCGCCAGGAGGGGGGGCGACGGGGGTTGGAAATTTTCCTTTACGGGAAGTACAGAATGGAGGGTACGTGCATGTGCCGTGGAATAGAGGTGATTTGGCTGCATTTACTAATGATTTTCCTCGGCTGAGGGAAAAACCAGTAGAGTGGTACAAACAGGTTGAGCGGTTTGTGAAAATTTCAAAAGTATTGTGGATTGATTTGAACACTTTGTTTGACATAGTGGTACCAGGAGATTTGTGGACAGCATGTAAAGTCGCTATTGAGTGGCCGACTTCGGAACCGAAAAGAGAGGCGGTTACAAATGGTCCATCACCTGATGTCATGAAAAAGTATGAGCAAGCGATTACATGGTTGAAGTCAAAGATTTCACCTCAGGATATAGATTGGGTTAAAATAGATCGGACTGTACAGGAACCCAAGGAAACGGTGCATGAATATTATGAAAGACTTCTGCAAGTTTTTAAACAGTATAGTGGGTTAGATGTTTTGGACCCTAAGGATATGGGACAGTTTGTCTCAAAGTTTGTAACGGGTCTGAGAGTGGAAATCAGCCTCATGATACAGCACCATTTGATCTGCTGGCAGAACAAGCCACTAGATGAAATTCTGCGGTATGCGAGATACTGTAGTGATGAGGTGGATTCGAAACATCGGAAGCTAAAAGACAAATTAATGCTTGTCCAGATGCAGACAGCACAGAGTCAGCCTAGTGGAGGCACTTTAGGGAGAAAGCAAGGAAATTTCCAGGGAAACCAGAATGGGCAGGGACAGGGTAAGGGAAAACCAGTAGACCCCAAGACAGGAGTGGACGTGGCCACACTAAAGAAGACCACTGCGTGTCATCTTTGTCGCCAGGTCGGACATTGGAAACGCGAGTGTCCTTTGAACCCAGCAAATCAGGTACAGGAAGAGGAAGAGGGGGCTCAGGCACCCGCGCAAGAGGTAGTTAACACAATAACGAGACCTAGGACGATGAAAGGGGGGGTTTACAATTCTCACGCTCAGATTCCCCAAGCTCCAAGGATTTCACAAGGAACACGAACGTACCAACAGATGCCCCTGTTCGAAGGTTACGATGAGGATAGCTTAGACCCGTTATCCTGACGGTGCCTGAGGGGGGAGGAAGACTGCACACTTGGAGCGGTCTTGGAGGTAGACCAGAGAGGACCTTTTGTGGAGGCAGAGATTGAGGGCAATCCTGCAACACTTTTGGTTGATACTGGAGCTACCCGGTCTACTGTAAGATCTGCAGTGGTCCCTAACCTACCCCTCTCGGGACAATCAATCCAGGTTGTTGGAGTAGCGAACAAGAGAATAAGCAGCCCATTGACAGAACCGATCCTAGTAAAGATAGGTTCCTTCCAAACTAGACATCAGTTTGTAGTGTGTGATACGAGTCCAGTTTGCCTTTTGGGAAGAGATCTGTTGTGCAAGTTGAACTGCACGATTTATTGTACACCACGGGGAGTGGAGGTCCAGACGAGAGATGATGATGCTGACTTTAAGATTGCCAATCAGCATCTGTGTATAGATCTGTACCCAATGGTGACGGTGGAAGAACTTCCACCTGATCTGAGAGACGCAGTGTCGTCTGTGGTGTGGGATTTTGCAGGAGACGAAATAGGTCTAATCAGAGGGGTTGAACCAGTGCGGATTGAGGTGAAACAGAATGTTGATTTCCCAAGAACACCTCAATACAACCTGTCGACAGAAACGATTGCAGGAATAAAACCTGTGATCGAGACTTTCATTGAAAAGGGTATTCTAAAAGAGATCAGAGGTAGTCCCTGTAATTCGCCCATAATGGGACTACAGAAACCGAGCGGAAAGTACAGGATTGTGCAAGACCTGCGAAAGGTCAACATGATAGTTGTCCCTTGTTGTCCAGTGGTACCGAATCCTTCAGTAATACTGTTCCAGATCCCATGTGAAGCCGAGTGGTTTACGGTTATCGATTTGTGTCAAGCCTTCTTTTCGATACCGCTCCACGAGGAAAGCCAATTTCTTTTTGCGTTCAGGCTAGAAAATCGTGTGTTAACATGGTGTCGTATCCCTCAAGGGTATACAGAAAGTCCATCGATCTTTAACCAGATTTTGAAGAAGAACCTTGAGAGTCTCGTGTTGCCGCAGAACTCAGTTCTCGTGCAATACATAGATGACTTGCTCATTGCCTCAGAAACAGAAGATGCTTGCAGAATAGACACTGTAGCACTGTTGAACCACTTAGCAGAGAACGGACATAAGGTGTCCCCGAACAAGCTGCAGTACTGTTTGAAGGAAGTACAGTACTTGGGACACAGATTAGAAAAAGGCAAGAGGAAGGTGTCACCAGATCGAATTGAGGCAATAATGAGCATGGCAGTACCCACGACACAGAGGGAAGTTAGGATGTTTCTGGGAATGGTTGGCTATTGTCGACAGTGGATTCCTAGTTTCTCCTTGAGAGCAAAGCCTCTGCAGAGGCTTACGCACAAGGACGTGAGTGATCCGGTACCATGGGACGAGGAGTGCTTAATAGCATTCCTGAAACTGAGAGAGGATTTGTGCAGGGCTCCGGCATTGGGAATGCCTGATTACAACAAGGCCTTTTCATTGTTTTGTTACGAGAGGGAAGGATGTGCATTAGCAGTGTTAGCTCAGAGCCATGGAGGTGTCCGTAGACCAGTTGCCTACTTTTCAGCTACTTTAGATCCAGTAGCTTCTGCGTTGCCCGGATGTCTAAGATCCGTTGCTGCAACAGGTGTCAGCATTGAAAGATGTGAAAGCATTGTAATGGGACATCCATTGACTGTACATGTGCCACATTCGGTTGAGTTATTGATGACCAGGACCAAGACCCAGCACCTAACGAACAATAGGTTAACGAGGTACGAGCAAGTCATACTTGCCGCAGAGAATGTGACTCTGAAAAGGTGCTCTGTCTTGAACCCTGCGACATTGATGCCTACACCGAATACAGATGATGAAGATTGTGCGGACCATGATTGTCTCGATGTGACCGAACTTTGCACCAAACCGAGACCTGACATTGTCGATGAACCACTGACTGACCCAGATGAAATTTTCTTTGTCGATGGTTCATGCTTAAGAGACAGTGTGGGGCAATTGAGAGCAGCGTTGCTGTATGTACCATTTCAGGAGTGGTCGACGCTGCTTGCCTAGAAGGAGTACGCTCCGCGCAGGTAGCTGAGATCATTGCCTTGACCCGTGCCTGTTTGGCCGCTGATCGAATTCGAATCACGATTTACACAGACAGCCAATATGGCTTTGGCGTGGTGCATGACTTCGGGCAGTTATGGTCTCAGAGGGGATTTTTGACATCATCTGGCTCACCCATTCGTAATGGAGAATATGTAAGACAATTGTTAGAAGCATTACAGCATCAGAAAGAAATTGCTGTGGTAAAGTGTTCAGCCCATGGGAAGGGGGAGGACTTTGTATCCTTGGGTAATAACTACGCGGACGAGGTAGCCCGCTTCTGTGCAGAACAAGGATGCATATTCACAGGAAGGGAGATAGAAGAGAGCCAAGAGGGAACCGATCTCAGCATAATGTTGACCATGGCAGACACTTGGGAAGAGCTTAAGCGATTGCAGGAGGAAGTTTCTAACCAGGAGAGAGAGGGATGGATTAAAGCTGGGTGTGAGAAAGGAGACGTGGATGTGTGGGTATCCAACGATGGAAGAGCTGTGTTGCCGGAAGAATTGTTGAGTCCGATGGCTAGATTGATACATGGACAGGCACACCTGGGTAGAGACGCAATGATGAGAGTGTTTAGACAGACGTGGTATAACCCACGGTTCCGAGCAATGGCAGAAACGGTATGTCAGAGGTGTGTTACATGTCAACAGATGAATGCTGGAAAGAAAACTGTAGTTACACTGAGTCATATTGGAAGGTCAGGAGGGCCCTTCAATAGACTACAGTTGGATTTCGTGGAGATGCCTAGGTGCAATGGCTTGAGGTACATTCTAGTGATAGTATGTATATTCTCACGGTGGGTGGAGGCTTACCCCACACGCAGGTGTGACACTCTGACAGTGGCTAAATTACTGTTGAGGGAGCTCATCCCTAGATTCGGGATCCCGACCTCTTTGGAATCGGATAGAGGAGGGCACTTCCATAGCGAAATCATGAAGTTACTTTGTGCAGCATTGAACATTGACCAGAGACTCCACTGTAGCTACAGACCGGAGGCTTCTGGGATGGTGGAACAAGTTAATGGAACTTTGAAAGCCCGGATGGCAAAAATGTGTTCTTCGACATCTCTGAAATGGCCCGACGCCTTGCCACTGGTGCTCATGAGCATGCGAAGTGTCCCAGACAGAAAGACCGGGTTGTCCCCCCATGAAATATTAATGGGGAGGGCAATGATACTGCCAGCAGTACCAGCTACAGCCTTGATAAGCATCACTGATGATTTGATTCTCGATTATTGTAAAGGACTCTCTGATGTGGTCCGTTCTGTATCCCACCAGGTGCAAGCAGCTGTGGTTCCAGCCTCGAGTGATCTGTGCCACGACTTGTGTCCCGGTGACTGGGTGCTCGTCCGGAAGCACGTGAGGAAGAGTTGCTTGGATGCCCGTTGGCGTGGCCCGTATCAGGTGATACTTATCACGAACACAGCAGTAAAGTGTGGAGGATTGCCGAACTGGGTGCATGCTTCCCATACCCGCAGAGTTCCAGCACCCTTGGAAGAAACAGCTCCTCTCGTAAATGAAAATCCAGCTGATGTGGCAGGGCCACATGAGAGGACAAGCCAAGCTGTAAGGGTCGCTGACACAGCTGGTGGTGCACTAGAGCAAGCCGAAGGGGGTTTCCACAATTCGAACCCTGACTCAGACACCGAAGAAGGAGACGGTGCAGTGGGCGGAGAAGAGTCAAATTCAGCAGAAAGAGGAAGTAGTGCACTGGGTATAGGAGGGGAAGGCAGACGAACGAACAGAAGTGCAGAAAGTTGGCCTGAGAGACAGAGGCGACTGAACTTGAGGTTAGCACCTGAGAGAGACCTTGCTCCAGTGTCTGAAGTATCTGAAACGGAAGCAAGTGACGAAGACCAAGCACAAGACAGTCGGAGAAGGTCAAAGAGAACAAGAGTGCCTTGTCGCAGATACTCTACCCCTGAGTGGACTTACACTGTGTTTGATGCAGGGGGTGGTGAGTACGGGAAGGCTGAGGTCAGTGGAGGTGGTCTGTCGGAGCCCGAATGTGGTAGTGAAGGTGGTGCTGCGGATGCCAGGGCTCGAGATAGAAGGAACACTGACACTCACGGTTCCGAATACCCCGCTTCTGAGTGAAGTCCGAAACTTGCTTTTGCATCGACTCGAATTCCCGCCTTTTGGAGTTGAGCCGTTTTCACATGAAGTGCTGATTTTGCGTCTTGAACTTTTGTATCACGTTCTGGTCTCGCTCAATGAGGATCTCATTGTGGATCAGTTATGAACTGTAAATAAAAGTCTAAAAGAAGAAGATAACCTAGGTCCGAGTGGAAGAAGAATAAACTTAGGGACTTTCCACAAGAAGAGGAACGAAAACTAGGGAAGTCTTTTTCTGGACTGTGTAAATAAGTTGTGATCGGAAAGGGAAAGCCCGGCGATTTCATGGTTGCTTGAGCTGGTTGAGCAAGTCACAAATAAAAGACAGAGACTTTTTAGAGTTCTTTGCGATAACCAAGACTTTTGAGAACTTTCGAAATCATGGAGCCGGGAGATCCCAATCGCAGATCAAAGTGGATTGTAGGCATTCTTATAAGTAGTGTGATAATTTCTATAATCATAGTAGTTGTAGTTTCATATACTGGTTCGCACGAGCCAGAAGTAGAGGCAGTGACAGGGACACCGACACCTATCACACCTAGTCAGAAGGGGGTAGACAGGGCAGCTGATAGAGCTATGTTATTAGAAGAAAGTCGTAGATTGCATGTAGATCTGTCTAAAGGTGATTTTAAGCTTAATGCGTATGCTAAGTTGTTGTATGAGTATGTTGACGTGATGGATGCGAAAGATTGTTATGTGTGTATGCAGTTGCCTACTTCGGTGGATGAGGGTATTAGGTATCATCATCTTCCACTGACTTATGGTATTTCATGTAGTCTTTTGCTTAGTTTGTTTTATGAGAGAGATCAGTTCGAGTATTTCTTTTCCAATTTCGATGCAGTGCTTCCTGAAGTCCCAGCTTACAAGCATTTGAATAAGTATGACTATTATAAGACCGAAGACAGACTGAGGAAGTACTTCATACCGAGTTTGGCATTGGATACAGCCTTCGCACACAGAAACAATCTGACTTGTTTGATGTCGGATGTAGAGAGAAAGTTTGTAGATCAGGTTGAAGATAGGTATAGAAAGCTGACTGAATCCCGAGATATGGGACATCACAGGACTGATTGGACAGATGAAGAACGGTTGCATAAGACTAGGGGAAGCTATGGTCCTATAGCTTTAGATAAGGAGCAGAGGGGTAAGTTGTGTATAAGGCGTTATCAGACTTACTACGAAAAGGTTCCAGTGGGACAGAGTACTTGTGATCACGTTTTCACCGTGGCAGATGTGGCAAAAGATTTTCTCCAAGGTCCTGTACAAGTGATACCAACGGTGTATTATGTATGTGGGAAGAATGCTTATGTGAGGTTGCCTGCGAATTGGTATGGAACATGTTATTTGTCAATAATATTTCCAAAGATTTACCATACAGAAGACTTAAATCTTCTGGAGGGTGGAGAGCATTCAAGAACGAGAAGAGCTGCAAGTGCAGGAATCGTTGTGGGGGATATCTTTGGAGCTATGATACCTAGTCTAGGAGTAGTCTTGAATGATGTGAAGATCCGGAGGTTAGCGACTGTGGTGGATGAATTTTCGATGAATACAGCAAAGTCGTTGGTGTTGGTGGAAGGAGAGATGTTGTCGATAAGGGGAATGGTTTTGCAGAATCGCCTTGCTTTGGATGTCCTACTGGCAAAAGAGGGCGGAGTCTGTAAAATGCTGAAGGTTCAAGAGTGCTGCACTTATATACCAGACCGTAGCAAGGATCTGGAGAAATATATAAGTAACATCACTATGGTCCACACAAAGATAGCGGATTTGACCGAAGAAGGGGCCTGGGAAAAGGTCGGAAAGGGTTTTGGTCAAGTGGGAGGTTGGTTTGCAAACCTAGGAAAGGGATTCCTTGGGTACTTCCTGAGACCACTCCTTATCTTGGTGGTTTGTGTGGCTGGTTTGTGGATTATGATCAAGGCCTACAAGTGGTATCGAGCAGGCAGAGTCAAGAGAGCTTTGAGGGAAAATGACATGAGATTGGCAAGATTGCAGGACAATCAGTATCAAAGGCTCAAGAGCATGGAGAACTTCAGATCAGGGAAGATGGGAACAAGTTCTGTTTAGGTCGGTTCCTTCTCCGAGGGAGTAGAATGAAATGTGATGACAGGAGTCATCAAAGGGGGAACTGATAGAGCGAAATGTTCTTGTGAATTGTAGGGGTGCATCATAAACACTGATAGGCCGCACCCACATGTATTCAGACATATATTCGTTTATATTCCATTGTATACTCATGCATGTTTAGTAAAGAATGAATAGTTCACTGAGACAAAGTGAACTCAGCAGTATAATGGTGTTAGGATAATGATGTAATGTAATGCTTATTGAATTGTGTGAACATAATGCATAGAGAAATTAGTTCGTGTGTAATGTAATTGCAGTAGTTTAAACGTGCACCATATTAAAGTTGCACATGTAATTCATTGTTTGCATATGAATCGTAATGAAAATGCTCATGGGGAAAAGTAAGATGTGTGTTTAAAAGTCATATGTAAAGGCCTGACTACATATATGCTTAGGGAAGGCCTGGTTTATTTCTTGTGTTAGCTCATTTCGTAGGCAGTGAAAGGATTCTCTTGGTAAGGCTCTCTGGGCACAAACGGTAGATTTATTTTGCACAGTAGAAGGTTTCTGTTGAAAGTATCTTTTGTTGCAGGTGCAAGGACACATGTCTCGTTAGTAAGACTAACTCTTTGTTTTCAAAAGCTAGAGAGAGGGGAGGCATGGTACGGGGAGTTAGATGGAATGTAGGGATGATACTTTCAGCGGAGAAGGTGCCTGGGACTCAAGGTCAACGCAACCGTCCAGGATGAAGTCACCGTTTCAATGGAAAAGCACAAGAAAGAAGACCTGGCCAAGAAGGCGTGATCAAGGCGTGTACAATTGGAGTATGGTTTTGTATTAGGGATAGTGCCCTGAGGGAGGAGGCCAGAGAAGAGGTAGGGGAGACCTGAGAGAAGGACAGAGCTGAGCTTAGGTACTATGTCATTGCACTTCTTAAGAAGTCTTCACAGCTGACACCTTTTATTCCTTCTTGCCTGGGAAATTGTTATGCAGGGATGTCACTTAGTGTTAGAGTAGGGACAGCAATTGATTGTAAGCTTGTTTAGTTCAATGAAGAGCAACTTAGAAATTGGAGCAATCATAGTCTGGTTGATCCTTCTAGAACTTTCTATTCTCCTTATCCTGAGTCGGATGAGATTCTTGCGTAGATTATTATTTGTATTAGTGCCCATCTATCTCTTTAACCTCGTGTTGAGGTGCTTGCACGTTCAGTTATTTTTGGCGATAATAAATTCTCAAACTTGAATTCGGAGTCAGTGGTCCTTTCAGACAAAATGAATGCTGATATCTAATCAAATGAGATTCTCTCCTTTACACTATTCAACAGGTAAAAAGATCTTGGCGACCAGAAGGTTCTTATAGATAATTAGATAAGAATCGGCGTTATCATGTGTTATATTGAGCCAGTCAACCTCTTTCTTCGGGACCTTTGTTTTTGAATGAGCAATAACCTGTTTATATTTATCCATACAGTGGCGGAGGGTGTGTTCACCATAACATCTCTCTGCAGCTCAGCATTTGTCCAACCCACAACTACCTTACAGTCTGCCCACACATACTTGGGAGCCACAATGTCAAGAAAAAAATTATTCATATCTTCTCAGAGGACTTTCAAATCTTCATCATTCTGTGCACCTCTCGCAACTGGAACTCTCCAAACTCTGTCCCTCACACTAGCTCCCCCTCCTGTCCCTCCATTATAATTTGTCTTTCCTTCTAATCCCAAATTGCCCATTGATCCTCGTATTTCTGAGTCTCTCCCCAATCCTTAATACAATTCCACTCGTTCTTTGACATGCGTTTTGAAACTTGATGATTTAATTTTCTCTAATGCATCCTCAAACATATACATTCTAAAATTCTTCTTTAACTTCTGATTTTTATTCACATCAACTCCAAACTCTTCAGAGAGCTCTTTGACTTCCATACTCAGAAACCTGAGCTCACCCATGTTGTTTGTGCTTATGAAATGAAGCTTAAGAGTTTCTCTTACAAGCTTCTCAAATTCTGCTTTTAATTGTAGGACATTCAACTCTTTAGGGAGGAGAGGGTTCCTCTGCCTGAGGTTGTGATTCTGAAACCACAACAGTAGTGTCAGCTGGTCTATTTCTGGGGTGGGGTCCTCCTCTATACGAGGTTGTGCTATCAAATCTAGAATAGTAGTAACAGCACATATACTAGGGGTTGTTCTGGTAAATGACCTGCTAAGGGTCAAATGCAAACCTCCCTTTAGGGAACTGTTCAGCAGTCGCTCTTGCATCCACTCTCAAGTCTGTTTCTCCTTCCCTCACTACCCGGGTCAGAGGACACACTAAAGGTGTAATCACAACATTATATGGAGGCGGACCGAAATTTGCAAATCATCTAAAAACTCATCGCTCAAAGAACTGTTAACCTCTGACTCTCATTTGTCATCCCCACCTCCAACTTGTGACTTCATGACTTTTGCCCCTTCCTTAACTATCACAGGATACATAGTTATGTCCTCCGTCACATTCTCTCTCCACCGCTGATGTTTCTTATTCCATCTTAACTCAATCCAACTATGGACTTTATTTCTTCTCTGGATTTTATATTACTACTTCTCCTTCTCATGTGCAGCATGTTCCCATGCATGCAATGCCTCAAATTGTACAGGCTTTGGTTGAGGGTTAATCTTATAAGACACTCGGGGGCGGAGCTTGCCAAGGCTCAATATGGCTGCGCGCTGAAAGAGCTCCGTGAGCCATCGGCACAATTCTACAAGAATCTTTACATCCGAGAAACTTCCATATTCCTCTTATGGCGGAACGTGCAGCGCTGATGCCGAGCTACCAATCGATGTGTCCATCGTAAAGATCGGGCGCGCAACAGTGTGAAGGCGGACGTGACCTGCTCCTCCGGCCTGCGCACCGACCTCAATTTGCCGCCGTCGCGGCTGTGACCTCTCTGTGAGAGGCCTGAATCTGAGTCAGTGAGAGCTCCGGTAATTCACTCTTGCCGGAGAGCGTCTGCATCGGAGACGGGTCCACCCCGGTGGTGGACTGCGCTGAAGAGTGGCGCATGAGGACTGTGGGCGAGCGCCGTGCATCCGGGCCTTGTGACAACCGGCCCCACCGCGACTAGTTGGAGCAGGAGCCTCCCCCGCAGGCCCGGCCACAGGATCGGCACAGGTCGGTTGCCTGGGCTGATCAGCAAAAGAAGACGGCGCTGCCAGGTGCGGAGCGCGCACTCCCTTACGCCATTATCGTTTGAGCCTGAAGGTGGGGGCGCGCGACTCTGCAGCTTTTTGAGGAGTGCTCTACCTGCTACTCAAGCTGCGTTTACATGGCGCCTGCTCGGGGTGACCTCCTGAGTGTTTGGCTCTGGCCCTCGGAGGGCAAATATTAGCGCGTCTGCACTGGGGACCCTCTGGTTGCCTCAGGTGCCTAATAATCCTACTTGCGGCCACCGAGGACGATGTGATCAGTTGGGGCCCGCGGAGCCCGGGGCCACCTCTCCTACACGACCTCACGGAAACTATTGAGCCGGGAGCGTGGGGGCCCTGGTGAAGCTGGCGGATCTGTGAGGCGCCTGGTGCACCTAAATCGCCATTAGATGGGGTGCAGGCTCTGGGGCCCAAAATCCTGCTGGATGAAGATCTGACTGTGCCCACCAGAAGCCCTCGAGTCGTGGTCCGCATTGGGGGAACATAACCTCAAACAAACCCAGGGGAGAACCGTATGGAACTGTGGCTGATCAGCCTCTGCCTGTGCCCAACAGATGACCACCTCATAGTAGGTTAGTGGATTCTACCTTAGGGAGCTTGGTTTACGTTCACTGCCTGCTATTGCTAACTCGGCATCGGTCTCGCGCTGCCGCTGCGCGAGGGGCTGATATATCCCTGACCCTACGTTAGAAGCCGGGGACAGTCGGAGGTCGGTGGCGGGAGGAATCCGCGACTCCCCTGGTTAAAGTATGGGCAAGGTAGACAAGACCCAGACCAGGTTGCTGTTCGAACAGAGAAAATCAAGGAACAGGGAGGCTGAGGGGGCCCGCCCTTCTGAGGAGCAAACTGATACGGCAGAAGAGGCGGCTGGTGATATCCGGCAGATACTTGCAGCGATGCAGAAGAGCCTATCAACTATCGATGGGAAAATCGACACGTTAGCGTACCACATGGACAGAATGTCGGAGCGCCTCGATAAACACGCGGAACGTATTGATATGACTGAAAGGCACGTGTCGGAAGTAGAGGAGGCGCAATCCGAGGCCTACTCCGTCCAAAAACAACTGGCGAAAGCACTTGTCTCGCTGCAAGACAAGGCCGAAGACTTAGAGGCTAGGTCCAGGAGGAGCAATATATGTATCATGGGCCTACCAGAATCCATAGCAATGGGTAACATGGAAGAGTTCACAGAGAAACTCCTCATCGCACTATTAGGCTGCAAAACCTTTTCGGAAATGTTCATAGTGGAACGTGCTCACCGCTCGCTCGGCCCTAAGACTCCCCCGGGTGCCCCTCCGTGCCCTGTGATAGCAAAGCTGCTAAATTACAGGGATAGGGATGCAGCCCTAAAACAAGCCAGAGAGAAAAGGGTCTTGCAATATGAGGGCTCCACGATATCCCTATACCCGGATTTTACCATGAAAGTCCAGGAAGCTAGACGACAGTTTGCCCCACTGAAGCTCCACCCACGCGAGCAAAACATGGACTACGCCATGCTCTATCCGGCCAGGCTCAGAGTTATCATGAACGGCAAATCAAGGATTTTCTTAGGCCCGAAATCTCTAAAGAAAGCTTTAAAAGAACACTCTAAAGTGGAAGAGCGGAATAAAGAAGCGGAGAGATCGCACGAGGCGGCCGGCGGCGGTATGGAAGAACAAGACTGAAGCAAGCTCCGACCAGCGTATTGTTGTTATAATGCCCTGGCTTACTACTGTGACCCTTGCCTGTGCTGAGCCCATATCATTGGGCTTCGCTGAACTGCAGAATTCAGACTGACCTGGGATGAGACCAGCCTTTTGCAAGTACTGTTGTTATGACTCTGATAAAATTGAAGGGTGGGCCGCTTTGTTGGTTAAAACTGGCCATTCTGATCCTTTGTATTTTTTCACATCCATATGAGAGGCGCAAATCCCACTGTCCTTTATGCAACTTATGGTGTTGTAACTGTTCTACACGGATTTACCCTATATGCTTCGATGGCATAGTTACGTTTCTGTTTTACTGGTGCACTTTGCGGTGCTGTGGTAACATCCGCCCCTGTGTGTTACTCACTCCATGGCTATTTGCCTTTCAATTTCTAGGGGAAGGGAGGGGTCTTCGACTATGCTAAGTTGGGGTTTGCATGGCGTGGGAGGTGGGGGGTAATTTTGGTTTGGGTGAACTTTTTCTTTTGTTTTGTTATGGTCACAATGTGTGAAAAGTGCTTGATAATCCTGGCGGGAGGACCCTGTGTTGGGAGGAAAAAGATCTGGGGCACTTACTTAGGTGGATATTTGGGAGGTATTTATTTATTTATTTTATTTATAGAGTTTTATATAGCGCGAACGTGACCCTTGGGTATCAGAGCGCTTCACAGTTACATGAGGTACATTTGGAATACAGCGGGTATAGCAGCATTAATATATATAATATTCGGTTACATGATTTTCTTAGCAGTTTCAGCAAAAAACAATTTTTTTTTTTTTCTAGGAACTGATTAAGGAACAAGGTGTAACAGTATTTCTATACAAATGGTTCTGATGTGCTTTCCGTGAGTTCTACATCCGAAACAATTCACGATCAACGTTTGGGTATTAATCACGATGCTGATGATGAACAGTCTAGCCTAAGGAAGGAACTTGCTCATTAGGAAGATCTTCGCTTCCTTCTTGAATGTTGCTGTGTTTGGAATTTTTCTAATGTTTGGAGGGAGTGAGTTCCAGATTCTGGGGGCTGCTCCGGAGAAAGCTCTGTCTCTCATTTTCTTCTTCCGAAAGATGGGTGGTTTCAGCAACAGCTCTCTGGCACTCCTAGCTGGTCTGCTTCCCCCTGAGAGCTCAATTTTCTGAGCTAAGTACCTTGGTGTTTTGTAGTGGAGCGCTTTGTGGGTAGTACATGCCAGTTTAAGTTGAATTCTGGCTTCGTATGGTAACCAGTTTAATGCTTTCAGGTGAGGGGAGATATGGTCGTATTTTCTAGATCCAGTAATGAGTCTTGCGGCCACATTTAGACATGCTTTTAGTGGTGCTGTGGAAATTTTTGATAGACCTGCTAGAGTTGTACATCCATATTCAATCCTTGAAATAACTAAGGACTGGACTGCCAGTTTGAGGTCCGCCGTAGAAATGAGTGGTTTCACTTTTCTAATATAGTTCAGGTGAAACCGGGCACTTTTTGCCATTGATTTGATGTGGGCTTTCATGTCTAGGTTCTTATCAAGCGTGATTCCCAGTGATTTTGTAGATTCAACTAGAGTAGGGGTGCAGTTTAGCGCGTGATTAGTTTGGTCCATTCCTTCACTTCTGTGGGGTTCTTAGGTGGTGATATTAATAGGAATTCCGTTTTTTGTGCATTTATTTTCAGATGATTGCTAGTTAACCAGTGTAATAACATTTTTAAGGCCTCATTCATTATCTTTATGTCTTCCAGTGACGCGATCTTGATGTAGATCTGAGTGTCATCCGTGTACATGTGATAAGATATGTTTGCGTCTCGGAGAATTTCTGTAAGGGGTTCGACATAAAGGTTGAATAGTGACGGAGATAGTGTTGATCCTTGAGGGACTCCAATCGAATTTGGGCATGATGGGGATAGCGTCTGGTTGACTAGGAATCTTTGTGTTCTGTTCTGAAGGAAGGATTCAAACCATTTCAGAACAATTCCAGATAGTCTCATTCTGTCTTGAAGCCTGGCTAGCAATTTTCATGATTTACCGTGTCAAAAGCAGACGACAGGTCAAGAAGGACTAGTAGGCATGTTTGATTGTGATCTAGGGCCTTTAGCGCATCATCCACTATATGTAAGATTGCTGTTTCCGTACTGTGGCCTGGTCTGAATCCGGATTGGCAGTCGTCCAGCAGCTTGAAATTGGCGATGTGATTGCTCAGTTGATTTTGTACACATTTCTCAATTAGTTTGGCAAGTAATGGAATATTGGTTACTGGACGAAAGTTATTTGGCTCTGCCGGGTCCGCTGTAGGTTTTTTGATGATGGGGAGGACTTGACCTGTTTTTAGGCACTCTGGTAGGATCC